>CM017559.1:47718332-48918332 GCA_007844125.1 Sinonovacula constricta | reverse complement strand
TACTTGCTGTTTTGCGTGACTAAAATAAATGTCTCTCCATCGAGACGTTTTTTACCATAACATAGAAACATATATCAAATAGGGGTATTGTTGCTTGGCCATCAGTCGTAAAATTAACGATATCTATCGACGATATTTCTTACAGACGCATCGCTCAACGATTTTTTCTGCAAAACGATACATTAATCATTTAAGCGATCATATTCACAAACGTCATTTGTCTATTGCAGAAGAACAAACCAATCACAACATACATCCAACAGTTCCAATAAATCATTCACGCTTGCTTAGTATTAGTGTCTTTCGCTCCCTAATAGAGCGTAGAACATCGATAAAACGCACACTCTCGTCAGAAAGATTGGTTTGACCTTACTTTGTAGTTTCTAGCCTGCAATTGTTTATCATAAATCAGTTTTAGAAGGAAGATAATATTAATTAATAAACTTTCAAATGCAAGGGTAAAATAAAATATGAAGTTGTATACAGAATTGTTGTCATAGTTAGCTCTATCTCAGCATACATGTGGAAGCAGTCTGGATATATAAAGGTATACGCTACTGTATAAGATATGGCTCACTCCAATTCAATTCTTGCTTCGGCCAGAGCGCTAGAATCCACGCCTTTACGAACTCCCTTCCTCTTACTGTCAAGTCTCCCTCCAAGCTTCTCTATCTCACATACTCATTGTGTCTGTGCACACCCATAGCCATAACAAGTGTAAACAAAGCTGATAAACATACTAATTGGTGATGTCAACTTATATAAACATGAAACAGCCAGAAAGGGGTGTTATTAAAAATCTATTAACTTCTATAACTGAGTTTTGTATACCAAAACGAAATAATAATAAATAAATAAATTAAATACTATATACTCTTATATAACGCCAGACATTAAAAAATAACAACGAAAGCTAAAGTGTTTACCATTAAGTCCTATCAATATTGTCTATATCATAAATTACATTACACCATTAAAACAGTTACGCGAAATAATGTTTGCGAACGGAACTCATTACAAACCGCGCCCTCTCGTTTCCTGTACATTTTACATGCAGAAGTTGAGTACCAGCAATTCCAATGACAGCACCGGACATAGCTGCAGGCGTTGTCTGAAGGGTGATTCCTGTAGAAAGATTGATCATGTCAATGTATGAAGATTGACGATAGCAGTTAGGGTCATGAACTTGGTGAATAGATGAACGTCAATAACATAAGCAAAAATAAAACAAAGATCAAACTCTGTAGTATTGAATTAATGCCCATTTGTACATTTATTATACATAAAAATACCAACCTGCCCACCTTAGAATTTTCACCGAAATTATTGCAATTTATCAAGCAAATAATTTATTATAATAATTTCACCATAATGAAATAAAAATGAAAACGAAAACTATTTGTTGCCAAGTACTTTGAAAAGATGCGATGTGTTAACTTTTTTTAAGATTTCATTTTAACAGGTATAATTACGACGCCGCATTTGGTCAGTCCTACTATTTCGTCGCTTTATGGCAGCTGACATTTGACTTAACTATCCAATGATAATGGCGTGTTTTCCTAATTTATGCCAAATGTATTACGCTTTTACCATGGGTATGGTTAAGCCATCTTCAAAGCAAGCACATCGGACCAATAATTTATTGTTTACATTTTGATGTGGTCCAGTTTTAGTGGACGGTTTCTTGACATTCTAAGATGGACCCGGTACCAAATCAGACCTGTTCTGGACACATAATGACTCAATAAAATCAATCCATGAACTAACAAAACCAATAAAAATCGTTGTATGATAAAAAAAGATTAAAAGCACGTGGTTATAATGAATCTCTAAAGATCAAAGCATATCACGCTTAAACACATTGATGTTTATTAGTGTCAAATCAATAAGATACCAATTCACCCAATGTATCACTGATAAAACGTTTTTTTACGCATTTTAGCAACGTTTCACTTGGACAACAAACATCAAGCAGATAAAATTGTCCTTCATCTATCTGATAAGTCGCTGAACGAGAAAGAGAAGTAGCAAAAACTGGTACATGTGAAAACAAGCTCGACATTATAAGCCGGTGCGAACACAGATTAACATTGGATAACAAGTTACGAGAAACCCGAACTTGAATTACGGCGGATAGCTTTTAGTGTTACTCTTTTGTTCTTTTGATACAAACTTTTGAATTCTGTTGTTGTTGTGAATGTAATGGTTTTCTAAGCAATTACTGAAACAAAAAATGGCGTGTCTGAAACATTTCATCGCGGTGTTGAGCATTCTTTGCATTAGTAATACATGTCATAGGGTCTTTGTATTTTCAGGATAGTAATTATTATAAATGTTACAGGAGAACACAAACAATATATATATACCTTTAAAACGGTATTTTCATTATTATAATTCTGTAGTTTAAAAGTGTGCGAGACCCTTTAAAGATTATCTTACATGCCTAAGTGTCTAAATGCCAAAGTCAGACACAAGCTGGTTAAATGACATTCCTATTATCTATTAGTATTCTTCGAACGTTATAATGTGTCTGGGTCTTCTTTATTATATCATATGATTATATTATACATCATATAATAGTTGTTATTTTAAACACGTTAGACACAACACGATATGTCATTTATCTGTCCTTTATCTGTTTTCTTCTCTTCTCATTTGTCAAGTAACACTGATAAAACAATGTGTCTAGACATTATATGATAAACAAAATTTAGCTGTTAATAACAATAACGGTTATGCGTCTATAGTAGGTATATATACATGTCTGAGTTTGTTTTTCTATTTTCTTTCATTATTATCTACTGATTTATTTCATTAATATCTTATTCATTGGAGAATAAAGAATGTTATTTTCTGTTTCACATTGTATTGGTTTATATCCAGTATTTTGCCGAATCTTGAAACAAATAAAACTCTATGGAGCGTGTTACATTGAAAACGGCTAACAGTTATTGTGTTGATATAATTGTCACGTCTAAATAGTTTATTTTATGAGCCGTTATTTTGCCATCGGGCCAACAATCATCACTAGGCCTAGATCTGCCTCATGTATTTGTGTAATGACTCGTCCTACTATTTCTGTCACTTATTACAAAAATCTAGCATATATATACCACTGTCTAGAGTGGTTTCACTTTTTATATACTCAAATGATCTTATATTTTCAAATTCATTATCACAACAATGTATATTTCTGCAGTGTAGAAAATTTAATGTGATCCTAAATCACAAAAATATGTGTTCAAATATGTTATCAAATGTGTCTATGATTCCTCGCGACACTGCGTGGACTCGATTCAAAAACAAGATGCACTTTATCACAGGAGACTTCTTTTAGCTCATCTACTGATGTTTCCACCTAAACATTTATCAGAGTTTTAACTTCCATTCCCCCAACTCAAACGGGTGTACAAGAATTATGATAGCAATACAAGCCAACGCTACTGGCGCTTTCTTCCGTATTTAAAATACCTGCGACTGTCCTTTTTCGCCTGTATTCGTAAAAGTTGTTATTTATTCATGCATCAATATAGGATTCGTATTAGTAGTGAATGTTTGTAAACAAATCCGACGGATTTCAGTAGGCATAAAAATTTGATAAAAACGTCTTTGCTTGTTACTAATGATAGAACAGAAAATACAATTACAATGCACGGTAATACATGGGAGTGTGATTTGTATTGTAATGGAGAAAGAAAAGTATTGTAGTTTTTCGGTCTTACCAGAAAAACGGTGAGAACCCCAATAGTCTGTACCAACTTAGTCTGAAGTTCATTAATTGACAATGATAGAGAACAAGTATTAGGAATGAAAAATATCCGCTGCCACACTCTGAGCAAGTCTGGTCGTAATACGATTGTAGACTGATGTTCTGATTGGAATAGCAAATAGTATTGTTTTCGGAATTACATCGTTGACCGACTGACCCCGCAAAAATAATGGCCAACTTAATGCTATCAGTTTTCTTGAAAATCGTGTTTAGCATTGTATTTCGTTTATATTTTAGTGGTGTACTTCATACATTTGTTTAAAGACACGTGTTAGTAAATGTTGTAATATTTTTAACTAGCATGAGTACAACCTTCAAAAGAAAGCCGTTTTTTAACGATTTTATATTTTATAAGCAGTTTAACAAAACTGTTTATTTGCATCGGCTAATTGCTATATGACCAGGAAAATTAAAATCAGATAAATAGGATCTACCGAAGAAATTGGATGTAAGATCGACAGATTCCAACCTGAGGTGTATTTATCGGGAACAAGCTTTGGCGAATGGACGGATGGACGGACGCTGAATGGATAAATCATTGATTGGAAAAATGGACGAATTAATGGTTATTTAATACTTTATGCAACCGGCAGATATGTACACATAACACCGAATAGGTAGAATTGTCCCATTATATAAAATACATGAATATTTCAGACAACGTCACTTATGTTTGCCCTTTTATTCTAGTATATGGGTATATATCATAAATAATTGTTCAATTTGTATAACATGTTTCCTAATGGATAGCTTTCTTAGTAGGTTTTCCACAACGGCTATTTTAGTAACATTTTATGAATGTTCTATCTATTTACTGACAATTGTTTTTCCTTAACATCGCATTCCTAAAATTTGCTGCGCATTTTTCACTTTTTAGTTTTTACCTTGATTATTTAAGAATAACTTTATTTAAATATATTAACAAGCAGCAAACCTTTTTCATTTGAACATTTAAAATGATTATAAATTATTCAAAAGTATATATTTACTTCGACAAACCTGTGATCTGTATCCAAAAGAATCGGTACATTATGTTAATAGGGTGCTATGAAAACAACATGTATCTGTAGACTATGTCTTACACCCTCGCATAATCTAATAACAAACCGCGCCTGTCAGACGCATGATTGGTACCATGCGATAACTATCAATTAACTGTATTCATTCAACATTGTTTGATGTCTGATTTACTTGTCTTACAGTTTCTTCTCTTTAACACACTAGAAATAATATGTTATATCGATCAACACTGACGTAACATTGTGTCTAGACAATAAGTGAAAATAAAAAAAAACTGTTATATTCAGCGAAGAAATGTATGTTTTACATTAAACATAACAATAACCTATAGACGTAGGTGCGGTGGCTGTAAAGGTGCCCTAATAACTTGACTAGTCACAAAGTCGCATTTTCATGACCTTGACAATGTTGAGGTTACTTTTGAAATACGAATGGCATAGTCAAAAGTATGCTTACGTTGCATGGTTGGAAACTAGTGCCATAAACTTTCAAGACGTGCAAAATGGGGAAAAAAGTAGCTAATTTATAGAGTTGTATTTATAAGCCAGCATTCTTGAACTTTGTTGCCAGTAAACAAATAAATTCAATACCTATTATCATTTCACTGACATTTACTGCTCTTTAACCATATTCACTAAAGAAAAGATCATTTTCACAGTGTATAAAGATACCTAATCGAGAGTTATTAGATTATAACGATGTTAACATTTATTAAAATTGCAAATCGTAAAAAGACATCTGAATTCGCAACTTCTGACAGGTTGTAACACATTGCAATTACAGAATCTTTTAAAAAAACGCTTTGCACTATACCCCTAAAATATTTACTCATCGAATCGTTTAATTGATCAGAATTCTGATATTACAGATGGGTTCACGAAAGTAAAATGACTTCTTCCTTGGGACAGTCCACCGGCTCCATGTTCCCTTGCTTACTAGCAGCGACTGTTCACCTTTCTTGGGTCCGCTCCAGCCTTCCTGACTTCTTGTTAGCGTATTGCTCGTTGTTTGGGAAGCCTACATTGCACTACTGGTTACTTGGTGCCATGCACAGGCCATGGTTGCCTCTATAAGTTGTTCCTATCATGCCCTTATGCCGATGCATTGGTTCTGCTTGGCGCACCACCTGACAGGCTGACCCTTCTTCACCTGTCCTATTTCTCATTCAGCTTTTCTGCGTCTCTTTATCACTCGAGTTTTTTAATGTCACAGCTAGCCTGGTCTAAGCAACTCTTAGAACATACGAGTTAAAACTACTGCTGGTCTTTTCGTGGAGTCTTTTACTTAAGAAACTTATGTTAAACTTCTAACTACCGTCGGGGGCTGTTGATGCCTGCGTATTCAAGCTCTCCCATTGTGTTTGATGACACTTGAAACACAGTCAATTGCCGAGTAAGTCTCGATCGAAGGCCGTGTAGATATATTTCGGATAAGCATGTTGTCGTTAATGGGTGTATGTCCTTCATGAACCTGTCACCCAAGCTTACTGATGCTGTTCCGATTCTTAAGTCTGGCAACAAAACACTTCCTAGGCACTCAGTAAAGTTGACAGCCAGGTAATAATTTCTTCTTCCTTAAATTTTGAGATTGGTATTGCCTGTAACATTGCTCTTCCAGCAAACCAAATTTCTTTATTTTAGGGCTTCAAGTTGGGGCTCTGACCAAAGATTACGCTAATATGAAGCACTCTAAAGAGGTGACAATATCGTCCATGAACCTTCTGTTTAACGGAAGTTGAATTCCAAATTTTGTCTTTGGACCTGTGATTTCCTGCTTTGCCTTTTAAGAGGCTGCCATTGTGTTGACTCAGAAACAAACAAAAAATATATAACGTTGTAATGTGGAATAATGTGATTATTGTTTGCGGACTTTAGTGTAACTTATTAATTAACTAATTAACTGACAATGATTATTTGTTAAACACTGAGAGCACTTAATAATGGTCGGTTATTCGTCTTATACCGTTAATGCACAAATTGCATGGATTATTTTAATGTTCTGTGCTACATGCAGTTCTCTTTGCAACATTTTGAAAAGCTATTTACGTGTTATTTTCTTCCTGATAATATACATAAATATAGATATATCTTCTTATTGAACATGTTGATAAACTGGTTACATGTAACTTCTATCCAAAGTGTAACTTCTAAACAAACGCTAAAAGTAAATTGTAAAGAATATCATAATTTACTTATATTGAACAGTTTAAATGACAACTTTATATGGTTGAAGAACTGCGTCATTTTGCATTTTTATGGAAGCCAGCGAGTTTGTTTATTTGTGACCTAAAAAAAAAAACATTGTTCAGAGATATTGACTATTTATTACGTTTTTTTTTTCAATATCTTACTTAAGTAAACGAGAGTAAGAAAACGAGGGGAATGAAATAAATCTAGAAAAGTATAGTTAAACAGAAAAATTACACATAATGTATCTTGTTTAAGTACTGGACCATATTGAATTATTATACACCAGAGCAGGATCGTCACATTGTACTGATTTTAGATGTTGTTTTAAATTGTTATCAATCTGCGTTTAACTTTTTTTTATTTCAAGAAACCTTGAAAATACCAAATTTGAAAATACCAAACTGTCTTTTAAATATTCTTCACTGTAAGGAGTGGCTAGTAAATGACAAGTTGTTATTCAAGCATTTAAAAACATTGTACTGCTAAAAGTCTTTGGTTTCTGTAATAAATATATCAGTTTGCTTTTACTCGTTGGCGTTCGGTTGCCCATAAAGCACTTAAACAAAACCACAATTTGTGCCTTAATCACAAAAGAACATCTCCGAGATGCTGCAAAATAACGTTAAAGCTGACAGGATTCGTTAAGATAAAGGACACCGTTAGGCTTATCAATCACCAACTTTTGCTTAAAACATGGAAAACACGATAGTTAACGGTTTTATTATATTACACTTGAAAACAATAACGGCAACAGTAATGTCGAATTGATATTTTTTCCGAGACTAGTACTCTAAGTGCAATATACAAGAAGAAAGAATGTATGTGTAAATGTACAAAGGGGTTGTTGGAAACCAAATCAGATACACGTCGTTCATAGGTTAAACGAGTATATGCATGTTTTCTGTTTAAATACATGTATGTATAATGTAGTTTTAAACATGAAATCTTGTTTTGAGTTTGCTTTTTATAACTCTATTAATTGTTTGCTTTAATCTAAGCTTTTCGAAATATAAAGGTTACGTTATAAAAGCTGACGTAACTATTTGTTGATAATAAGGCATGAAACGATGTCGAATTATTAAAACTGCTTTCTATAGCTTATTATGAAGGTTGTAAATATACAAAATTAAGAAACGTGGTTTTGGTGATTAATAGCAATTTAAATACTGTGCAATGTCATATTTTGTCTATTGAATTAAATGTTTCGTATTAGCCTTATCTTGCATTTTCATTTTATATTCGTATTTGTGAATCATTTATTTGGATCAAATTGTTAATGTACATTCGTGCATATAATTTGACATATTTTGGTATATTTTTATTAGTTTCCTTCGGATGATTTTACTTTTATATTAAGACATTGAACCTCGTTATAAAGTCAAAAGTAAACTGTTCAGTTGGGTTTTGATACCTTGTGATTCTGTTTATTCGTGTTTGATACGTTCCATTTTGAATAAAGCATGTCTCAGGAGTCAAAAGAAGTGTCAGAACATAACTTGTTAAATTCGTTTTGTCTACGACAGACTCCAGTACAAATCGATCGACAGACACGGCCCACGAGACACATAATTGCATCGCTTCTTATCAATGTCGTTTACGCGTACACGTTCAATGTTTCATGTAATTATGTAAATATAAAGCAGAGAGTTCTACGTTGTGAAGTTGAGTCATTGTAATTTAACTGAAACATGGTCATAGTGTTCTGTTGCAAAAACTCATTGCTGTAGCTTGTGTTATTTTATTGAATCTTTAAATTTGAAACGGCCATTTTATAGTTTAGATTTCTTATTCTCGTGTGTGTCATTCATTTCTTAGAGATTTATTTATGATACAATGCTCTTAAAGTAAATACTCTGTTTAGGTAATATAACCAATAAGTTAACTTACTCTGACTGTCTGCCTGTCTGTCTGCCTGCCTGCCTGTGTGTAGGTGTGTCTGTCTGTCTGTCTGTCTGTCTGTCTGTCTGCCTGCCTGCCTACCTGCCTGCCTGCCTGCCTGCAAGCCTTCCTGCCTGTCTGTCTGTCCGTATGTCTTAGTCTCCTTCTCTCTCTCAATTTCTCTGTCCTCAGTCACTAGCCACTATGCTTCTCTGTCGCCTTGCGGCTCTCTCTCTCTCTCTCTCTCTCTCTCTCTCTCTCTCTCTCTCTCTCTCTCTCTCTCTCTCTCTCTCTCTCTCTCTCTCTCTCGTTTACCTTCTTATATGCACTAAATAAAACTTTTTTCTCTCTGTTCACGTCACTACTGGCTGTCATACTAAAAACAGCCTATTAACTTTTTCAGTTAAGCAACTGATTTCGATGTTAAACAGCATATATGTCGTATACAAATGTACATGGTGACATAACAGTGTCTATTGTCTGCGCAAACAATTTCTACAGGAATAAAAGGAGTTCATTTCTATGAATATGCTTTTTGTTGTTTTGCTTTGTTGTTGTTTGTTTGTTGTGTTGTGTTTTTTTCTTTGTTGCTGTTGTTTCTTTATGTCATTTATGTTGTTGTTGTTGTTGTTGTTGATGATGATGATGATGATGATGATGATGATGATGATGATGATGATGATGATGATGATGTTTCATAATGATCAATTTCTTATGGTAATGATTTTAGCACTTTTTGAACCAAGAATAAAATGCTTATTGTGCAATATAATTAAAATCGGTAAGTGTAGATGCATGTGTTTTGAATTTGAAATCGTCGCTTTTTTAAACACACAAGAAAGTAAATACAATACGGTCTGTCAGTCAACTCTTAAACAAAACAATCATGATAAATGTCGTACTCTTCAACGACGTAGAAACTGTGACGCAACGACAGATTTTTCTTGTCTCTGCATAATTTACTTAACATGTGAATGATGTTAAGCTTACAACCTTAATAGGTCATTCATTGATGCCGTATATGTGTGTAAATAGTGACGCATAAATCCCTGCTCGTAGTTGCTAACTTTTATTTTCTATCGATATATTTTTATGCTAAGGAAACCACGTGACAACTTACCTTTGAGATTACGTTCTTTCTTCGTCAGTGTTAGTTCGCCTTGACATCGATATTTGTTTTTAGCAGAACTTACTATCTTCCTTATTTATAGATTTGAAATAAATCAATATTTAAAGTGTGTATATGTTGTTGTTGTTGTTTGTTTTTGTACTGTTTTAATCTATATGTAGTGTTAGTCTTTACTTAGATGGAAGTATAAGTTTATGAAGAAATTATGCCTAAATATCCCAGAACAGTGGAAAAGGTATTGTTACATCCCCTTGATATAGACAAACTGTCGGATACCATCTTTCAAGTTCGCCGTCTCTTTAAGACGAGTGTTGATAACAATCAATGTAATCTTATCCCTCCTCAAATGCATTTAGATTATGAGATCATATGAAGCTCGAGTATGTAATAAATCTGGATACATACTGACATAAAGGGAATATTTTAGCAATGAGATTGTAAAAATATAGGAATATAGTACAAAATCATTAATAATGTGTTTCGTTATAGTATCATTCACTGTATCTTACCTGCGATGTAAGTGCCGTTTTATAACCATATTTTATACACGTTCTACATAGTGAACTCACTGCATTGAAACAGCAAAGTTGATGGAATACATGTATCGTTTACTGAATGTTATCATTTAGACTTGATCTTCTCAACCAAAAGATAAGAGTGAACTGCAAACAATAAACATTATTATTCCAATGATTTAATGATTCAACTGGATGTAAGAGACGGATATCTGTGGGTTGTTAAATGATCTGAGAATGGCGTCACTTTGATGCGTAGTTATATCGTTTTTATGTTGCATGAGGGCAGGTTTGCCTTTCTCAATCAAAGACCTTGGACTAAATAGATAATAATTTTGTTGAAATAATAAATGTGTTGTTTTTTTTTAATTTACGGTTGTTTATCTTATAGAGAATATTATGAAAAGATAAATATTTTTTTTACGATTTTAGACAGATAGCATTGTCTTATCCATGTTTACATAGATCAGAAAATATCAAGCGTCAATTTGCTAAACAAAACAAGAGCAGTGCTGCCCTTTTTTTTCACGGGCTTCATTTTTAAACCAATTTGTGTTGGTAAAGCATGTCTTTTAGTGAATGGATACTGAAGAAAATACAAACTTTATGATATAATTAAAATTTAGTAGAAGAAATCGTACTGTATAGCTCTTTTAGTTTCAACAGAGTTGATCCTTTGACAGAACTGGTTCCACCTTGTAGGCTTTAGCAAAACACCCCTTAAACGGCAAATGGGAACAAAAGTATGTTCGTACAACTGACATGTTGCCTTTTTAAAACAAGAAACAGTATTCTTCTTCGGCACACGAACTTGTGTCCGTGGTGTTTCTCATAAAGAGTGATTCAATGTACAAGACCTTACAACAGTATTTAACTAATATCAAAGGAAATTCTATAGAGATAAAAGTCATCTGACTGTTCAGATTTATTGAAACATTTTATTATAGTGCCACTATAGCACTAATGCGCCATTATATATTTGGTCATAACTTGTGTTTTTATACAATAAAATGGCGTTCATAATAGAATGCCGACTAAACAATTCAACCAATTCTTGTGCAATGAGTACCCAGTGATTGGTTCTTTCAATTCTTTTACATTTTCAGATGAAGTTAGATGGATGACAAACTACGTACACATACTTCTAGTCTGCGGATTTCAAATGACATGCATTCCTTTTTAAATCAGTCATTGTCCGTTTTAGAACCCTATCAGCACAATGGGTTCGACGGTGTCAGGATATCACTGTGTCGGGATATCACTGTGTCAGGATATCACTGTGTCGGGATATCACTGTGTCGGGATATCACTGTGTCGGGATATCACTGTGTCAGGATATCACTGTGTCGGGATATCACTGTGTCGGGATGTCACTGTGTCAGGATATCACTGTGTCAGGATATAACTGTGTCGGGATATCACTGTGTCAGGATATCGCTGTGTCAGGATATCACTGTGTCAGGATATCACTGTGTCGGGATATCACTGTGTCAGGATATCGCTGTGTCATGATATTACTGAGTCGGGATATCACTGTGTCAGGATATCACTGTGTCGGGATATTACTGTGTCAGGATAGCACTGTGTCGGGATAGCACTGTGTCAGGATATCGCTGTGTCGGGATATCACTGTGTCGGGATATCACTGTGTCGGGATAGCACTGTGTCAGGATATCACTGTGTCGGATATCGCTGTGTCAGGATATCACTGTGTCGGGAATTTACTGGGTCGGGATATCACTGTGTCAGGATATCACTGTGTCAGGATATTACTGTGTCAGGATATTACTGTGTCAGGATATCACTGTGTCAGGATATTATTGTGTCATGATATCACTGTGTCAGGATATTACTGTGTGTCGGGATATCACTGTGTCAGGATATTACTGTGTCAGGATATTACTGTGTCGGGATATCACTGTGTCAGGTTATTACGGTGTCGGGATATCACTGTGTCAGGATATCACTGTGTCAGGATATCACTTTGTCGGGATATCGCTGTGTCAGGATATCACTTTGTCGGGATATCACTGTGTCAGGATATCATTGTGTCAGGATATCATTGTGTCGGGATATCACTGTGTCAGGATATCACTGTGTCAGGATATCACGGTGTCAGGATATCACGGTGTCAGGATATCGCTGGCACGATTGTCGTTCAAATGTACGCCGAGTTGTATGTACAATTTAAGTATGTAAATATTAGTCATATAACACGACCACTGAGTTCTTTCAGCTTTTAACATTCAGCCTGGATTTTTCGTAGCTTTTTTAGATTGTATTGGCTGTTGTTGATGATGTTGTTGTTGATGATAATGATAATGATTAAAGTGATGATGAGGAGGAGATGGAGAATTATGATTACTATTATGACGACGACGACGATGATCATGATCAAGATGATGATCATGGTGATCATGGTGATGATTATGTATTGACAACTTAATGATTGTGTCTTTACACCATGAAATAAACCTTTAAAACAATAGATTTCGTTACTAAACCTTTCCATCCTCTTGATTTTGATCTTTCGATGATTAAAGCTAACTCTTTTCCTTTAATAATGGTTTCTTTAATGAATACAAATGACCTCCACGTCACGCATTTCACCACGAATGAAGTTATACCTCAAGGTTGTTTTGATTTGTGATTGGTTTCCATTCTAGGCAATGAACGACCTGTTATTCTTATTAGGAAAGTGTCTTTTGTAGCACAAAAGTTTCATAAAGAATGATTTGATAACTATATTCTTCTCACTTCTCACTCAAATAACACCAGCACGTCTGACTAAATAGTTATGGTGAACAAATATTACAAGATTATTTTATTTCAATCCGTCAACTTTGTTAAATCATTTTCACATTTTCAATGATAAATATTAAATGTTGTTGAGCTTTATTCGTGTTACCATCAAATAGCATGAACAAGCATGATTTGTTTGCTTCAACAAAAACGCCGCTCCACAGTTCTGTCAGTGGACCTGACATCGCCAGTTGTCATGATTCTTCTATATAAGTTATCTCCTTGTCTTCGTCCTATTATTTAGCCATTAGTTTTCACTGCCATCGAGTTAGTATGCAAACACTAATTACATAACTAAACAATGAAACATATTTCGAATAGCTTTTGTGCTACAGGGAAGCTACAAGTGTGGTCGTTTCGTTTTGTTTTTGTTTTGTTTTTTTATGTTGTTGTTGTTTTGTTGTTGTTGTTTTGTTTTTGCGTGTTTAGTTGTTGTTGTTGTTGTTGTTTGTTTTTGTGTGTTTGTTTATGTATGCTGTTGTTGTTTTTTTTTTTTTGTCTTTTCGAAATAATAGTCTAAGGGACATAACTCCTACTGTACATATTGTGTACATTGGTTACACCCCCTTACGTAAAATTTGTGCGTCGCGGCAACGAAGCGGGGTATAACAGGCCGGTGTTTTGAGTGTGTACTCTATTCTAGGTGTGTATCAACAGATGAACACCGTTTACTTAAATTTTATTTAAACGATCGAAATTGTTTTGCGTCTGATTGCAAGATTAAAAGACAAGAACTTTAGTTTTCAGTGTATTATATATAAAGATCTAATAAATATAATATATATATATATAATATATATATATTATAAAGTAATAAAAATAAAAATAATAATTATAATATATGATTATTATTAGTATTATTAGTAGTAGTATTAATTAGTATTATTAGTATTTTATATACATGCTTTCAAGAGATCTTTCTAAAAGATTGCCTCACGTGATATGGTTTTAAGCGCACATGTTTCCATATATGTTCCACACATGAGCGTGTTGTTGTTGTTGTTGTTGTTGTTGTTGTTGTTGTTGTTAAATCTGGTTTTGCCTTGCCGAGCACTCCTGTGCAGAACAGTGATATAATTACAAAGCGCATAATGTACGGTGGAACAATGTACGAGCAACGTAGCACAGAACGTTAATAAAAATTGTTTGGGATTTTTTTTGTAGTTAAAGATGCTAAGGAGAAGTGAAAAAGAGAATAGCAAAGAGACTAGTTTTGGAATAGAAATGATTGCCCCACTCTGAAGATTGCTTTAATGTTATGAACTTCGCTATATAGCTCGAGTCGATAATTATGTAAACGTTACACAATGCAAAATTCTCTACAAAATATGCATGTATTGTGATATATTTGAATGACAATATATACTGTGAGCTTAATAAATCGCAAGTCTTACTCACTGCTATCGTAAGTCTCGCCTGCTGCAAACAAGTGTTTATTATTGGTGAGAAATATCGTTGAGATATAAATTTAAAACGATATATAAAGGATGATAATTAGTAGTTTTTCGTACAATGTATGGCGCACAGTTAAACTTCCCAGAAGAAAAAATACACTTCATATGTCCAGCCTGTTTAAACTGGTTACAAATCGCAAATAAGAGAATAAATTGTAGAAGTAATAATCGCCGATTTTATCAAAACCCACTGCAAAGAATGCAACGATGTTAAAATGACAGTCTTGAGTTTACAGAAATATAACATGACAACGTATCATAATAAAGATGTAAAAACTCACATTTACTTAAGCATTGAAAAGAATTTAACAGTATTAAGTTTCCCAACATGTATATCCGACGTATAAATCGCATTCTAATAAAATCCCCTTGACTTGGAAATATTAAGTTTACTGATAATAAACTAATGTTACTCCTAACACTTAAATCTTTATTCTCCCCCTTTAATTGACATCCCGAAATTATATTCTGTTGCGAGCTCAAGCGATCGTACGCAATCAGCCAATCACAGTTAACATATAGCTTATCATTCTACCATCATGCCAATTTATTTATCAGATATTTACTTCAAAAGGCGCTGGGGCAGGAGTGACACTTATTTGCAAGGATCTTTAAATATCAGGTATCTAAATATTAGATATCTAACTGGCTGTTATGTTGACAATTTCCTGTGTCACACAATAAATCTATTAGCTGCTGTAAATACGAACACATGGACAATGGGAAACAAATCTTGCATTCCTTATACTGAATATAGCAAGACTTATTTCCCTTCTATACAAGCGGTAAATTTCACAGTTGTACCAGTTTTTTTACTGTTCATATTTATAACAGACTTGCTGATAAAACTTCTTTAGCTTATTTATATTGTTTAATGAAGTAGCATTGCAATGTTACTTGCTGTAAATATATTTTTCATATCCAAGGGGCTCAGTTACGTATTACAGTATTGCTTCTAAGACATATTTATATATTAAATGCATTCCCCAGCTGACACACATATTCGTTAAACCGTGACATAGGTGAGTATGATTTTGGTTGAACGTTCGAACGTGAAAATCCGATGCATCGTAGAGCGAACGATGATAACAATGTTTACATTAGAATATATGGAAAGAATGACGCGACTGTATAGTCTTTACATTGCAATCTAAAGTATCGCGCTTCGACTTTATGCAAGAAATATATACTTCATCATACAAGAGGTTTAATCCATATTATTTTTGAGGTGACATTTAGAAATGGTGTCAATAAATTTTCCCATTATCATGTTTCTAATAAAAGTTTGTTACTACTGTAAAGATTCTACAAGACCTAATGACAAAAGAAAACGTTTTTTTTGTTGTTTTTTCTGGAAAATGAACTAAATATCCGGTTGTTAATCTGTTAATCGACTTCTTAAACATTTGAATATTCATTTACAATAAGCATATCTAATAATTAAGTGAATTCTTCGCAAGACGAAATTTCGAAATATATTAATAATAATATAATTCCCTACAGCATTTCACACATTAATGAGGCTTGCCAGATAGAACCAATATTATGTATTTATATCACTCGTAGAACCTTATAAAAGTTAACAGTTTGCACTA
Source organism: Sinonovacula constricta (assembly GCA_007844125.1). NCBI lineage: Eukaryota > Metazoa > Mollusca > Bivalvia > Cardiida > Solecurtidae > Sinonovacula > Sinonovacula constricta. The sequence continues at coordinate 48,901,981 of CM017559.1, read as the reverse complement.
TGTCAGTTTGAATATCTGGATAAAACTGTAGAAACTGGAAACATTAGGGATGATCATTGTATGCAGGACAATCGAGCCCATTCTCAGCCAAACTGTAAAACCACACAAGAAAATTAACCCTTTACAAATATGACTCACTAATGTAATAAAACCAGAACGATCACATATATACACTTTGGTTTATAATGTTTTAATAACGTTAATATTTCGCAAATTGCCAGTGCGTCATATACTTGATAGCAAAGTGAAAATGAATCATTTGCTAGGACTGAAAACTGTGATAGTGAGGAGATACACATCGAAGAAAGGCTAAGACACTTTTATCCTTTACAAATATAACTTTTATGAAGTCAATACAATCCCACCTGGTATATAAACTCAGGTTTAAAGGGTAATTATTAGGTTAATATTTCACTAGCTGTCAGTGCGTCATTTACTTGATACAGCTGTAAATGAACGTGCGTCATAAAAGTGAAAATAAACGTTGTGCTAAGTTTTGAACTGTGATAATTCTTCTATGAGATCTATCTATTAACAGAGAAACTTCAATCAACATTACAATGAGATGATGACTATAAGAGCATACTTTAGTTCATACTTCACCTGATGGCAATTTGATTTTTTTTATAAATACTTAAGCAACAGTTTAATAACACTGGACCCTCGTATCCAAAGATCTAAACATTTAATTGTGCTCCCCTGAACAAATCAGTCAAGTGTTAACTCTATACCCAAAGCTCTGAACCCCAGCAAAAAAAGAAAGAAAACGAAGGCGGATCCTATTTACACAATTTAAGCCTATTCCTCAAGATAAATGCTACAGGTTTAACAAATAAGCAAGAAAACGTGAGAATTTAAAGCTTAAACACGTATGTGACATCATACATGTAACACATTTTAAAAAGCACGCGAAAAGTGCAAAAACTTACTTTTCTAATAGGGCAGTGACGTGAAATATGTTAAACTATTGGGAAAATCTTAAACTTATATTGTAATGTAATATTACCATATTAATTAGTTTTCAAATAATTATTGTTTTAGTAGTTTTCAGTTGAAAAATAATGAGTTTGTTGAATAATTAATGTTTAGTTAAAGACATCGTGCCGTTTACATCAGCTGTCATCAAGTGTAAACAGTTAATTTAGAGTAGGACAAAGAATGACACGATTAATGACCAATACAAGGAAATATACTATGACGCATGCGAAACTAAGGCAAACAACAGTAATGACGCACGACATGATCCGATTCAGGCCATGACTGATTCATACGTCAAAATATAAGAAAAAATCATGGGACACAGCGCTGGTCAAAAGACACGATTAATAATAAAAATACGATTTTTAGCTTTTATTAATACCGATATCAGAAAATAATTAGGCGTAGGCGACGGATTTAGCAAAAGAGATGGAAAGTTAGCGTAGAGTATATAATAGGGCTGCTGGGCGAAAGAGAGTAGGGTTGATTTGGACGAGACAGTATATATCTATTCACCAAGACCCTAATATTTCGGCATTTTAATGTGGTAATAAGCTCACTATAGTGTTGATTGTCGGCAAGATTACTGCATGTTTACTTTTGAAAACAATAAATACTAGAATGTACAATGTTTCGGTTTACAAGTTCTAGTATGACAATTATTATTATTTCATGGGGACAGAAAACATGTAAAGCTATGCACGTTACATTGTTTAATGACACGTGACACTCATAGCGCAGTCTCCAACTGACTGATCATGAAACAGTTAATAAATCCTGTAAATTGAGATTTATTGATCACCAAATTGCTTTACTATATCAACCAGGTCGTTAGATCTGGTTAAATACCGTAAAGGGTGAATTAACTGTTCGAACCATGATAAATTATATTATAACAAAAAGCAAAACGATTTGCTGACAGGATTTTGATGAAGTTTTAAGTTATTGTTACAATTATTATTAGTATCGTCATTAAGTCTGCTGTGTTTTTAATACATTAACAAAGATAATTTTTCGTTGTGACATCCCATACAACATATATTATAATAATGTAATGTTGACAAAAGTTTGCCTTACTCACTGAGAGGACCACCTGTCTAAGTGGGACAAGTTCTAGCAGAACTACTTGTGGTCCTTTTAGCGAGGTTACACTGTATGCTGTTTGAATCACTTGTCAGTTAACCCCGCACAAAAAAAACTTTGAATCAGATGTAATAGTGCCTTCATTTGGATAGAACGGCATAAACACATGAACGTATTGTGACGATACTGTCAAATTATCCTGACCCTAGGGTCCGGCGCTTACAGAACTACTGTTATTGTTAGGCAACGAAGATGAATATACCATTAACATCTTAGTGCAGTGTCGCTTTTGTCCAGAGTTATGAGAGAGCTGACCTTCGGAGGCACGAAGGCTTTGTCCTGCTTGAAACTGACTGCCCACTAACTGCCCACTGACTGTCCACTGACTGCCAACTGACTGCCCCCCCCCCCCCCCACTGACTGCCCCCACTGACTGCCCACTGACTCCTTACTAACTGCCCACTGACTGCCCACTAACTGCCCACTGACTGCCCACTGACTGCCCCCCCCCCCCACTGACTGCCCCCCACTGACTGCCCACTGACTCCTTACTAACTGCCCACTGACTGCCCACTAACTGCCCACTGACTGCCCACGCCCAGTCTTCATGCCTGGGGAAAATATTGCGTATGTAGAAACAGATAAGTATGTCGAAAACTAGATGCGTTTATTTTGTCCAATAAATATTGTAATCTGTTTAAACTAGATGATCAAGTGATAATATTTTGTAATGAAGATATATACGAAATAAAGATTCATTAATGAAGAACATTCATGCTGGAATACCACTCAATGAACTCAGTCGTATCATCTTCTGAAAGTAAAATAGATGAAGTGTTCCCTAAGCGTCAGTGCCTAGTGGGGTAAGGGGTGGAAGGAGGGAGAAATATGTTATTCCACTTACTGTTAATTATTAACTAGCTCTAGATTTTTGGGAAGTCCCGAAGGGCCTCACTGCCTTTTGTCGCTCTAATGCATGTTTGCATTTGGGATAAGATTCCGATCACAGAGGTGTAGCGTTAGCGAAATAAATAACTGGGAGTTTATTTTGACCGTCAGTGTAGTTCAGTAGCGTCCGGTAGCACTTATAAACCTTTATTTTTGATCTAGTTTAAGTTAAACTGCAATCACATGTGAAGTATATGTTTAATGTATTTTTTCTAAATTTGATGTTAGTGTGTTGTATTATTTTGTGCCACTGCATAGACTATATTTAGAAGAGGTGGTTATTTTCGCAGCTGAAAACTTGCCTACTTTCCAATGCGTTATGCAGTCGATTAATCAATTAATACATGTATCTTAAAATGACCATTACTTACATATCTTAAATCGTGTACAAGGTAAAACATCTCCCAAACAGCGCGTTTTATCCCCTTTATTATTTCTGATGCTGCCATTGATTTATATAATAATATAACGACATGGTCCTAATATGAAGTTATACATATCTTTATTTTTTGCCCAGAATTGAACCTAAAATATATCGAAAATATAAATTAAATCCGTCATAACCAAACAAAAATCTATCCTAAGTATATATTCTTATGAACGAGATTAACAAAGGTTTGGTTATACAGACATAATGATATGTCATGTAAAAAGTAAATTAAAAATAATAGTATACATTGTATTATACATATACGTATACATATATAATAGTATGCATATTAAACATTATATAGAGAATCGAGAGCTTTAAAGAAATATATAAAAAATAATTGTGCTCCTGTTGTGACTGCATTAGACTCACGTAAACTAGATAAAGCTTTGTTGTACCGGTATTTAGCAGACAGCACACTACTGTAAAAAAGTAATTTAAAAGCTAGGCGGATATATAATTATTCAGGTTCAAATAAATCTTATTGTACTAGCAACCAATAACGAGGAGTAAATTAGTGTAATGTTTGGAATTTCTCGTTAATTTTTACGATGCTGATGCTGAATGTGGTCGTGGGGTGGGGTAATACGTAAATACTTGCAGAATATATAAAGATTCTAGATAAAACATGAATAAACCAACTATTACCCAACAACGGTTTAGCATTATTGAGTTCTATGGTTATGTTAATAAAAGTATGAAATAATCATTTGCCAATTGTTCACTAATTCAGCAATGACGACGATAACTTAAATTCATGAATATCTAAATCAACAGAAGTAGACAACTAAAGTTTAATTTAAAATCTATGGTTATGTCGCACAGGACTATGATAAGTCTTGGTGCAGAACTCAGACACGTTACCTTTATAAGTTTATATGCATATGGTATTGAAGGAAGTATCCAAAGGTCTGCCTATATAAAATACAATTAACAAAACCTTACCCCAGTTAGGGGCGTAATTGGACACAAGTTCTTCGCACACTCGCGCTTTAGTCTAAAAATAGACGATTTTGAACATAACCTACATTATTGGACATGATTACTCATGAAAAATACGCCTTATATTCTCATTCTGTTCAAATCTATAAATAAGCGCGAAGCGAAGTGGATTTCTATTAAACTAGATACATAGGCCACTTGAGAATATAACGTGATCCCAAAAATAAGTCACGTGGTTTACTTAGTTTTAAAAAGTTAACTGTGCAGTTTGCCTCAGTAGGAAATACATGTTTGTAATGACGATTGGGTGTTATGCTTTACCTTTCACATCAGTAAACAACATTTTACGGGATCTTCTCAAGGAACAAAAATTATTGTTTAGGAAAATGAAAACTGGTCCAATACTTTACATATTGCCCAATGCTTTGCTCAGTCTTTAACGGTAAGTTTTAAATTGCATGCTGTTCAAACATCATACTGAATTCGATATTTAGTATGTCAGACATGTTCAATCAATTTATCAGCTGACTGAACATCTTATAAATCCACTATTGTTTCTGTCTGATTATGGCCACTAATCGAATACAGCAATCAATATAATAATTAATACTTATACGTTAATTTGATCAATGCATGTTGGACTTTATTGTAAGTGCTTCAATATTTCGGAACTCATAAGAATGGTCTGCGTGTAAAAAAAAATGAAATATTTAACACACTATAGTTATTTGACGAAACTAGGTTACGTCCCTTACCAAATCACAAGTTATGTTCCTCGAATCTCCACTTCCGGCGACGTAACTTGCAGCTTAAAATGGCAGATAGAGTTAATACACTTACTACTGATGCGCATCTAAATGACTGTCCACGCATGCTTATGGTAAATGAACTAAAAAGCTACCTACGCCGTGCTGGACAGCGGGTATCAGGAAACAAAGATGAGTTAGTTTTAAGAGGTTTGACTTACACAAAACAAAGTGACAAGTTCCTAAGAGTATTGCTTCATACATAACAGTTTGAGAAACCATAAGACAAAAGCATTCACATGCCAGCTAAATATAAAAATCCACCGTCGCCTTGACTCAAACCGACGCGGTGAGGGACTGAGGAGTATCAAGTCGGTGACTATAACCGCTCGGCCACGGGCGCACCAACACTGCTTTTTAAATCAAATGTAGATCACATCGTGCTTAAATAAGTCTCATGTGAATCTCAAATTTAATTTTGTTTGCATTCAAGTTCAAACTAGTATTAATTACTGTTTTGTGTTACTGGGTTTGTGGCACTGATATTGTCCGTTAAGTAAAGCTAGGACAATGGGTTATATGTCTGGTAACTAGATCTAGCATGCTTAAAAAGAAAAGGGATGAGTTGTGAACAATATGTGATACACAATATTTCTTGTTGTTGTGTAGTATGCTTTGTAAATGTTGATATGTCATCTTTTGTCTCCTGAAGTAAAAACAACTAGAAGAATACTAGTTCAAGAAAATTATAAAAAAGACACAAATGTGAAATAGAAACAAAAATAAGACATGTTCTTGGAATTTGTAAAGATCGAAGCCGTTATGTTTTATAGACGTCCAGTGCTCTACCGGTACAAGCATGATTTCAAAGTTTTATTTTACATTGCGACTGGACACTATATACAACTTTTAACATACGGGTTTTATCCATTTGTTAATCTATTGCGATTTGAAAAGGCCCCCAAAAAGGTGGTTTCTGAGTGGTCGGTCCGCAGTGCCGTGGCATATACTTCTGCTTGTGTGGGCCGGTGTGGCTTGCAACAAGGTCATGGGTATGAGAAAGCTGAATTTCGAAGGAATGAAGGTTGTCCTTTACTACTTGCGGCCACATTTCATATCTTAAAAAAGTAGCGCGAGTACAGAAACAAATGTATGTGTCGAAGATTGTAAATTGTGTCCAGGCCTGTTCCAAATGTAAACATTAATATGTGTTACCTGTTTAAACAAGATTTTTAAGTTATTGTATTGTGTAATTCTGATATACATGAAATGCATATTTATAAATGAGCAACGCCGCGCAGAAATATCACTCATTGACTAGAGGAAAGAAGCAAACGAAGGTGCACTGACTATGTGTGACCGAGGGACTTTCTCCCTATGTTGGATATGCATTACCTTCTAGGATAAAACTAGATGTTCAAATGAGTATATGCTGTAATGCAAATAAACATGGCATGAAGATTTATGATAAACAATTTCGAGCAGGAATATCACCGAGTGCTTCACTGACAAAGCATTTATAGTCCACTGGGCAGAGATTTTTTGCCGTATTCCGCGCGGTTTCTCACTGCCTTATGTTGATCTATACCAGGTTATGCCAGGGTTATCCGTATACTCTATGGTATGTCTATAGTAGTTCAGAAGTCGTTAGCTGACAGCATCTCAGTCAAATGTCAACCGCACGCATTCGGAGAAGAATGCTGCATTTGGGATCTAGATCATACGGATGTAGTGCTGACGAAATACATAAATGGCAGTTTTGAAATTAGTCTTCTTTTGATTTAACACGGAATAATTTTGACGATTTTATTTGCACACCTTTGATGGCTTGAACTTGAACTTACACCGTCAGAAAACCCGTCTTTTCAGCACTATGATGCATTGTTTAATTGCGATAACATTGTTAAACGGGAGTGAAGTCATTTGTTCCTTTTTAATTTTATTTGTCCTTATTATTTCTTAGTATTCATGGGATGAAATTGATAAAGTCTGTGTCATTGTCTATATTGTGCTAATCAACATTATCACATATCAGTAAGTGTCCTCTGTAATAATATCACGTGATCGACACATTAATTTTACAAAAATTAGAGGTGACCAATCAGACAATTTCCTTTGCTTGTATTGGCCTTTCTCTTGTATATATAAAGATCTTCTTTCCATGAGCTAAAGTAATCGAGCTCCCTGGTACTAGCAGCTGCCTCGACAAGACCACTGAGATCGTTCACAGCAATCACCAACAACTCAGAAAGCTCAAGGCAACTTGACTGCAGCTTATAGCCTGACGCTACACTAACTACACTAGCAAGAATGTTGGTTCTTCATGGAAGCCTGAGACCCCATACAACCGGCGTGTATAAGAAACGTTTGTCTGTCTCCGACTTGCTCGAGTACGAGCCGAAACTCGATACATTCTCCAAAATGTTCCCGCTTATCGACCCAATGACGTACAGACCTAACTGGGAGATTTTCTTCCACGAGTCCATCGTAAAAGAGTCCTCATGCGATGACATTGCCTTTTATTTCCGAGACAATAGCAGTTCCAGTATTCCTGACATTGATCATCAGGCCAAGAACCGTCGCTGCGTGCCTGCTGACTCAATGGGTTCCTACCACCAAAACAGAAAGGCTTCCATGTGTTCCCGGATCTCATTGATTGAAGACAGTGACCCTGGCGCCAACGGTGTCAAAGGCATGGGCGGCAAAGAGCACGATCTCAGACTGGCACAATGTCCGTTACTTGTATTTAAAAGAACCAATGGACTTTCATTTAAGGACATGTATCCCAATTGTGACGATTCTAAACCAGGGGTGTACATTGGTTGCAGCATGGAATTCCTTGCAGCGAGCCAGAGGTTGAAAGTTAAACTGTTAAAAAAGGAAATCGGGTTTCAGGGGCAAATATATACCCAGAATAAAAAACTGTTTGCACAGATATCTTTAACAAAGGGCCACAAAAAGATGCAGAAAGCTAACTTCCAGAAGGATCCCACCAGAAATGATAAATGTGTTTACTTCCCCGTCCATTCGTTATTGGATCTGCCAGGAGTACAGATTAAACTGTACCGGAAAAAACGAGGCTTCATGAAAAAACCTCTACTTCTGGGAACCTGGACGGTGCCGTTAAGCGAATTAGATCTGTATGAAGAAATGTCGGCGTGGGCGAAGTTTGAGTTGTCCTCTGAATATTTCCATTAATTAGTAAAACGCTTTGTTTTGTCTGTCTTGTAAAGCTATGATTAATCTTCTACCAGATGTTTTAATTCAGTTGTAAATACGAACTTTTTTATAATCATGTTATCATTTGTAATTGATTGGTAATGACTTTAATGTCGTCATGTATATTTCTATGTTTAAATTGAGATGTATATGTATATGTATATGGGGATTTAATTCTATTTTAATTACATTTGTTATTGAAATAAAGCATAATAACTGTACTTGATTTATTTTATTTGTGCCCTATATACGTCAAATTATTGCATAGTTCATTTTATTTTTCGAACACACCGTACATGTTATCCAAGAGAACGCTCATTCACTTATCAGCTAAAGGCATGCACTCGCAATACAGCCAAACTTATAATATGTAGCAACCTTTGTGACAACAAATAAAATTGGCCGCTGAAGACACGTTGCCTGCTTAAGACAAAATATGACATTACTGATTGTTTACCTATTGCTATGAACATGTATGTATACAAAAAAGTATTACTTGAATAGTAGATTTACTTCAAAGTACTGTTCTAATAGAAATTTAATACTACGAAATAACTGCTTTTAAAATGTTAACGTATGATTCAGAATATCAGAAGGGTTTTCCTAAAATCAAAGAAAATATTTCTCCATTATTGGTAGTGTGGACAATTTGAGTACAAAGCATACCATTTTCAAATATTTATATCAACATTTATACTAAATGTACCAAAATCTTATTATCAAAATTATAGTTCAATAAATCGCCGAAAAGTGTAATTATGTTATGACAGCCAATATACAAACGGTGCGAGTTTTTAACTACATGTATTCTTTAGCTTAACCAGCGAGTAGTTTGTTATTATACAAAGTCAATAATTTTAAATATCAACAAGGTTTTATAAATCATAAACGAAACTGTAGCAATTTTCTGCACAAGTAGTAATGTAAATTTGGTAGGTGGTGTCAATCCCTGCATAAATTAACTCGCTCATAAATTAATGCTTCTGCTATCCGTTTTACTTACATTTACGCTGAAAAAAATATTGGCACTAATTGTGCTCTGACTACCACGATGACAAATGCGGACGAGTGCGTGCGTGTCTGTGTGTGTGTGGGTACGTACGTTCGGCATTGTGGGTAAATATATCATTGCAGTACCTTGCAAGTGAATTTGTGTATTTCAATTAATCATTTGAGTTTCGTTTTTTAAAGTTTAAAGTAAGTCAAACAAAATAGATTATATTCAATGTTACTATCAGCATGACTTGTTCTTCTTAGACCATTTTTATTCTGGGTAATACACTTAGATATTAAAGGGTTTGTGGCACTGATATGGTCCGTTAAGTAAAGCTAGGACAATGGGTTAATTGTCTGGTAACTAGATCTAGCATGCTTACAAAGAAAAGGGATGAGTTGTGAATAATTTGTGATACACAATATTTCTTGTTGTTGTGTGGTATGCTTTGTAAATGTTGCTGTGTCATTTTTGTCTCCAACAGTAAAGAAAGCTCAAAGGATATTAGTAAAGAAAATTTTAAAAAGACACAAAAGTGAAATAGAAGCGAAATAAGACAGTGCTTGGATTTTGAAAAGTATAGACGTCAAGTGCTCTACTGGTACAAGCATGATTTCAATGTTTTATTTTACATTGCGACTGGCACTATATAAAACTTTTAACGTACGGGGTGTATCCATTTTTAAATCTATTGGGATTTTGAATAGGCCCAAAAAGGGGGCTATTGTAGTGGTCGGTCCGCAGTGCCGTGGCATATACTTCTGCTTGTGTGGGGAGGTGTCGCTTGCGACAAGGTCGTGGGTATCAGAAAGCTGAACTTCGAAGGAATGAAGGATGCCATTTCCTATTCGCGGCCAGTTTTCATACATTAAAAATGTAGTACGAGTACAGAAACAAATGTATGTGTTGAGGAGCAATAGACATGAATATTGTGTCCAAGGCTGTTCCAAATGTAAACATTAATATTTGTTACCTATTTAAATAAGATTTTCAAGTTATAGTATTGTTTAATTCCGATATACATTAAATGGAGTTTTATAAATGAGCAACGCCGCGCAGAAATACCACTCAGTGTCTAGAGGAAAGGAGCAAACGAAGGGTGCATTGACTATTGTAGCCGGGTGACTTTCTCACTATGTTACATATGTATTACCTTCTTAGGATAAAACTAGATGTTCAAATGGTTATACATTGTAATGCAAATAAACATTGCAAGCAGATTTATGATAAACAAACTCGCGCAGGAATACCACTAAGTGACCGAGTGCTTCACTGACAAAACATATATAGTCTACTGGGCAGAGTTGTTTTGCCGTATTCCGCGCGGTTTCTCACTGCCTTATGTTGATCTATACCAGGTTTTGCCAGGGTTATTCGTATACTCTATGGCATGTCTACAGTAGTTCAGACGTCGTTAGCTGACAACATCTCAGTCTAATGTTAACCGCACGCATTCGGAGAAGAATGGTGCATTTGGGATCTAGATCATACGGGTGTAGTGTTGACGAAAAACATAAATGGCAGTTTTGAAATTAGTCTTCTTTTGTCGCACCCGAAAGCTTTTATAAGCATTTATTTTACACCTTATTTAAGTAAAAATTCATTCTTATAAAAATAATATTAAATAGAATAGTATTTTATTATCAAATGTAAGTGACTGTGTTGTAACTTATATCCCAAAGTATAATCTAAAATTTTAGCTACGGTGTATTTGCAGCTGAATACTTTTCTGGTTTCATATGCGTTATACTTTTGATTTAACACGGAATAATTTTGACGATTTTATTTGCACACCTTTGATTGCTTGAACTTGAACTTACACCGTCAGAAACCCGTCTTTTCAGCACTATGATGCATTGTTTAATTGCGATAACATTTATAAACGGGAGTGAGTTAATTTGTTCCTTTTTAATTTTATTTGTCCTTATTATTTCTTAGTATTCATGGGATGAAAATGATTAAGTCTGTGTCATTGTCTATATTGTGCTAATCAACATTATCACATATCAGTAAGTGTCCTCTGTAATAAAATCACGTGATCGACACATTAATTTTACAAAAATTAGAGGTGACCAATCCGACAATTTCCTCTGCTTCTATTGACCTTTCTCTTGTATATATAAAGATTTTTTTTCCATGAGCTAAAGTAATCGAGCTCCCTAGTACTAGCAGCTGCCTCGACAAGACCGCTGAGATCGTTCACAGCAATCACCAACAACTCAGAAAGCACAAGGCAACTTGACTGCAGCTTATAGCCTGACGCTACACTAACTACACTAGCAAGAATGTTGGTTCTTCATGGAAGCCTGAGACCCCACACAACCGGCGTGTATAAGAAACGTTTGTCTGTCTCCGACTTGCTCGAGTACGAGCCGAAACTCGATACATTCTCCAAAATGTTCCCGCTTATCGACCCAATGACGTACAGACCTAACTGGGAGATTTTCTTCCACGAGTCCATCGTAAAAGAGTCCTCATGCGATGACATTGCCTTTTATTTCCGAGACAATAGCAGTTCCAGTATTCCTGACATTGATCATCAGGCCAAGAACCGTCGCCTGCGTGCCTGCTGACTCAATTGGGTTCCTACCACCAAAACAGGAAGGCTTCCATGTGTTCCCGGATCTCATTGATTGAAGACAGTGACCCTGGCGCCAACGGTGTCAAAGGCATGGGCGGCAAAGAGCACGATCTCAGACTGGCACAATGTCCGTTACTTGTATTTAAAAGAACCAATGGACTTTCATTTACGGACATGTATCCCAATTGTGACGATTCTAAACCAGGGGTGTACATTGGTTGCAGCATGGAATTCCTTGCAGCGAGCCAGAGGTTGAAAGTTAAACTGTTAAAAAAGGAAATCGGGTTTCAGGGGCAAATATATACCCAGAATAAAAAACTGTTTGCACAGATATCTTTAACAAAGGGCCACAAAAAGATGCAGAAAGCTAACTTCCAGAAGGATCCCACCAGAAATGATAAATGTGTTTACTTCCCCGTCCATTCGTTATTGGATCTGCCAGGAGTACAGATTAAACTGTACCGGAAAAAACGAGGCTTCATGAAAAAACCGCTACTTCTGGGAACCTGGACGGTGCCGTTAAGCGAATTAGATTTGTATGAAGAAATGTCGGCGTGGGCGAAGTTTGAGTTGTCCTCTGAATATTTCCATTAATTAGTAAAACGCTTTGTTTTGTCTATCTTGTAAAGCTATGATTAATCTTCTACCAGATGTTTTAATTCAGTTGTAAATACGAACTTTTTTAGAATCATGTTATCATTTGTAATTGATTGGTAATGACTTTAATGTCGTCATGTATATTTCTATGTTTAAATTGAGATGTATATGTATATGGGGATTTAATTCTATTTTAATTACATTTGTTATTGAAATAAAGCATAATAACTGTACTTGATTTATTTTATTTGTGCCCTATATACGTCAAATTATTGCATAGTTCATTTTATTTTTCGAACACACCGTACATGTTATCCAACAGAACGCTCATTCACTTATCAGCTAAAGGCATGCACTCGCAATACAGCCAAACTAATAATATGTAGCAACCTTTGTGACAACAAATAAAATTGGCCACTGAAGACACGTTGCCTGCTTAAGACAAAATATGACATTACTGATTGTTTACCTATTGCTATGAGCATGTATGTATACAAAAAAGTATTACTTGAATAGTAGATTTACTTCAAAGTACTGTTCTAATAGAAATTTAATACTACGAAATAACTGCTTTTAAAATGTTAACGTATGATTCAGAATATCAGAAGGGTTTTCCTAAAATCAACGAAAATATTTCTCCATTATTGGTAGTGTGGACAATTTGAGTACAAAGCATACCATTTTCAAATATTTATATCAACATTTATACTAAGTGTACCAAAATCTTATTATTAAAATTATAGTTCAACAAATCGCCGAAAAGTGTAATTATGTTATGACAGCCAATATCCGAACGGTGTGAGTTTTTAACTACATGTATTCTTTAGCTTAACCAGCGAGTAGTTTGTTATTATACAAAGTCACTAATTTTAAATATCAACAAGGTTTTATAAATCATAAACGAAACTGTAACAATTTTCTGCACAAGTAGTAATGTAAATTTGGTAGGTAGTGTCAATCCCTGCATAAATTAACTCGCTCATTAATTAATACTTCTGCTATCCGTTTTACTTACATTTACGCTGAAAAAAATATTGGCACTAATTGTGCTCTGACTACCACGATGACAAATGCGGACGAGTGCGTGCGTGTCTGTGCGTGTGTGGGTACGTACGTTCGGCATTGTGGGTAAATATATCATTGCAGTACCTTGCAAGTGAATTTGTGTATTTCAATTAACATTTGAGTTTCGTTTTTTAAAGTTTAAAGTAAGTCAAACAAAATAGATTATATTCAATGTTACTATCAGGCATGACTTGTTCTTCTTAGACCATTTTTATTCTGGGTAATACACTCAGATATTAAAGGGTTTGTGGCACTGATATGGTCCGTTAAGTAAAGCTAGGACAATGGGTTAATTGTCTGGTAACTAGATCTAGCATGCTTACAAAGAAAAGGGATGAGTTGTGAATAATATGTGATACACAATATTTCTTGTGTTGTGTGGTATGCTTTGTAAATGTTGCTGTGTCATTTTTGTCTCCAACAGTAAAGAAAGCTCAAAGGATATTAGTAAAGAAAATTTTAAAAAGACACAAAAGTGAAATAGAAGCGAAATAAGACAGTGCTTGGATTTTGAAAAATATAGACGTCCAGTGCTCTACTGGTACAAGCATGATTTCAATGTTTTATTTTACATTGCGACTGGCACTATATACAACTTTTAACATACGGGGTGTATCCATTTTTAAATCTATTGGGATTTTGAATAGGCCCAAAAAGGGGGCTATTGTAGTGGTCGGTCCGCAGTGCCGTGGCATATACTTCTGCTTGTGTGGGGAGGTGTCGCTTGCGACAAGGTCGTGGGTATCAGAAAGCTGAATTTCGAAGGAATGAAGGATGCCATTTCCTATTCGCGGCCAGTTTTCATATCTTAAAAAGTAGTACGAGTACAGAAACAAATGTATGTGTCGAGGAGCAATAGACATGAAAATTGTGTCCAAGGCTGTTCCAAATGTAAACATTAATATTTGTTACCTATTTAAATAAGATTTTCAAGTTATAGTATTGTTTAATTCCGATATACATGAAATGCAGTTTTATAAATGAGCAACGCCGCGCAGAAATACCACTCAGTGACTAGAGGAAAGGAGCAAACGAAGGGTGCATTGACTATTGTAGCCGGGTGACTTTCTCACTATGTTACATATGTATTACCTTCTAGGATAAAACTAGATGTTCAAATGGTTATACATTGTAATGCAAATAAACATTGCAAGCAGATTTATGATAAACAAACTCGCGCAGGAATACCACTAAGTGACCGAGTGCTTCACTGACAAAGCATATATAGTCTACTGGGCAGAGTTTTTTTGCCGTATTCCGCGCGGTTTCTCACTGCCTTATGTTGATCTATACCAGGTTTTGCCAGGGTTATTCGTATACTCTATGGCATGTCTACAGTAGTTCAGACGTCGTTAGCTGACAGCATCTCAGTATAATGTTAACCGCACGCATTCGGAGAAGAATGGTGCATTTGGGATCTAGATCATACGGGTGTAGTGCTGACGAAATGGGAGTTTTCAAATTAGTCTACTTTTGTCTCACCCAAAAGCTTTTTTAAGCATTTATTTTACACCTTATTTAAGTAAAAATTCATTCATATAAAAATAATATTAAATAGAATAGTATTTTATTATCAAATGTAAGTGACTAGTGTTGTAACTTATATCCCAAAGTATAATCTAAAATTTTAGCTGCGGTGTATTTGCAGCTGAATACTTTCCTGCTTTCATATGCGTTATACTTTTGATTTAACACGGAATAATTTTAACGATTTTATTTCCACACCTTTGATTGCTTGAACTTGAACTTACACCGACAGAAACCCGTCTTTTCAGCACTATGATGCATTGTTTAATTGCGATAACATTGTTAAACGGGAGTGAATTCATTTGCTCCTTTTTAATTTTATTTGTCCTTATTATTTCTTAGTATTCATGGGATGAAATTGATAAAGTCTGTGTCATTGTCTATATTGTGCTAATCAACATTATCACATATCAGTAAGTGTCCTCTGTAATAATATCACGTGATCGACACATTAATTTTACAAAAATTAGAGGTGACCAATCAGACAATTTCCTCTGCTTCTATTGGCCTTTCTCTTGTATATATAAAGATTTTCTTTCCATGAGCTAAAGTAATCGAGCTCCCTAGTACTAGCAGCTGCCTCGACAAGACCGCTGAGATCGTTCACAGCAATCACCAACAACTCAGAAAGCTCAAGGCAACTTGACTGCAGCATATAGCCTGACGCTACACTAACTACACTAGCAAGAATGTTAGTTCTTCATGGAAGCCTGAGACCCCACACAACCAGGCGTGTATAAGAAACGTTTGTCTGTCTCCGACTTGCTCGAGTACGAGCCGAAACTCGATACATTCTCCAAAATGTTCCCGCTTATCGACCCAATGACGTACAGACCTAACTGGGAGATTTTCTTCCACGAGTCCATCGTAAAAGAGTCCTCATGCGACGACATTGCCTCTTATTTCCGAGACAGCAGCAGTTCCAGTATTCCTGACATTGATCATCAGGCCAAGAACCGTCGCTGCGTGCCTGCTGACTCATTGGGTTCCCACCAACAAAACAGGAAGGCTTCCATGTGTTCCCGGATCTCATTGATTGAAGACAGTGACACTGGCGCCAACGGTGTCAAAGGCATGGGCGGCAAAGAGCACGATCTCAGACTGGCACTAATGTCCGTTACTTGTGTTTAAAAGAACCAATGGACTTTCATTTACGGACATGTATCCCAATTGTGACGATTCTAAACCAGGGGTGTACATTGGTTGCACCATGGAATTCCTTGCAGCGAGCCAGAGGTTGAAAATTAAACTGTTAAAAAAGGAAATAGGGTTTCAGGGGCAAATATATACTCAGAATAAAAAACTGTTTGCACAGATATCTTTAACAAAGGGCCACAAAAAGATGCAGAAAGCTAACTTCCAGAAGGATCCCACCAGAAATGATAAATGTGTTTACTTCCCCGTCCATTCGTTATTGGATCTGCCAGGAGTACAGATTAAACTGTACCGGAAAAAACGAGGCTTCATGACAAAACCTCTACTTCTGGGAACCTGGACGGTGCCGTTAAGCGAATTAGATCTGTATGAAGAAATGTCGGCGTGGGCGAAGTTTGAGTTGTCCTCGGAATAGTTTCAATAATCAGTAAAATGCTTTATTTTGCCTGTCTTATAAAGCTATTATTAATCTTCTACCGGATGTTTTAATTCAGTTGTAAATACGAACTTTTTTATAATCGTGTTATCATTTGTAATTGATTGGTAATGACTTTAATGTCGTCATGTATATTTCTATGTTTAAATTGAGATGTTCATGTTTATGTATATGTGGATTTAATTCTATTTAATTACATTTGTTATTGAAATAAAGCATAATAACTGTACTTGATTTATTTTATTTGTGCCCTATATACGTCAAATTATTGCATAGTTCATTTTATTTTTCGAACACCCCGTACATGTTATCCAACAAAACGCTCATTCACTTTGCAGCTAAAGGCATGCACTCGCAATACAGCCAAACTTATAATATGTAGCAACCTTTGTGACAACAAATAAAATTGGCCGCTGAAGACACGTTGTCTGCTTACGACAAAATATGACATAATTGATTGTTTACCTATTGCTATGAGCATGTATGTATACAAAAAAGTATTACTTGAATAATAGATTTACTTCAAAGTACTGTTCTAATAGAAATTTAATACTACGAAATAACTGCTTTTAAAATGTTAACGTATGATTCAGAATATCAGAAGGGTTTTCCTAAAATCAAAGAAAATATTTCTCCATTATTGGTAGTGTGGACAATTTGAGTACAAAGCATACCATTTTCAAATATTTATATCAACATTCATACTAAGTGTACCAAAATCTTATAATTAAAATTATATTCAACAAATCGCCGAAAAGTGTAATTATGTTATGACAGCCAATATCCGGACGGTGTGAGTTTTTAACTACATGTATTCTTTAGCTTAACCAGCGAGTAGTTTGTTATTATACAAAGTTAATAATTTTAAATATCAACAAGGTTTTATAAATCATAAACGAAACTGTAACAATTTTCTGCACAAGTAGTAATGTAAAGTTGGTAGGTGGTGTCAATCCCTGCATAAATTAATTCGCTCATAAATTAATGCTTCTGCTACCCGTTTTACTTACATTTACGCTGAAAAAAAATATTGGCAATTATTGTGCTCTGACTACCACAATGACAAATGCGGACGAGTGCGTGCGTGTCTGTGCGTGTGTGGGTACATACGTTCGGCATTGTGGGTGAATATATCATTGCAGTACCTTGCAAGTGAATTTGTGTATTTCAATTAACATTTGAGTTGGTTTTTTAAAGTTTAAAGTACGTCACAATAGATTATATTCAATGTTACTATCTGCATGACTTGTTCTTCTTAGACCATTTGGTTTCCGGGTGATTCAGATACCCTTCAATATTATACTGTAATACTATTGCTTACTTATTTACCCAGCAAATTATCCCTTGTTTTGTAACTATAGACTGTATCGTAAATTAAAGGGATATAAAAAAATTGCTGCTGTGTTTGTTCTTTGCGATTTAACAAAATATATTTATATATATATATTGTATATTATATATATATATTATATATATATATATATATATATATATTAGACTACTATTGAAAACTTTTTTTATCAGCAAAAAAGTGCTTGATATGTGTTAAATATTATATTTTTACGAAGCACATATTTTATCATACTCTTTTAAGACATTTTTGCCATTTGTTTACTGTACAAAGTCTTAAATGGTAAACTCTGTAAATTTTTACAATGCAATGTGGCGCATTCTCTTTCATCAACATTATAATGAAATGTCCAACACTTCGAAACATTTGTGGAAAATTCCTTTGTATATTTTAGGGAATCTTTCCCCGATATTTCCTAGTAGATACGCAAAACCATATCTATTAACGCAACAAACATGTCATTTTTTTGGAACAATGTTGTTAATTTTACCCCCTTTCATTGTTCTATTCCTTGGCTTAGAAAATGGAATTTTTACTTTTATCAAGCTCAAACTGCTACAGTAATTTAAAGTTTATAGACTGAACAATTTATTTGATACTAATGCCTTGTTATATGAAACAGTAAATCTGCTTTGCTATGCTTCAATTTTCTTACTAATTAAAATATTTGCCACACGCCCTCATCATGTCCAATTTAGCATCAATGTGTGTTGTCTAGTACTATTTTCTGCTATAAGCATGCTGGGATTCCTTCTATCAGAAAACAATTCTCAGCTGAATGTCAATTTTAATGTTAAGATTGTTTTAATTTGTGATGTTCAAGTCAGTTATGGCATCATTTCCATTTTATCCCTCGAATAATACCATTTTAATTAATGAACACTATAAAATGTATACATACTTTCTGTAATCTAGATATATATACATATAAAATCCAATCAAGATAACGTGAAAATTTTATATTTCAGTTTTATTGACTATTATATAACAAGCAAAATGACAGGAATAAAGTAAACAATTTTGGAATACTGTATTATACCAAACTTATTCAATATCGGCTGCATAAATTAAACTTTGAATCTCAGTTTATTGAATAATGAATAACCGAGTCATAACCAATGGTGGTCAGGCAGTTTCTGTCTCACTTAAGCAATACACTTCATCAAACATGGACTTAAATCCCTGTCCTGACAATTCCCTTACATTTTAGACAAACTTTTTCGGAGATAAAAACTACTTTGGAAACAAATCTATGTCTATTCTGGGGAATGTGATATTTTACAGACTTCACATATTAAATAAATAAAATAAAAATAAATGCATCTTGCACCGAAATGTAAATGTGACACCATCTGTGCGGTACCAGATACTGATTTCAAATACTACTCTCAGTTGTTGAACACATTATGGAACACCAGGTATACCAGTACTTGTAAATCATTTACAATTCTTTTATTTTTTAACAAGGAATATTTCACCGTAAGTGCAAACTTTAATTTTGTGAAGCCTATGTCAGATAATTTGCTAGTGAATCTTCTTTTCACTTGTGTCAATACATGCACAGTATGACTTGACCTAATTTGGTTAGAATATTTAGGTTAACCTTAGAGTAATTAACCGTTCATATGCATTTAAGAAGCATAAATCGAATATATTTAATTAAAATTAAAATTTCAGAAATCATGTTTTATATCATACATTACCTATTAATGTTTTCACATGCCTTAAAATAATCAAGTGACCAAAGTCACTCGCTATATATATGTTAAACAAATTTAAAATGCCTTAAAAGTATCTGTAATCTGTAATATTACCATCATAAAATTCTTTAATTATAAACCCACATGGAAATTTAATCTAAATTAATGTACTACTCTAAATATACCTAATAACTCTGTTCCCCTCCCCCAACCACCCCCCCCCCCCCCCCCCCCCACACACACACACACACTCGCCTACCACTCAACCATATTTCTTTCTAAAGTATGCTTTACTTTAAGCTTGAATGAAGCAATTGCATTTTTTAAATCTAGACAAAAGCTTGTTTAAGAATAACAGATGTGTTCTCTCTCCGGGCCCATATATATTATGGTCAGTCAATAGTACCATAAACTGAAATGATACAAATACTAGACACCAGAAGAAAAGTATTGTTATATCACATCATCTAGGTCATTTTTTATATTCATCGCTTTGCTTTAGTTCACTATATTACAATTTAAGAATTAGACATCTAACTTATTGCAAAAGAACATTTATTTTAGATCTAAAAATACATTCAAGCATTAAATGATAAAAGAAGTTATTGTTTTCCATACAAGGAGACATTTTTAAACCCTCTATAACATTATATGGTTAAAAATTATAATAAAATAATTATCATGATAAGTAAAAACATATAATGAATTAATTATCGTGTGAAATACCTGGTAATAATCAACAATAGACTTATTTTAATTTATACGAATGTGACTTAGAAAAAAGATATAGCAATTTAAATATATATTCATTTTACCTCTTAATTAAGATTCATGAATATTTATTTAGGCTAAATTGCATACCTATTAATTTCAAATATTGGCTTAGTGATAGTCTTCAATAGAACTGATAACTGACTTTACCAGTAAGTTATAAGCAATACAGTACAATACATATGTTTACAAGAGCAGGTCTCTTATAAATGTCACATACTAAACTCAATGATGAAAAATTCCATAGAAATTAAATACAAAGTCGGAAAATATTGAAAAATAGATCAATTAATGCAAAACTTGAATCAACTTGTGTTAGACTAAGAGAGGTGTCTCTTTAACTTTTAAAATTGTTCCGTTTGTTTGAATATGGCTTTTAAATTAAATACCATATAATAAACTTTTTGAAATTAAAATCTATTTCTAGATTCTCATTACGATATATGAATATTCATGTTGGATAATTTGCAGTATTATTAATTTCAAAACTAAGTTTAGTGATAGCCTCCTCTTAAAGAATGATACAAAAAAAATTCTTCAATGTTAATGGTTAGTTATAAGCAGACGTCTAGCTAAATTATGCAAATAGATTGAATAAACAAAATTTGGACGAAATATATTAAAAAAATCATTTAAAAAAATCACAAAATGAACCAAAACATATAAAACTTATACTAACATGTGTTAGATAAGTAGTGGTATATATATAACTTTCGAAACTGATGAGATTGTTTGAAAATTGTTTTTAAATGAAAAGAATCTAATCAACTTTTCAAGTTTAAAGTCTTTTTTAGATCCTCATTAAAATGTATGGATATTCATAAGTGCTAATTTGCACAATTGAAATATGATCATAATGGCTATTCAATAACCTTTTATTTAGTACTATGAAAAAAACGTCTAGGTGGTGGGAGGCAGGTGCGCGGTAACCATATCCAGCTGCCGGACTATTATATAATCTGCTAAAGAAACAGAGTTTGCCGCCTACGTAGGGCTACCCTTCGTTTTTATGTTTACTTATGTTTATATATATATATTTCTTATTAAAACGTTGATTAACAAGCTATTAAAATTCTAGTAGAGGTCGGACAAAGAACAAAATCACGTAAACAATTATATATTGAACAAATATCTTGAAAAGAGACAAATCTAATAGGACAGATTAAAACACCTGATTTCATGAAAATATCAGAAATTGATAAAAAAAATCTAGGTCAATGACCGTTTAACACATTCCATATGTAGACTTAAACTCAGTAGTGATTAAAATGTGCTTTTGTTGTTACATAATAGCAATGACCTTCGTTGTCGCCAACATCTTTCGGCGATTTGTTTTGTTGTGTTTTTGTGTGTGTTTTTGTTGTTGTTGTTTGTTGTTGTTTTGTTGTGTGTTTTTTTGTTTATTTGTTGTTGTTTTTTGTTGTTGTTGTTGTTGTTTTTAAGGGGGGCGACATTAACTCAACAAACAATTAACACTGTTTAAGAGAGCTTCTCCAAATATATGTGTTATTGGGATTTACCAACACAATAACAAAAATGGTGTCGAAGTGTGTTCTATCCACCAACTCTTCCAATAACCATACTCAACGCGCCAGTGCCTTTTGACAATGGCCATCGTGGCTTCGCAACAGCCTACTAAGAAAGTTGCAATTCTCTGTCAATATGCTGTGGACAACTTTACGAAAGTCCCTCAGATGATGAATTAATCTTTTGTAGGAACTGCAGACGACGAGGTACTATTGTCCATTCATGCATTATCAAACTACGGGATTTGACATGTAAGGATAATGTCAAAGGAATAAACGTCAGTTCACCACATAGCATTTAAACTAAGATAAGTGCTATTTAATAAAAGAAGAGGCCCTTTTCTTATGGATCAAACTATCTGTAGGTAAGACTGTATCTTAAGGTTTGGGGCAAGATATATTTCTTTCATATAACTATGCATATTTTAAACAATTGATTAATGCTGGGCATACAAAGGTATGAGACGCTTCTGCAACAAACATTGTGCCTTAATCGATGTTACTAAAGTTTAATGCATAGATTTAGGATCTTTACAGTCAATATATCATTTGAAAACACATTTCTTATAATGATAAATATACATACACATTACGGTATCCTAACTTCGACCTAAGCAGTCAACAGACAAAATTAACTTTAAAAGCTTAGTATTTCTTAAGTTTACATATATGCGTATTTACAATTCCTTTTCCCTGATTGGTGGGGGAGGAATGCATCCCCCAATCCCCACCAGCTGGATCCATGCGGCGTCCTGATGTTTATCCGGAGCATAACTAACACTATCAAAGCTATTAATTTGAAACTTCATAGGTGGATAAATCTCATTGAGACGGAGTACAGTGCACACGAACCATCGCTCTGCACTTCATGATTTTGGAGTTATCCCCCCTCTTTTGTTTAATTTTCTTGTCGGAACATAACTCCAAAACTATCAAAGCTATTGACTTTAAACTTCCTAGATGGATAGATCTCATTGAGACGAAGTGAAATGCACGGGAACCGTAACTATGTACTTCATGATTTTGGAGTAATTGCCTTTTGTTTAATTTTCTTGTCCGCAGCATAACTCCTATGTTATCAAAGCTATTGACTTAAAACTCCATAAATCTAATTGAGACGGAGTGCAGTGCACAAGAACCCTCACTGTACACTTCATGATGTTGGAGTTATTCCCCTTAGTTCGATTTTCGTTCTTGATGTTTGCCTGGACCATACTCCTACATTGCCAAAGCTATTGACTTGAAATTTCATAGTTGGATAAATGTTATTGAAGTGGAATGTACACAAGAGCCGTAACCCTGCTCTTCTTATTTTTAAGAAACGCACCTTTGCACACACATGCCATTACCCTCATGTACTTTTTGTGTATTTGATGTTACCCCCTTTGATTATTTTTTCAATTACCCAGAGTTCAGTCCACAATCATGCCAGAGTGCATTGCACAACAGTGCACAGCAGTTTGGCAACTTGAAAAGTTACAGTTTTTTATCATATTATTCTACTTTAATTTCCGTTTTCTTACAATAATCCAGAGTGCAGTCCAAAACTTTGCCATACTGCATTGCACAAGAATGCACAGCACTTTATTTCAAATTGCGACCGTATTTTGCTCCAGCTTGCTGTTCTCTTGTTATTATTATTTTTTCTTCTTCTTCTTCTTCTTCTTATTATTATTATTATTATATTATTATTATTATTATTATTATTATTATTATGGTAACTAAATTGTTTAATGTATCAAACATTAACGTTGAACTGCTCAGCACATTTAATAAAATGCATTGTATCCTAAAATATTTTAACGACTTATCATTCTGATAAAGCCCGCCATAGTTAATTGCGCCCGACATAACTTACATACATGATCGATATATCTTTACTGTTCGATACTAAGTACCAGATGCTAGTTACGCGCTTATAATGAGGTTCGAGTGCTAAAACACTGCCGACATTTCCGATACTCTTTATTTATTTTGCACTCCAATGACATACACTTTCCTATTTATTTGATTTATGAACTTAATAACTTATACAACTTTAAATCAATTCTCAAATTTAAATACAAAAGACATGATAATGATTGGTTATAACGTTTACAATTACCATTTAACAATAAAGTAGCTGTTTAGGAATTATGAATTTTGTCGATTTTTATCCTTCACCGCAGAAAATATTTTCTTATTGGAATATTTCGACTGCTTCACACAGTCTACATTAGCTTGTTGGTGTTAGTTTCGCTCAAGGAAATTGTCATTTTATATATCAAAAACATTATTCCTTCGTCTAGTGTCAGTACAAATTTGAACATGATCTCCGCATTCTATCAGCTTGTCATACCGCTTTGTCACAAGGACCATATCGCAGGCGCCAAGATTAAGTTTGGGAAAAATTGACAAACATTCTTTAGAAATAGGGGACAGAGACCACTTCAGGTTCTGAAGGGCCATTACACAAGAGTGTGCGAGAAGGGGAAACGAGCCCAGGT
The DNA here is from genome assembly GCA_007844125.1 of Sinonovacula constricta. Lineage (NCBI taxonomy): Eukaryota > Metazoa > Mollusca > Bivalvia > Cardiida > Solecurtidae > Sinonovacula > Sinonovacula constricta. The sequence continues at coordinate 48,877,446 of CM017559.1, read as the reverse complement.
CTATCGAGAATACTTAATGAATCCCGATGCTGGATTAAGAAGATGGATCTGGAAAAAAAAGGTTACAATTTTTACTTATCTCCTCCTGGAAATAGTTAAATAGTTTAAAAAGTTCTTTCAATTCATTTGTTTATTGACAGCCGTTGTCCAGTCGCGTTTGCATAAAACGCCTTTCTAATCGCAACATTTTCGCAATTCTTGAAACAAAACGAGTACAGTTGTCTACGAAAATCATCTGGAAATAGTAACTTGTTACCTAAGCAATTTGTGGGCTTAAGCATTTCAGTAACAATTGTCGACGTTAGCTCTTATGTAAGTTAAAGTTCAAATTTTGCACAGTAGCATAATGCCCATCGAAATGCACTGTCTCAATCTTTCATCGAAAGTAAAGATGTTTGAGCAGAAGATGACACTATGAATAGAAACACTTGCCAATTCCGCGCAATGTAAAAGGTACACGTGTGCTTTTTGCAAAATGCGTCCTAAAGTAAGTGATGTCCTCTTCAATACGAATAAATCAGTTTTTTGTTTGCTATGACAGTATAGTGCTTTGAGCTGACGTACTGTTTATTTCACACAAATCACTTTATTCGTCGTCATCCACCAGATGTTGTCCTCCCATAGCTGGTCCTAGTCCGACGATGTGGCTGATGGTCCTCAGAAGCTGTGTCGTTGTCATCTCGTCGTCTTCGTATTTGTCCCATGCCTCTTGCAGACAGCCGTGAATGTCCGCGTACTTCTTCCTTCTTATCTTGCTCAGCAGATTGTCGGCAACGAGCTGGACTTGCACATCCACTGTGCTGGATTCTTCCTTGAGCAGCGTCACCAACTTGTACAATCCCAAGTTTGGGTGAGCTGCTCTTGTGTTGATTCGTCTGTGCCATCCTGGTAACAGGAACATAAATTAAAATTATGAGTTGTGATGACATTAAAGCGGAAATTCGTTGATTAATTCATATAATTTTTATTATAATCAATATAACTAAAAATTAAACATTTACCTTCCAGGTCGTTGTTAGTCCTGATGACCTCCCTGTAGACGCACCAGTCAGCTGGCGTCCATACACCGCCGTTGATCCAGGTCCATTCGACGTACTCGATAACCTTCTGAACAGGTCCGCCTATTTCCTCGGCAACAACTTTGAGCCGATTGAAGGCGGTGGCAATCTGTTCAAGGGGGATGTCTGGCAGTGACATTATTTTCCTCAAGTAGTCGTACTTGTCTCCTCGCTGTAGATATGCCGTCGCCAAGCCTTCTGCCTGTATCTTTCTGTAGAACCGTTGCGTCAAGTGAAAGACACATCCCTTGATGGTGGAAGTGGGGAACACGTTTCTGAGTGCTTGCCAGATAGCTAAAATTAAGAAAGAAAAATCATTAAAACATGCAAACAATCTCGTTTGTCGTTTATTTAATTATGTGCACACAATATACCATAAACCACTCCACGTTCAGTTCTCCCAATTCTTCCTTTAGTCTGTTTAGGACCTATAAAATAAGACAGAAATATAAGTTCAGCTATATAATATAAAAAATTCTTCATTTTCATTAAATAAAATAAATAACATAAAATACTAGTTACAAAGTACTTTACTTTTAAAAATTATAATGCTACTAAATTGAAATACCTGAACATAATCTGCAGTCGATCGCCGTGACATGATGATGATGTAAACGAGAGGCGCCTGTTTTTCGTCTTCTCCGCTCTTCACAAACTCATTCACTGTGAGCAGCTGGTAGAAGGGGGCTCGGGTGACTTTGAATGTTCCGTCTAAGAACCACTTCTTGGCCTGTCCAAGGATTTGGAGCTGACTTCTCGATCCACACATGATGTGTCTAGCTCCATCCATCTTGATATCGGCCAGCAAGAAATCGCCAAAGAACTCGTAGTCCAGCTGTAATATATTGCATTTATACTCAGATTTGTGTATAACATGTAATGTGTTATATATTATGAAATATTTTTTTTTTAATATATCAATTTTACTTTTTATATAATTTTATATTTTTATATATATTTACCTCGAAGTCCAAATCAATGGGCTCATTTGGCCTCAACCTTCGGTGGTGGTTCGCTGCCCGTACGAGGTTTGCAGGTTTCGGCATGTTGACGTAGTTGGGTGTCACCATCTGTCGATAGACCCGTTCAACGATTGATGCTGCTGGCTCAAATATCCTCTCCTTTGCTTCAGTCTTGACTTTCTTTGCAATTTGACTTGTTTATATATGTGTAGACGTACGCGTTTTACAAGAGATCACTTTTTGAAACCACACTTCGGTATGCCTACTGTTTAAATCATTAAACATGTTTTATGAAATTTTATCAATATCTTGTACAACTGACTTCATATCTGTTCTCTTTTCATAACTTCCGACGTAAAGAAATCCTATATTTACTATGCGTATTGATTATTTGGTATTTTTGGTGTAGGGCTACCCATTTTCTTGTTTCATTAGAATGTAAATTTTATGTCGACACCGCTGTCGTAGTGGGAGTATTTCCTGTGAACAATGAGACGTTGAAACGTCAAAATTCATAAAGTTCTAGTATAATAATTCATCTGCAAGATGTCTTTAGCAGGATTTAAAAAACAGCTTAACAAAGCAAATCAGGTAAACACTTCTCATTGCTTTCTTTCGCGACAATTTGTCTAATGTATGAGATAAATTATCATTTATTGGAATTTGTCATGAAAGTGGCTTTTAAGTTATGTACAATACTGTAATGTAGTGTAGATATTTTGAAATGACACTTTGATTAGTTAGCTATTCCTTAAGTCATTTTGATTTTAATATTTTACGTTTCACTTGTCAAAATGATTTTTATAAAGGTGTCGAAACTAAGATAAAAATATTTCACTGAGAAATAATATAGTTCACAGTTAAAGTTTTACATGACATTATTGTACTGAAGTGCATATAGGCACTTCCAACAGCCTTGCCGTTGGGTTAACCTTGTATCAATGTTGTTGAGTGTCTGCCTTTAGATCTGAAGGTCTCGGGTTCGATGTCATCATCTAAACTTTTTGTTGCTATGGAGACATCCAGCTATCACTATTAATGAATCATCCCAAACAATTATTAGAGATGAAACATTGATGCACCATAGGTTAGCTAGATTATTTCAAAATAATATAATCATATGCACTACTTACATTACAGGCTAAAAACCTTATAAATTATTGTGTGTTTACATAAATAACATAGATATTTTTTTATTTATATAATCATTGATTAGGTAAATATGATGGGTGTCAGTGGCCCAACAGGTCAAGTCACAGAATTGTTACTCCTTTGGCGTCTTACAGTGCTAGTGTTTCCCCTAGCCCTTTTCAATGTGGCGCTGCACCACAGTGCCCTTATCTTGCATATGCTCCTTGTTTCGGCCCAACAGTCTTTATTTTCTGTGGAGATGTCACCAGATATCCCTATAATCAGTATTTAGCTGCGACGGTACCATGTCACTTTGATGTTAAAATACACAAAAAAGTTGTGTAATGCCTGATTTTTGTTCATCCAACAGCATTGATTGTCATTGGCACCTTGCTACATTGTCTTACTGTCTGTCTAGGCCAGGAAGTAATGAGCATTCCATCTTAATCCCTCCTGGCCAGTGACATGCAGTAATTAGTGGAGCAAAGTTGTGGTTTGTACACATTTTTATCATGATAACCAGGCAGAAATTATTGTTATCATGTTAATTTTTAATGTTCACTTGCCACTGAAAAGAAATACCAGCCTGCAATCTGTATTTGGCATGATTCTGGGTCAAATACTCTGATTGGCAAACTAGGTAAGTGTCATTGGCAAATGCCTGGGAAATCCCTTTCACCAATCATGGTCAACAAGTATTTTTCTAAATTGTAATTTGAGTTTTCTGTACAAAGTGTAAGACCCTCTTATCCAAGTCCCAAACAGTTCCATATTCAAGGCTTAATGTCTATGAATCCAGGAATTACCACAGTGTTAAAAAAAATGACATATTATGTTAATTACATGCAACATAGTTTGAGACATGATCGATAGTCACACACTTTACTTGACTGCATTAAAAATTTTTGGGTATGATATTTGTATTAACTATTCAATAAAAAAAAAGTACTTGCACTATAGCATCGTTTGGTGTAGGCTACAGGTTGTACTGGTCTTCGTAACATATACTCAGTCAAACAATTTTGTGGTCAGCACATCGATTTCAACCACCCAAATTACCCATGACATTAAAGCCATCAAAGTAAATTTACCAATGACAGCATTGTTAAAAATATAATTTAAGACTTTTTCATTAAGATTTTAGCAATATATTTTTACCACCGCTCAGATGTCATGGAGTTTCTCTTGTCGTTTATGTTTTATTGAGGTTCAGGGTGAAAATATTGGGTTTTCGAAAATACTATCTGAAGCTTTTTTAGTGACAAATACAGTGCATGACATCCATAATTACATTGTATACATGTATATATTTTGTATGTTAAGCCATTATGCAACATTAAGGTTAAGGTTGCTGACTTTTCTTTTTTTAATGTGCATTGCCATTCAACAAATCATTACGTTAAAACATTGATTTTAACGTAATATAGAATAATTCATATAACATCAACCAATCTTTGTTGACAATATGAGGCACCTAGAGATATAGTTTTGGCAGGGGTATCAACAATTCTCAGCTCTGTAATTTACTTTTGAATAAGTACAGATAAAAATATGAACACCTGAGATTTTTGGATTTAAATATTTAACTTAGAATTGAAATGATTGTAAACAAAAGAAAAGAGTTTAATTTAATTACTTTGCATGTATAGATCAACATACATGTATTTTAATTTAATACATACAGATAATAACAAAATTATTTAAGAAATACAGTATAGACATCTGCATATTTCTTATGCATCATGAGACTCTTATTATTTTAAAACAGTTAGACAGCCAGGGGCGTGCCTATGCGACTTTTGAGTTTACGCACTATTCCTAGGAGACTCGGAGAGCATGTCCCTCTCCACCTCTTTCCCCTCATCCCCCGTCCCCGAAATTTCTTTTTTTTATAGAACGCCGTTGATGCATTTTGTGGTGGGTGGAGGACTCTCACTGTCTCAGTACAAAGAATTGTCTAAGTGCAGGAAGAGGGATGGGATTAGCCGGCATTTTTGCCGATACTGTGCAGCGACAGCTACATTATAGCACAGGGGCACTTATGAGGTGCCCAGGGACTGAACAAGGCCGGTTCATTATACTGACACCGACGTGTTAGGCATAATGCTGTTCCCTAAGCCCCAGGCGTTAGGAAGGAAGCCACTACTACCAACTATAAAGTCTTTGCTTTGACCCGGCCGACGCCCTAACACCTGCGCTTAGTGTAAGACGAGCCAGAAATATGTCAAACAGGACTGCAGCAGAATGTTTAGAATTTGGAAAAATGCTTAAATTACAATTTAAATAATGAACACAACTAACTGATAGTGCGTAACCCGGACTATACAATTATTTTTATGCGCTTTAGGACGTTTTTATTGTTTCAACTTTTGGAAGCAACTGTACGCACGTGCATAAGTGTGTAAGCCCAGGCACGCCCCTGACAGCTTGACTTCTATTCAAAAGGAACATCTCTCTTCATATTAAAATAAAAGAAGAAAATGGTGCCCTTTTTATGGAATTTATTTAAATATAAAATTGTATGTTTTAATGCAGGTTATAGACAGTGTTAAATTATGAATTCTTATTTAGATAAAAATGTCAGATCCAGTCAACTTTATTCTTAATATTTGGTGGTGAACATTTACTCTTTGTTATTTTCTTTGTATTCTATTTTTTAAATATATCAGCTATAAAATCGGTCGAAAAAAAGCCTTGGCTTTATTGACAGGGCTACAGATAATAAGCTGAACAATTTAACTTGCTGAAAGTGTAGCCCAACAACTCAAATCTTTGATTATTTTATTTATTTAATATATTAACACTGTTTATTTAATAATACTTCTAAAATGCTACAAGAGTGGCCTTGCACATAATTATATAGTGGTTAGCTTTTGTACATCTTCGTTTATTTCATAATGAGTTGTGCTTTTATTTATTTTTTGCAACTTAATTTTCTCAGGGTCATAACTTTAGGGAATTGTTAAACCTTACAATCTTTTAATAACAAAGGTCGAATTAAAGACCTAAAACAAAATTAGTTTATAGAGTTAAATTATAATCAATAATATTTAATATGTGATAAGTATATCAAACAAATATTATTCGAATTCAGTTTTCAGATCAAACATATATGTCAGGTAACAATACCAAGCTAATTAACAACATCATAATAAAATATACAGAGTGTACCTTCCATTACCGTATCACTTGACTAGTGGCGTTTAACAATATCTATTCAAAGGCAATTCTCTTCTAAATATGATAATTAGCAAGCAATTTTTATGAAAACAATCTTAAAACTTTGATTATAATTGGTACAGAAATGTAATGTAGTTTAAATATCTGTTGTAGCCGAGTAATTATTATAGCTGTCTATTATAAGTTTGAAGTAAACAACATCTAATCAAATCACTATATTCTGGGACAATTAACTAGTAAATGTGATAGTTAAAAAACCTTTGTAATATATACAATCTTAAATCTCTAAGTAGAACCAGTACAAAATTGTTAGGTGATTCTAATAACAAACATTGTAATTAACCATCTGGTATTATTTTGACAATCTGAAATTTTTTTAGTAGAACCAGTATAAAATTGTTATGTGATTCTAAGTTAATATACATATGTAATAGAGTTGTAAAATACATCATATGCATACATACATATGCAGCATAGTATGATGTTCGGATATTGAAAGCCACCGGACCTAGTAGCACAGTCGGTAGATCGTCTGCTCCAGGTACGGGAGGCCCCGGGTTTGAGCCTGGGCCACAACATACCAAAGTCATGTGTTAAGACCGGTGTCGCTATATAAGATTATTTATAAAATGGCATGTTTACTAAACGACTAAATAGTGTAACAGAAAGAACAAACCAGCAACAAACTAGTACAATAAAGTTTTATTTTAATAAACAATTAAACCTATGGCATAATAAAACAATAATAAATAAATCAGACAAAATTGCAGAATGCAAAATAAATGTTAGTTTACAGTTTGCCCCTTTAGGAGGTGTCCCTTTAATAGTCCAAATAATAATCCAACAGCGAATTATCCAGAACAGTTTTTGGTAGACTATCCTCGTAGATAAACGCAGTTGAAATAATACAAAGGTAAAACAAAACAGGAATGTTAATGATATAATTCCAAATTCAACACTTTTATATTTATATCACTGTAGAATATATAAGTCCACGTAAGTTCCAACACAGAAAGATTTAATATAGAAACTGCAAGTATTTCCAAACTATATGTCAACTGTATGTCCATCCAAACTTCCTATTCATCCAAACTTACTTTAAATCGGCAAACACGCCCTTATATATACCCAGAGAATTTCCAGAACATTCACGAACCCTGATCATCCTCGAAAACCAGTTAAAAATAAACAGTTGAACTTTCTAGCATGATTTTTTTCTTCTAGCAGTTAATAGAATGCTACATCATCAAAACCACAGCAGTAAATAACCCTTAATCTGACTAGCGTAACCTTAAACGCTGGTGTACTACTGTACATAACACATTAAAAATAGTAGTTGTATAGCTCCCTTGCTTATGCTCAAGCAAATAAAAGGGTTGTTCCTGGACTGGTTGGCCTGCTGTCAGGATAATGTAACTGGGTGTGGTATCATGCCAGGTGTTCAGGCATGCTATACACTGTGAAGGCAGCACTGTATCTGCTTCAAGTGGACACCAGTCTCCAGATAACTGAAATACTATAGTGGGATGATAAACCCAATAAACATTATCCGGAAAGGATAAAGGAAGTATTGGAGGTGGACACACAGCCTGATGAAGATGTTGCAGTGTCTGTTTCTAGTTCTGATAATATTATTTTGAATACTGTGTACGTTGTTGCCAAAAATTAACTTCCTACAAGTTGTGTTAATGGTTTGTTAGGGTTATGAACAAAAATGGGTTAGGTGTTAAGTATATAATTTCATTTCGGACACATTGATTGGAAAGCTGAATTGCATTTCAAGCATACTAAGCTCTAAGTTTATAAACGACATAAAATGCTCAGCTGTATTTGCAGTTATGCTGGATGAAAGTACAGATGTGACAGAAAAAGATTGAGCATATGTGTCAGATATGTAAAGGCGGTAGAGCCTGTAACCAAGATGCTGTGTAATGTGCCTTTAGATGATGAGTCTGCTCATACTATTGTTAACTTTGTTCAACAAAAGTTCCAGAAAGTTGGCATTAACTTAATAAACAGTATATCTCTTGCTACAGATGCTTGGGAAAAAACTGGAAACTTATAAGTAAATATTCCCCATGTTGTGTTTCAAAGTCTTTGCCTGGCACATAGGACTTTATCTAGCTTTGCACAGATTCCATAACAATTATTTTATGGTAAATTTCAGAGAGAAATTCAACAGTCTGTACTTCTTTGTAAGTGTGTCCAGTGTCAGAACTCTTGCTCTGAAAAATATCCAAGCTTTGCAGGAAGAATCAGACAAGAACCATATTCCATAAGGTGGCTTGGTTTATGTTATGCAGTCTCTGTTGTGTTTGGATCTTTCTCATTACCTTAGTACTTATTATGTCTTTGTAGCTAAAAAAAGTCAAGCGGCCAAGGCACTGCTGAACTATTCAGCTCCTACAAATTTGCTTTAACCATCAAAATAGTTCTTGATGTGCATAATGAACTAGCAGTGATTTAATGTGAGCTGCAGAAGAAGAACTTTCTGTTTAGGTGAAATAAGACCACTTTCTGATACCACTGTGACCAAACTTACTTCCTTGAAGGCTAAAGATTGAGAATGTCTAGTCAGGATAAAGTCAGAGACTGTAAGCAAGATGATGTTGTCCTTAACATGGATGAAAAACATCACCTTCAGTGCAAATATGGATACAGAATTTGAAACTATCAGGAAAGGTTATGTTAAAAGGTTGATAAAGAACATCAACAGTAGAAATGGGAAGGAGGACGGTGCTGTCTTAGTCATGCTTTTGAGCCCTCTGTGGTGATATCAGCAAGTGAAGAAGAGGGCATGAAGGCCATCCACGGTGATATCAGCAAGTGAAGAAGAGGGCATGAAGGCCATCCACGGTGATATCAGCAAGTGAAGAAGAGTGCATGAAGGCCATCCACTGTGATATCAGCAAGTGAAGAAGAGTGCATGAAGGCCATCCACGGTGATATCAGCAAGTGAAGAACAGTGCATGAAGGCCATCCACGGTGATATCAGCAAGTGAAGAAGAGAGCATGAAGGCCATCCACGGTGATATCAGCAAGTGAAGAAGAGTGCATGAAGGCCATCCAATCACTTTCTGTTCTTTATAGTCATCTAAAATCTGTCAAAGTTGTAGAGGGAAATTTAATTGAAGCTAAAGGTCCAAGTAGTGGAACCCCTGCTTAATTCAGTGTCAAACTACAGAAGGAGTGGCATAGGTTATATGGCATGATCAAAGGCTCTTATGCCAACATGAGAGCTAACAAGCTGTGTAAGAGAGTAATTCTGTTACAAAATATCATGATGCCAAACTTGTCAAAACTCAAGACAGGTTAAAAACCAAGTAAAGGGCATCATTAGAGTGTGAGAATTTTAATACACTTATGACTGTCAGTATATTAGAACCCAGTGTGCCCACCTATGGTCCAGTTTCTGCTACAATGCACTGGAATAGACAGAAAAGAAAAAGGAAGGGTGGACTTTTTTCGAATATAAACAAAGGCTAGCAAATAAGGCCAAACTATTATAAAGATAAGTGCTAGTGGAAAATTAGCCAGAAAGGTGTTTTTGTTATTGTAGCCTTGTTTCATTAACATAGACAGTTAAACTTAAAATGTTGTTTCTTCTGTGTACAATTAATTATTATACAACAAATAATTATGTAAGCACAAGGTGCTGACTAAATGCTCATTCTACCCACCATGAGATTTAGATGTACATAATCTTTATTTTTTTTATTTTTTGTTTCATTTAAAGTTACATTGAAACTAATCTGCTGGTGACATATTGTTTTGTTCATAAGCAAGGGTAAAAATTTTGACTGATGTGCTCGTAATTACAAGTGGTAATTTGACAGGACGAGTAAGTTTCAAAATCCTTCAGGAGGAGTATATTTGTAAGGTAAAATGAGCATCACTTACTACCTCATAGCTGCTCGTCATGGCAAAACATATGTTCAAACTGTCTTAAATATTGGTATGAAAATGAAAACGGTAATACAGTATGGTGTGTTAAAAGTTGGCATCCTATATTTCAGAATATTGCGGTATCTATCAGAATCAATAAAAATGGGTTACAACTGATAATTGATTTTTTTTTACAGAAAGTACTCTGGAAAATAAAAATATGTTTAATTGGAAAAAAACAATGGCACTTGAATTTTATATTAAACCTTATTAAAACTACATACATGTAACATTACATGCGTGGTGCATAAATCCAGATGCTTTTGAGGGTTTTAGGCTAATTACATTCTTTGTAGATTTACCTCTATTTAAACCAGTATGTTTTGATCTATTTTTCGTACCTAATTGAAGGATGAGTAACGCCATAGGAGGATGAGCGATTTTTTTTAAGTCACTCAACCTGCAGGACAAGTAAATATTTATTTACTAAGAAGAACACAAATTTTAAAACAACAAAACAGAGTCCTAATGAGTGGATTCAGTGCCCCAAAACCTGACTATCATGGCATCAAGGAACAGACTTTGCCGTAAAACTGTTCATGATGGTGAAATTGATGAGTAGAGACATGAAGACTTTAGACTTCATTAGGACTGTTAAGTTGCAAAGGCAGAGTAAGGACAGGTTACTCTTCCAGTAAAGTGACAGTATACAATGTTTTTTGTTGATGTTTTTATGTAAACAGTTTAAAAGTAAAAGTTCAAGTTTTTATGTTAATGTGTCGCAGGCAGTGGCCTTATTCACTTAATCATTCATTTAGGTGGGTTCAACTGACAGAGCACTGGAATCCAAAGTGTGTTAATATAGCCAATTTCTAGCTATAACACAACAGCTCTTTATTATTATAAAACAACATATAAATAGCTATTAAATATGTCCAAAAAATAGCTGATGGCTGCAGGCAAATGGTGCCTTCAGTCAAGTTGTGTATAACAATAATAAAATTTTTATGACTTTCGTACATTTCAGTATGTCAGCGAAAAAGTGGGAGGGGCCAAGGGCACCCAGTTGGATGAAGACTTCATGGACATGGAGAGGGTATGTACTGACAGCTAGCCTGTCTGCTATTTTAGTGCACAGCATTGTATGATTATTCCGGATCATACCAAGAAGATGCATAACAAAAACATGTCTGTGATTACCCAGTTTGAATTGCATCAAATGAAAGAAAAACCTGTCTGGCAGTCTCAGATATATCTGCTTGGTTAGGTTGAAACAGAAAATTTCTGGTCAAAATACCCCCCAATATTATTTTTTAGGTTGGTAGTATGAAAATCCCCTCTTACATTTGAGTCCTAGATTAGATACTGGTCAATTACAGCTGTCTTTTTATTTAATAACCTTTTGAAATGTTTTATCAGGTCTCAGACAAATAACATCTCTGAGGACTTCTTAGGTTTAGCCATATTGGGATCTGATAAAAACTAAGGAAAATTTAGGAGTACATGTACATTCTGTCTGGTCTTAAAACATTGAACAAGATACAGGTCCTTATATGGACTGCCCACCACATGTTTACAACTTTAAATCTTTTATATAGACTGGTTGTCATGTTTTGTTCCACTTTTCAAAGACAAGCGAAGCTTTTTCATGACCCTGTAGTCATCATAGGAATTGGTTAATGTTTTTGTTAAGGTCCACTCGTAAAAAATGTCAAAGATATTAACTTCAAACTTGAAATGATTGGTCACTATCAAAGGTGGAACTTATTTCAAAAGGTCAGGTAACCTTTAAATTATTTTTTGGCACTGGCTATAGACAGCTATTGTTTTAATAAGAACCAGTTTAATGAATTTAAAAAAAAACGCCTGCCCAAAAATTTTCTATATTTTATTTTTTAAAAGTGCTGGATGCTTCACCAGTTAGTATTTTGAAAGGGGAATTTAGTGCAGTACATGCATCACGAAAATAATGATGAAACATAATACTTTTTAGAAATTTAAGTGAGAGATTAATAACTTTTATTTTTACTTTTAACACTTTCTTTCTTTTTTTTTACATTGTTGCTGCAGGGCTTTCATGAAATTGTTTCTGTTATTGTTATTTTGGTAAAACTTAACTTATATGGTAAGAGTTAAAAATTTACATGAACAAAATCCACAAATAATGTTTCCAATTCTAAATGCCATCACTGTGTGTAAGCTCATGAAGTGTGGCAGTTTTGGGGAACAATGCAGCTGAAGAAACATAACAGATATTAAAAAGCTGTACTGGCATCTACAATCTCCAACAAGTATGCACTCTAGTGCACACACCCAATATAAACAGCATTCTCCCTCGTCTGCAACATTCATCCAACGAACAACATAATAGTTCTACAGATGTTAAAATCAATGATACATCTGTCCAAATTGTGGGAACCTGTTGGCCTGTTGCTTAGATTAATCTTGTGAACAGGGTATGAAAACTGCCAGTCAATGTTAGCTGGAACTTTACATACTCATTTTTTATCACTAGTGCACAAGGCACAAACTCCTTTGCTGGTCTAGTGATGTACAAACTTGGGTAGTGCCTCCTGGTATGGACTAGTCCCAGGTTTACCATTTAGCCTGGAAGTACTGATAATCCTATGGAAAATAGTGTGGATCCAGATCTTTTAAAGAATTAAGCCTAGAGTTGTACACTGTGAGGCAACCGTCACATTGATCTGCCACTTCATCCATTCCACTCACACACTGTACATAATTATATATACTATTCCATGTTCAGTGTGTGGGGTGGTGTGTGTGTGTGAGTGGTGTTGTGGTGTAGTGGCAGATCAACATGACGGTTGTATGTAGTGTTGAATTGAACCACTATTGCACATTGTTCTTTTAAAGACAATTCTTCCTTGTTTCATTTTGCTAGGTTGTTATCATTATCAACTGCCTTATTATATAAGGTCTTCCATTTATTTCCCACTGATGATTGTATGGGCCCTAATTTTTAAAGAAATTACTTAGAATCATTATAAGGATAAGTTAATATGGATGTGGTAAAATTGCCTTTTTCAATTGATTCTCTATTTGTTTTAGTCACTTGACTAACTTAAATGTTTAAAATCTCATTTTCTAAAGGCAATTTTAATTGTTCCTTTTTCATTACAGGATAAACATTTTTTTATTACGTTAATCATTTAGGCATACCCAATAAACTGAACAAATCCTACACCGGTACATTTAAACAAGTGATATGTCACAGTAACAGCTACACCACACACTGTATAAGAAAGATAACCCTGTACATGTATATACATCTACATGTTTTTCAACGCAGCATAATAAGACTTTTGCTACAATAGACAGATAATCAGTGAAGACTATTACATCATATTGACAACTGCCTATTGTAATCACCTTTACAACCTTTTATCAGGTATGCCTACCATAGCACTTAACCTACACCTTAACACCCAACCATGTATAGTGTTACTATAGTTTGTTTTCAGGGTTTTAGGAGTGGTGTGTTGATAAAGGACTTGTTACAGTGTGCAACAAAGATAATACTAATTATAAAGAGTCCTATCTCCCCCCACCCACATCCCCTCACTGCTGCACTAGCTTTAGAACTTAGCTTGAACCTATCTTTCATTTACAAGTGTTGAGTTTGATAACATTAAGCACTGTTTCAGTTATTGTGTGTTGTCTGCATTTTTGACGCAGTAAATATCTATGAAAAACATACACAAAGAGCATATTGCGTTTTTGTAATGCAACTAAAGTTGCTTAGTCTAATTGCCCTTTCTGCTAGTAAAATCATTATTCCTGGCCTTCAAAACATGGCAGTAACAAACGCTGAAGATTATGGATAAGGCCATATACATTTAAACTTTTGGAGCACTTCGGCTGTTGTTACAAAGTGTAACTTGCGGCTACCATTATGGCTTTGACTACAGGATAATACAAGAAAAGCATTGATGTGAAGCATCACAGGGCGACGCAACAATGAAAAGTAATATTTATTAGAAATTTAGATATGACTGATTTAAATTATTAATTAAACATAATAATCACTAGAATAATTTAATTCTGGTATATTAGGCTACTTATATGTACAATCCTAAAAAAGGGACAAACAAGTTTTCATTAACAAGTATAAATGTCAGATGTATATTAATGTTTAGAAATTTAAAAAGTAAAAATACCTCGTTTGCAAGTTACAAACAAAGAGTAAATACAAATAAATTATAAAAAGAACACCATTTACCGAATAAGGGCCTGTATATTGAGAACAAGTAAATCGCGAAACTTCCGAAAATCGGAACACCTCGCCCATTTTCACTCGCCTATTCTCTAGCGAGAACTAGAATGGCCGAGGGGATCCGCTCGCAAGTGCATTTTTAAGCGTTGCCAATAACTGATTAATGAATTTAATCGATAATAAAAATAATCAATATTTGTTATTGATCAATATTTTTTGTCTGTTTAAATGTTTTGTGTATTATATTTTCTTGTAAAAAGAAAGAAGAAAAAAGTGACAGAATAAAAATTGAGAAACAAAGAAAATAATAAATTTTAAACGAATAAACCAATAGTTTTCATAAGATTTATAAACATATTAATACAAAGAACAACTTTACATATATTAATAATAATAATGCATACTCGCTGCAGTGATATATAAAAAGAACATCATTTAACGAAATAGGGCCTGTATACGTTGGGAATGTGTAAATTGCAAAACTTCCGGAATTAGGAACGCCTTGTCTATTTTCCCTTTATCATTCTCTAGCTAAAACGAGAATGTCCAAGGACATCCGCTCGCATGTGCAAAATTTGTCAGCATTCCATATATAGGCAGCGCGCTCCAGGGCGTTGCCAATGATCCGCAATTTTAACTTTAGCACTGAACAGTGTCTCGGTACTGTTCTTGTTCATCATTTTTATTAGCATACTTTTATGAAAAGAAGAAAAATAATTTCTGTTTTTCTCGGTAAATTACAACATATTATTTTAATGATTGCAATCTTGATGTCAGCATTGTGGATTTTTAATGAAAAAAGTTGTGTCCTCACTCCTTGCAGGAAATTATGAGAAAATTTTAAAGTCACTGAAAGTCATTGTTCATCATCAACCATGACTTGATGATCTTTCTTTCAAATTCAAAGAGGTTTCTGGGCTGTTAGAGGCTATGTTACTTTCCTCAATGACTGTTTAACATTATAGAATATGTTACGAATCATAATGATATGACAGATCTCATGCTATGTGCATAAGACAATTTCTTTCAAATTCAAAGAGGTTTCTGGGCTGTTAGAGGCTATGTTACTTTCCTCAATGACTGTTTAACATTATAGAATATGTTACGAATCATAATGATATGACAGATCTCATGCTATGTGCATAAGACAATTTCTTTTAAATAAAAAATTACAAAGTCAAAGTTAAGATGCATTCTTGAATCCAAATGCAGACAGCCTTTTATTTCAAAACTGTTTTTTTTTAACCTAAAAGTTTGTAATGATTACACTTTTACTCTTGCAGACTGAAACAATAGAAAACACTTTCACAATGTTGTTTTCCAAATAATAATAATTTAAGGGGCTAAGTAACTAGTGGGTACAGAAAAGTGAAAAAAGATCAAATTACATTTGCAATTGTTTGTCCTCTGTTTAAAATTAAGAGGTGTCCATCAGGCTTTAAGGGTATTTAAAGTATTGATAAACCAGTATAAATGCTCATGTAAAATATCTTTACCTGTCACTGTTCTGCCCAACTGTAACTATAAATGTTTATGCTTCTTGATAGATTTAGGTGTCTAAAACTGAAAAAGATATTTGGTCAGAATAAAACCTACGATACCAGCAGCCTTACATGTCAACAGTGTGTAAGTCAGATTGGCCTTGTTTTTGGTCGTTCCAAGATAGAAAGACCTGTGTATGTGCTTCATGAACATTTCATGTGCTTCTTGGTGTGACATGAAGCATGTGCACAGGTTCTCTCCAACTCAGAACTACTTCCAACTTGGTCAATATCCTTTATGTACAAATGTTATATATAGTGTATACATGTATATAGTATAGGGTTTGGGTTAAGGTTAGGGTTAGGGTCATAGGTTTTGCCGGGACATTCTTTTTGTTTTCCGGGAGCTTTCATTCTAATGTCTTTGTTAATTAGGACTCTTCCATGTTTTATGGGACATGTGTCTTTTTAGCACTCCATCTCCGTGTTGTTTTGGACCCATTGGTTGAAGGTTTAAACCCTTTGCAGTCATCCCTAAAGGTTGTTTCCCATTATGCAGCCATACATCACATTGTTGGCTAAGTGTTGGATACTATATTCATGGCATTATTTCATTGAATTAATAGTTGTTATAATTTCTGGTAGCTCATCGTTGTGTTCATTTTAACCTCTCTTTATATGCCAGTCTTATCAATATTAAATTTCAGTAGAAGAGTATAAAGAAAGATTGTAGTGTCATACCTATAGCCCAAAGAGCCTGATACAGACTATGTTGGTCTACCTGGGAAGTCCTATTCACTAAACAGTAATAATAACAATAATACAGTTGAACTTTGTTTATTTGAAGTTGTCTCGCCTGCTGATTTACTTTGGACAATACATGTGTTGGAATGATCAAGATGGCTCCACATAAAAAAAAAATTCGACTAGGAGTCTGCCATTTTTAATTGCGTAATTCTAATGTGCAAGAAGCACAGGATATACCAAAATATTTTTCACAGTGGAAAATAAGGAAAGTTAATTGTTTTTAGAGTAAATAAATAACAGAATAAGTGTCATGTTTTATATTTTACTCTTTTCAAAATTAAAACCAATTACAATTTAAGCATGTATGTGTAAAGCATTGTCGAATAGACATAAACAAGTTATCATCATCAACAAACTGCAACATATAGTACATAATGGTTACAAGCACATATTATTAAATCACATAGTATTTAACTGTAGCTGATCTGGATATCTCCTTCTTGCTGGATTGCGCAGCTAAGATCTAACCTGCTATGCTTGCCATTTTCTCAATTGAGTTGATGGTGATATAGGATCAGCATTTATACCTACCCACCCTGACAGTATGTAGTAGTTTTAATGGATTTTAACTCTGGCTTATTGATGATACATTATATTACTGACTGTCAAACTAATCAACATGTATCCAATTACATGTAATATCTTCAACCAACCAATTAACGAAGCCAAACATTAATGTTATTGGAGTACAGTCTTCGTCGTAACCAGCTTGTCCGAAGCGCATGACAAGTACTCTTGATTTTGGGCGAGTTAAAATTCCTGAATGCTTGTCCGATCGAGCAAGTGATTTATTCCTAAACAAAATCCTGCTTTATTGTAAACATTGGTGAAAAATAAGGAAAGTTTTCACAAATCGGCAGTAAAAACCAATTGGTTAAGCTGTTTTTAAGAGTGTTCTGTATCACTGAAACGCTTTTTGCGAGAATGACTAAAGTGTGCCATGAGTCATTTGCGAAATGGATGAAATGGTGACACTCTATTGCAGCAATGTAACATTCACAAAAACAATTCCTAATTAAATTTTCGTCTTACAATTAATGTTTTTATATTCATATAGAAATTTAATTTCAGATATTACATCTGAAAATAAGATCAAACAGATTTAAATCAATTTCCATTTTGCACATTTTGTTAATGAAATTCCATTGCATACTTATATCATACCAGAAGTTGAAAACTTTACTGTGATAGGATTCATTTGCAAAACATCGTAAATGTTGAATCTGAAGTATTTCGACGGAGCTCAACCCCAAAAAGAAAAAACATCTATCAGAAAATGAAAAAGTGTATGAAGGCAAATGCCAGAGTTTGTTTAAAACCCAATAGCAGAAAGACTGGCTTTGATTGAGATAAGAAAAAGGCTTCGGCTTGATGTTTTGCAATGATGTTTTCTGGCTAGTGAAAGCAATTTCGGGCAAGTGATTTTTCCCAGTGGCTTGCCCAAAGGGGCTTGTGGTTTGAAAAAATTAAGGTGAAGACTGGGTGTAACCTAACTTCACAGTTTGACAGCTGACAATATAGGTAACATTGTCCAACAGGTGACATGATCGGGCTTTGGATAATATGTGCAAAGTAAGCATTAAAACTGCATGTTGGGGACCAAAATTGACTTTGAATAATGCTGAAACTTTGGTAAATGCAAATAAATAATTGGAGGTTTTCAACATTAAGTTATATATGGAAAAAATCGGGCTGGCCAATGACTTCCAATAATGCCTCGGCTGTGGACAACCAGAGTTTGAATAATTTAGCTTCGTCTTTTAATATTTAATAGTGAAAAATGATATTAATATGTTCATGATAGTATGATAATTATGATGATAAAAACAATTGTGATGTAAATACTGTCAATGCTTGCATGAAGTTTGTTCCAACAAACAACACAAGACAAATGTGGAAACTTTTGACTCTTGATTTAGTAAAAATGTTATATTTGAATCAGTTCTAACCATGTGCCAAGATTAACATGACAGGCTGATCCATACTTCTTGACCATTCCATGAGACTGGTCAATGGTGCTGTTTGTAATGGTGGTAGCTGGTTATCTTTAGCCTGCAACATGTCTTAACAACTGATACTAAATTCCAAGTTATTTGCTTACAACTTTATGCTTAGGAATCCAGATGTATTGATTAGAAACTAAGCATTAAACTATTGCTCTATATCAGCCTGGTCCCAGTGCTAAGCCTGATCATTTAATGTTATTATAGTTAAAGACTTAAAGTAGCCAGAATATCTCAGGGGATCGTTAAAAGCTGATGCTGTTATGCTAATAGTCAACCTAATAATCTACTCATGTTTGCCTTAGCATCACTGTAATAGTGTGCCTGGTACATGTACATTGCTTAAGGAAGGGCCTTTGTAGCTAAATGTTAGGCTCAATTCTGGGTCAGAACATACTTAAACTGTTATATTGAGCTCTCTTACTTGGCTCCATTTGTTAAGGTAGTGTAGTTCCTAAGGACTGATTGGCCCAGTGTCAGCGATTGTGACTTAGTAAGCTATCATATCTGTTTTAATAGCATACTATTACTATAAAGATTTCACTTGTCTTATTAAACAAAAGTGACCAAATGATGAAGTTTATTTTTACTTGATTTTAATTGTCAGGGTCAATTTGTTGGACGTTAAATTTTGTTTGATTTTAATTGGTAGGGAAAAGTTTTTTCCTTCCAATTACCATGAAAATCTTAAGTTTT
The DNA here is from genome assembly GCA_007844125.1 of Sinonovacula constricta. Taxonomy (NCBI): domain Eukaryota; kingdom Metazoa; phylum Mollusca; class Bivalvia; order Cardiida; family Solecurtidae; genus Sinonovacula; species Sinonovacula constricta. Next base: position 48,858,006 of record CM017559.1, on the reverse strand, counting down.
CATTGTTTAATTAAGCAAGATTTCTCAGCCTGTGATTGAGCATGCAGCAGGGACTGTCATTCCAAGACATTTCAAGGTGGCCTGCTATAACCAACAGAACTTCCACAAGCCTTGGGAATTCCTTTTTGTAGAGGAATAAACATAAGTGATGTTAATTTCTTTGAACAAGTAGTGTTGCTAAAGAGCAGTAAAATATAAATATTAAATCAGTAGAAAATATAAATCAGTAGTAAAATGACTTCATAAGCTATTACATTTTCCCCTGGCCTGCTTATCCAATCAATCTGTCCACTGTAAACACTTAAGGTATAGTACATTGTACAAGAACCATAAACACTTAAGGTATAGTACATTGTACAAGAAACATAACTCTGTTTTGCATACTTGGGAGTTATTGCCCTTTGTTATTTTTAATATGTAAATTTTGTCCAGAGCATAGAAAATTCCTGTTGGAACTAGCTTTATTTGGGGTGCATCAATCAGTCCTACTTATTCTTTTGTTTAAGAATAGAAAAGATGCTAACTTTTCTTCAAAGTGTTCATTCTACAACAACTTAGAAGGCGTCCTACATTTGTAGCCAATCAGAAGCTATGAAAATTCCAAATAGATCGATCTATTTTACTAAATGGTTTTATTATCAACTGGGCATGTGCAACAAACCACACATTCTGGCTTGACTCCTCCTCTTGTAATGACAGGTTTGAACACGTCAAGACGATTGACAGTTTGATTGACAGTTTTATGGGTAGGATTACATATAATTTTGGTAGAAGAGGTAGAAGTGAGGTGGGGACTTCTAAGCTGTGCTCGTTTTGGCTTCTATTTTCTATAGAAACGTCTTAATAGACTATCCTAATCATAGACAGACAGGCTTTCATGATGCATATGCTATTCTCCTTTCTAAGTTTTGGTTATTAACTCAGCTAACAATATTTTTGTATTAACCACCAGACTTATATATAAAAGTTCCTCATTAATTTAAAAAAGGAAGTCATACAAATATATTGACCTCATGCAGGTCATTAAAATAGTTTCAAAGAGCCTGAACTGATTTGAGTTGCTGACTTAGATAGCCATAGTCCAAGATGGCATGTAAACTGTCCTTTGGATAGGTCTTCCAGTAGATCATTGCAGCATTGGTTCTACCTAGACACGTCTGAAGATTGTTTTCTACCCATAGTAGTTGAATATTGTCAAAATAACCATCATTAGGTAGGTGTAAATTGTATTTAGAAACAAAGAACCACAAAAATATGAATATGATGTCGAAGAATTCGCTTTTCATTTGTATTAAATTAAAGAACACATCTAGTTGACCACATAAAGTGAATGAGCTGGGAAAAAAACTCTGTCTTAAGACACCTGTTTAAATGCTGAAGATGATAGTACAACACAGGTTAGAGTTTTACATCTTGATCATTATAGATAAGTTGCTGCAGGAGTTCTACAGTGTGTGAACAGATTGTTATGGTCAGTTAAGTTAAAAGGAATTATATTAAACATATCAAGATGGACTGAATGGCAAAATGATTACCCGAACGAATGTAGGCTGTACCTAAAAGTCTCAAAATGTACCAAAGCATATTGGGATTGGGATTTGCCGGCATTTTTGCTGATACTGTGCAGCGATATTTCTATCATTATAGCACACGGGCACTTATGACGTGCCCAGGGACTAAACCTGGCTGGTCCATTATACTGACACCGACGAGTCATGTGTAATGCTGTCCCCTTAGCCCCGAGCGTTAGGAGAGAAGCCACTACTACCAACTTTAAAGTCTTTGGTTTGACCCTGCCAGGGTTTGAACCCGCCACCTCCCGATCCACAAGCCAAGGCTCTACCAGTTGAGCTATTGAGGCTGGTCAAAGCATATATTGTAAAAAACAAAGGAGAGACCACATTTAAGGGTCCCATTTACAAGAAAAATAGCTCTTTTCTAAGATTTTGTTTTGTTTCACTTTAAAATACATAGCACAGCTGTTTCATTAAAGTGATATCCAGGTACTTGTTGGAAGAAGACAAGTATCGGGGTAAAACCTACAGCACACCTCTGGTCAGCTAGAAGACCTTCCCTTATCGAGTCCATCGCCACTAACAGGACTCGAACCCACATGGAGAGAGGTTAAGCAGTCAGAGAAATTACAAGATGGCACAGGAGTTTCAAAAAGCACCATTTTAACTCCGTAAAAACTCAGTCACCACATGTTAAAGAAAAACACCCTGAAAAAATGTTGTGTGGTGTCCTACATCAAATGTGAGAATTGAATTAAAATAATGTTGAAGAGACAGAAAGATGACTTTTAAAATCATTCACATGCATAACAAAGCTAGGAGACTTGCAAACAACCTGTATTTAGCTAAACTTTGTTGAAAATCAAATACATAAGACAAAAGTGATGGCCTCTTGAGTGAAGATGTTACAGTTGACAGATTGTGGCCTATGCTGTATATTCCCACTTGTAGTGCAGTTAAGTTGTCAGTCACACAGAGCTCTGGTTCGGCAAGGTAATTACATGGTACAGTAGATGATATTATAAATGATGATACATGGTCAGGTGATCTAGGCTTACTTGAACTGGAAAAGGACCTTTTTTAAATTCTTGGGTTGTTAAATTAAACTCTTATGAATGGTCATAAAACAATGGTTGTGTAAACATGTGAAGTGTGTTTGTTTCAATTCCCAAATACATGAAATAAATTGATTATGATGTAAAGGTCTATTTGTACTGTTTAGGTTGGATTGCCTCGTGCTGAGCTGAGGATAGTCTCTGTTCTGTTGCTTCCTAAGTTGGGTTTGAGTCCCAGTGGGGATAAAAGACTTGTAACTTTTTATCCTTAGCTTACTTAACATGTATTTACATAAACGGCAAATATTGAAGATCCAGATCAGTCGGCTCAATGCCTATTAACAAAGTGCAGAATTAAAAGCTTTCAGTTTAACTATGATATGTTTTAAAGTTGATCTATCTTTTTCATAGATAAATTATTCACTTTTGTTTTTATAGTGCTTGAAGCAAAGAGAAGAGGTTCTCAAAAAGAAATTCTCCTTTTTAATTGAATGTTTACACATACTTTTAAAAATCTGTTAAATTATGCTACATTCTTAACTGAGTTCATGAATATTTATGTGTGAACAGATAATCACCTAATTGTCCCTACTTGTCTTTTTGTTTCCTGTACTTGTATCATGTTTGTGTTGACAAGCGTTATATGAACACATATATAGTTATTATAGCTACGGTCTTCTTCACCATTAATCCTACAAGATACCACTATCGTGACCATTATTGTATATGATGTCACAAAGCATACAAAAAACTTGGTTTTAAAAACATTAGAGAATGTTCAAGCGATGACATTAAATTACACATGATCCTGGTATGGCAGCAACAGATGGTTAAGCTTAAGCCTCAAGGTACAGAATGCCCAGGGTTCAGTCCGAAGTTTAAACATATATATTGTCATATAAAGCTTAAAATAACTACATATATGCTATACATGCAGCTCTTGCATACGATCAGTTAAAAGGGATAGATTGTACCATGACTAGTCTGTGATACAATAATGATTTGGATTGGGTGTGGTATTATGTCAGGCATTGATGACGTACTATCACACTTAAGGCTGCACCCTATTTGTTGTGAGTGGCAAGTTTTGCCTGAAAGATTGTTGTTGGTATAGGGGAGGGAGTGGGGGTCTTGTGGCAGAGTGGCTAGAGACCCGACTCCGCTGTCTACTTAGCCTCTAACCATGTGGTTGTAAGTCCCACTAATGCAGGCAAAGGACATAATGTTAGAAGGTCTGCCAGCTGTCTTACAGTGCACCTGTGGTTCTAACCCAGATATTCAACTGGAGTCTTTCACCACCATAATAGCTGGATCATAATTTGTAACTGCAATATATTGAAAAAAACAACACACAAACAATTACTGGAATGGATAATTAAACTCACTAATGAAGGTCAAGGAGGGGCATCTGTGGCATAGTGGTGAAGTCGCTGGCTTATAACTCCTCTGTGGGTTCGAGTCTCATTCAGGGCAAAGGACTTAATATGGGAAGGTCTTTCAGCTGACTTGCGGTACACTGGTGGTTCTTCCCAGACATTTGTCTGGGGTCTTCCTCCACCAAAACAGTTGGATGTCATTATAATGATCATAATTGGTCGCTGCAATGTATCTTAAAAAAAACAACACTAAAAACAAGAATGTCAAGGTGATAAAGCCAGACATTAACAATGATTATGGTTCTATGTTTTCTAGCTAAGACAGCAGAGTAAGGCATGGCTGGATGTAAACCCATTTAAACAAACAACATAATTAATAACAATGCAGTAATGGTAATGCAGCAACAACAAAAAAATTAATTTATTGTTGTATGTTTGAAACATCCAGGTGAACTGTAAAATAATTATGATGGAAGATGTTATTGTGAGTGGCATGTTGTTGTTTTTTGTATTTTAAAACAGGTAAACAAGAAAAGGTCCTATCAAAATTTTCACAGATATTTAAATTTTTATCTACCTGTAGACAAAGGCAAACAAGGTAAATGTAAATGTGACAAAAAACACAGAGACGAGACATAACACACAAAAAGAAAAACCATTAGTTACCGCCTTAACACTTATATAATATTTCCGGATGCCTATACATTGAGCACAATAAAATAAATTAGTTTTCTAAAACTATGAAGCTGTTGTGGATGTAAAAAGAAAAAGATTCTGTTTTGATAGTCTTCCTTATGTCATAGCTTTCTCTGAAATCTTTGTGATCACCCACCATCCTGCATCATGGATTAAATATGTGTAAACAATCTTTAAAGTTGGAATCCGACAGTGTGGACCAAAATTTTATTCTCAAATAACTAAATAGGTTGTTGTTTCCTGAAAAAGTCCTTCAAAATGCTCTTCATTGAACAGTCAAGCATAAATCATCACTCGTCATTGCAAACAGGTGTTTCCTATCTGAGCCAAGCCACAGAGATAGCTATTTTTAAACTAAGAAAATCACGTGATCACTTACTTTTACGATCCCTCCAGGTAATCCATTCTGATGTCATTAATTTTTGCAGGGACCACTATTAAGTTTTTTATACAGTTGGAAGGAATACACATTTATAGTAATTTTTTGCGATTAGATTTGTCGTAACAATTCAATTAGCATTCAAAATCTTATTTACTAAGATTAAAGTATGGCTTTGTACAAAAATTATGCCCAAATTCCTCCAGGCAGTGGTTTGATATTGTTAAACATATTTGATATAGTCAAACTGTCAGATACCTCCTTTTAATTGACATCTCCTCTGAAACCACTGGCCAAAATTTATCCAAACTTCCTCAGGCATGGACAAAATTGTTCAAAGAATTTTGATCTGTCCAAAAACAGCAACAACAAAGCAACCAGAGGTGTGGTCATTTTCCAGTTATAATTATATAAATATATTATAAATATATGTTTGTATTCATGTAATGTAATGTATGGATGGCTATGTAGAACAAACTTTTTGTCAAAAACTGCAAGAGCTAGAGCCTTGCTAATTGGTAAACAAGTTCCTTGGGTGGCCTTGTATCGGGATTGTTAAAGGAACTTTGATTCATCAAAAAGCATAAAACAAATAACACACCTGGGACGTGGCCATCATCTGTGTCATTATGTAGTTAAAACATTTAAACTGATTGTCCAAAGGCTGCTTGTTTACATATACATTGTGTATTACATATCTTGCTCACTATTTCTAAATGTCTACAGCACTCAGGTGAGTGATATGTGGCCATCTATGTATATCTATGTTATCTATGTAATGTTTCAGAACAAAAATTATATATGGTTTAAAGATGGTCATTGTGAGGAAATTTGTCTTTAAATTACATCAATCATATATGTTTAACTGTTATGATGATGTCAATGTCCCATGTAAATGTTTATGTATATATGAGACAGTTTTTGCTACATTATGTATGTGTTTTTGTGTATCTGTTGCATTTCTACATGTACTCTGTTAGAATGTAAATACAATTTATGTTCGCATAATCTTGACTGCAAATATTCACAATTTCTTGCTCCATGCAGTGCTTAGTATCTGAACATAGATATGTTCTGTATTTGGCATTAGATCACACAGTTCTAACATTGATATCATGCTATACTAGATGCACCAATACAATCTAAATATACAGTCTAAATATATAAAGTATAAAACATGTTATTGTAGGAAAAAGTGTTTTAACTAGTGCGTGTATTCTCTAACAAAACCTATAAGACCTAGAGGCACCAAAAATATCTAAATATACAATCTAAATATACAAAGTATAAAACATGTTATCGTCAAAACAACTGTTTTAACAATTGCATGTATGCTCTAACAATACCTGTAAGACCTTTGACTCTCCCGACAGTAGGTTTGAGATCAACCAGGTCCAAAAATGGCTGAAAATGGCCATAACCTAGTAGTCCCATGTAAGAAGACAAGAACTTTCATAAGGGAAGGTCTTCTAACTGACCCGTGATAAGCTGGGGGCTTTACCCAACATGTGCCTGGATTCTTCCTGCATTTATAATATCTGGACATCACCAGTGTGTATGATCATAATTATGTCAGTCCATGTATAAAAAAAGGCCAAGAAGTTTCTCAATTAAGTAAGCATTACTTCTGGCTTGCTATACAAGCTTTTTTCATGTCAAAGGTTATGAGGGCTTTCTATGCAGGTAATAGCTATTAGTTTCATGATTTTGGGTTGAATATGTCATTTCACCTTACAGACAAAACACAGCATCAACACCACACAAGTGAAAAGGGACTGAAAAGAAAGTTGAAACTTGCTAATAATCATCCTTAAACTATCCCAGACTATTGACAACATTTAACATTTTAATGCAAATACAGGTATTTATTACTGTTTATAGAATTCTTTGTGAAATCTAATCCCCTGTCTATGTCTTTTCAGAAAATTGATGTTCTGTGCAAGCTGGTGGAAGATTTGATGGGAAAGACTCATGAATTTCTGCAGCCTAACCCAGGTTGGTTTATATATCATTTTATTTCTGTCTGTAACATATTATCACAGTCACATCGTAAATAATTACCTAAATATACATAGCAGCAATAATTCAGTTCACACTGTCACTGACCTTTAAAAAAATGTCTATGTCATGAATGTTTCATGCAGAATTGAAGTCTGTAAATGTGCTGATAGATAAGTGCTAGTTCTAACTATTTTTAAAAAGTTTTTCTAATTCAAGTTTTTTGCCCCTGATTTATAGCAGTGTCACTGTCTGTGTGTATGTTTGTGTGTCTATCCCATTTGTGTGTCTCACATATAACTCACACATAACTTCCCAATTACAGTTGTATTTACATTACTTTAATCACACTTCACCATCCTACAGAAACACATTTGAAGGACTGGACCTGGTAGCGCAATCGGTAGAGCATCAGCTCCAGGTACGTGAGGCCCCTGGTTCGATCCCAGGCCGCAGCATACCAAAGTCATTAAAAATGGTAGTGGTATAGCTCCCTTGCTAATGCTCAAGCGAATATAAGGGTAGTTCCACGACTGGTTGGCCTGGTGTCAGGATAATGTGACTGGGTGAAGTATCATGCCAGGTGTTCACAGCATGCTATACACAGTGAAGGCAGCACTATATCTGCTTCAAGTGGACACTGTCTCCAGATAACTGAAATACTGTTGGTGGGACGATAAACCCAATAAACAAACAAACATAAACACATTTAAAGGTGTGTCACACATAACATTCACAATTGCAACCATTAAGGTCAGGGTCATATTGAAGGTCATGACCAATGAATGACTACCCATGCTATATAACGGAGTCTTCGCCATAACTTGTTTTCAATCAGACTTCGCCATCTTGCTGACATACACTTGAATGTGTGTCCGTAATATCATCTGCAAGTTAAACCCTAAAGGTCAAGGACATATTTAAGGTGATTGAGTCTTGCAGGTAATGTTTAAGTTAAGTTGATATTGTGTGTTTTATCATGACCAGTAAATTTTGTGGTTGAGACATAATCCAGCTAAGCATCATTTAATAAGCAGAATAAGAAAAAAACATGGATTACCAGCAGGTGCTGACTTTAAAAGGTGAATGTATTTTTATTTTTACAATTGATGTTTATTTCATTGCTTGCTGAACACAAATTAATACAGTTTGGGCAAAATGTATTGATCCAGATCAGTCTAGGAGATGCTGCTGGATCTGGATCTAAACTATTTGCTGCTCTAGTGATATATTGCATTAACTATGCCTACAATAAAAAGAGAAAAAAAGATTTTCGTATGTGCCTTTTACTAGTGTAACTTGCTAAAAAGTTAAAACGTCCAAGATGTTTCTTTACTCCATAAATTTATCAATTGTTAGCAAATGCTGGCTTGTGAGGTAGAAACAGGGGACCAGTATGTTGAGGTGATGTTTCATTTGTAATAAAGGCCCAGCCAATCAATTCTCTGAAAATACTTGTGTGTTGTGTCACATAAATAATGAATCAGTTCTGTACTTCTACGTCTCTACTAAATAGAATTGTAACTTTTTTGTGGACTTATTTGCTAGGTTCCATGTTCATATGCAAGCCAATACCTCTTCAAGATATTTGTCTAGAAATCTATACAATTGGGATTACAATGTATCAAATTAAATTTCAGCATCTTACTAACATACACTTTAAGATGTTCTGTATACCATTTGCAAGTTGATTTTTTGTTGGGTTCATCGTCCCACCAACACTATGTCAGTATTCTGAGACTTTGTCCACTTGAAACAACTAAAGTGCTGCTTTAACTTTGTATAGTATGCTGTGAACACATGGCATGATACACACACATACAGACAATACCATCGCTGGGTCAACCAGTCTTTGAGCTACTCTTATCATTGCTTGAACATTAGCAAGAAAGCTATATCATTACCATTTTGAATGACTGTGGTATGTCGCAGCCTTTAATCGAACCCATGGCCTCCTATACCTATAGCTGAAACTCTAACAATGAACTATAATGCATTATGCTATAAAATCAATAGTCAGATTACATGTAAAACACCAATTTTAAGCTCCCCTGAGCCATTGCTCAGAGTGAGCTATTATGATTGTCAGGCAACATGCATCAGTCAACCTTTTTCAAACATCTCCTTTGAGACTGCTTTGCTAAATTCAGCCAAACTTTCTGTTACATTTCTTATAACTGGGTCACATATGGTAAAAAACTAGACACACTAGAGGTCACACTTATGGCCGAATCTGTACCAATCTTGCTCAGATTGTCTGTAAAAGTCTTGGATAAGTTCATAATTGGGTCATGATGACATTTGGGGTCTAAAACTAGTTCACTAGGTCAAATTTTAGAAAAATCTTGTGAACACACTAGAGGCCACATTTTTTACACAGTCTTCACTTAACTTGGCCAGAATGTTTGCCTGCATGAAATCTTGAATGAGTTTTTAACTGGGTCACATTGTGTCAAAAAGTAGGTCACAAGGTCAAATCTTAGAAAAGCCTTGTGAACTGCTAGATGCCACATTTATGATCTAATTTTCTCCAAACTGGGCTAGAATGTTTGTCTGCATAAAATCCTGGATGAGTTCATAACTGGTTCACATGGGGTCAAAATGTAGATCATTAGGTCAAATCTTAGAAAAACCTTGTGAACATATTAGAGGCCACATTTATGGCCCAATCTTTACCAAACTTGAAATTTTTGATAAGTTAGGAACTGTGTTACGTGGGGTCAAAAGGTCACTAGGTTATATCCTTGAAAATGTTTTAATCAGCTCAGTGGCCACACTTAGGGTCCAATCTTCATTTAAGATTTCAAAAGTAAATAACTCTTAATTATGTGATGCCAGATATAAGCCTAGTAAAAGCTGTGTCTTCAGGTGAGCAATTAAGGGCCATCATGGCCCTCTTGTTGCCTTCTTTTGCAATGCATGATGACATCAAAGATACTTCAGTGGATCTTATTTTTGCAATCTGGCATTTTTCTTCATTTAATCTACCAGTATAGTCATTTAAGGAAAACATGGCCTGAAAAAAGACTGGTTATCTAAATGAAAGGATAGTCTTAACAGAAGGCCTAGACTTTAATTCTGTTCTGTTTTGTGCCTTCTGTGCTATAATAATAGAAATGTCGCTGCTCAGTATTGGCAAAAATGCCAGGCAAATCCAATCCCATCTCAGAACTTTCCTAAAACCACAATGACTAATGAATTAAAATATTAACTTTGGTCACTAGAGTAACTTTCATCCAATAGATAGGTTTAGAGAATGAAAATTGCAACACTTTTTAACAAAGTACAATCTCCAATCCTGCAGGAACATACATCATGTGTATATGTCAGTCAAAGGACACTTACTGGCTTAATTATGACATAAAGTAATTGAACAAAATATGAAGTGTTGATCTATGTGCTGTTCTATGTGTCATGTACTTCACCCTGAACTGTCATTTTAAAATTCATAAAAGAATTTGCAAGTACAAACAAATATTTTGTAAGCTACTATGTTTTGTATGTGATGGATAGATTACTGATGGATTGTTAATGGGACAACTTAGATAATTAAGACTGGGTCAATAAGGTCAAAAGGAATAAATGAACACAGTCTTATTTCTGTGGTTTTATTGATGTTGTAATTTCCAGTAACCTGTCCAGTCCTCTGGCAGTGTCTGTCACTTCATCATCAGAATTGTGTTACATTAGGCCTGTGGGGCATTTTATTTCACAGCTTCAGTTAATTGCAGTCAGAATGAAATGACATTTTATTTTATTTTGCAGACAATATCTAATTGTTTTTAGGTCCATGGCAAAGTTTTCTTTTACCAATTGTATAGGGTATGTCACACCCTATATTTGTTAATAAGCAATACATGATCTTAGATATTAGCTAACATTACTTATAAACATTGCTTAAGATGGCCGCCAGTAGTAAGGCTTTCAACCAACACTATGTTTTATACTATAAATCATGTTTGATAGTCTCATCTTCCACTACATCTGCAAAGCATTAATTGATCAAGCTACTGCGAATAATTAAGAACCTGATCAGTTTCGAAGCTTTCTTTCACCTTTTTATCCAGTTTAGCAATATATTTTGTACATTACCATTGATAAAGTTAATTAGCAAAAACGATAAACAATGTGTGGCATTTAATTTACAGACTATGGGTGGTACCATAACTGGCTTGGTTTTAATGGGTTATGACCCTTTATCATATTTATTGAATATATTTTGTTGGCACCATATCTCACCTATCATTTTTTAAGATTTTTGTTTAACTTTAGAACAATTACAAGTACCAAGCCTGCTTGTACAATTTTTTTAATCAACTTTTATGCTGAGTTATGGCCCTTTGTCATATGTCTTAGATATATTTTTCAGTGTTTTGCAGCTGCTATTAGTCAGATTTTTATTTAGCTTCACATGACTTACAGATACCAATCCTTGTTCTGCAAATTGATGGCATGTCATGATCAGCTAAAATTTAATTGAGTTATGGTCCTTTGTTATATTTATTGCATATGTTTTGTCTGCAATATTCCTTGCAAACCATCTTTCTGACTGAAAGTTGCATAGGAATGTCGAGACTGTTTTGTATGATATTTGGGTATACACAGTTTGCCTAAACCTGATCAGTTTGTTCTTAGCCTGTTAAAAGTTAATGTTAATTGCTTTTTTTCAGCATCTCGAGCCAAGTTAGCTGCCAGTAATTCTATCTCTCGGAATGAGGGGCCAGGCCAAGAGTAACTTGTACCCCCAACCAGAAGGGACCCTGGGAGAGGCCATGCAGAAACATGGTGCAGACCTCGGAGAAGACTCACTCTATGGTATGGTTGTTGTCTACATTATGTCAATGACACAATTATTAAATGTAGTTTTTCTTTCTTGACTGCCCACTTCCTGGGCAGTACACAGAACTTAAGTAGTTACTATCTAAACAATGTGCAGAATATAGTCTTGCCCAAGAAATTATAACTTGTAGTCACTGCGAGGATCGAGTCCAAAACCCTCCAAACCTAGTGGTTGCCCACTTTAGTTTGTATTATATTGTTTTTTGAGAGTCAATTTATCAAAATATACACAGCAGATATCCTAGCTAGGACCTTTGTGTTCCTGAAGTTTTGTAGGTTTATTTTATTTTAAACTATTTTAAGGCAACTACAGGGTTAGATGGTAAGGAATAAAAGTGTCATTGCATGTATGAAAGTGCTTCTCTACATACAACTTCTTTTTTTAATGGTGTTATTATAAGAAAAAGAGTTGAGGTCTTGGCAGAGTAAACCTGAGTATAGTTTTGTTCATTGAAGGTTTGTTAAACATTTCATTAAACCGAAGATTCAAAAGACAGTTTATCACAGATATATGTTTTGTTTTTGAATACATCTTAGAGACACAGTAATAGCCAATTTAGCAACATCTGTCTTGTCCTAGAAGACCAAAGACTGATAGAGGTTGTTTATTGGTTATTCAGAGCTCTGAAAGAGGAAGACCCCCATGACACATGTCTGGGTAGAACCACAAGCACACCACAGGTCACTAAGCAGGCATCCCACATTGAGCATATTGCTCTGATACAAACCCACACAGTGAGAAGGCTCTGTCTGTGATACCAACCCACTCAGTGAGAGGTTTGTGGCTATGATACAATCCCACACAGTGAGAGGGCTCTGTCTGTGATACCAACCCACTCAGTGAGAGGGCTGTCTGTGATACCAACCCACTCAGTGAGAGGGCTCTGGCTATGATACAAACCCACACAGTGAGAGGGCTCTGACTATGATACCAACCCACTCAGTGAGAGGGCTGTCTGTGATACCAACCCACTCAGTGAGAGTGATACAAACACACACAGTGAGAGGGCTGTGACTATGATACAAACCCACACAGTGAGAGGGTTGTCTGTGATACAAACCTACACAGTGAGAGGGCTATGACTATGATACCAGCCCACTCAGTGAGAGGGTTGTCTGTGATACAAGCCTACACAGTGAGAGGGCTATGACTATGATACAAACCCACACAGTGAGAGGGCTGTGACTATGATACAAACCCACACAGTGAGAGGGTTGTCTGTGATACAAACCTACACAGTGAGAGGGCTGTGACTATGATACAAACCCACACAGTGAGAGGGTTGTCTGTGATACAAACCTACACAAGTGTATACATGTAGGGAAAAATACAAAAGTAGGAAAATAGCCCTATATATCAGATAAGTTTATCATGACATTTACATGACACAGAAATATTGTAATGATTTATTTCCTTCCTGTGTAGCTGGCTACAATATGAAGTTAGTATTAAGACATTATTAATCTTTTAACTCAACCATAAGCAAGAAGCATAAAAAATGTAGGCACTGAAGATGTATATCCAGATTAGCCAGTTCCTTATTCACCTGCTAAACATGTCTTAATCAGGCTTAGCAAATTGTGCTGATCCAATCTGCCTAGTCCCTGCTCAGAATCATAAAATTCTTATATGATATGATACCTTAACTGGGAAAATAATACAATCAGTTCTAAGAATAAACCTTTAGCATATTACTAGAATGTAAATATGGGTTGTTAAAATGTGGCTGGTTGAAGGTTAAATTAAGTTACAAGATGCTGTTTCAAAAAACTGTAACAAAATTAATGCAATCATCAAGGCCCGTTAGGAATCACAAGACTCATAGCCTTTCTCTTTTGTTAAACATATGAACATTGACCAGTTGACCAGTTGTTGAATAATTAAGACTGCAAAATGGCAACCAATTGTTTTCTTAGAAACGCCAGTTGATTGAAAGCCCCTTGTGTAACATTGTGCAATCTATCACTTTTCTCACTGGTTTCTGCATGTCCCTTCATGCTGGCTGTAGCATGCTCACACATGCTAATTTCATCAGAAGCTACATAGTCATGAGCATTAAGTCTTTATCTGTTGTCTTTGCTTTACTTGTAGGCTTTGTTCTTCATTTTTATTGTTCCTTCCACAAGTTCAATGAATTGTACGCAAATGGCTCTATCAGGTGTTAGAATCTGATATAAATGTGTTTGAGACTGTACAAGGCATAAAAGTGTACAATACATGCAGGTTTTAACAAAATACATGTACATATTAACCAATTAGACTTCTTTTCTTCAGATAATTATGTTATTTTATACAGATTTTTACACAGATCCATGTGCAGTTTTTTATGTATGTGTTTATTTGTTGAATGTAACAGCCCACCTTTAACTTACAATTGAATTTAAAGATGCATAACATACAAAATGTTGACTATTGGTTTTGTGTCACTATGTCCCAATCTACCATCTTCTCTCTTAATTTTGGGACACCTTATTTTTTTTCATACCTTTAAGTTTTTCAACATTTGTATATATAAAAAAAAAGTCTGACCTTTTTTTCTTTTTGGGGGGTCAATTACCAAAAATAACTGCTGGCAGTAAGAGTGTAAGTTTGTGTTGTTCTTCCCTTCTTTTCTGAGCAATCACCCACCTTTGACGGACACTTGCATTAATTGACTTCACCCATGCCACATGATAAATGCAATTAACAGAGAACAGCAAAAGTGACAGTAGCCAGGTATTGTCTTGGAAAGGTGCATTTTTTTGTGGCACTTGTTTTATGTTTTCTCAGTCATCAGTTTAGTAAATAAATGTGCATTGTTGTTTTTCATTTGTGAATTTTTTATTTCCCATCACATAATATTTAAATATTGATACATAATAGTATAGTATTTTAAAGTATAATAATAGATTGATAGAAAAATATTGTTGATATTGATAATCAGAACTGTTTATCAGCACAACCCAGATTTAAAACACTTGATTGCTTATATTCATACATGTGAACTGTCCAGCTTTTGGAGGGAGACTCCCTCTTTTAAGGTTCAAAATTATTTGAAAATGAGGGGTCTTCGACACATTTTCAGAAATCTCCCTACTTGAAAACAGATAACTTCCTTCTTTGTTTATATGAAAATAACAATTCTCCCACTTGGCAAGTGAAAGTCTCCCATTTAAGGTCTCAGATGAATATATATCCAACCATATAGAATCTCAATCTTGTCACTCTTTAGCCCCTTTATGGTAATGGGCTCAAATCCTTGACAGGCAAGAAATTGGGGGAGGTCTCCAGTTCGACCAAAGGTGCATCAGTGGTTCCATATAGAAACATGTCTGGGGTCTTCTTCACCAATAATTAGCTGGACACCTGCCAATATGACCGTAATTCTATCAGATTTAAAAAAACAAATAAAAAAGAAAACACTGCGCCAAAGATCTGAACCTTTAAGAAACAGTTTATTCATGTTGTTATTTTGCCTGTAAACAACCTTCCTCCTAACAAGCCGTTAAGAGTCCTCCCATAAATAATCCTATATCTGTACCATGATGAAGTAAGAGTCCTCCCATGAATAATCCTATACCTGTACCATGAGGAAGTATTATTTTCTGATAAAACATAGCTTTGTTTAACATTCATTCGATAACATATTATCGATGCACAGAGAAACATTCGAGTCCGCTGACACTGCCATGTAAACAACATTGTGCATGTTTTGAACGAAAGATGATAATATATGCAAATCGAGAATGGTAGCGCCAACAAAGAAAGCACGTGTTTCAGTTCAGAGTTCTATTTCAGGATCGATAAACATTCATTTGCCATAGTTAAGCAGTGTTAGTTGTCCCACCTTAAAATGCTAATATTGACCCGTACAGTGTACATTTCATGGACTTGAAATGCTTACAAGGGATTGGCTTAACTGGCGCCATTGTTTTCGCAGATTGGACAAATCAGAATAGTGTGGGGTGGTGTAAACATAAATGGCAGTGAAATAACAGTTGCTATTCGGTCTATTGGTTTTATTTACCCTCGCCTTTTGTCTTATGTCATACATGTATGCTAAGGTGCTAAATGCATTTTGTGTCCGAAAGACCTCATTGTAATGACCATTCAGAAATCTTGGATAAGTTCATTATTGGGTCACCTGGGGTCAAAAAGTAGGTCACTAGGTCAAATTTTAGGAAAACTTGTGAACACACTAGAGACCACATTTATAGCCCAATCTTTACCTAACTTGGTCAGAATGTTTGCATGAAAGCTTGTCTGAGTTTGTAACTGGGACACTTGGGTTCAAAAAGTAGGTCACTAGGTCAAATTTTAGAAAAAAGCTTACGAACACACTAGAGACCACATTTATAGCCAAATCTTCACCAAACTTGGTCAGAATGTTTGTGTGCATGAAATCTTGGGAATGTTTGTGTTCATGAAATCTTGGATGAGTTCATTTATTGAAGCACAGGGGTCAAAAAAGAGGTCACTAGGTCAAAACTTAGAAAAAGCATGTGAACACACTAGAGGCTACATTCATTTCCCAGTCTTCAACAAACTTGATCAGATTGTTTGTTTGCATGAAATCTTGGACGAGTGTATTATTGGGTCACGTGGGGTCAAAAAGTAGGTCACATTTTAGAAAAACATTGTGAAAACACTTAGAGGCCACATTGATGGCCCAATCTTCACCAAACTTGACCAGAATGCTTGCCAGTATGAAATCTTACATATGTTTTTGAAGTGGATCATGTGGATTCAGTAGGTTACTAGGTAAAATTCTAGAAAATGTTATCAACCCAGTGGCCACACTTATGGTCCAGTCCTCACCAAAGATTTCTAAAGTAATTAACTCTTAATTACTTGATGCCAGATTTGAGCCTACTAAAAGCCTGTGTCATGAGGTGAGCGAATTAAGGCCATCATGGCACTCTCGTTTTAATTGAGAGTAAAAAGCATAATCTATTGGTGATGGATTGTTCTAATTGCTTTGTCATCTACCTGTACGATTGACAATGTTTAAGTCTACCAGCAGAATATATTTATCTGAAAACGATGTACTGGTATTCTTCAAATTACTATGTCATCTAAGATGTTCTAACAAATGACAATGTCTACTGGCATAAAAAAGAAGCTGAGGATAATGGGACATGTTTTTTTTATTTCCACACCAAAATTTGCCCTATCCTATGGAACTACCCACTTAGTCTGTGTGTTGCAAAGCAATCAGAAAACAGTTGTGTGGCTGAGCTAATAAGATTTTCAGTCTGAAAATCCTTGAAATCTAGGACCAGAAAATTACTGAATGCCTCATCGAATCAGACTGGATCTCCTTTTTTAACATGTCTTGTGCACGGTTTAGACTGATATTGATTATTGATTGGCTGTTGGAAGCTTGAAGGTAGGGGTCACATTGGCATTGAGTACTCTTCATTGTGCGAAGAAGATAAGGTCAGCTCTTTAGGATTAGAGGTGTAGTTCATTTTAATGTTTAATGAAATATCTTTTGATCTTAACCTGTATCGAAATCATGACAGTTTCAGACTGCTGGCATTGTCATTAATTAAAAGAAATATTGCTCATACCTGAAACTATTTATAACTGTTGCTTAAAGGTGGTATCCGACAGTTTGGACCAAAATATTTTTTCTCAAATAACCAAATAGGTCATTGTTACATGAAAAGATCGTGAAAAACGCTGCTCACTGATGCCTTAGATCATTGTGAACAGTGAAATATAAATCCTCATTCCTCATTGTAAACAGGTATTTCCTATCTGAGCCACACTGCAGAGATAGCTATTTTTAACTAGAAAAACCATGTGACGACTCACTTTTGAGATTACCTTATATGGTCATCCGGGTTATCTGCTCTGACGTCGGTGTCTATTTTAAGCAGATATCATTATCATGCATATTTATAGACTTGCAATAATTGAACTTTTTAGGTTGTTTTTATCTCGATTTCTACTGTCTAACAACATAGCCTGTGTTCAAAACTGTCATTACTTATACTAAAGTATTAGTTTATGCAGAAATTATGCCCTAATTCTCCAAAGCAGTGGTAAGGTATTGAATGTGACTTTGATACCGGAAAACTTTCAGATGCCACCTTTATAGTGACTTGGTCATAGTTTTGCATAGGTTCATGACACATAGAATCATCTGATGTGCACTTACATGTATTCTAATTATTGTATCACTATCAAGCTAATCATCTATGTGTTTATGACCGATGTATGCACATGCTGTATATTACTGCATTCACAGTTAAGGGATACACTTTGTTGTGAGCTAACAATGGTGAAAAGTAATTAAAATCCTTCATGATGCTTTTGAGTTTCCAAAAGATTATATAACAGGCCTGAAAGTTGGTATCATCTCTCATATAACCTAATGTCAGAATAATGTGACAGGCCTGAGAGTTGGTATCATCTCTCCTATAACCCAATGTCAGAATAATGTGACAGGCCTGAGAGTTGGTATCATCTCTCCTATAACTCATTGTCAGAATAATGTGACAGGCCTGAGGGTTGGTATCATCTCTCCTATAACCCAATGTCAGAATAATGTGACAGGCCTGAGAGTTGGTATCATCTCTCCTATAACCCATTGTCAGAATAATGTGACAGGCCTGAGGGTTGGTATCATCTCTCCTATAACCCATTGTCAGAGTAATGTGACAGGCCTGAGAGTTGGTATCATCTCTCCTATAACTCATTGTCAGAATAATGTGACAGGCCTGAGAGTTGGTATCATCTCTCCTATAACACATTTTCAGAATAATGTGACAGGCCTGAGAGTTGGTATCATCTCTCCTATTACCCATTGTCATTATCATGTGACAGGCCTGAGAGTTGGTATCATCTCTCCTATAACCCATTGTCAGAATAATGTGACAGGCCTGAGAGTTGGTATCATCTCTCCTATAACCCAATGTCAGAATAATGTGACAGACCTGAGAGTTGGCATCATCTCTCCTATAACCGATTGTCAGAATAATGTGACAGGCCTGAGAGTTGGTATCATCTCTCCTATAACCCAATGTCAGAATAATGTGACAGGCCTGAGAGTTAGTATCATCTCTCCTATAACCCATTGTCAGAATAATGTGACAGGCCTGAAAGTTGGTATCATCTCTCCTATAACCCATTGTCAGAATAATGTGACAGGCCTGAGGGTTGGTATCATCTCTCCTATAACCCATTGTCAGAGTAATGTGACAGGCCTGAGAGTTGGTATCATCTCTCCTATAACTCATTGTCAGAATAATGTGACAGGCCTGAGAGTTGGTATCATCTCTCCTATAACACATTTTCAGAATAATGTGACAGGCCTGAGAGTTGGTATCATCTCTCCTATTACCCATTGTCATTATCATGTGACAGGCCTGAGAGTTGGTATCATCTCTCCTATAACCCATTGTCAGAATAATGTGACAGGCCTGAGAGTTGGTATCATCTCTCCTATAACCCAATGTCAGAATAATGTGACAGACCTGAGAGTTGGCATCATCTCTCCTATAACCGATTGTCAGAATAATGTGACAGGCCTGAGAGTTGGTATCATCTCTCCTATAACCCAATGTCAGAATAATGTGACAGGCCTGAGAGTTAGTATCATCTCTCCTATAACCCATTGTCAGAATAATGTGACAGGCCTGAAAGTTGGTATCATCTCTCCTATAACCGATTGTCAGAATAATGTGACTGGCCTGAGAGTTGGTATCATCTCTCCTATAACCCATTGTCAGAATAATGTGACAGGCCTGAGAGTTGGTATCATCTCTCCTATAACCCATTGTCAGAATTATGTGACAGGCCTGAGAGTTGGTATCATCTCTCCTATAACCCAATGTCAGAATAATGTGACAGGCCTGAAAGTTGGTATCATTTCTCCTATAACCCAATGTCATAATAATGTGACAGGCCTGAGAGGTATCATCTCTCCTATAACCCATTGTCAGAGTAATGTGACAGGCCTGAGAGTTGGTATCATCTCTCCTATAAGGCAATAACCCATTGTCAGAATATTGTGAGAGACCTGAAAGTTGGTATCATCTCTCCTATAACCCATTGTCAGAATAATGTGACAGGCCTGAGAGTTGGTATCATCTCTCCTATAACTCATTGTCAGAATAAAGTGAGAGACCTGAGAGTTGGTATCATCTCTCCTGAAACCTATTATAAGAGTAATGTGACAGGCTTAAGAGTTGGTATTTTCTCCCTTGTCCATGACATGCTATCACAGTATAGGCAGCACTTTATCTGCTTTAAGTGATCATGATCTCAAAAATTCCCCTCGCCTTTTCCCTTCTCCTGCCCCTTACATTTTCTGTTTTGCTTATAGGTATTTCATGAATGCGGGGTGGGAGGTGCGGGTTGATATTAATAAAGATTAATAATTGTTAGCCAGGTAAAACTGATATACAATGACGTAATATAGTACCTATGCAAACTAAGAATAATTCTGTCAGGCCTCTACATAGAAGGCGACCTCACACAATTCACCTCTGTACAATGACATTTCACACCTAGCTGATTTGTACTTCCACATTGTAAGATAATTTGATGTATATATAAGATTTTTTTTAAAGTGATGTACATGAAATTACATTTACAAATTATGTGTTTAATGTACACACAGGCATCACTATCTTTATTTAATACATTTAAAGGTGGTTACCAACAGTTTGGACCAAAGTTTCTTTTATCAAAAAAAACAAATAAGTCGTTGTTGCCTGAAACTTTCCTTTAAAAGACTGTTCATTGATGTCCTAGATCAATGTGAACAGTCAAGCATAAATCACCACTTGTCATTGCAAACAGGTATTTCGTGTCCGAGCCACACTGCAGAGAAAGCTATTTTTAAATTTAAAAAACCATGTGACCACTTACTTTTAAGATCACGTATATAGTCATATGGGAAATTTGCTCTGACATTAATATCTATTTTTAGCTTTTAGCGGAGACCACTATCAAGCTTTTTATACAGTTGGAAAGAACACATATTCAGAGTGATTTTCCTAGCAATTAGTTCTGTCCCACAACTCAGGTAGAGTTATCAATCCTATTTATTAAGACTAAAGTATGGGTTTATACAAAAAAATGCCAAAATTCCTTAAAGCAGTGGTTCGATATTGTTATATGTATTTGATAAAGGCAAACTGTCGGATATAACCTTTAACTGTCTGCAATGTTTAAAAGTAGTCAGTGCCCATAATGCTTGAGCACTTAATACACAGTCTAGTCATTCAGTTGATCTTGAACATGTAGTCGGACCATACTGGTCATGTGACAGTCATTAAAACAGTGTATCAATTAGTTATGTGTTTGTCATAAGATTTCAAGTACCAGGCTCTTCAAAACTAAAGTACATGCAACAGGCTTCTGGAGCTATTAGTCCACTGGAGCTGTCAATCCACTCCACTGGAGCTGTCAGTCCACTGGAGCTGTCAGTCCACTCCACTGGAGCTATCAGTCCACTGGAGCTGTCAGTCCACTGGAGCTATCAGTCCACTAGAGCTGTCAGTCCACTGGAGCTGTCAGTCTACTGGAGCTGTCAGTCCACTAGAGCTGTCAGTCCACTGGAGCTGTCAGTCTACTAGAGCTGTCAGTCCACTAGAGCTGTCAGTCTACTGGAGCTGTCAGTCCACTGGAGCTATCAGTCCACTAGAGCTGTCAGTCCACTGGAGCTATCAGTCCACTGGAGTTGTCAGTCCACTCCAATGGAGTTGTCAGTCCACTAGAGCCGTCACTCCACTGGAGCTATCAGTCCACTAGAGCTGTCAGTCCACTAGAGTTGCCAGTCCACTAGAGCTGTCACTCCACTGGAGCTGTTAGTCCACTAGAGTTGTCAGTCCACTAGAGCTGTCTGTCCACTGGAGCTGTCAGTCCACTAGAGCTGTCAGTCCACTGGAGTTGTCAGTCCACTCCACTTTATCAAGAATAAAGATACTATCAGATTCAGATGACTCTATGAATTCTTGAATGTTTGTATGATGTTTTGCTGTACTTATTTAATGTTCACCTTGTGAACTTGCTCTAGTGGAAAGAAGTCATGTTACTCTGGTCCAAATACTTCCAGCTTAGGATTTGAACTATTTTCTATTGGGGCCTATATATGTCTGGATATTTTGGACTCTTATTCCATATTTAACTATAAACTATAAGCCAGCTAAGTGTGAATTGATCTAGATTAGGCAAATAGTCTTCAAATTACATGCTAAGACTGGGATTTCAGCATGTTAACTATTGCGGTAAAGACTTTACCAGATGTCAAGACATTGCTGTTTATGTTTCTGTTTAAAACACACACAAAATTTGCATTATTAAAGAGTATATGGGTATATATCTCTAACAAAAAACTTTCCTAATTTTTTTCATGATAAAGCTCAGTCAACATTTTCAACAAGAAATGTTATTAATTTCAATTTATGCAGAGTAGAATTGTCATACCTGAATACAAACAGACCATGCCTAGTTGTTTTTTTTAACTCTGCCCACTACTGTTATTTTGACAGATTCATTTCATGCCTACTGCGTGAACTGACAAACAAGAAAATCAAAAATGGCCAAAAAAGGAATATCTGAAAATTTGATGTTATCAATGTTATCAATAAATTACAACTCACATGTACTTAGTTATAAAACTGTTTTTTTGGTGATAGCATTACCTTAATGTAATAAGTCTTTATGATGTGAAATGCCTGAAAGTCCCGAATCCATTTTTTTGCCTAATTATGCTAATGCAGTAAGGTAAAAATAAAAGATTAATAATATCTTTCTGTAATTCACATTCAACTCATTAGACTTTCCAGTCTAAAGATCAAGCTGTCAATATCATTATAAACCCTTTAAAGAATTTTAGCGTGTTTGCTATGGTTAACTCGTGAATTTCACTAAATGTGTCCTTTTGCAGAACTGAAAGCCTTACTAACTTATTATAACCAAGATTATTTTGATACCTTTTGTAAACATTTTGCCATCCACAATGTGTTATAGAACTTCATCAAACATGCAACAAAAAAGACTTAGTGGCTCAGTTAGTAGACTGCCATGCAAGAGGTCCCAGGTTGGAATCATGCAAACAGGAAGATTTCACTTGGTATAATTTTCAAACCACATTCAGTTCTAAACTATCGTTGGGGCAGGTAAAGCAATGTGTTGTCGACAGTATTAAGGTCTTTACATGCCAGAAGAGAAATGTTACATTAGCTCCAAGAGATATTTCCAACTCAGTTCAAACATAGTAATAATGATGAGACCCTAGAGAAATGGGAGAAGGCTGAATGCACAAAAGTGTAAGGCAACTGTTTGTGCACTCTGCAGCATTGATTTCACTACTCATTCCTCCTGTATTTATGCCATTCTAACATTAAGACAAAAAATTAACAACTGATGTTTATCTAAAATAAAATATTGTTTTTGTCAATGATAGGTCAGTT
This sequence comes from Sinonovacula constricta, assembly GCA_007844125.1. Lineage (NCBI taxonomy): Eukaryota > Metazoa > Mollusca > Bivalvia > Cardiida > Solecurtidae > Sinonovacula > Sinonovacula constricta. The sequence continues at coordinate 48,834,737 of CM017559.1, read as the reverse complement.
TGAGGGCTTTTTCATTATCTTACATAAAAGGAAAGTTTTCCCCTTTTCTGACTATCTAAGAAGCTATCCTAAAAAACTAAAAGTCTTTACAAACCAATTGTAACGTATTGCTTATTAACCTGTAGGTGACATTTGTGATACAGTCTCTAGATTCACGTGAAGTTCACAAGAAACATAACTCTGGATTATTCTTGGATCAATTCCCTCATTATTATTTTTGTTGAAAAATTTGTCTTTCTGACAACTGCTGGAATGCAGATGAGACATTTGATCCATGGGACAATAATCTAGTTCGTTTTTTTTATTTTGAGTTTGAGCTGATTCTCAAGCTTGTGAGTAACGGCTCATATCAAGTTGGCCCAGATCCATTCTTGTGTTGTTCTTTTCTGTTCAAATTTCCCAATGATCGAATTAGGTTCTGGTGATTTATAACTAATGAAATGAATTTAATGGTGATATGAAGTGTGAGCAAACTAAGGTGGCATTGGAGTTAAAAAAATCAGTTACTGGCACACCTGCATATATGTAAATTACTTCGTCTAAATTTAAGTGCAAATAGATATGGAAATTTTGAAATATTGTTTTAAAGAAATCTTTATTGATAAAAGAAGGTATTGGGAATTATAATTATGTTATATTCTTTTCAAATATATCTAATTGTCTCTATTTGTCCTGTTCCAGGTCAAAGCCTAATTGATGCCGGTGAATCATTCAAGCGTCTGGCTGAGGTGAAGTACTCACTAGAGGAGAATGTCAAACAGAACTACCTAGAACCCCTGCATAACCTGGGTGCCAAAGATCTGAAGGAAGTCAATGTAGGTGAAACAAATACAAGAGTCTGTATCAAAACTATCTGCTTCACAACATGGAAGAATAGCTCAAAAAGTCAAACAACATTATATAGAGACATAACCTTGAGAACAACATGGCCAAGTGGGTAGAGCCTTAATTTTAACTTCTCTGACTCCATTTCCTCTTATAGCATGGGTTGGAGTCCAAGTCAGAGTGAAGTTTATTTGTTGAGGTTTACCAGCTGACTGAGAGTGTATCTATAGTTCTGTTAGATAAGAAGTAACTGAAAAATATAATATATGATGATAAATTCAGGAATAAATATGGAAAATATAATTAGAATAGGTCAAGGAACTTGAACATGGTTGGTAAATAACAGTGTGAATAGTACGAACTTTCTTTCAAACAGAAAAACAGGTTACTGCAAATTTTTAAAAGTTAAAAAGCTGTTTCCTTGTATGTGCTATAAAAACTTTTTTTTCTAACTTGTGAAAAATGTAACAGAGTACAAGGTGCATTTGAGCAATGGACTTGCTACATACAATTATTTATGGCAGTAAACAAATTTTCCATGGGCACACATAAGAAAAAGAAGTTCTCTTCTATTTTCCTTACAAAGGAATACTGTCAGAAAAAAGCAGCATAACATTTGTGTCTCATTTTTTCAGCACCATCGCAAGAAGTTGTCAAGCAGAAGACTGGACTTTGATTGCAAGAAGAGAAAGAAGGACAAAGGTATAAACAAAAAGCTGTGTGTTATTATCATGGTTATGAAAGCCTTCTGAGTTCCAGGTTGGCCTGAATTCTGTTTCTTATAATTAAATTAGTTATAATTAAATTAGTTAACAATTAAAGATATATTCCACTCATATTGTCTGGGGGAGGTTTCAGTTTAATTGTTTAATACTAGGATGTTAGCCAATAAAAATGATTTTGTAAGAGTAAGGCTTTGTAATTGGATTATAACATGATGGCTTATCAGAGGTTTTGATTATAATTTTTAATTTGAGAAACACTTTGATTGGATGATATTGAAGATGTCTGCCAATCAGAAGTGTTGCTTTTAAATTTTGAATGTAAGCCACAGTTTTCCTGCAGAAGGCTTTTATTTACTTTGATAATAATCATGGGAAAAAAATCATTTTGACATGCAGTGTCATTTTCACTTTTCTTTAAAATCTTTAAAATGGAATTTCTTTTGCAGTCATAAATTCTTTCGATGTATCAGTATAGAATTTCAATAGTACATTTAATTCTTTCTCGAGTACAAACTCCTCAATATGCTTAAATTATTGCAATTTGATTGGTTGTTTTTGTGGTAAGTTTGGTTAGTTTCTATTCCGAATGAAATGGCTTATCAGAATGCTTGAATGCAGGTGAAAATTTGAGTCTGTGCTCGGGAATGTCATATACATTGCTCTGGATTCTTCTTTCTAGTTTGCTAGTTTATGAAATAGCAAAATTAATATTTTAAATAAAAATGTTATTTTTTGCTGTGTAATTGTTTAACTTTTCATTTTATTTCTTATTTGTTAAATAAAAGCATGCATGATTCAAAAAAATGTATTGAGAAAGTTGTTATTTATTGTTTCCTAAAAATCTATGTATGTCAGGTCAGAAAGTAGATTTGTTATAATTTTTAGCATAACTATTTAGGAAAGCAGAGGTGTGATTGTCAAAATTAAAAAAAAAATGTACAGCTTATGCTTTAAAAAGTAAATTGACAGAAAAAATTTCATACTAATCAACACAAAAACAGATTTTTGTGAGTTGTGTGCAATTTATAGACCATCAGCATGCTAATCCAACTTTATGTAAAGTGAAATCATGTTAAAAGAAATTCACTTTCATGAAAGGTTACAATTATATATACATATACAATGTAGTCATTCTCTAATCTATTAGTCCTATCCCTGCCTATAAGTTCCATCCCACTTTGGTTAAATATAAATACATATGTTTGACCATGATTATGCTACATGCAAACAATCAATATATTTAAATAAAAACAACAACAATGTTTGACCATGATTAGCTACATGTGAACAATCAATATATTTAAATAAAAACAACAACAATGTTTGACCATGATTAGCTACATGTGAACAATCAATATATTTAAATAAAAACAACAACAATGTTTGACCATGATAAGCTACATGTGAACAATCAATATATTTAAATAAAAACAACAACAATGTTTGACCATGATTAGCTACATGTGAACAATCAATATATTTAAAAAAAAAAAAACAACAATGTTTGACCATGATTAGCTACATGTGAACAATCAATATATTTAAATAAAAACAACAACAATGTTTGACCATGATTAGCTACATGTGAACAATCAATATATTTAAATAAAAACAACAACAATGTTTGACCATGATTAGCTACATGTGAACAATCAATATATTTCAATAAAAACAACAACAATGTTTGACCATGATTAGCTACATGTGAACAATCAATATATTTAAATAAAAACAACAACAATGTTTGACCATGATTAGCTACATGTGAACAATCAATATATTTAAATAAAAACAACAACAATGTTTGACCATGATTGGCTACATGTGAACAATCAATATATTTTAATAAAAACAACAACAATGTTTGACCATGATAAGCTACATGTGAACAATCAATATATTTAAATAAAAACAACAACAATGTTTGACCATGATTGGCTACATGTGAACAATCAATATATTTAAATAAAAACAACAACAATGTTTGACCATGATTGGCTACATGTGAACAATCAATATATTTTAATAAAAACAACAACAATGTTTGACCATGATAAGCTACATGTGAACAATCAATATATTTAAATAAAAACAACAACAATGTTTGACCATGATAAGCTACATGTGAACAATCAATATATTTAAATAAAAACAACAACAATGTTTGACCATGATTGGCTACATGTAAACAATCAATATATTTAAATAAAAACAACAACAATGTTTGACCATGATTGGCTACATGTGAACAATCAATATATTTTAATAAAAACAACAACAATGTTTGACCATGATTAGCTACATGTGAACAATCAATATATTTTAATAAAAACAACAACAATGTTTGACCATGATTAGCTACATGTGAACAATCAATATATTTAAATAAAAACAACAACAATGTTTGACCATGATTGGCTACATGTGAACAATCAATATATTTTAATAAAAACAACAACAATGTTTGACCATGATAAGCTACATGTGAACAATCAAAAATCATTGCAGTCAGATACACTCAATTTTTCATCACTTCGTAAAACCATTGCACAATGAGTCATCTAATAACTTCTATTAAAAGTAAGCTGAATGACTTATCACCTGACTTGTTGTACATTATTCAAGTATAACAACTTCTTCCCCTCCATCCAGAGATTTGGCCAACCAAGAGCAACTAATTTTCTTCCATTGCATTCTTTTAAACTTAGAAAATAATATTTTTCTGCTGTTATAAAGCTACCTGGTCATGTTAAGAAATGTATGATACAAAACATTGTTATGTTCTTAACCTAATAGTCATACTATATTTGAAAGAAGATTATACAGAACTTTTCATTGGCATACCTCCTGATACAAAAAAATATATGGACTTTATTGGAGTCTGGTTAATCTATCAGTAGACTAGTATTTGTGGCATTTGTGTACAGGGACAGTCAATTGTTCTGTGATGAATAGAACAACTTGTTTAGGCTTAAGCAAATACCATATATCTAGAGCAGCCAGATCCATCTTATCACTGGGTTTTTTTATTGAAAAAAAAGCAATCTTTGCCATTTTTCTGTAAGGGTACCATCTTCTAGTAGCCCTTATCCGTCCCTGAGAACAATTCTTCCTTCCAGCTTGTCCCCTTGCCCTGAGGTCTGATAGAACTGCCTTCCCCATCACAAGTGTGTCTTCCTCATGTTTAAGATTAAAGCATACAGAATTGATCCTTTCTTCAAAGAACAGGAAGATCAAGTCAGTTCCTTTGGAGTGCAACCTGCTTCCAGTCTGGCAAGATCTTTATCCTATGGATCTGATGCAGAACCAGAGTCAATGCACAAAGACCTCTTAAAACTCTCCTTTCACAAAGCATGTGAGCATTGTTTATGTCTACTCTCCGATATATCCAGCTCTAGACGGGGCCAATACAGTTTGTGTTTTGGCTGTAGAGAAGATGTGGTCAACAGACAGAGTTCTGAAATCTTCAAAGCTTGCTCACTTCATTCTCGGTCGAAAGTGTGGAGAAACACTACTGCATAAAGAAAAAAGTATAGATCTTGCTAAGTTGCACAATCACATTCACACATTTCTGCAAACAAAAGCAGATAAATGTTTTAGGTAATGCCTATCATGTTAGTTATGATAATAAATTTAGCAAATGATTTGGTTGGTCCTTTGGAGATTTTGTAGTATTGAGACTGGGCTAAACTTTCCTCCTATAAATGGGATTCCCTCCTTCCACCCTACAGAATATGCTGTCCAGGAGCAGACCAGTGCTGCATGCCTTTAGCGTTATCCTCCTGGGAGAGTACTGATACTATATATCATTAGGCTCTTACAGGTTGATGAATGTCATTTCAATCTAAATAATTGTTTTCATATTATATCATGCACATGTATCATGCAGACCCATCATGTTTCATGCAATCTGAATGTTTTCATTTGGTATACTATATCATACACATATACCTTGCTGACCCTTTTGTTTCAATCTGAATATTTTAAATCATGCTGTATCATGAACCCATACCATGTTGTTTTTATCTTCAGGAGGTAGGTGTTTCCACCATCATCTATCCTGAGTTACCTGCCCTTACCTAGTGACATCAAAAATTTAAGTATTCTTTCTCACATTGCATGCTTAAGGCCATTGGTCCGCCTTGCTTCAACTCTTATGTCTTGTAACACCAACGTGACTCTAAGCACTCTAAGCATTGATAAAGAGGTATAAAGTTAGGTAGACCTTGTTACCTCTCTCAGTCATTTGATTCCATTGTTACAATTGCTATATTGTAAAAAACTGATATAGATTGATTGTCCAGTTGGGCTCTCTACCACTATGTGATATATATTGAATATCAATATTTTAGGTTGGATAGATATACCTGATCAAACTTTTCTGTATTGAACAAAAATATTTATATTGGTCATAAACAATGTATAAGAAGAAAGAAACAGCACTTAGCTTTTTCACTTTCTAGATTAATAAAAGAAAACGGTTCATTAGTACATCGGCAGAGTTAAGTCGATTTACTTCTACTTTTATTTTTCATATAGCCAGAAGTTTAGGAAACTGATTTGGTTGTAGGCTTTGTACTACTGAGCTCTGCAATAATCTTCATTGTAAGAAAATTAAATAATATTATATATCTGAATCCAGAATTCACTCTGGGTAAAGAAAATTTGTATTCAAATGTCTTATATCAAAAACTTACAGGTTTAGTTGATAAATATGACAAGTAGAGTCAATAATACAAACACATATATAAAGAAAAAGAAATGCATCATAGATTCTGGTGGAGACAGTTCCTTAGAATTGTTTCTTCAGAATTTAATTGTATTCAATCAAATGTAAAAAACATCGATGGCGTTTGAGCATTCACATAAGATGAATTTGCTGATAATAGTTTTAACTGTTTGCATGGCAGCCATTATGAACTTGTAATGTGTTGATAAGAAAACAACAAATTAGGTGTTCAATAATATTCCTTATTTTTATATTTCTGAGGAAAATATTGAATAAAATCATCCAAAGATGTTAATTTGTAAGAAATTTCCTCCCAAATGTCAATTACATGATTTTCTGCCTGTCATGTGACTTTTCCAATTGTCAATTACACGATTTTCTGCTTGTCATGTACCTTGTTTAGCAATTGTTGTATAATTCACTGGTTATATTTAGGCTACATTAAAAAAATGTTGTAGAGTAGGGTAGAAATGTTGATTATGAGACCAAGGTCTTTTAGAAAAAAAAAAATCAAATATTTTGTTATAATTGCAAATCAATACAAGTTTCGATAACTGACATCCGATTTCACTTAAAATTGTTATTAAACAAGGTCCAAATGTGTTTATGCTGTAAAATACTGAAACAAAGGCCATCCCTTGTGATGATAAGGATGAAGTTCTAGTGGCCTTATGCATTTCATTACAGATAACCTTATCTTTATAAGAAAGGAGAAAAATATCTTGATTGCTCAGGTCACATCAATTGCATCCAAGTAGATCTTGTTATTACCCAAGAAAATTCTGCTCTCTGAATTCTTTCAAATACTGTAATTCTTAAAAAACGGTGTTTAGGAAAACAGCCTTTTTTGTGTAAATTTGTTCAGAACCATACTTTTATACCATGTAGTAGCAGAAAAACTGTCCATATTCATATATTTGCACCAGTTTATTAGTAAACACACAAAAGTTCAATTTTAAACACAATAATTTAATTTTTAATGTATCCTGTATCATTTTATACTAATATAATATTGATAATTCTGACTGACATGTAGCCCTGTGTTCCACCTTGCTTTGACCCTATCTCTGTCATGTAACACTGCTGTTGCATTAAAACTGTTTCACCTGATAAAGATATTATAAGATGGGTAGACTAGCAGTTTGCCTTGGTACCATTCTCTTTATTCCAAAAAAATAATGGTTTGAGATATTTCAACCATTGATAAACTTGTATAGTCACAAAAAAAGCAAGTGGTCTACCTTGCTTCCTTGCTATGTAAGACCATGTTTACAGTTAATGTAACTATTGATAACTTATACAGAAGAGTAAGGCAGTAGCCCTGTTTGATACCATTCTCTCTGTCATGTAAAACCATGGTTACAGATAATGTACCCATTGATAAACATCTAAACAATGAAAGGGCAGTCGTCCACCATGCTATCTTTCTGTCATTTAAAGCCATTGTTGGTGGAAATGTGAATCATATAAAGGAGAGGTTGCAATTGAACTCGGACCATTGTCCTGTTTTCAAAGTAGTGTTCTAGTTTCACTTATGTTAAGACAAATGTCAGTGACACCTCAGTGTCTCACACCATTGTTGATAATATTCAGCATGATAATTGTATAATGTTGGTTACAACGATTTCATCAGTATCAGCAGAATATTGATCATGATCAGCTTGATTCTCATCAATATCTCCATCATCATCATTGTCAACATCATCATTTAACATTGTCAAGATCATCATTTATTACATCATCATTTATAACATCATTATTGTCGACATCAATATTATCAACATCATCATTGTCAACATCATTATTATCATCATCATCATTGTCATCATCATCATCATTTTCAACATCATGATTGTCAACATCATGATTGTTAATATCATCATTGTCAGCATATTCATTGTCAATATCATCATTGTCAGCATCATCATTGTCAACTTCATTATTATCATCATCATCACCATTGACATCATCATCATTGTCATCACCATTGACATCATCATCATTGTCATCACCATTGCCATCATCACTATTGTCATCATCATCACTGATAACATCACCATTGTCATCATCATCATTGATAACATCATCATTGTCATTAACATCATTGTCAACATCATCATTGTCATCATCATCATTGTCAATATCATCATTGTCAACATCATCATCGTTGTCAACATCATCATCATTGTCATCATCATCATCATTGTCAACATCATCATTGTCAACATCATCATCATTGTCAACATCATCATCGTTGTCAACATCATCATCGTTGTCAACATCATCATCATTGTCGGCATCATCATCATCATTGTCAACATCTTAGTGAACCACTCAGCCATACCACCATTGCTGAAAACATGACATTCCTACTCGGCCTAACAATTAGTGAAAGATGAATTCATGCCATATTAATTATCACTTTGCTGGTTCTAGATTGTCAGATAGTTATCTTATAGTTAACTAATTAATTACATAAAAATTGTCTGTGAAATTTTGTGTCAGTGCCTTCCCTGTTTTGCATAAAGTGCTGTGTCTCAAGGCATTGAGAACTGTCTGTGTCTGTGGAAAAATACTGGTGTTTGGTAATTCAACCCCTTCAGATTCAAGAGAGGCTTAAGTAGAACCTGTTAGAGGATTGCTTGGTTGGTCATGCTGTTTCTTAGCTACCATGCTTAGGTGTTAATGAACTGGTTACTACCAAGCCCAGTTTGGTGTATCATTGGCATATCATGACTGGCTTGATTTTAACTGAGTTATGGTTGTTGGTCTTATTTTTATATTATAAAATTTGTCCATGCTGTTTCTGGGCTCCTGTCTTGAGTTTTATTTAAGTTGAACATCATTTTTAGTACCATCACATAAGGAATGGAATGATTTTAAAAGAGTTTTTGCCCTTTGGTTTTCTGTGCTATTTTGTGGCTACAATTGGTAGGATTTTAATTTAACCTCACATCATATATGAGTACCTAACAAGGTTTGCAAATGATGGGCACGTCATGACCAGCTTGACTTTTAATGAGTTATGGTCCTTGTTGTATTTATTGATTATTGATTTTGTTTGCTCTATTGTTCTGCCACAATTGGTAAATCTCTTAGCAAATTCACTTATAAATATTCATCAGTCCCTGTGAAGAGGTTTTTGTGCATTTGCATACATCACTGTGCATATGATGTGTTTGGGTACACACATGATGTTATAAGCTTGGTCAGAAGTCTGCTTGTGTTTGTATGCTCAACCAAAAAAGAAACTTGACATATAGTTATTTAATAATATTCCTGCTTATAATATTTCCTACTTATTGTTTGTGCATGGTAAACCTTTTCAGATGACATTGCCTGTGTTTATAATGTTTAATAACAGATTTAGCTCTTAATCTTAGATAAGCAAATTTCTACTGCAAGCTGTCTGATTAGGATTTACACTTGTTGCTGCAAAGTTTCTGGGAATGTGTCCAGAACCTATTCATGCAGTTAAGAGCTTTTTAAAAAAATTTACAAAGTCAAGAAAATGACAACCGGTCCTGGTAGCGCAATCAGTAGAGCGTCAGCTCCAGGTATGAGAGGCCCTGGGCTCGATCCCCAGCTGCAACATACCGAATTCATTAAAAATGGTAGTGGTATAGCTCCCTTGCTAAAGCTCAAGCAAATATAAGGGTAATTCCCTGCCTGGTTGGCCAGGTGTCAGGATAACATGACTGTGTGTGGTATCATGCCAGGTGTTCACAACATGCTATACACAGTGAAGGCATCACTATATCTACATCAAGTGGACACTATCTCCAGACAACTAAAATACTGTTGGTGGGATGATAATCCCAACAAACAAACCAACAAACAAGAAAATGACACATGGGAATTTAAAACAGGATTTATATCTTAGAAATCAAATAAAGTTGCTATTTTCATTATGAATCAATACATTAAAACATCTGCATAACAGCTTGTACAGAGTTTGTTACTTTGAATTTTTTGTAAAAATAAAACCATGATGTTTCCTATTGTGGCATGGTTAACTTAAATGTTTTACTGTTACAGTTTGTACATTGAAGTGTTGACAAACCAAATCATAAGTCTAAATTTTGTGACTTTATCATCATTATATCATTTCTTTTTAACCACATTGCACTTGGTTAATTATTTAAAACTTAATAAACACATAAAAGTTTAATCAAAATTATCATTAACAACATGTGTTTTAAGTCTTTACCTAATATGAAGTATCTTAAAAAGCATTAGCAAAATTTTGTCTTTGTAAAGTACATTTAAGACCCAAAGCTAAAACAGTAAAAACCAGTTGGATCTAACTACACATGTTATAAGGAAAACAAATACAGACTCAGTGTTTATTGTATACACTTAAAATAGCTTTCACATTGGACTTATATACCTTTGTACAAGAAAAAAATATCTGTAAGTATAATATATACTATTTATTGACAAGTTTGATTTTTGATACAGGAGAAAAAGAAGAAGAACTTTATATCATATATCAGGCCAGAGGCCCATTAATACACAGGCATATAAACATACATAATTATCAAGGGTATGGTGGTTTATCACTGTTTCATCTTATTACAGGGCACATGTCCTGTTATATATGCACACATGTATAATCCTGAAGTAGCCATTTGACTTTATGTTTTAACTTATGATATAATAAGGAAAGTCATATATAATAGTAAGAGCATAAATATAGTGCTTATAATTTAAAAAAAAATACATGTATAGATATAAAAAAGTGATCTTATACACAGAAAGCTTAAACATTTTAAGAAAAACATTAAGCCTATGAAGATTGAATAGATCCAGGCTTAGGCAAGTAGTGAGCAGTACATGTTTTTTCCTTTGCTCAAAGTTGTGATTATATACGTGAGTAATGAGGGCATGCTTGTAGCTGAGTGCTTCAGTAGACATTTAACTTCTTATCCCCTCACCATGTGGGTTTGAGTCATGGTCAAGTAGAGATATGTGGAGGTTGATCTGCAGTGTGCCAGGAGGTTATGATGTGTCATCCTGAAGTGTAACATATTATCTCAACAGTTCAGATCATTTCTTACCGGTCTTTGAAAACTTGACACTTGTTTCTAGTTGAAACTAACACTTTAACATGCAGAGATACCATGTATGTGACATGTGCCTGAAGAATGAAACAAATGGCCAAAAATGGTGAATTCTGAAGTATAAAATACATGAACCTAGATTTATATTACTTACAAGTAATGATTTCCTTGTTGTAGAACAAGGGTTGTGTAAGGTGTCCCTATTATTTCCTTGATGCTAAATCACTTGAGAATAACACAAGGCTTCAGTAAATAAGGAAATAACCAAGTATTCATTTCAGTAATTTTACATCCAAATAGAGTTTCATTGTTTCATTATCATAAAATTATTATTACATGAATTCACAATGTTTCACATTGACCGGACCTGGTAGTGCAATCGGTAGAGCGTCAGCTCCAGGTATGGGAGGCCCCGGGTTTGGTTCCGGGCTGCGACATACCAAAGTCGTTAAAAATGGTAGTGGTTAAGCTCCTTGCTAATGCTCAAGCAAATATAAGGGTAGTTCCACGACTGGTTGGCCCGGTGTCAGGATAATGTGACTGGGTGTGGTATCATGCCAGGTGTTCACGGCATGCTATACACAGTGAAGGCAGCACTTTATCTGCTTCAAGTGGACACCGTCTCCAGATAACTGAAATACTGTTGGTGGGACGATAAATTCAATAAACAAACAAACAATGTTTCACCTTTATCAATTTATTAAACTTGAAATTAAAATACATACAATCTATTACTTTAATTTCACTTTATTTTAAAAAAATCCTTATTCTAAACACAGAGACTGAGCAGTTACTTAAAGATTTTTAACTCTTGAACTCTAAATGCATTTTTTTTGTAAAAAAAATCATAGTAATTGTTTAAAAGAAAACATACTTACAATTCAGATAAATATTAATCATGTAATTAAACTCTTCTTCTATTATTATCAATTACTGTATTATTTATCTACATAAGCATTTAATTTACCTATACTCCTTTGTAGTGTTTTCTCAGTAGTGTACAATACATGTATTTAGATAAATCTTTGATGACAAATTTTAGTTAAATTTTATTTTTTATTTTATCTTTCTGCATAATCACTAAATTAATCTACTGAAACCATTGAAAATGATTATTATTTTGATAAAGTGGTTTTTACTTTATATTTTACTGTATATGTTGGTTTTGGTGTTTAGAATTCATTGCTCAGCCACTATTATGATCACATTGGTAATGTCCTACTTTTATTGCTGGAGGAAGGCCCTAGAGATGTGTAAGTTGAAAGAACCAAACAATGCTATGCTAGGCAGTTGATAGACCTTCCTAAACAAAAGTTCTTGCCCCAGCCAGGTTTTGTACTCATGCAGCAAAGGCTAAAGACTGACAAGTTGGAAAGTAGAACCTCAAGGCTAGGTCCCCTTTCTAACTTTAAATGATTAGCTTAAAAAAAGTTAGCATTATATTTTGTGGATCTTCTTGCACATTGTTTTTAAACACAATCACAACTTGACCTAGTGGATAGCAATGGCTGACTTGTAACTATTTTAACCCCTCGACCAGCTGTTGAGTGGGATGAACTCTCAATTGGGACAAGAACGGTCATGTTAGCAGTCTTCTAGCTGTATGGGGGTTCACAGTTTTCTACCTTGATATTTGTCTGTGGTCTTCCTCCATAAAAAATGGTGTAATGTTGCTAAAATGACTATTTTAACTATAAGTTTGATTCTAGAGCAAATTTAAAAACAAATTCTATCAAGCACCATGTATTATAGCCTTGGGCCAGAGACCTTTAATTTCAAAACTTCTAAGTCTGATACTTCTATCCATGCTCAGATTGGTAACATTGTAGTTAGATATTTAAGCGCAGTAACTACAAGTGTTCTTGAGGATGAGCTCTAATTCAAAATGATGAGTTTGTTGTAAGTTAAGAATTACTGTAGGCAAAGAACCAAATTATTAAGCACTTATCCTGCTTAGGAAACAATTGGTCAGGCTTGGGCAAATAGTATTTACACAGTAGATTTCTAAGAATTCAAAATATCTTATTATTAAATGCAGTTGGAAAAGATTTTTTTAAAAGTCAGATAGTCAAGACCCCTAAATAAACCAGATGATAGATATTCAAAAGCATTTTAGATTCAAGTTCATTACAGACTCTAATGGTCTATAGAAGAGTATACTTTTTAAAAAGGTGGTCCTAAAGTTAAAGCCTTCAAGTAATCCTAAGTTATAATGGGTTGTTAAATTTGCAGCAGGCTAAGAGTTAATTTTTTTCAGATGCTCCTGATACTTAAAAACATGTCTGATTCAAGTTTAACACTCCTATAAATGGTCTTTAGAAAACAAGTAGATTTTCTAAACAGGTGGTGCTAGTAGTGTAGTCTTCCACACTTATAACAACTTTTACTGTATTTGACTGTATTTCTATGCCTGTACTAACTCTATGATTTCTCTGTTTTCTCTCACTCTCTGACGCTACAGAAGGTACAGTACCTGTAGGCTAGTGCTTGATGATTGCAGGACAGGTTGGAGGCTATCTCTGTACATTAAAGAGACTCGCTCACAGCATGAGGAAGTAAAAACAAATAAGGGAAAACAACATCAAACAGTTTTTAAACAGATATAACTAAAATTTGGAATTTTGTAGACAAAAAATATGTCTGTAAATGGAAATCTTAAGCCATGTTGAACTTGGTAGAAAGGTAATATGTTTGAGTATTTTTCAGCATCAGCACTGGTATTTAAGAATGGTTGCATTTAAAATGTAAGGCAGTGATAAGTTCTTCATAAAAAGAATTTAGAAAATATTTTTTACAGTGACATGAAGTTCTTTTATTTAAATGTCACATTATATAAACAAAATCTATTGCATAAGACTTTCTGAGTACACATAAAAAAAAGATATGTTTGTACATGTATTGACCATATTTTTTGTAATTTGACTTTATTGCATTTTGCCTAACATGTTAAAAGACACTGCACATGAAGCAAAATTTACTTCGGAAGTTACCTTCTTGAACAATATATCAGACTACATGTAGTCTAAAACTGTTGAAATAAACTGTGAGCCAGTCAATTTAAAGTATTGGAAAAAATGAACTACCTTACAATGTATTATTAATAAACAATTTATACATTGTGTGTAATATTGCATAAACTGCCCTGCTTATATCAAGTTTGCTGACAAAGTTTTATGAAACTCAGGGCCAATACAAAAACTGGTGAATGTCAGCATTTTTGGAAATCAGTAACTGGTTAACCTTTTAACAGAAACCAGTTAACCAGAAAAATGTAATCCTTGTATTTCGGTACTGTTATTAAGAATGTATTCATTTACTACTATTATTTGCAATTCCAATTCAGTTTTGCAAAGTTTCAGAAGATACCATATTACTACCTATTATAGGACAATTTTTAAACAATGTTCAAAATTATATGATGGTAGTCAATATTTATTGTATTTATTTGTTGACTATAAAAAGTGAATACATATAAAGACATGAAGAACAGCAAGCAATAGAATATTACTAAAAATATAACAATTACTAAATTGGGGCCTATTATAGTTTAGGTAGTTTGTTGACTTTTTAACAATGAATAATGAAGATAACTGTGTCAGTCTATGCTTTAGAAGTACATGGTATTCACCAATGTATTAGAATGTATGATTCAGTAGTCCTGTACTGTACATTTTTGTATCCTGACCTATTGTGTCAACTTGCTTGTTGGGGATCAAATGATCTGATACATACATTGCCTACCTTATGATAACTAGCAGATTAGTGGGAGACATGTGGGTATCTTTTCATCTAGTGATTTTGAATAATGAATAATCAGATAGTGAAAAGATATAAATGTTTCCAATTCATTCATACACTCTTAGTTAGAGAGATTTATTAAATGATTACAAAGTTGTAACTAATTAACCTACATGTGTATGGGTTAACCAGGTAACAAAACCATCCCTAATAATAACATCTAGGCCTAAAAAGACAGCCAAAACAAAGCACTTTCATTGGTTAATGGTATGGGGTCAATCTAAATATCATAACAGTATGGAAATTAAGAGTTTTTAATCACTGACACAGCAACACAATGCACTTCCTGCATTCTGACATAGTTATTTAAATGGTGTTTATAGGCCTTATTTACATTGAATATATTTTTTGTTTATTGGGTTATTGAATATTGACCCTGTCTTATTCAGTATAAATAAAATATCTTCCACAAATACAAGGAGTGTAATTGTAACTTGTTTTAGTTAAAGGTCCTGGCCATCAATTTGTCTTCAGATTTTAACAGTTACCAAACATTTACAAACTGTCAAGATAACCTTTTTTCATCAAGCAAATTAAATAAAATTGTGTAATAAAATCTTTGCTCTTACTGTAAATAATATGTAAATATCACTGTTAAATGTTTGACTTTTCTTTACAAACAATTAAGTGGTACAAAGGTTTAATTGTCCTTATTGTCTGACATAGGAACCATTTGGCAGACATGACCTTTAAGAAGAAAAGTACATTATAATTATAAAAGTCAGTAAACAATGCATGTAAGTGTACTTTGATAGTGACTATAACTGATGACTTAGTAATGAAATGCAAGTATATATATTTATGATTTTAGTTACTTTTTGACAGCAGTTATTCTTACAGCTTGTGATCTGTCATTACTAAGTTATGTGCACAAACCAATATATTATCCAAACTACCTTTGTTTGAAATGGTGCCCTTTCTGAATAGAACCCTTAATGCTAACAGTTAATAAATGTTATTAAATTAAACTGTTGAATTGAAAATTGCTTTTGTCTTTTAAGAAAGAAAGCCCTTCAACAAATTTGATAAGGGGAATGCCCTTAAAATTAAAACAATGTGATGAATGGTCACTTATGGTTAAAACTGTTTGATAAGGAGTGTATGCCCTTTTAGCAAAGGTTAATACTCAATACTGTAAAAAGTTAAATTTTATTGAGAAAATTAAAGTAATTGTAGAAAGTCAATTCTGTCAACATTTTCAAAATTTGTCCCAATAGACTATTTAATTGTAGCTTCATCTCTATAAAAAAATGTGCAAAATGTTTTTTACATTTAATTTGATATATATATAGAGAGAGAGATTATATATATGGATTATATATATATATATGTGTTAATGTTTTTCCTTAGTTAAACAAAACAAGTTGGCAAATTTTATTTAAAAAAGGAGGCTTAAAGGACTAATAAAGGAAACATTCATAAACAATGTTAAATAGTAATTGCATATTAGATTTTGCTTATTTAAGAAAGCTGTAACTGTCTTCAACAAACTCTAACTTAGAACTGCATTCAGCTTTTCTTCTTCATCAGAAAAATTGTTTTCCTCCTAGCAGTTGTTACTATATGTAATGTTTGTAAAGTTGTACCCTAGCATGCTTTATGTACTATATTTCCAGACTGTAACTGGTACATGTGCTTCTGTAACTTATTCTCCCAGAATGCTGTACATTGTCCCCCATGCAATGATTACTATACAAGACAAGATTTAATGTTTCAATAAACTCATCCTTAAATAGAGGATTGGGCTGACATTTTACCTTCAGCTCCAGCATGGGACTGTCTAATCAGTATCTGCATTATTTGATGTTATGTCTTTAGCTATAATGTTGTATTTGCGTGTAGTTGTCAGCAAATACATATATTTTGTGGGTTTTTTTCAATGACTGCAGCATGATAATGGTTAAAGGATATTTACTCAAACTTATTAGCACAATTTGCATGCATTTTCTTATCAAAATCTCGTGCCATCTTGTTAAAACCAATGTTTTGACAACTGTATACTTACATAGTGAATCCCTATATCATGTCCTGGCTGGTTTACAGAGTGGAAACACAAACCATTTTCTAGGTATGATCAGTACAAACAGAATCACAACTAAGCATTCACTCCTTAATGCTTAGTTAGATTATTTAAGTAAACAGAATATTTAAGGTTCCTCAATAAAAAATATGTCAATATAATATATATAATATAAAAATTACCAAGCTGAAATAATATTATTTAATGAAAATGACCTACACTAATGGCTTATTATTGTGTGTGCATTTTTAATACATTTAAGGGTTTTAATGTCAATTAAATGAAATAAAATCACTAATAAATATTTTTTGTAAAAAAAAATAGCAGCATGTGGATTTCGAAAACCCAGGTGTAATGAGTCAGACATGTTACCGACATTAGCACAAGACCACTGTGGCAAGCTACCAAATTGCTCGTAATAAACTATGTTTAGTGAAGCTTTACTAAACTAAAGTAAAGGCAGCCAAAACATTGATGCAAGGTTTGTTATCAGTTTTCCTTGTTTTGGGGCATTATATGAACCAAGTGGTTTACTATGTTGGGTTTACCTTCTAACCAGCAGAACCAACTGACCACAAGGGCTTTCTGAAGAAAGGTTGACCTTTGTCATTAAATATGCCTGGATGGTGTAAAGATATGTGTCAAGTAATCAAAGGTTAAGACCACATTAAAAAGTGTTTGAAGATCTAGTCAATCAAAAGATTACACAGTTGGTAAACCTTTTATTTTCCCTACGCAATAACTTACATAACATTCTTAACCCTTATCATACTTTAAGTACTTTATAACCATTACAAAGTCTTAGTTATTTGATAAATGCATGTACTAGATCAACAATTAGTCTTAATTTCTAAGCAAGATTTGATCAGACTAGGCTTAATTAGCACTATTAGCTGGTGATTTTCTAGCAGTTTTTCTATGGTTGTACTATGTACTTATCTGGGAAGTTAGGTAAACAAATTGTTAAATGTTAATCTTTAATTAACAAATTAATGTAGCAAGGTACGGTTTGCTTTGAAGTCAGTATAGTTGTTAACTTACCCAGTCATTGTATAACTTAGGCCTTCAAATGAACTTTCTTTGTTCTCATTGTTGTGTAATTGCTTCAGAGGCAATAACATAATGTCAACAATTCCAAAGTACACACAGCACTATGTATGAAGATCACATTTTTTCATGAAATACCTTATTAATTACAATCATTATTGCAGAAAATCCTAAATATTGCACATGTAATAAATACTAAGCTTTGAGTTAAGGAACGGTTTGTATAAATCAGCCACATTTGTGTCTTTAATATTTGTGTTCCATATAAAAGATGTACAGTTTATTCCAGTTAGTCAATAATTATTATACACATATATTTCTTTTTATTTATTAAAATACACACCAAACCTTTTCATCTTACACTTTGTTAAAAATTGATGGTTATATGCATAAAGATATAGCCCGATTTTGCCTATAAGCATAATCCATCGCTACTCACCAGACTGCTGACGCTCGCTAATTAGTTTGTCTCTGGAGCAATTTTCACACCTTTTACCTTCTGATTTGCTATCACAATAATCTGTGTCAATTTCATGATCAGCAGACTGTTCGGCTTACTCTGTTACAGTCTACTGCCAATGACATCTCCTAGATGAATTCCACATTTTTTCCTGAAAGTTAGCAATGATGAATGTCGTCATGTGTGACACGATTGATAACTCTTGAAGTTTTAATAGCACCTTGGCAAAATAGTGCAGCACTAAGGCATATTTTTTTTTACTTAATTGCATTTGTTAATGAAATCAAAAAGACCAAAACAAACGTTTACATCAAAGAAAATGCAGATTTATTTCACATCTGATGCATTAAAAATTAATATCTGAAAAGACCACTTTATAATACCAGGTGTTTTTGCTGTCATCAAAAATAAAACTGGTGACCCTTTAGAAAAATAATCAGCTTTGTAACTGGAATTGAACAGATATATGACTGATGTTTTCTAAGGAAACACAGCGGCTGAGAGTTTAATAATTATAATAAATCAAACTTGTGGCAACTGAAAACAAAATACGCTATATTGATTTTCGGTTTATGGCTATTGCATAAATTTATCTGGGATGTTATGTATGCAAATAAACGGAATCTGTTGTATATTATATGGGTTTTCCTCTTTTAATAATTTTAATATCTTAGTCTCTAGATAAAACTTATAACCATATGTACCATATATCCCATAATATCCAAATAAACTCTTTTTGTTTTCTTTGTAAGGGGACCTTATTCTAAGTATTTCTATTTAAAATAAACCCTTTCTGTTGATATCTGGTACCATGTACGACTGTACGTGTATAAACATGTACTTCTGTTGCTTAGTATGTACAGTTGCCAATTAGTAGAGCCCCTGACTCATTAGTGCCTCATGTCCAAGTTTAGGCAACAAACTTTCATGAAGGGGGTCTTTTTGGTTCACCTGGGATGCATTAGTGGTTCTACCCAAATAGTAGTCTTGGGTAAACCTCCACCAGCTATAGTCACTATTATGACCATAATTGCATTTCTTTCAATAAAAAAAAATATTATGATAACTTTACTGGTTCCTTAGGTATATTAGCCAGACAAATCGGCAAATATGTCTAAACAGAAAATTGAGTTATAAATAGTATTTACTTGTAACAGTTTTGTTAAAAACGGTGTTGAACTAACACTTTGAAGATAGTTTAAAAAGTTATTTAAGGAATGAAGTGTTAATTTTTGACATTCATTGTTTGATGAACGTGTTAGGTTGTTTAAGGTATTGTAGAGTTCAAAATGTAGGAAGGTCTTCCAGCTGACCTGCGGTGTATCGGTGGTTCTACAGTTGTCCTGGGTCTTCCTCCACCAAAACAGCTGGACGTCATTATATTGATAAGAAATGGTCGCTGTGATATTTAAACAAACAAACAACAAAAAACAAGAATAATGCAAACTTACTTTATTCAAGTCTAGGGCTTCTTTACGTGTTTTAAAATTGCTTTTAGAAATAAAAATGTATCTTGTCACTAACTTTGCATGGATGTTGGATGCAAAGTTCATATTAACATTAAAACTTTACAATCTACTTGACATTGTATTACCTTTCTTTGTTTATAAACAATGTGCAATAATTGTTATATGTGGGTGTTAATTAGTAACTCGCTAATATTTAATGTGACATGTGAATCTTATGTTATTTCAGAATGACACATATAGAGTGTCATATAATTTTGCACACTTTGATCAGTTTATTGTTTATGAGTATTTGACATAGTAACAATAGTCTCCAACAATTGTCATAACAATGTACATATTGTGTTGCATTGCTTATTTGAAAGTTGCTAAGGTGTATGTATTTAAGAAAATTGATACATGTGGTGATTGTTAGATAACATTTGAAGTTTATTTCATATGTAAAAAAAAATAATAATACCTTTACATAATATTTACATAAAATATTGATATACAGGAAAATTAAGTATGAACAGTCTGTCAACATGTAGACTTTAGAAATATATAATTCTATATCTACAATATAAAAAGTAATATCTATGGATGTGTATTTACTTCAGTGAATTGTGCACATTATGGAACAATTAACATTTTCTCTGGATATTTCAGTGGTTATAACTTATAAAGGATTATAAAGAGTGTGTGCATGTGTTTTTCAATTAACATATAATGTATTTTACAAACTTTACAAACTTATAAAGGATAAAAGTCCTTGTATAACACACAATCTAAATAATTGTAAACATTTCTTGCAAAAAGAAACAACAAATGGTATCTGTATGTATGCTTGTCTATACTTTATATATTTCAATTTTAAGTGCATTTGCAAGGCACACACTGACAGAGCATGGGAATCCATCAGTTTAATTAGTTCTTATTGACAACTATTTTTTCTACATTTATTATTTGTTATATTTCCACATCACAATGTGCAGAAGGCAACAAGACAGGTAGCTATAGATTATATCAGCTGCATGTGTTACTTCCCTTTGTTGTACACAGAACTTGGTTTAGGCACATTTAACAAGTCATCTCCCTTTGTTTTTTGCTGCTGCATTTCTGCTAAAATTGAATTGTGATGAGAAGATATTATGTCATGTTCTGTTTGTATATTTACAAATTGAAGTTCCTAGCTTTGAACTGCTTGCTTGTTTACTCTAACAGACACAGTATTATATTCCACATACTGCTTGACATCTGTTACTAAAGGTATCAAAAAAAGATCAAGAAACCAACCAGTTTAAGGATCAAATCCAGGAATGCACTGTCACTCATCTTAACTTATAACTTGGTAAAGTGCAGAAAAGCTAATAAAGTTTTATGATTTAAACCATTAAGAGTTTGACCAATTAAAATGAAAGTCTGATGGTGTAATAGCATTACTTAGTTGTAAAATAGAAGAACTGTAAGCCAATACAGATACATGTAATATGTACAAAAAATTATTTTTTTTTAAGAAATAGATTAAAAACAAAAAACTTTTTGTGCATTATTTTATTTTATATCTTTTTTAATACCTGCATAAAGTATCCTTTTGTCTGAAATTGGGGAATATACCATTCTGGGTAAAGATTGTTTCTAATTAGTGTCACTTGAAAAATATCACCTATTTTATGTGCAGCATGTTAGTTGGTTGTATACAGTTCATGTTGAAGAAATGAAAGCAGGGTGTTTTTATGTGTAGGGGAATTTTATGTTTATATGGTGATGGTAGGTCCATGTTAAATGTTGAAGATCTTGTTTCTTTTTCTCATCCTCGTAATGTATTTTAAGAGGGGAATTTATGGGAAACAATATTTTGTTTCTACATGTTGTTATCTCATTAGCTCATTTAGTATTGACTGACAATGTGTAAGGGGTGTAAAACATACATGTTTGACTCTTATTTCTTCTCAATTATATGCAATGTATTCTCTCTAGTGTGGGGATTCACTTGTAGAAATAATATAGTATTTCATTTTCAATAGCTGTAAACTGCTTCATAAATGTATTGCAATTAAACTAGTGCTTCTTATTATAAATGGATCATAAAGAGAAGAACAAACAGTTCATAATTACTAGAAATTGTTTGAAAGTTTATTTCCTCAAAACAGATGTCATCTATGTTTAATTTTCAATATCCGTAGTGTTTCAAATACAGCCTATTAATTTTGCATTATTTCATACTAGAATCATCAGCCTGGTCCAGGAATATACTTGTATCTATAATTGAATGGTTAATGAGTTTTGCAGTAGTAAGGATTCTTTAGAAAATGACTATTTCATGGGAATACATCTTGTATTTTCTTGTTAACCATGACCCCCTTCTAGGATAATCAACTTTCTCTGACATAAAATAATAAACATAAAATTTAATGGTTTGCAAAACACTGTTTTTAGTATTTGACCCTACATTGTACAAGGTATCATTAAAATATGTTTACCATTAAAATACTACATGAACTTGCCATCTTTACCAAGATATTTTATCTAAGGGAAACTTCTTTAAACAGATATTGTCTTAAAAGGAGTCAGTCAGGCCCAGAGGAGGGGGTTGATTTTATCTGCAACCTAGTTGTTAATAAAACAAGAAACTCCTACTGTACGTTATAATCTACTGTTTATTATAAGAAAATCTCTTTCAACAGTTGTATGTATCTGCTTGTCATACATAGCTGCTTGTTGCATATAATATAATGTTGTTTCTTTAAATCTTATTTGGTGGTATGTAGTTTCTATGCATCTTTCATATACATATATATATATATATCACAAGCCAGTACATGTACATGGTAGTTTAGACAGCTTGTAGTCAGTAAGTTGTTGCTGTTAACAATTTTATCATTTACTTAAAGAATATTTTTCATTCAATACATTTATTTGTTACTTTTCGTCTTTTATGTGTTTATAACTATGTACCTACTTTCGTCTTATATTGTTGTCCCTTATTTGTTATAAATCTGTTGGATAGAAACAACATTTGTATCCAGATATTTCATCTTCAAATCACTAACACTTTAAGTCAATCACCAGTTAAAGTTTGTTCACATAGTTATACTTTAACCATAATAAACTATATTAAGATATGATGAAAGTAAATTCAACACCTTCAGGAATACAGTATCTCAATATACAGAATGATTTCTTAGTTTGTTTTTATGATTATCTCCTAAGAAGCATTTGACAATAAACCATAACAATTCTTTAGGATTCTGTTTTGAAATTCTCTTAAAAGAGCACCATTATATTTAATTGTATTACAGAAATTATGACAATTACAAGTTATGTTTAGTTATATATTCTCTCTAGGTATTGTTTAACATAATGAGTGGATGTAAAAACTGTTGATTTTCATTGAGATTTATGTTTTAGAACAATGGACATACCACTTTTATAAGATAAATACAATAATATAAATAAAATAATAATAATGATTAGTGAAGTCTTGATGTTTTTTACAAATGGCAGTCGCTTATTAACTTGTAAGATCAGCATACATGTATGCTAGAAACTAAAAGTTTTGTATAACACAATCATGTATATCTCACTATGTATGCTTAAAAACACAATTCTGCATACTGTTAGAACATAACAAGTAGAGAAAGATTGATCAAGTTAGAGCAAGATTGATCAAACTAACTGTTAGAAAAATTTCAAATTTGGTTTAATATAAAATAATATTTCAAATTAATACTTCATGAAAGCAGTGTATTATATCCTTTGGAGAATCTGTAACCGTCTTGTTTCTCAAAAATACATAAAAGTCAGTTAGTATATTTGTGCCAAAGAAATGAACACATTTTTATTGTTATATTTCAATTATTTTTTTTTTATTCATGTTCTGGTTGTGTGTTTTTTTTATTAATTAATTATTATTGTCAAACTATAAGAAATAGCAAGCATTTTTAGTCAAATGTTAACATAGTATACCTTACCTGCAGTGATATTATATTTCAATCCTTTTTTTTTAACTTAGCCCTACCATACAACGTATTAAAAAGACTTAGGCAAATAGTGAAGGTCTAACTCTGTACTATGACGAGAAGATATTTCTTTAGCCAGTAAGCTACATACTCCTACAAAATGTTGATTTCCATGTCTCTATTCAGGCTCAGCCATCAGTGAGGATGAAGTTAGGGTTGCAGAAGAGAAGTTTGAAGAGTCCAAGCAGCTTGCTGAGACAGCCATGTATAATGTTCCTGGAAAATGACGTATGTATGGCCAGAGATTCCTCCCTTCCATGAAAACTCATAAGACTTGTAACAGTAGCAAGCAGTCTGTCCGTCTGTGTATCTGAATGTATTGTGAATACGCAACTTATCCGAAGTTCATTAAACTGTCCAAATTCTATTGGCATTGTTTTAAGTATGTAACATTAAAACAGGATTTTGCAATCACAAATTTCTGAAACAAGTTACCATTCTTTGATTGTATGTGCAACTGTGTACTAACAATGTTCAAAAGGCATCCATGTTCTATGGACATATTTCTAATTATTTAATCTCAACAAAATTAATAACATTTTTTTATGTGGAAAATGAGAAAGTGTTACTAGTTCTGTTATAAAATCTAAGAAGATTATTTATGAATATGGTTCTTTAGAATAACCTTAATGGTGCTCTGATACTAAGCAGGGGATCTGTACCTCAAGCAAGGTTAAACTGATGACTGATCACTTGCTATCAACACTTTTGTGTGACTGATGACTTACAGCTTGCTAATAGAGCAAAGGAAGGTCAACTTATTGATTAGACCTTGTACAGAAGTCAAGAAAAGGCACCAGGTTTAATTCCATATCTTGTCTAAAGCTATTCTCACTCAATGTCCCATGTCCCGGACAACACTGGTGCAAAGGCTCAAACCTGTGTCTACCACTGATAACTTAAGTATTGCAGTGTGTTACAGAATTATGATGAGCCGAGGCACTAGGCCAGTCAAGCTAGGGTTGCACAATTTGGCTCCATTTTCAGTCAAGATACAGACACAGTTAAGGCAGTTTATAAGCTTGTAATGCCAATGTACCTCCTGTTAAGCAGGTGCTGGTAGATCCAATTTAATAACAAATTGTTCTGGTCAAACATAGTAGCTGATGGATAGTCCAAAGCCAGTACAGGAAAGAAAACTGCTCAGCTACATTGACTTTACAGCAATACACAGTTTATGCCCTGATTTATAGTTTAATTCAGTGATGTTTAGAGGTTAGAGAGTAGACATCATAGCCTACAATAATTATTTCATAAATCTAAAGTCCAAAACAGCATCAGGCAAGTGAAGACATAATATCCACAGAAAGGCCAATGTAATCAGTACAAAACAGTTTAAAACAAGAACTATATGGCCCAAGCCCAAGGACTGACCAAAGATTGATCCACATTATTAGGTCAGACTTAAAATAAGCAATGCCTGTTAATATCCTTCAAAATCATAACATAGGTTGCATTGAAATTATAATGTAAATAGTTTTCCAGTTACAATGTAGTTCCGGGTGACAATATATAAAAGTTTTGTGGTTTAAGTAAGATAACATGCCTGCCAGTGGTATTATTGTCTTAAACCCTTTCCTGCATGTATACACCATTTTACGCCTTTACAAACCATTCACAATCAGTTAGCAGTATCTGCATGACTAAGGCTTTATGGGTAGACTGGTTCAGTCATAAATCTATTATTACAAGTTCAACATACATTTATTAAAATCCTTTTATCTCTTTTAAAAAAAAAAAAGGTGAATTTTTAAAATTATAGATGAATTATGAATAAAAGGGTTAAAGGAACCATTTTCAACATATATTTGCATATAAGCAAACAGTCTGTAATCTCAGTTCTGTCAGTTGCTGTTCATTGAATTTTGTATTGGTTTCCTATTGGTTGGTAGGTCCTAATTGGTTTTTAATGTAAACCAGATGTAAAGATAATGAGACTATAGCCCGATAATGAGACTGGTTGACCCACATCAGGATAATGTGGCTGGATGAGGTATGTGTTGGGTGTTCACATGTCAGATTAATGCACAGTCTAAAAATATTGCTCTTGTCATATTTGTCATTTATATCATGCAAAACTAAACCCTATCTCCTGGTCCCTTATGCCTTCAGGTGGAGCAGATAGCCCAGCTACAATCATTCATCGAGGCCCAGACTGAGTACCATCGTCAGGCACTGGACATCCTGCAGGAGCTGGGAGAAACCATGGAAACAAGGTACTTGGAGGCAATAGTAATAAAATTGATTGTGAGAGGTCAGAGGTTTTTTTGTAAATGTCTGAAAGGTAGGTAGACATAAGAAATGGTTCTACAAGGCCAGAGTGGTCGGTAGAGGTTAGAATGGTTCCCTTAAGGGTAAAAGTGATTCGTAGAAATCAAAATGGGTCACTTAAGGTCAGAGTGGTTAATGCAGGTTTCGAATTGTTCCCTTAAGGGTAAAAGTGATCGGTAGAAATCAAAATGGGTCACTTAAGGTTAAAGAGGTTGGTAGACATTAAAATGGATCACTAAAGGTCAAAGGTGGTTGGTGGTGGTCAGAACAGATTACACCTAAACCAGCTAAGCATAAAATGATAAATCTAATGCTAGATGCTGTTTGATCAGGAAATTCACTTTTTTCTACCAAGGTCTGGAAGTCAGTCTTTTTACCAAAGTATGAAGTTGTAAGGAAAATAAACAAAACTGCATGTTATTTAAAAGTGTATAAAGGCTTAGCCCATGTCTGCATAGGTTTAGATCACAAAAAGAGAGTTAAGCTTCAAGTCAAAGTCTGTCGTTCATCTGACCTGTAGTGCATTCTTAACAGTAGCACTGACAAGTTCTTATATATATTTTTTTACATACTCTTCCTGGAGATGCAAAAAATAAAAAAATAAATTTAATAAAGCAAAATGTTTGTATTAAAGTACCTTTGAACTTTATGTTAAAATTCGTACTTTGTTAAGAGAAAGAGTAATAGTAATAATCACCTTATTTAATGAGACTACACATCTGGACAAATCCAATATTCTCTGTGGACCTCAACAGTGTGTAACAGTACAGAAATATTTTTGGTATTGTACATGTCTTTAGTGAGCACCATATGCCAAGAGGTAGAGTTACCAATTTGTTACTCCTTCTCTAACCTTTACTATATATGCTATATCGCTGTCTGGGTGTAACACTTGGAAAGGTCTTCTAGGTGACCTGAGGTACCTTGTCTGTTCTACTCAAACAAAACATGTTATGGCATACTAACCAAACCTAGGGGACTCATATAAAGGGACCTTATTACTTTTTTTTTACTCTTTGTACAGCAGCGAAATTTTTGGACTTTATATATACAGTCAAACTTTAGTTATTTGAAGTCATCGGGACCGCTGATTTACTTTGAACAATGCATGGGTTGGAATAATCCAAATTGCTTCCACTTATAAAAATTTCCGACTAGCAGTCCACCATTTTGAATTGCATAATTATCTGTAGTAATGTGATAGAAGCAATGTATATACCTTAATACTTTTCACAGTGATACATAAGAAAAGTTACTTGTTGGAAAAGAAATTAATATTAGAATAAGCATTATGTTTTTTGTGTTTGTTTTTTTTTTTTTTTTTAAGGGGGAGGGGGTTCAAAATAAAAACACATAAAAATGTATGCATATGTATAGAGAATCAAATAGGCATGAACATGTTATCGTCATCAACAAACTGCAACATACAGTATATAATGGTACCAAGCACATAGTATTAAAGCACATATAGGATAAAACAATAAACAAATTTTAGGAGAAATACATTCTAAAATCATTATGCTTGTCCTTCATTTTGCTCAGCTAAGATTTTACTCATTATGCTTGCCATTTCTCGAATGAGATAACAGTGATGGTGATATCATTTAGCATTTATACCTACCCAGCCTGACAGTTTGCAATGCCACTGGGAGACAAAGAAAAAATATGAGCCAATCTTTAATTGGATTGTCACACTCTTTGTTTGATGATACATCGTAACTGATTGTCAAATAAATCAACGCGCCATATCCACTTAACAACTTCAACCTACCATTTGACAGTTTGACAGGTGATAAAGGCTGACTGGTTTGTATAACTACCCTTTCGATGAGTTGTTATGGTAGTCAAGTTTAAGACACTTGTTTAATAACTTTCTACAAATGTCACATTTGTAGCAAATATCAGCTTGTCTCATGATCTAGGTGGTAACTTACACACCTTTAGCTTCAGTGTGTGTGTGTGTACTTTGCAATGCATTTGTCACAAGTTATCAGACTTAAAAGGTAAAAGGTTATTTCATTATTAGTACATTGTTATCTTAGCGTACCTTGAGGTTGTTCCTTACATCCTATTATTAACTATCAATAAATCCTGTTTACATAAACTGGGCCATTGAATCAGTGTAACTGGGAAGCTCATAAATAGATCCACTTTAAATAAAAATATCTTCTTATTTGGGGTACTGTTGTTTTTTTTGTGGCAAAGATATGAACACAAAATTGTCTGTTTTCAAAACATAAATACTGATGGTTGGACTATTAATCAAACAATAAGAATAAAAACTGTCAATCAAAATATTAACAAGCAGTTATTTACACATTGGAAGGGACAAAAAAAAAGGCACAAATGTCATGACCCGCTAGTTTGCATTGTTAATGGTTAGCCTTAGGGTGAGCTATTGTGATCGTCCAGCATCAAAGTCAGTCAACATTTTCAATTAACATCTCTGAAATGGCTGGGCCAAATTTAGCTAAACTTTCTCAGAAGCTTAAGCAAACTGGGGGAAACAGAAAGTTGTTTAGATAATTTTGATCGGTCGAACAACATGGCTGCTGGGGGCTTGGCCATTTTCAATATAAGAATGTGTAGGAAAACTTAAAAAAACTTCTTGTCAGAAACTGCAAGAGCTAGAGCCTTGATATTTAGTAGACATGTTCTTTAGGTGGCCTTGTATTGGTCTCATAATTCCGATGCATCAAATAACATGGCCACCAAGGGTGTGGCCATTTTTTATATGGCTATATAGGAAAACTTTGAAAATATTCTTGTCAGAAACCACAAGAGCTAGAACTTTGATACTTGGTTTATTTATTCCTTTTGGTGGCCTTGTATAAAGATTATTGAAAGCATTCTGATCCATCAAAAAGCATGAGCGATATGGCATCCTTCATTTGACATTAGAGGATACAAAATGTGAAAATTTGAGAACATAGATGATAGTTTGAAATTGAACCCTGGAGAAAAACAAAGTTTAACAACATACAATGATGATAAATGACAACCCTCTGTTTTTCAGGCGCAATGAAGCTGCAAGTCGACCAAAATCTGACCACATTCCAAAGAGAGTTGCCTCATTCAGAAGCATTAGTCCATCACCATTTGGTGATGACAGCGATTCAACAGGAAGCTTTAGCATGAACAACCAGAACAGCTACGCTTCTCGTATGTATAAATAAAATATTTTCATTTATTATTTTTATATATTTAGATCTAACCCCCTTTCCAATTAGCTTGTTATATATCAATAGAGTAGAAATGCTTTGTTGACTTGTATTCATAACATTTAACATACTGTAGATTAGTAAACTCAGATTGCGGATAATACATGAACTATTTATATTGAATATTGAATATACATCAATTTATAATATCATTATATATGTGTTAGATGTGAACTTCTGTTAACTAAATTCAATAATCTAGCGATATTCGATAATAAGTTAGCCATTATTGCCATGCTAGGTACTGGCTTAAATTAAACCAAACCTGTTTGATAAAATCATCTGTTGTTCTGCTGCTTTCTTGATCTTAAATAGAGCTGTCTTCAACTATTGGTGTGTTAAGCATAAGTTGATAAGTCTTCTGCAAATACTATAGTTCGTGAAACTGTCTGGTCAGTCCCAAACTATTATTTGCTGTTCAATCTCTAACACTGTCTTTAGTTATATTTGCAAGTAGTTGTTACAAATTTAATATGTTATTAACAATCATAGCAGGTTGAAGTTAAAAATGTCACCTTTGTTACCAAAGTTATATTTCAAAACATGTGTTAAACTTTTTTGTGCAATATAATGGGGCGATCCTCAAATGGAATACCGGTATTCAATAGCATATATTTCTTCTGTTTTTTCTTTCTTTATATGTTCAATATTTTACATCGATTGAGGTATATTTCATTTCACTTTGGGGTTTTATTTATTCTGCTTATTAAATAAAAGGCTTTTTTGTTTGTTTTGGGGTCGTAATAAAAGAAATGAATTTCGGTTTATCATGTATTGTAGCAATGGATTAAAAGGTATGCTTGAAAAAATGAATGTCACATATAAAAATGAAAAAGTTAAGTAACTTTTATTATGTTAAATTACGGAATACTTTAAAAGAAATATGCAATATTATTCTCAGTTAAATTTACATTACTTGGGTCTAGTCATTTAATGTTAAAAAAAAATGTTAATTATATTTTTTAAGCATTCTGTGCATTTATTGGAATCGTTTGGAATCATGTATGCATATGAGTGTAAAATGAATGTAATATTATTTGTGCATACATATATTTAGGAAATGTGTGTTTATGAACAACCATTCCACCATTCCAAGCAGAAGTACTTGTAACAGGCAGCATGCATAATGTGGCAATAGTCAGCTATATATCTGAAAAGCCTAACTTAGCCATGTACCAAGTCCACATCATTTATTGTTTATAAGTACATTTTTCTCTGACTATGAGCTTTGCGTTAGGTTTTGTGTGTACCCTGTTAACAAAAAATGCATTTTGAGTCCTTATTATAAAAAATTATGTAGCTTTTGTCTTGTTTAATAATTCTACATGTACATCAAAGCATTTTGTCCTGAGAAGAAATTGTGTCAGTGCTGTCTGCTTACATTTCTTGTGAAAATTGTCCTCTTTCAAGTCAATTTATGTCAATTCTCTCCATTAAATGATATCATATTATATTTTGCAATGTGTGCAGAAGTTAAGTAATGTATTAGAATAGTGAAAGCATATGTTGGTGAGCTGTTCTCAGATTTAGTCCAGTTTACAATATCAGTAAAGTTTAAGTGCTTATTATTAAAGCTCACTTCTAAACTAGATCAGTTGAATTCTTTTTAACGTACAATTCACATTATCCATCTGTTTTCTCTTGTTGTCAATTTTAGCATTTTCTTTTTTATGTTAATTTTTGGCCATATCTGTCCTCTTTCTTTTTTTCCTGTTATCAAAAATACCTGCAATTTCTGTCCCATTCTATAACCTACCATTTCTGCCCCATTCTATTACCAGCCATTTCTGTCCCATTCTATTACCAGCCATTTCTGTCCCATTCTATTACCAGCCATTTCTGTCCCATTCTGTTACTAGCCATTTCTGCCCCATTCTGTTACCAGCCACTTCTGTCCCATTCTGTTACTAGCTATTTCTGCCCCATTCTATTGTCTGCCATTTCTGTCCCATTCTATTATTTGCCATTTCTGTCCCATTCCATAATCTGTCATATTTCGATACCTGTCATTTCTGTCCAACTCCATTATATTTGCCATATCTGTCCTACTCCGTTATCTGTCATTTCTGTCCCATTCCATTATCTATCATATCTATCCCATTCCATTATCTGTCATCTGTTCCATTCCATTATCTGCATTGTCTGTCCCACTCCGCGACGCCATATGACCTATCTAGTGTCAGTGTGCCATCAAATAAAAAAAATACCTGTCCCACTCCATTATCTGCTATTTCTGTCCTATTCCATTATCTGCCATGTCTGTCCCATTCCATTATCTGGCATTTCTGCCCCATTCTGTTATCTGCCATGTCTGTCCCATTCCATTATCTGCCATATCTGTCTCATTCCATTATCTGTCATATCTGTCCCATTCCATTGTCTGTCATATCTGTCCCATTCCATTATCTGTCATGTCTGTCCCATTCCATCATCTGCAATATCTGTCTCATTCCATTATATGTCATATCTGTCTCATTCCATTATCTGTCATATCTGTCCCATTCCATTATCTGTCATATCTGTCCCATTCCATTATCTGCCATGTCTGTCCCACTCCACTGCACCGTATGACCTATCAAGTGTCAATTTGCCCTCAAACCAAAAAAAAAATAAATACTGTCCCTCTCCATTATCTGCCATATCTGTCCCTCTCCATTATCTGCCATTTCTGCCCCATTCTGTTATCTGCCATGTCTGCCCCATTCCATTATCTGCCATGTCTGTCCCTCTCCATTATCTGCCATATCTGTCCCACTCTATTATCTGTCATTACTGCCCCATTCCATTATCTGCCGTATCTGTCCAATTCCATTATCTGTAATTTCTGTCCCATTCCATTATCTGCTATTTCTGTCCCATTCCATTATCTTCCATGTCTCTCCTACTCTATTGTCTGCTATAACTGTCCAATTCCATTATCTGCCATTTCTGCCCCATTCTATTATCTGCCATGTCTGCCCCATTCCATTATCTGCCATGTCTGTCCCACTCCCTTAACAGCCATGTCTGTCCCACTCCATTGTCTGCCATTTTTGCCCCATTCTTTTGTCTGCCATGTCTGCCCCATTCCATTATCTGCCATGTATGTCCCACTCCATTATCTGCCATATCCGTCCCATTCTATTATCTGCCATTTCTGTCCCATTCCATTATGTCATATCTGTCCCATTTCTATATTTTTGTTAATTTCCAGTTACCATTATTATTCCTAGCGAATATTCTGTGGAAACGTTTAGCATTGTATTGTCTGAGTTTCCATCTGGAAGCTTTCATTCTCTGCGCATCTTCATTATCTTTCTATGATTCATTAAGTTTTGTCTCTGTTTCACCGTTTTGTTCATGTACGCATACATTATTAAGGAAGCGAAAGTATTTTCGTCAGGATCACCGTTCTATAACCTACAAACGATTTCTTCACTTTCAAAATTCTGATTATTTTCTTGTCTTATTCTTTAAGTTTAAGGCATTTTGTCAAATGGAATTAATTTTTTGAGATTGGGTAATCATTTTCTGAACAATGTCCCATTTGGCATATGGAACGGGGCCGAATATCGGCCAGTGAACGGCTGAAAAACCTCATTATCAGTATTTTTCTTATCATTTCATTATCTATTATTTTTGCCCATTTCATATCCTTCATTTCTGTGCGATACCATTATCTGTCATTTCTGTCCCATTCCTGTCTCTGTAATTTCTGTCCCTTTCCATCATCTGTCATTTCTGTACATTTCTTTATTCATCATATCTGTCTCATTCCCTTATCTGTCATAATATCTGTTTCTCAATAATCTGCCATCTCTGTCCAGTTCCATTATCAGTCTTTTCCATTCCACTTCATTGCTTTTTATTTTTACCCCATTCCACAATTTGCCATTTCTGTCCAGTTCCATTATCGGTCATATCTGCCCCATTCCATTATCGGTCATATATATCTCATTTCATTATCTGTCATATCTGTCCCATTCCATTATCGGTCATATATATCTCATTTCATTATCTGTCATATCTGTCCCATTCCATTAACTGTCATATCTGCCCCATTCTGTATATGTCTTTGTACCACTTTAATGTCTGTTGTTGTTTTGTCTGTCCTGTTTAGAATACCTGTCATTTCTGTCCTGTTTAAAATATCTGTCATTTCTGTCCTGTTGACAATATCTGTCTGTTTGTCCCATTTCAATTTTTGTCCTATTTACATTTTCAGTAGACGAGGCATTGTGTATGTATCTTGGTATTGTTTCTTTGTTGTATGACAGCATGTTTTTTGTCATGTGTAGCATTTACAGATATGTTTTGGTGAACTTGGAATGACCTTTATTTTTCATTTGGCTTAACATCTTCAAAATTGCAATCGAAAAAAAGTAGTATCATGTCTAAAGAAAATGTTTTTCTAACTATTGTAGCCTTGTGTGTTGTACCATACATATTATATACTGGTACATGTATCTCTTGTTTCATCTTTAAGCATTTTATAAAACTTTCACCATTCTGAGTTGGATTGGTGTGTGCCTGTTACTGAATGGGTGGACTGTCTAATTTGGAACTCTTATACTTTCTCACCTCATGGGTTCGAGTCCCAGATGGATAAAAAATCTCCATGATGGGAAGTCTTCCAGCTAACCTTTGGTGCCATATTGGTCTGGGGTCATCCTCTAGCAATAATTGTAGCTGCATGTCATCAATTTGCCAATCATTATGTTGGTTGATATAGAAATGAAAGCACTGCAAGCACTGTGGTATTCACTGCCTCAGAAATGTAGTCACATTTTGGGACACTGACAAACTTTGTAGATAAACTACTATACATATTTTTGTATAAGATGAACTACTCCTTCTCAAGTTATAGAACTGCACTTTTAATATAATATAAAAGATATAACAGATTATATAGCAGAAAGTAAAAGGTAAAGAACCATGACCAGTTGACCCAATTCACAGCAAAAGAGAAGGTCACTATTGTTATATCATATCACTAGGGTTACATCACACATACCACATTTCACTGGATGCTATATTCCTGCATGCTCTCGAAGATAATTTTCACATTTTCATCTACTTGAAATAAGGTCGACATGATAATGTATATTTGAGGATATCATACTGCTATGGTATTTAAACTGTTTGACTCATTTTTAGCTCACCTGAGCACAACGTGCTCAAGGGGAGCTTTTGTGATACCGCTTCGTCCGTCGTCCGGCGTCCGTCGTTCGTCGTTCGTCGTCAACATTTACCTTGTGAACACACTACAGGCCACAATTTTTATCCAATCTTCATCAAACTTGGTCAGAATGTTTGTCTGCATGAAATCTTGGATGAGTTCATTATTGGGTCACCTGGGGTCAAAAAGTAGGTCACGAGGTCAAATTTTAGGAAAAACTTGTGAACACACTAGAGACCACATTTATAGCCCAATCTTCACCAAACTTGGTCAGAATGTTTGTCTGCATGAAATCTTGAATGAGTTCGTAACTGGGTCACGTGGGGTCAAAAAGTAGGTCACTAGGTCAAATCTTAGAAAAAGCTTGTGAACACACTAAAGGCCACATTTATAGCCCAATCTTCACCAAACTTGGTCAGAATGTTTGTCTGCATGAAATCTTGGATGAGTTCGTAACTGGGTCACGTGGGGTCAAAAAGTAGGTCACTAGGTCAAATCTTAGAAAAAGCTTGTGAACACACTAGAGGCCACATTTATAGCCCAATCTTCACCAAACTTGGTCAGAATGTTTGTCTGCATAAAATCTTGGATGAGTTCGTAACTGGGTCACGTGGGGTCAAAAAGTAGGTCACTAGGTCAAATCTTAGAAAAAGCTTGTGAACACACTAGAGGCCACATTTATAGCCCAATCTTCACCAAACTTGGTCAGAATGTTTGTCTGCATAAAATCTTGGATGAGTTCGTAACTGGGTCACGTGGGGTCAAAAAGTAGGTAACTAGGTCAAATCTTAGAAAAAGCTTGTGAACACACTAGAGGCCACATTTATAGCCCAATCTTCACCAAACTTGGTCAGAATGTTTGTCTGCATGAAATCTTGGATGAGTTCGTAACTGGGTCACGTGGGGTCAAAAAGTAGGTCACTAGGTCAAATCTTAGAAAAAGCTTGTGAACACACTAGAGGCCACATTTATAGCCCAATCTTCACCGAACTTGGTCAGAATGTTTGTCTGCATGAAATCTTGGATGAGTTCGTAACTGGGTCACGTGGGGTCAAAAAGTAGGTCACTAGGTCAAATCTTAGAAAAAGCTTGTGAACACACTAGAGGCCACATTTATAGCCCAATCTTCACCAAACTTGGTCAGAATGTTTGTCTGCATGAAATCTTGGATGAGTTCGTAACTGGGTCACGTGGGGTCAAAAAGTAGGTCACTAGGTAAAATACTTAGAAAAAAGCTTGTGAACACACTAGAGGCCACATTTATAGCCCAATCTTCACCGAACTTGGTCAGAATGTTTGTCTGCATGAAATCTTGGATGAGTTCGTAACTGGGTCACGTGGGGTCAAAAAGTAGGTCACTAGGTCAAATCTTAGAAAAAGCTTGTGAACACACTAGAGGCCGCATTTATAGCCCAATCTTCACCGAACTTGGTCAGAATGTTTGTCTGCATGAAATCTTGGATGAGTTCGTAACTGGGTCACGTGGGGTCAAAAAGTAGGTCACTAGGTCAAACCTTAGAAAAAGCTTGTGAAAACACTTAAGAGGCTACATTGATGGCCCAGTCTTCACCAAACTTGACCATCATGTTTGCCAGTATGAAATCTTACATATGTTTTGAAGTGAGTCATGTGGATTCAGTAGGTTACTTGTTAAAATTCTAGAAAATGTTATCAACCCAGTGGCCACACTAATGGTCCAATCTTCACCAAAGGTTTCTAAAGTAAATAACTCTTAATTACTTAATGCCAGATTTGAGCCTACATAAAGCCTGTGTCATCAGGTGAGCGATTAAGGGCCATCATGGCCCTCTTGTTTCATTTCACATCAAATCATAAAAAGCTTACTTTCTGTTGCCATGGATAGTGAAAAGTCTTAAATTGTTAGATCGGCGGCTTACTGTGTTAAGCAGTAACTCTGTAGTCGCTGCTTAATGCAGTGAATAAAAAAAATAAAGCACATGATTTATGTAATTTCACTATCTTTCACTAACTTAATTTTGTTAAAGCAAAAGCCTTGTTCTGTCATAAGAAAGATTATACAAATGCATGTAAGTGCAAGGAACATTTTAGTTTGTACCAATTATTGTTTAAGCTGATTATTTTTTTTTAAAAAATATTAATCCTGTTAAATGTTTTAATATCTTGACTTTAAAACAATATTTTCAGAAGTTTTAAGTCACAATATGGCCATCACCTATGTAACTATAGCAGTTACTTTTAAATTGGCTAATTGAGATAGAGTACCAAACTAAACTAGTCCACAAAGTAAAACTATATGACCACATATACATGTATGTTTGTACTAATGTATTAGTATTGTACATTCCTTGTACAGTCTGTGTATGGTGTGTATGTTGATACCACAACATTCTCTTTGGTTGTCATACAGTCATTCATGATTCATACTGTTACATAAGTCTGAAGTGAGAATAACAATTTACACCTTGTTCATACACTTT
Source organism: Sinonovacula constricta (assembly GCA_007844125.1). NCBI lineage: Eukaryota > Metazoa > Mollusca > Bivalvia > Cardiida > Solecurtidae > Sinonovacula > Sinonovacula constricta. Next base: position 48,797,494 of record CM017559.1, on the reverse strand, counting down.
CACTTTTCCATAACATTTCTTAGTTTCTCTTATTTAACACATTAAAAATAATATTTTGTCATTGTCTGTCAGCTTGTGGATCAGGAGGTCATGGGTTCAAACCCTGGCTGGGTCTAACCAAAGACTTTAAAGTTGGTAGTAGTGGCTTCCCTCCTAACGCTCGGGGCTAAGGGGACAGCATTACGTCTGACTCGTCGATGTCACTATAATGGACCGGCCAGGTTCAGTCCCTGGGCACCTCATGAGTGCCCCTGTGCTATAATGATAGCAATGTTCAATGCACAGTATCGGCAAAAATGTCGGTAAATCCCATCCCATCCTATTGTTGTCAAGTGGCTTCAGGAGATTGACGTTCCCCTGGATCAGGAAGAATGAAATGTAAAAAAGCAATAATTTCTTGGAAATTTCAACTGTTTATGTTCTTAAGAAAAGTTAACAGTAATTTTTTAAAACTGTTAAGCATGAATTGGTCAGGCTTAGGCAATTCACAGTAATAAGGAAATTTCTTTAACTATTGTCAATAACTTTAACATTTTAAAAGAAAAGTACTCTTTAATTGGGCCATTCTTGAATTGAAAAAGGTTTGGCTTAAATAATCACATGAATAACCTGCTCAAAGCAATTACAATCAACTTAACTTATTGAGTTTGTAGTCTCTTTCTACCAGCAACACTTGAGCAATTCACTTCAGTCAATGTGAACTGTTATTTTCACTAACACTGTCACACGGTTGTCATGTAATAGGCCCATTGATCTTTATTCAGTAATCAGTATGCTGTGGCATGAGAAACTATTTGACCTCTGGAATTTATTATCTTGAACCTTCTTTATCAGCTTAATCCAATCTGTTTTCTGACTGTATTTGTAATCTTAAATTGAGTCATTCTTTCATCTACTACTTTTATCTGTGGTAAATGTGTAAAGTTCTTTCTATATTCAGTTATTTCAGACAGTATTATTTTCCACAATTACATTCAGTGCATGCCATTGACAATACTTCATCATTCAGAATGCCTTAGATAATTTACACAACAGTCGCAGGTATTATGATGGGAAAACTTTGTGAAATTAAACATGTCAGTGCTTGTGACATCATCAAAGCAATCAATAGTTAATTTTATCTCTGTTGAAAATAAAGTTAAAAACTTATTATAGATAACGGACATTTTATTGGACAAAATAATCCTATAGTCGACACTCATCAATATTTGATTATTTTGGTGCTGGCACTTGCGACAGCATCAAGAGTTAAGAGAAAACTGAATTTTGGAAGCAAAAACGTTTGACTCTTTTTGACCTGCACTAACCGCGGTCAGTCTTCATGCCATGGAAATAGTAGCGAGTGTACAGAAAGAAAAAGGTATGTTGAAGGAGTCTGTATGCTGTCTCCAGGCATGCTTCAAATGTTAACATTAATAACTTGTGTACTTTTATTTTAAGATGTAATTTTAATTAAAATGCAATGATATGGAAAGTATTGTATGTTTAATTTTATAATTTCTAAAATCAGATGTTGCAGACTGTTGTAACTTTTGTCCCAATGTATAATCTACATTAAGAAGAGGTGGTTATTTTGCAACTGAAGCCTCGCCTTCTTTCTAATGCTTTGTGCAATTGATTTTCTACAGAATAATTGAAAGTTACCATTATTTGCATACTTTTAATCACTTGTAGGTTAAAACTTACACCGCCCAAGCAGTGCTTTTCAGCACTTTGATTTATAGTTTATTCCTTATCCAGCAAACAAAATGTCACAACTCTGTACACCAGACACTTGCAGACATGATTGATTTGTGGATAGAATTATCAAAGTAGTTCCGAATGAGTATTATGTATGTCCCTTTCACTATATAATTAAATTGCATGCACCTTATTTAATACAGTCATTTTTACATGTAGTTTGATAAGCCAACTGTTTATATTTTTATAATCAAGCTGTAAGCAAATTAAGTTAAACACAATTTTTTATGTTGACTAATTGCTAACAAAGTATGAAAATGTCTTCTCATAATATTGTTAATGTAAAACTTAGCATTTTGAATTTGGTTTGGGCAGTTTAAGAATGTGTGAATTGTGTGTGTATTTTTTTCACTCCAATATTGGTAGTATGTGTAGGAATTTTGTAAAATTAGATTTATTCAGAGGTCTTTATGGCTTTTAAATCTCCTTCAAGAGTCCCCCTGTTCCAGTTATGACCATGCTGTAGGATCACAGTGGCAAAGGTCATAAACCAATTAGTGTGGATACTGTAAACTAGAGATAATCACAGAGTGTGGTGGTGAGGTCATAAAACAGCTAGTGTATGTACTGTGTGTCACACTTGATGCAAAAGGGAGAAATCAGAAAACATGTCCTTTTTGTGCATTTCCTCTTCATGAAAAGCAAGCAACAATATCAATGTAAGAGGTGTGCCTCTAATATGCAAATCTACTGACACTATATATAATAGTTCCAAATTAGCTCACTTACATGTTAATATCAGGGATGTTAAGTGTTAATTTGTTTTTAAGCATTAATTGTCTTTAACTGAAAATATCTACTGCTTTTCCTAACAACTTCCTAACAAAGGACTGACCATTGCAAACACATGGGACAATCCTGTTATTGGCTTGGCTAAGTTGCCTATCCATGGATACCTGAGGGAAGGTTAAAAACCAGCAGTGATGTCATATGCCTCCTTTTCCAATTTTCATTGCCTTTACATAGATGGCTGGAATCTTGTAAACAAATAATATAATATAAATACAAATACATTTGTATAGCACAAATATTATGAACAATATTCTATTGCGCTTCGCAAAGTTCATGAGCTATTTACAAAAGTCTAATCACACACAAAACAGTTTATTCAGTTGTAGAACATTCTAAACAAATAAGTTCCTTTCTGAAAGTTTTTTCGTTTCTTATACATTTGAGATCTTAAGGAAGGGCATTCCACCATTTTGGCCCAACTACAGCTATTGATCTGTCAGCAATTTTGGTTCTTGTTTTTGGAACAGCAAATTGATTGTAATCCAAGGATCTTAGTCTGTATTTTCCCTGAACACAATGAAACAAACACTTTAAGTAAGATGGGGCTGTTCCCTGCACAGTTCAAAATACAATAACAAGAATTTTGAACATAATTCTTGCCCTCACAGGCAGCCAATGAAGAGCTTTAAGAATTCTGGTTGTAGAATGACCATATGGAGCTTTGGTAACAACTCTTGCTGCTCTGTTCTAAACTTTCTGAAGTTTATTGATCAGATAGGCAGGGATATTAATTCTCTGCTAAACCCTTTTGTAACGATACTTGCTCAAACTGTCATATGGGGATGTTCTAATGAGTTGAAGCAATCAAGGAGTGGTAAGGGGGACAAGAATTCTTGCCTATTAATTTTCTTTTTATTGTAATGTAACCAGTTTCATTAATCGGACATTTTACTGATTTAAAGAATTGATAAGTATGGGTTATCTAGGAACTAGAGGCACTTTCACATGCTTATTCTGAGGTATCGAAGATGTAGAGAGAATGTAACAGAGGGAATCTGGAAATTGTTAAAGCTGATTGGCTGAATGTTTCTTGTGATTTTATAAGAAAAGTGCCAGCACGTGGGATGGGATAGTTAATGAATGTGACAGTTTTTATACTAGATTTGGTTTTATGCTGCTGAAAGGCTGGACTGTACAATTTATTGGGATGGTGTCCTAAATTAACTACATGTATATACATCTGATGCAAATATACCATGTGCTTATCACACCTCTTACAGTTTTACCTTTAGTGGAAATGTACGATAATTTAAAATATTCCACTAGTTTGTTTTCAGTTGTCTTAGTGCCTAATTGTTATTAGCACTTGTATGACTTTATAAGTATACACCTAACTGGTTGACAGTATTTTGTAATCTGGGTATAACCAGTTACAAAACTGAGTATCTGGAAATTTTTCTCTTTAATTTATTATATGAAAGTAAACTAGTATATAACTTTATGAACTGACTTACTTAAAAAAACTTGTTAGCTACTCAGCATCATCCTAAATTAAAGTTTGATATAAAGAAAATGCTTGTTTGAGTAATAAATATTGAAATAAAATATTTTTGTATAACATTAATTTTTGACTGATCCTAATTTTGCATTAAAATGGCAGTGGAACCAGATTCAAGTAGTATGTATATAGAATGTTTACTACAGTTGTATATATAGACATATATGAATATAGCAGAAATTCTGATGGCATTGTGTATGTAATCTACATATATATATGAGGCACAACACGCAAAAACTGGGCTTATGGTCAAAATTTTTATTTTTTTGTTTTTAATGAAACGTGATTCTCTTATCATTTCTGATTACAGGTTTTAAAGATTTTTCTGAATTGTCTTTGTATAAATGAAGTAATGAGAATTTTAATGACCCACACTTAAGGTATTTTCTTAAATTTGACAGTCAAATTATTGACGACATAATATCAGGATGAGTAACATACACACTTACTCAACTAAATTAAAATTTAAGCTAATATGGTTTGATTTACGTTGATATTAACTACAAAAATAGGGGTATGTATTGTTGAAGTGGGTAAAGAAACAGGTTATAATAAGATAACATTTGTCAAGTGAATTTTGGCCCGAAAGTGCGCTCTAGTATTGTTTTGCATTGACGTGTTAACCCGCTAGGCTGAAAGACGGGTGACATTTCTGTATTCCATGAACTTTTGCCTATTCCTTTTTTCATTTTGTATGTTTTGAAAAATAGAGTGCAGTGCTGTATGACCTATTAAGTGTCGGTGTGCCGCCAAAATACAAATACATAAACGTAAACCGAATTGCATTCGACTAACCAGCAACGCTAATCGCTCTGTCTACCCAAAGTGCCTAATTTTATAATATTCAATAACCTAGTATTCGTAGTTATAAATAGACACGTTCACCTGACATTGATCTACTTTATATTCAAAACGTATATCAGGATTTAAAAGTATCTTTGATTTTTTTTTTTTCTAATAAGTAAATATAACTTTATGATTTAAAGTGAACTCGCTTGTAATACCAAATCATTTTTTCTTTTAATCTACCCATCCATGTCGATGAGTTGAAATTGAACAAACCTGTTCATGCCAACATTGGTTACATCAAAATCTAGTCGAGATAATATAAAAAATAATTGTTTACATTACTATTTTGTTGCACATAAACTTTTAACAGGATTTCTTAGGATAGAAATGACAAAAAGCATCATTAATTCTTCTGTAAACCTCTATAAACTGTTCTACTGTCAAAGTTTTATTCACACATGTTTAGATATTTGTATTCAATCTGATTCTACCTATATGCATAAAATATAAAGATTATGTAATCACAATATAACGAATAAATCTTACCTCTAGTTCCTCCTCCATTCTTGTTTGTTATCACTTCTGACAAGACAACAACATTCAATATGAAATATGATAGTCCAAGCCATGCTGTCAAGGTCATGGTAAAAATACTCAGTAAAATTGACGTCATTTTAATTGTGTAATTGTCATAATGCCATAAGCCCGGTTTTGTCATGTTGTGCTTCTTATATGTTATTAAATCTCAAAAGTATTTATGTATCTTTAAAATTGCTCTCTATAATATATGATAATGCTTAACCTGTTGTATCATATGACTTGTACATATTTGCATCATTGTTTACACATCACTCTGACTGGTTATTCTGTTTCTGCAACTCCTTTTATAATGTCTTCAAAGAGGTTTTTGAAATATTTTAATGAATATTGTGTGATGAAAAATAATTTCTGAATCCTTAGTAGTAGGTTTAACATAAGTACTGAAGGCCCCAGGCTCAATCACAAACTGCAACATACATAAGAAACAGGGATAGAACTTGGATCACAGTAGTGTTCTCTGCTTTGCAAATGCATAGCCTATCTATATACAATTTTAGTTCCATGTTGAGAATCTCACTCTCATAAACTGCCATAACTGTCATACCAGGACATTTTTTTGTGTGTGTCAGATGTGTCGCAAATTAAATGTACCGGCAGTAGGCATTAAGCTGAATGTTAGAGGTCAGGAAAAAAATGGCTGATTAGCCAAAGTTAACAGTGAACATGTCAGGTCACTCTATGCTGGTTACGTTACAAGGCTGTGCCTCAATGGGAGAGTGACTGGACCTGGTAGCGCAATCAGTAGAGCATCAGCTCCGGGTAGAGGAGGCCCAGGGTTCGATCCAAGGCTGCGATATACCATAAAATGGTAGTGGTGTAGCTCCCTTGCTAACACTCAAACAAAGATAAGGGTAGTTCTTCGACTGGTTGGCCCAGTTTCAGGGTAATGTGACTGGGTGTGGTATAATGCCAAGTGTTCATGGCATGTTATACACAGTGAATACACAATGAAATACACAATAAACAAACTTGGAGAGTTTGAATTGTTATGTTTTTTAGCATTCAAGCTATTTATTATGAATTTTAATTTGTTGTAGATCAAAGCCATGAATCTGTAATAAATGCTAATGCAGTGATATAAAAATTAAAGTATAGCTGAAGTCACCCGCTTGCAGTTTTGTAACCAGGTGGATTGGGCAAGGATAATTTGACAGTTTAATTAAACGTTTACAACATTTTGCAGTAATGGAATCAGTTTTTCTGCTATTAGTAAATCCTTATAACAGGCAAAATTTGGACAACAAGCCACTACAAGTTATGGGTCATTTTGGGTAGTTTGTATTGGTTTATAATATAAGGGGGCATTTATTATGGGGAGGGGGGGGGTGGCTTAATACCATTATTAAGATATTAAAATAATCTGAACATGTGAATGTTGACTGAGAAGAATTGGGTGATCAAGAAATCTTTCTGAAGAGAAGATCCATGAAATGTTGTATTTTAAAAGTTTAGCAATTGCATAATTGGAGCCAAATGTAATAAATATTGTTATTTGCATGGTTTTGCCCTAAATTAGAAAAATAACCAGGACTTAATAACTAAACAAACTTTTTTTTTCATTTGAATTATAGACAGTTAAACTGTTGTTTTTTTTTATAGATATGAAAGTGCCAGTAAAACAATTCAGAAATATAGGGACCTTTCAAAATTTGGTCAAAACAAAACACAGGCAACAATTTTAATGTAATAATACAGAGCTCTGTGTCTGGATGGTCATGACCAACTTGAGTGTATATGAGTTATGGCCCTTTGTTATTTTTATTGAATATACTTGTACATGTGCTGGCGTCCCTGGTTAAGTTGCCATCTTGAAACTTCTCAGACTGCTCACCTCTCACGGTGTGGGTTCGAGTCTTGCTTTGGGTGAAGGACTTTATATAGAAAGTCTTTCAGCTGACCTCCTGTGACCTGGTCTACCAAGACGTTTGTCTTGGGTCTTCCTTCACCATTATAGCTGGATATCGCTATAATGACCATAATTGGCCATTGCGATGTATTTCAGTGAACAAAAACAAACTTTTTCTACATTACTTTTGGTTTGATTTTATTTTCACAACATTCATAAGGTCCATCTACTTGCGCACATAATTGGCGCACAATGAATGCCCTTATTTTAAATGAGTTTGTTATACTTACTGAAGTTCATGTGCCAACGCTAGTTGCATGTATCCTTGGCACATGGTTATTGGCTAAATTTTACTTGAGTTATAGCCCTTCTTTATATTTATTTGATGTCTTTAACACCATTTCTTGAGTACCATTTGTCTGATCGAAATAAAACATTTAATTGAATATGAACACTTTGTCTGTCATGAATACAATAACTGTTTCAAAGCAATATATGGTGGTTTTATAATTCCTTGATGGTAGTTCTTGTTAGTGATAAAAAATGTATAACTGTCAACAGAAATATATTGACAACATATAATATTGCATGGCTTATATATCAGTTTTACATTTTTTGTGCATTTTTTTTTTATTTTTATTTTTATTTTGTTCTTTTTTCATGTCGCTAATTAAATTATTTGTATTATTGCAACCATATTTTTCTGTGTTACATTTTAGTTTTATTACCTATGAAGATAAGTAAGTTTTAAGACAGACCTTTTATACCTGCCCAATTATCTAACCAACAATATCTTTTTTTTATCTATGTTTTTTTTAATTCAAAGAAACATTTAAGTTATCTCCCTTGTGATATTTTTGTAGGCTTTATACATATATTACTGTAATTATCATTTACTTGGTAATTTTTCCTTTTCCATCATTTTCTTAATTGGAAGATGAAAAAAAAAATCCCATTAAAAATGAGCTCAGGTGCATCTTGTTGCAGTCTAAAAATTTCATAATAATTAAAAAAATAGATGATTTTGTTATTTAATTACACTAGCTGTAATTCAAATTCCTACTCGAAGGGAACTTATACTATGCAGTGTGACAGATAAGAGTAAAAGTCACTTAGTATCATAAAGAGTAACTTACTTTACCAATACAAGCCTAGGACCAGCTAAAATATCACAATTCTGTCTGTATGGTGTAAACACTCATTCAGGAAATCGATCAAGTTGTTACTATGCGCTACTATAATATTTATATCACATATAAAGTATAACCAGTCCACTACCAGTTGCACATACAATAGACCCAGCCCATTGAAGATTAACTACCCTACTTATTGTAAAGACCTATCCCAAAAAAACATAAATTTAAGTTTTTTATTTTACTCTTTTGTTTTATTTTTACATATTATGATAATTCAAGTGATGTCGCTATTTTGGTGGTTAAAGAGCCCAGACAAATGTCTGGATAGAACCACCAGGCACTGCAGGTCAGGTCAACGACCTTTCTACATTAAGACGTTTGCCCTGAACAAGACTCGAACCCAGGCAGTGGGAGGCTAAGCAGTCAGAGGAGTTACAAGTTTGCAACTATACAACTACGTCAATGATTCCCCCTCGCCCTCCCCACCCCATTCTAGTTGAAGACCATATTCTATGCTGTTAAGCTGATTTCTTATGAAAACCTAATCTCTTCAACAAAAAAACTAATAAATGGATTAATGATTTCTCAACTACTAATTATAAAGACCTTCTTCCATACTTTTAAAACAATTATATGATTAGTTTTTAAGACTATATTTAATTCTTTAAAGGCCATTTCACTATCTGTCACTATTCACTATCACTACCTGGTAGCACAGTTGGTAAAGCGTCGGCTCTAGGTACGAGAGGCCTCAGGTTCAATCCCAGGCCATGACATACCAAAGCCATTAAAAATGGTAGTGGTATAGCTCCCTTGCTAACGCTCAAGCAAATATAAGGTAGTTCCACGACTGGTTGGCCTGGTGTCAGGAAAATATGACTGGGTGTGGTATCATGCCAGGTGTTGACGGCTCGCTATACACAGTGAAGGCAGCACTATATCTGCTTCAAGTGGACACTGTCTCTAGATATCTGAAATACTGTTGGGACGATAAACCCAACAAACAAACAAACATGCATGAAGGCTTCTAGTTGTAAAGATTTTATTCAATACAGTTACATTATTTATATTAATAACCATACTGTAATCAGTAAATTGAGGACCATTTTACTACCAGCTATCAGGATCCATTCCTTCACTATATATGTTAAAACCTCTAGTCCTAAATACTGTGTTCCTTGCTGGATATTGTCAAAATAGGCAAGTCACAGGTTCAAGCATCACTTGTGTAAGTGATTACAAGATTAACCAGAACATAATGTAGGTTAGTGTCCCTGAGTTCAGATAAATTACATATAAGATTATGTACTGATGATGCTATAACCTTCATACCTTAAAAATACATCAATGTGATCAGTAACTCTCCGCAGTCTTAGACATTGTGTATTGTTTGGGGCTTTTTTATAAGGGGGCTTTGATGTGAGACCTTTATATAAATATAATATGTTAATTTCCTTGTTATATAAAGTTTAATCCTATTATATTTTCATAATGCTATAAAAACAGCATGTGAACATGAGCATTTATATTACATATAAATATATTGCATTTTTATATATTTCTTTATCATATTCTTGTGCATGTTGTTAAAAAGTTTAAAAGTATACACATGTTGTATATGTAGATATAAGTTGTGTAAAACTTTATCTCAACATCATTATGGTGATTTTCCTTTCCTATATCATGTGCAAATAATGCATAATAAAACATTATCAATATCTGTAATAACAAAACTGGCAAATTATTTCTTATGTAAGTGGTAACTACTTAATTAGAGTAATGATAGGAATGAAAACACTTTCTTCTACTATCAATGTATAGCAATAGTTGCAATTTAAACCATTCTGTTTACTTACAATGTCCTGTTGTTGCAGCCGTTTGGTGCTATTTCAAGCATATGGCAAACCTGCTGTTTAATGAAGAACTAGTTATGGGATCCTTTTAGTAAAATAAAAGCTTATTTAAGAGTAGACTGCTAACAGTTCTTCTTTATTTTGTTAAATAATACTTCTTTATGCTATACATTCAAGTGCTGAGTACCTATTCTATAGTCCGTATTTTAAATACAGAATAACATAGTATTGTCAAGTAATGTTTTTTATCACATATAACACATTATCAATTGGTACATCTTCATTCTATGTGTAACTTTAATTATAGAAATGAATTGCAGACATGCCATCTTGCAATAAAAAAAACATTAGTTAAAGTAAGTTATTTTAATAATCATCAATTATCATTAACTTCCCTATTGGTTGCTATGGTTACAGATGCTCAGCCGAAGAAGAGCCCATGTGCCGAGGCATTGTATGACTTTGAGCCAGAGAACGAGGGAGAGCTTGGATTCAACGAGGGTGACATCATCCAACTGATCACCCAGATTGACGAGAACTGGTTTGAGGGCTCCATCCATGGAAAAACTGGATACTTCCCCATTAACTTTGTCAAAGTTGTTGTTCCACTACCTTAATTGGTGAAACATCTAGTACATACATACACCATTATACACACGTAAAACTGCCTGATAAACTAGTTCAAAAGTGTTGTTTAACTACATTAATGAGTTAACTCTTTGGTTCATACATATTCAACTTTCTGATAAAGTTTGTCATTACATGGACTAGATTTGCTTAGATGCACACATATAAACATTTATATTGTTGCCCTTATATCAGCACCATTAAGAAAATTTCACAAACATTATTACAGTATTCTGTCTTAACATAAATGGTTATAAACCATTCAGGTGTACAAGAACATTAATAACATGATTGGGTTTTGTCTATAATAATGCAAGGACTGATATTAGTCCAACCAATTATTTACATCTGTCCTTCCTAAAGCTGTAAAGTATGTCTTGTATGTGTTTAAATAGTACATGTATTAATGTAATATAATATATAAGGTGAATTTGTTATATTAATTATTATCAATGTTTCATCTTGCTGTTGTCTTGTGGGATGTTCGATAGATCTGGTATTATTATTCACATCAAATAATTAGTCATAGTTTCTAATCTTCTGAGACATAAGCATATTATCATGCAGTCATATTTTTATCTTTAATGAGTGTAATAAGCTTACACCATCTTTTCTACACTACATTGTGAGAGATAAGTAAAAAAAAAGGCCAAAGAGGTTTAACAGTAATTTGAATAAATAATTTCATGTTCATTCATTTTTTCATTGACCTTTTTCTTTTCTGATCTAAACCATTGTAAACATAAAGCAAGTATCTGATTAGTCAAAAATCTTTTTAGTAACAAAAATATCAGATTGCAGGATACAAACATCATAAAAACCTATCCCAATATGGTGATAATAGACTCTAAACTCACAGAAAAAAATGTGTATGTGATGTTTTTTTCTGGCTTTGGGCTAAAATACAATAATATCAGATTTCAGAAAACAAACGTCACAAGATATTGCCCTATGTACCTGAGTGATTATTTTCAAAACTCACCAAAGAGTTCTATAAACAAGTTGTGTTTATAACATTATTCTGATTTAAGGCATGTATATTTTTTTTCTAGAGTCAAATGTAAATTCACAAAGGATTTTGAAATTATATGCTTGAAGTTTCTCCACATTGTATTAAACCCTATTATAAACGATGTATATACTGTAGTCAAATCCAGTCGTAATTTACGAGCAAGAACAGGTTATACTTGCTATTACCAATGTAAAAGTATGAGAAATGCCCTGTTGTATAATACACATAGTTCATTAGATTTTGAACAGATTTCAAAGGTGCAGGTTACTGGTTGTTTAAAGACCGCTGAGTGTTTTATTCTTAATGTTTGATGCTCTTTTTCATAAGCATAAGCCATGTAAATGACATTAAAAATATATTATTTCTTAAAAATATTTAACGAATAAAAATGGATATTTTGTTAATTTACAACATGAAGAGGAGCTTTAAAACTTATTGTTTTATTTTAATCTGGCATTTCAAGTAAATCTACATGTTTAAATTGTCGGTTTTCAAGAACCACATTTTGATTTGCAAACTGCTATATGATATCTATTATTTTAGTCACACATTATCTTTTCTTGTAATGATTTGGAGACTTCTTGAAGTCTCATTTAACCAGAAAAATGGCATGACATTATGTTTTGTTTCTGCTCCATTGTTTGTCCCATAATCAGTCCAGTTATTGTTATTGTATCAAGGAGGTGTGCATTTATTTTGTATTGAACATAGTGTATATAATGAGGGTGATAACTACCACTTTAATTGGATGTCTGATTATTATTATTCAGATATTACATTGTATAATCTAATTGCATGTGCAACTATTTTTAATTGATTTTAATTGATTTCATTCAAAGCCATGAGTGAATTGAAATTTTTCCTTTAAGTAAGCTGAAAGACTGACAAGTTTGCCCTACATAAAATCACCATAGGAAATATTCTGAAGCATTTTGGGGTTTTCTTTATTTTATTGAGGTTATTCCATATTTTTCAAAGTATTTGCTTTAATACTTTAAGACTGTATTATATATATGCTCCTATAAACCTAATCCCTCAGATAGGATTGTTATTTCTGCTAAATATAATGTGTGAAATATTAGCAAAAATATCTCAATGTCTTTGTTTGTGCAGCATACTATAATGACATTATGATATTGATCATGAGTTATGCCCTGATAAAATTTTCGACATATTACAAACATCAATTTACAGTTGGATCACCACAAAACCATCCAATCAGAAAGAGGGAGAGCATTCCTTTCATTATATCCTCATCCATTATTAAATGATCTACTGTGGATAATAAATTAAAAAAAGAAAACATTTTTTGCATATTTTAAGGTGAGAAACATAATTTAAGTTAAAAGTTAAAGAAAGTTTGCCAGATTTTGTCTCTGAAATATTTTTATATTCCACATTCTCAATCACTATCGTAAACAATAAAACCATTCTTCTTTACATGTAGCTTATAGAATGTTGTTTTTTATTCTGACTTGACAATTCTCTCCAACTACATGTTGCTGCAAGTTAAGACTTGAAATCTGAAGACAGTAAAACTACCTCTGCCTTTACATAACTTTGTCGCTTTGTATTGAAAAAAATCCGCTATCTGTTATTTACATAAGTGTATCGATACCAAGAACTGTTCTGTACTTGTACAAGGGTTGATTGTGTCATTTTGAAAAGTTTTCTTAGCTTTACTGTGACTTTTTTTTAGACTTTTTACATAATACTTAACAGTTCATGTTTTATGCAAGTCTCAACTACATTCAGAGGCTTTGTTGTCAAACTTTAGAAGACTGAGGTCATCAAATTTTAATGTTGCTGTTCCAATATTGTGTTAGTCCCTATCAAAAAATAATGTACTTATTTATATTTCTTTTGTCCAGATTATGTAACTATAACAGATTATTTCATGATGGAATAATTTAGAATGAAATAAGATATAAATAAGCGCAGGTTTGAATGTTGTAATTTCTGACATATGAATCTTCATATAGTTTTTGACCTTGTACATTATATGTTACATGTTAAAAAGTTTAAAAACCAAATATTGGTGGCATTGTTGAAGTCATATCATTAGTCAATTACTATTATGCCATGATTAACATTCGAATTTCTTTTACATATGTATCATAATTGTGATAGTGAACATTTGTTGGGGGGGCTTATTAGCTTTGGGAATGGTTTGTTTGAGGTACCTTAGTTGAGAGAAGGTGGATTATGTGAAAGGGATGCTGCAAAGCGTTCTAATATTTTTGAGAGTACTTTAAAGAGGAACTGCAATGACCAGATCATGGTGATGCTGATAACAAGAAGCAGGCTGGAAAACCAAAAAACATTATACCCATGTTGTTTGGTGTCATTGAAAATCTTACCAAATGTATGGCATTACACTATGTGTTTTCAGGAATTATATATGTTAGATTTATGAGTTGCATTATACTCACTCGGAAGGACCAATATTAGTTCTTAAGACAGTATGGGCATAATCCCAAAACATTATATTAGAAATATAGTTATTTGGGCATTGTGTATATAAACTATTTATTGTTGGATGTGTAGATCTAAATGTTAATAAGTATATCATGGTATTATACCAACTTAAATATAGGATATTTAGCACAGAACAAGTGGCAGTAATCTGGCTATTGTAATATGTATGTAAAATGTCAATAGAGGTTCTTTCACCTTTTTCGCCTTGGTACAGAGGTATAAAGGTGTTGGTAACAAGGATATAAAAGGTGTTAATGGTGTGTAACCTTTTGTACAAAATGAGAGAAAAAAGATGTTTATTGAAATGTCCAGTAAATTTAATGTAAGTTTTTTTTTAAATGAGGCGTGTGATCTAAGGTCTATCTTAATCACTCAGTTGACTGACCTTAACCTTAAACTCCAGGTATTTACTGTTATTACTGGTTTATTGGATGAGTATTTCGACATTGTTTTCGCCACATCAATAAGAAAATTGGGGTCTCCACATTAATAATATTGATATTTTTATGTAGGCTTTAATGTGCATTTATAAGGATTATCACATATTTTAAAAAATATGCAATAATAAAAATTTGGGATTTTCAAATAGGGATTTGAGATGTCTTTATCCATGACAAAAATCAAATATGGTCATTGAATATGACCTCTACCTTTCAATTGCATGAATGTCAGATAGGACTAGGTTGTGTAATGGCAGTTTTATGCAAAATAGAGTGTTTGCTTTAAATTAATTAAAGTTTGTTAATATTATTGTCTTTTACTTACCTATTGTAAAGAGTTGTGTTCTTGTAATAACACACTACTGTTTAAAATAACCCAGTCAGACTTGGCTATAAGAGTCATTTGAAAAAAATACATTTAACTCCTTTCATATTGTATGCTGAAGTTAGGGTTACAGGTAAGAACTATGACAAGAACTTGTGCCCTAGAATAGAAGATATTGATGTCCATGCTCACTTAAGATAACTAATTAGGAAGGTGTTTTATTCTGTTTTGGCTTCATTATTTTTCTTGTAAAGTATAAAATCAAAGGTCAATTTAAATGGGTATTGTTTTGAAGCTTGAACATTTATTTTAATCAGTGTCAATATCAGAATAAGACATCATTTTACAATGTATATTGATAGAGTTGTAAGTTATTGTGAAGGGTTCATGAGTGATTAAGTTTTTGATCTACAACCAGTAACTTGTAGAATTTGGCAGGTCTTCCTTCATATTTATGACTTAAAGACCATAAGTGTATCAGTATGATTGATTATAAGTTTTCAAACAAAATACAACATTGTAATGTCTGTTGTTATTTTATTGTGTATTGTACATAGTTCTAGATTGGTACTGTTATACTGGCAATTTTCTGTTAAACATGATGTTGCTCAAAATAAACCTTGACAATTCTTTTCTGTTTTGCAAGATATGTTCATTATGCAGACTTTAGCTTATAAATCTTGAGTATTAAAGAATATATTCATTATGCAGACTTAAGCTTATAAATCTTAAGTATTAAGGAATTAGAATTATTATAATCATGTCTGTGAAAGTTACCTCATGCAGAACATTTTGAAAAATAAAAGTAAGACTGAATTAATAATTTAGATTAAAAAAGGTATGCATTAGTTTGGTTTCAAATATGATAGTTAACATGGTTACAAATATGAAAGATAACAACAATTTGGATGCAAATCAATGTTAATGGTAGTTTTACCAATTTTTAATTGTATAAAATTGATAGTTTGCTTAATACATTGGGAAAAGTTTTGCTTAGTGTTGTTGTGCTGTAGATACATTGCTTGTATGTTAAAGAATGCTTATTCTGTGTGTTTTAAGAGAAATTTTCTTCTGTATTTTCTTTTTCCCTATATTGTTTGTAAATATAGTTTACTATATTGAATTCTTGCTGGGGAAAAACATGTTACCTTACATACCATATTGCAATCTCATTCTTTTCTTGTCTCTTTATTTGTTTTTTTTTATTGTTTTAGATATCTATAAATATCATATGTTCATAACAATGTATGTCAGTTCAATATGCATGCATAAAAGTTTGCAGCTCTTTTCAGATTGATGAGTTTCATAATTATGTTTTTCCAGAAACAATGTAAGGCTGTGTATCCTGTCTTTTAGGAACTTTAGGAGGTTATTGACAGTACAATACATTGCAATACTGTGTTTGTATTCCCACAAATACTGTCATTCTGGCATATTAATTTTTTACCTTTCCTATCAAAATTAACTTGATTAATAACAAAAACTAGTACATACACCATAGTTATATTGTATGCAAATATGACTGAATCGTAGAAATATTGCACTTAGTTCAAGTTTAACTGCAAAGGCAAATTAACACAATTTTTATGTTGTCTTTGGTCATTTACAAGGGGGTATAGTGTGGATATACAAATTGTCTCCCTTGTAAGTATATGTCAGAGGTGGTCTGAATATTAAGTAGGTCCTTTTATTAGTAATTTCTGGAAGTATAATTGATTTGTATTGAGAGGGTGCCATTACAAATATCGACATTTCCTACATTTTTAGAAAGTCCCTCAAAGAATTTTAAGATACTTAATATGAACTCGAATTTAGACATGTAGGTAACTTTTCTCATTCATGTTTTTATGATAAACACAATGCAAGCATGAAAAATTAAGATACACATTCCAAAAGTTACAAGCAAAACATGCCTAGTATAGATGATAGGACCTCCTTACGTCAAGGTAGTGTACATGACGAGGCTTTTCACTGAATTCCCCCCCTTCACACATATTTCAACAAATAGGACATTTATGCTTTATTCGGATATTAATGTACCACCTTGATAATTGATTCCTTAGGTAATATGGGTTGTATGTTTTCAAAATGACCATTGTTAAACAGACATTATGACACATACCAAAGTCACCATCAAACAATAAGTATATGACCAATGTCAAGCATCTTTAGTCTTTGTGCAGCAGAATGGCACAGCAACGTAATGACTGGTGCTTGATATTGACAAATTATATTATTGATTTCAGGTGACAAAGTATGGGTTCTAATCAATGTTTAATTGATAATTAAAGGATTATTGCACCTTGATTGTAATTAATATAATTGATAGTCTTAATATTTAATACAAATAATTTACACCTGCATAATGGTACATGTTACAAATATCACAGACACTTCATTTGAAGATGATAAAATGTAACTTTTCTTTATCCCTTAATTGAATCAATGCCATTACTTAATTTGTAATGTAAAATAGGTGTTTGCATTAAAATATGGTCTTAAGGTAGATTACTTTATTGAAAAATCTAGTAGTATCTTGCAGAAAAAGACCTTGACAATTTTATTCTGCAATAAGTCATCTTCATTTGCCACAAGAACAATATTTGCTTGACATGGCTTAGAGATTTGTCTGAACTTGTTCAGCCACAAGTACAATAATTATTTGCTTGACATAGCTCAGAGATTTATGTCTCAGTGTGAAGCCATCTATTCTTTTACAAGAACTTGTTCAGTCAAATTTATCTAAAGGAATAAGATAATACCACAAACAAAACATAAATACATGTTTATGATAACCAGACTAAGTTTATAATGTGTCATATTTGTGATTTTTATGTCATATACAATTGTATAAAAATACCTATAGATTTGTCAACATAACCCCGTTATATAATAATGTAAACATATAAATGAAGAAAAGTTTGTAATGTTTTTTTTATAAGTTTGTATTGTTATACTTATAAAAATCTATGCATTATTTGTCCTTGTGTTGAGGGAACAATGTATATATTAATTGACTTAAGTAGCAAAGGAAAAAACAAATATGGATGAATTTAAAAAACAACAACATTGTTTCCTTATTATGTTTGTATTAGTGGAATTTAGTGACATAGTTTGTTTATGTTAATAACCAACTGGTTGAAGATGCTGACCTATAGTGTTTTAGTTCATACTGTAAGAACCACATGGGCTGAGGATTTGTATAGTTTTCTGCATTATCAGTGAAGACACTGTTACCACAGTTACAGCCTTAAACTGGAAGCCACCTAACTAACAATTACTGTCTCCAAAGCAACAAAAAATAGTTCCGTTATTTGATGTGAAACAATAGCAAGGATGACATAGTAACGCTTCCCTAGCATAACAAAACTGTCACATCAGCCTTTTTAAACTTGTTGTACAAGAAACTGTTAATAAAGAATTAAAACTAAATTAATTGCCAACTTTTAAATGGAAGCAATCAAAGCTCTGTCAGTGAAATGGGTGTGATATAAATAGACTAAGGCCATAGTAGCCTTCTGTCTTGCTATAAACCTGTTTAATTATAGAGGTCAGAAGATCTTCTACTTCTATCATGCCTAATGCCCATGACATTGAAAATTGTGTTTTACGAGTTGAGAAAGATCAACTCATTTACATAAAAAGTATGTATGAGAGTTTATCTCTGTCATAGATCAATGTCTTTTCAGAGTTCATTTAAATAAAGTAGCTCTCATTGTTATGTCAGCATTATGCATTTGAGTAGGGACTTTTGTCACCAGTTGAAGCAGGATGTCACTAAATCTCCATGATTAATATAATCCCAAAAGCGAAACATCAATAAACTTTTTTTGTCTCTTTATCTCCATTTTCAAAAGTTCAGATGCATGTCACACAATGTTTGTGTCATTTGTTTCTTCTTTTTATCAAAATACATTTCTGGCAATGCTTTGTTGAATATTTTCTGGTAACCAGATTAGTAAACATGTAATTTGATTAAAATGTATCAAAATGTTTCCTATTGTTGTAGTTATTTTATTTCGCCATGAATTATAGTTGTAATTCCATATTTTCAAACTGAACAAATCTATTAGCTGGCGCACATCTAGGGATGTTTTATATGAGACATATGCTCATTTTTATTATAATGTTCAGTTGTCCATGGGTTATTGGCAAGTTTAGCCACCCAATACTTACAAGGTCAAAAGAAATTATTTGCTAAACTAATAGACCTGATTGGTGACATTTCCAGCATGTCAACTCTAGAAAGGGGGATGGTACACATAATAAGAAGGATAAATAAATTAATTTATTTATCATGACGATAATAAAGTGTATGCTTGAAATTAAAATGAACCTGAAATATGATAGAAGGAATGTGTTATTTGCCAACATTGAACTAGCACGCATGCTTTTTCATAGTTTTACCATAAGTAATTTATTGAAATAAATAAGATGAACTGTCAGAGTTTTTAATGCATACAGGGTATGAAATAATCATGAGCTGGGATAGCTCAAAGAATTATGTCCTTGATACATAAAAAACAGATATATATATATATATGTTCGAGTCTAGCTGTTTTCATTTTTTTTTTTTTAATAATGGAGAAAGCTTTACATGTGCAGCATGTTTCCAATGTGTTTTTGCCTGATGAGTTCCAATTGATCATTTGTTAATATTGTGCTTATCTTAAGGAGAAAAACACCTGCGCCAGACTCAATACCCTAATTCTTTGTCGAAAATCATAAGCATCGAATAAATTACTACAGGTATAGCACTTAAAAAAGGAATGGAAAAACACATAAATCTACAATATTTCGTGCGTTTGCCGTCATCATTCCGCAAGAAGTCCATGCTGCCATGCAATAATGGCGTTTGTAGAGACTGTCAGAATTACTGTTTATAAGTAAATGGCAATGAAATAAGATGGAAGATAGTTCATGATTACTGATGAAAATTGTGATGATAATGGGAACAATGTAAGACAGGTATAGAAGCTATCAATGTATGATAATTGTGGTGAAGGTGGAAACAATGTAAAATATGTATAGAAGCTATCAATGCATGATAATTAAGGATGATAGTGATAACAATATAAGACAGGTATAGAAGCTGTCGATGTATGATAATTGATGATGGTGGGGACAATGTAAGACAGGTATAGAAGCTGTCGATGTATGATAATTGTGATGATAGTGGGGACAATGTAAGACAGGTATAGAAGCTGTCGATGTATGATAATTTATGATGGTGGGAACAATATAAAATAGATATAGAAGCTGTCGATGTATGATAATTGATGATGGTGGGAACAATGTAAAATAGATAAAGAAGCTGTCGATGTATGATAATTGTGATGATGGTGGGTACAATGTAAGACAGGTATAGAAGCTGTCAATTTATGATTATTGTGATGATGGAACAATGTAAGACAGGTATAGAAGCTGTCAAAGCATGATAATTGTGATGATGGTGGGAAAAATGTAAGACAGGTATAGAAGCTGTCGATGTATGATAATTGATGATGGTGGGGACAATGTAAAATAGGAATAGAAGCTGTCGATGCATGACAATAGTGGTGATGATGGGAAGAATGTAAGACAGGTATAGAAGCTGCCGGTGTATGATAATTGATAATGGTGGGAACAATGTAAGACAGGTATAGAAGCTATCAATGCATGATAATTACGATGATGGTGGGAACAATGTTAAATAGATACAGAAGCTGACGATGTATGATAATTAATGATGGTGGAAACAATGTAAGACAGGTATAGAAGCTGTTGATGCATGATCATTGATGATGATGGTGGGGACAATGTAAAATACATATAGAATCTGTCAATGTATGATAATTGTGATGATGGTGGGGACAATGTTAAATAGGTATAAAAGCTGTCGATACATAAAAATTGATGATGTTGGGAACAATGTAAGACAGGTATCGAAGCTGTTGATGCATGATAATTACGATGATGGTGGGGACAATGCAAAATAGGTATAAAAGCTGTAGATGCATAATAATTTTGATGGTGGGGACAATGTAAAATAGGTATAGAAGCTGTCGATGCATAATGATTGTGATGGTGGGAACAATGTAAGACAGGTATAGAAGCTGTCGATGCATGATAATCGATGATGGTAGGAACAATGTAAAATAGGTATAAAAGCTGTCGATGCATAATAATTGTGATGGTAGGGACAATGTAAAACAGGAATAGAAGCTGCCGGTGTATGAAAATTTATGATGGTGGGACAATGTAAGACAGGAATAGAAGCTGCCGGTGTATGATAATTTATGATGGTGGGACAATGTGAGACAGGAATAGAAGCTGCCGGTGTATGATAATTTATGATGGTGGGACAATGTAAGACAGGTATAGAAGCTGCCGGTGTATGATAATTTATGATGGTGGGACAATGTGAGACAGGAATAGAAGCTGCCGGTGTATGATAATTACGACGATGGTAGGGACAATGTAAGACAGGAATAGAAGCTGCCGGTGTATGATAATTACGACGATGGTAGGGACAATGTAAGACAGGAATAGAAGCTGCCGGTGTATGATAATTACGACGATGGTAGGGACAATGTAAGACAGGAATAGAAGCTGCCGGTGTATGATAATTTATGATGGTGGGACAATGTGAGACAGGAATAGAAGCTGTCGGTGTATGATAATTACGACGATGGTAGGGACAATGTAAGACAGGAATAGAAGCTGCCGGTGTATGATAATTACGACGATGGTAGGGACAATGTAAGACAGGAATAGAAGCTGTCGATGTATGATAATTTATGATGGTGGGACAATGTAAGACAGGTATAGAAGCTGTTGATGTATGATAATTGTGATGATGGTGGGAACAATGTAAGACAGGTATAGAAGCTGTCGATGTATGATAATTGTGATGATGGTGGGAACAATGTAAGACAGGTATAGAAGCTGTCGATGTATGATAATTGTGATGATGGTGGGAACAATGTAAGACAGGTATAGAAGCTGTCGATGTATGATAATTTATGATGGTGGGACAATGTAAGACAGGTGCAGAAGCTGTTGATGCATGATAATTGATGATGGTTGGAACAATCGAAAATATGTATAGAAGCTATCGATGTATGATAATTGTAATGATGGTGGGAACAATGTAAATTGGGGTATAGAAGCTGCCTCACTCCTTATAGTGCTCAATATAAAGTAACGTTTTTCATTGCTAGTGACTTTTGACAATGGATTAAGAAATTGTGCCAGGTGTGGTATTTTTCTCAGTAAGATTGGTACAATATTCGCACACAATTGATCAATCGGTACTCATCGGATAATATCGTCCTT
This sequence comes from Sinonovacula constricta, assembly GCA_007844125.1. Lineage (NCBI taxonomy): Eukaryota > Metazoa > Mollusca > Bivalvia > Cardiida > Solecurtidae > Sinonovacula > Sinonovacula constricta. Next base: position 48,775,041 of record CM017559.1, on the reverse strand, counting down.
GATACGATCGTTCCACTGGTGCAATACTTACTTAATCGAGACAAACAGGTTTTCAAAGAAGCGAGTTGTGCATTTTGTAAGGTTATATGGTCATATTCAACAATTAACAGCCGTGTTTCGTTTGATATACAACTGTTTCTGAATAGGCGCGTATCTTGACCGTTTTTGAAGTTACGCACAATTACAAGGAAAATGACCTTTGTAGCAACACTTTTGAATACATACGGTTCTTTTGTTATGAATAACAGGTAAAATGCGGACATGAGAGAAGCCTAACGCAACATATGAACGACTAAAGTCCGGATGTGTATAAGTTTAATCATTTTAAACCTTTTCAACTTAATTGGTGTGGTAATAAGATTTTATAACATAGAAACTACGGAAATAAAATACAGTCAACTCTCGTTATCTCAAAATCGGTTATCTCAAATTTCCGGTTATGTCAAACTGTTTTCTACGGTCCCGTTTTTTTCCCTATAGTTTCTATATAGTTCGACTCCGCTTAATTCAAATTCGGATATGTCAAATTATCGGATATTTCAAACTGAATTCTTTGTCCCCACACGTATAAAACTGTTGAAATCAGTTGGTCTATCTCAAACTTCAAATTGCTTTAAGATGTAAATCGGCAACAATAGTGATTTTCACACCTACCGTGAAACTCGCGAAGATTTGGGCGCGAGTTTTATCGCCAATTATCGGCAATCAGGATTTCACATAATTTAGAGAAGAGGTTAATCGATTATAATTTAATTAGCTGATTTAATGAACAACAATTTCGTTAATCTTTTAACGCTGATTAAAGTGTTTCAGTTTGTACTTGTTGTTGTAAAAGTTTTTGAGAACTTGCAGGTATCAACTTTAGGTATACAAAATTAGGCCATGCACTTACGACGACGCAACAACCTACAATAAAAAGAAGAATATTAAATTACATTGTAAAAAATCTAATAACACTTTAAACATGCAAAACCACACAAACTTGCAGAAACTTAGTTTACAGTGGCAGATATAACAAGGAATTTCAGTCATTACCAGTCATCGTGTAGCAGGTAAGATTTTTAATATTTACACAAACTATCCTTAAATTCGGATATCTCAAACTTCGGATATCTCAAACTATTTTCTACGGTCCCTTGAAATTTGAGATAACGAGAGTTGACTGTATATCATTCCTAACCTGGGATTGGCATCGACTTTCTTAGTGTTTTTGGCACTTTTAGATTTTTTATTTTTCGAACTGAGGTTACGCACGTGCGTAAAGTGCGTAATGACAGAAACGCGCCTATTTCTGAATATTCAATTCAGGTGCCAAAACATCTACTTGTCCTTGTTTTGATAACATTTCTGGTATGTATATCCGTATGACTAACGCAGAATCACCGCTTGCTGCCACCACTGACTGGTGCTAGTCGATATACTTGTGGCGTTCTTCCTAGCTTAATAATAATAGTTTAACAAGTAGTAACAAGTAGTGATTGCAGTTAACTGTGCATACTAAATTTAATGACTTAAAACCAAATTAGTTCGCACATTGATGAGTTTAAGAAGATGCACTGTGCATAACCAACAGTTACTTGCTATGTAGGTGAGTTTTACAAAGAAATTTACTATAACTGATAAGCTAAACCTTTGTTGGCGGAGTTTTGCTTGCAGTTCTACACATGTTTTTGTATCGTGCACAGAACTAGGTCTAGTCTCCAACCAAATGTAATGCATCATGGCCAGTGTCCACCAACATGTCTTTCGGTCCAAGTTAAATGTACCGATTAACTCCATTTCTAATTTCACTATTTTGCTGACGCTACGCTGACTTCGTGTAAACGGAATTTAAGCGCAATCGGAATTGAAACAGTGACAATAAATTCGTAAAACATAACAGAGAAAACGCTGACGACGGATCACTAAGCGTGCTGTATTTGAACGACCAAATAAATACTTATACATTTGTAATTATTTAATTTGTATGTATTTTATATTTTTTATTCGCCAAAAGGATGTTAAATTTGTACAAATGTTGAAACATATGGCGAGGATTTGACGAGGAAATGGCAAATGAAATTAGGAAAGAAAAGGTTCCCTCTTTATTTTCTCTTTAAAATTGTCAGTTTTCTGCAACGTTAATACAGTAAAACCGTAATTTAGTCTTGCCAAGATTTCACAATTAAAAGACAAAACCCGTTGCAAACATAACGAGTGTGCTAATCAGCATTATCACCCTTCTTCTGAGAGTGTATCAGTTATCAACACCTTTATTCAAAACAAAAGAAAAGAAGTGACCAATCAGAATGTGTCGTCTTCAATTTTCCATCGTTTATTGCCTTGTATATAAACAATGTTTATCCAAATATTTCTTTATTCCAGCTTGCGAATCTCAGCATCTGTCTCGACACAAACTTTGAGTTCTTACATTATCTTAAAACATTAGTCGTGAAAGTCCACGACACTCGTTAAATTGTCTTTCGTAATTTGCCAGGCTTGTCGACACACAAGCAACAATGATGGTTGTTCCATAGGAGCCTTCGACCTAACACCGCCAGCACGTATCATCAGCGTTTGTCCGTTTCCGACTTGCTTCAGTTCGAGCCGAAACTTGCCACCTACTCCAAAATGTTCCCGCTCATCGACCCAGTGATCTACAGACCTAACTTGGAGATCTACTTCCATGAATCCATCGCAAAAGAGCCCTCATCCGACGACATAGCCTCCTATTTCCGAGACAACAGCAGTTCCAGTATTTCTGGCTGTGAATCACCTGATCAACAGGAAGGCTTCCATGTGTTCCCGGATCTCATGGAGTGACAATGGCGCCTGTAGTGTCAATGGTATAGGCGGCAAAGAGCACGATCTCAGACTGGCACAATCTCCGTTACTCGTATTTAAAAGAACCAATGGACTTTCAATTACGGAAATGTATCCCAATTGTGACGATTCTAAACCAGGGGTATACATTGGCTGCAGCATGGAGTTCCTTGCAGCGAGCCAGAGATTGAAACTAAAAATGCTGAAGAAAAAAGTAGTGGAACAAGACATTATGCAAAATATAAAACTTTTCAGCAATGATATCTCTAACGAAAGGTAACCAAACGCCACAGAAAGCTTACTTCCAGAAGGATTTCACCAGAAATGACAAGTGTGTTTACTTCCAAGTGTATTCCTTATTGGATCTACCCGATGTACAATTCGAACTTTATCGGAAGAGGCGGGGCTTCCTGAAAAAACCAGTACTTCTCGGAACTTGGACGGTACCTTTAAACAAGTTAGACCTGTATGAAGAAATGTCTGCGTGGGCAAAGTTTGAGGTGTCCTCTGAAATAAATTAAACCATCATAACCACTTTTTTCATAGAATCGTTTGCTTGAACTGCAAGAATCATCTTCTTCCAAGATAAAAAAAATAGAATTCTAATATATGCTATTTTCCAAAAAAAAAAGAAATATATGACAAAGTCCTATGAGTATTGCAACATATACCAAACTTCGAAAAGGCACAGAACAAAGGTATTTCACATGCAAGCCAAGCGAAAAGTAAGAACAAATTTGTGATGAGTCATTTAAGGAAAAGAGCAAGGTAGGGCAACTATCATTCAGAAGATTTTTATTGTACACTTTAATTAAAACGAGAAAGTGAATGCATGTATTCTATATTTATGTTCATATTACTGTTACTGTTTTTTATATATATATATATATATATCTATATATATATATATATATTATATATATATATATATATATATAATATATATATATATATATATATATAATATATATATATATATATATATATATATATATATATATATATTGTTGTGGTGTTTTGGTGTGCACGATTTATGTGTTTTGGTTTGTTGATTTGGATTTTACACGATCGATGTATGTAACAGTATTGAATCAGATATCGAGAAAATAAAACAAATAAACCCTGTTGAATTTTTGTTTCTGTCTTTTATTTCTTACATCCATATTTAGATGCCTAAGACTTCCTAACCTCCATAAAGACTCTTGTACATCGTCACAAGTATGCAGTTATTATGTTGACAACATCAGTCTCTTAGAATTTTGAGAGTCACAGAAGCTGGTCTTGACCGTCAGACCAGTCAACAACGTACGTTTTTTCGGGCAACACTAAAATAACTTATTCTAATATCCCATCTCATCGTATCAAATTTTCCTTTTCCAAACAAAGTTTAAGGGGTGTTTTGTCTACCTTGGAAAACTGATCAGAGGTGTATTTTCCACCTTAGTTTCCTTGTTGCTTTATAGAAGTTCGACTTATTTCTACATAAACTATTTGCCTTTTGCGATATCTCAGATGTCTTAAAGGCATCTCGAAACCCTTATATAAGTGACCCCCCCCCCCACCCCTTTATTGCCCCACCCAGCATGTGTGGGCATCTGTTTTCTGATAAGCCAAGGCTTATTCAAATCGAGCGTAAAAATTCCATTGGTATTTAATTTACCGCATGGTTCATGTCATTTTTAGTAATAGGAGAACAATCCGTTTTTATTAATGATATCTGCTCAGACCTACTGCTGCTGCTACTGCTGCTGGCGGTGGTCTAATTTAGCGAGATTCATAGGTACGAATAGTGTTAGGGGGTCTGGAGGGCATGCTCCCACAAGAGGAGTGTTGATTTCTAGAAGCCAGATAGTGCCATTTCCTGCATTTCCAATGCTTGATTGAGCTTTCTACAAAATATGTTTTTACACAAGTAGCTAACTTCCGATATTGTTGGTTTTTCAAGACATTTGAGGTTCGTCTTATCTGTCGGAATGGATATGTGACAATAGAAATACTAGTGCCATAAAGATTTGACATACTCTGAATTGTTAAACAACAACAGCGCCTTTATGGAACAAGCATGTAGCTGCCTGCACACAGAAAACGAAACTGCGTCCATATTGTCCCCAAAGAAAGAAAATGTTTATACATCTGCAATAAAATTGTACCCTGGTAGGGGTAAGGGGTACATTTATTGCGATCTACCACTAGTCATGTTTGCCTAAATACATAAAAATGCTAAATCGATTTGGTAACTTTTTGTAGTTCCGTAATTTGGTAAAGGATAAGTTTTGTACTCTTATATTTCAAATCAGAACGTCTTAGATAATTCCGCCCTGAGGGCGATCACACATTAGTAGAAGGAGGAATATGTTCATAACTGCATTTTTGTTCGTTTTTTAACACTATATTTTTCATGTTTTGCAAGATAGGCCTATAGATCTACCTTTGGTACGGCTGCATAAGAAACAACTTTTTTGCTTGTGAGGATTAAAATTTAAATAAATGGCCATAATTAGAAAAGTGGCGCCTGTATTTGAATAGCTTTAAATTAAGATGAATGTCATGGTTAACTACATTTTTACTTTTTAACGTCTGTAACATATTATTTTATTTAAAATCTAGTGATACCTTGATACCGAAACCTGAAGCCATTACCTACGATCTAGAAACACACAATTTTCCGGGTGGGGGGTGGTGGGCATTAAATGCAAGGGGTCTAGCCTAAAGTAAGAAGGTCGGTGCTTTAAGTCGGCCATTTCAGGATGTCAATGGAGGGACAATCAGCATTTTTTTTTATGAAAGTCTACCACTAACTCAGTACAGTAAGTACATTTTCTTGTATATATGTATTTTATATGAGATAACTACCTAGCCGCTAGTTTAAGACACCTGCTTCGGTTTGCGGCATACATTCTTAAAGACTTAAAACACCGATCTTCTTTCTTTAGATTAGATCCCTTGATATGGGCGAGTTGGTGATATGCGTTTGTTTCTTGTTGTGTTTTTGTGTTTTGTTGGGTTTTTTTGTGGTCTAAGGGACGTAACTAGTATGGACTATTTTCAGTGACGACGGTGATATAGCTCAGAACCGTGTTCGGGGCAATAAGAGTTCCTTCCCCTGAATTTGACAGGTGTCGCTTGGTGTAAATATGGGATATGCGAAAGTGAAAATTGTCATTCAGACGTGAGTAATGTACGAAAATATGACGTTAATATTTAACCACGTGCAAAAACATTACTAGAATCGGTAGGTGCTATTTTGTTTTAAGACCCCTTTTTACAATTTACAACCGATGAATCTCCATTCGTTTTACTGCTTTTACGAAAAAATGAGTTTAACTACGTCTAACCCTCTACTCTAGCATCTAGGAAGCCATTTCCAAATGTTGTGTTTTCAAATAATTCTGTTTTACTTGATTGTTGTATAACGCCTATTTATTCTATCAATATTTCATTAAATTTAACATAACTTTTCCTTAAACTAAGAGACTGGTTTTGCTACTGCAGCACTGGATCGGCTGTGTTGCTTTAAGATATATTTCAGGCCTACAATATAGTCAGGTCTAGCTATTATTCATAGAGGAGGATTCCAGGCTGATGTCTGGTTAGAACCATGGTATCCTACATGTCAGCAGGGACACCTTACCCATTGAAATTTCTAGTTCAAAAGTCCAATCAAACCCATGTGGTCAGGAGCAATGTAGCCTGAGCAATTTGTTCTCAGTTCTACCAGATACTGTGCAACTCTCCTTTACTGAGTTACAGCACATAGGGTTCTTATGAGTGTGCCCCTGGACTGAACCGACCAGTCCATTATATATAAACTGACACTGATGAGCCAGTCGTAACGCTATCCCATCAATCCTGAGCGTAAGGTAGGGGGCCATTACTATCAATTTATAAAGACTTTGGTGTGACACGGCCTGTGAATCGAACCCAGACCTCTTGCTCCACAAGCCAACACTCTATCCAACTGAGCTATGCTGGCAGTATAGAAATTAATGACTTTACAGTTGCTGTGTTTTTATATATTCGAAATTTTACATTCTCTTAAAGTTTGGCAGTGTTGTGTTTAGTATTTAGTTGAAACCTATTTAACACATTATGAAAATAAAAAGTAGTTTCTGCTTATGTGCTACAGACAGGGCATAGCCTTACTGGAAAGTAAAAGTTAGAGATACCAACATCCTGATGCAAATGGAGCTATTCATGGCAGATTATATTATATCTCATATAGGCAAAGTAAAAAAGGAATATCGTAGCGAGAACCACACGTGTTCATCATGGAAACTTTAATAGTTGGGAAATCTGCCACTCTGTCGCAGTCATGAACTAAAGATATGGCACATTCTTTCAACAAACCCTGTGAGAAATTGGTTACATACAATAGTATTAGAGTAGAAACAAATCAGCTTTCCCCATGCTCAAAACCTTCAAGCTCTGCATATTCGAAATTGTAAAGTAATACCTGCTTGTCTCGGCCCGCACTTGTAGTCTCTTAGCTGCAGCATATGGGCAACCAAATGTACCAGACACCAAACAAAAGTGAAAGATTCATAAACACTTCAAATTGATCACAGAAAAACTGATCAACATCATACAAACTGTATGGGGCGCCAATACAATAGTGGTAGAGTCAACGATTTGTAACTTCTCTGACTGCGTAGCCTCTTACCGCATTGGTTCGAGTCCCATTTGGGGCAAAGTATTTAATGTGGGAAAGTCTAACCTGCAGTGTGCCATTGGTTCTACCGTAGTATTTGTCTATAGAGTTTTCCTCCACCAAAACAGCAGGCCACCCCTATTACGCTATGATTGGTTGCTACAATGTATTAAAATAACAACAACATTAAACAGACTGACAACTGAATACAACTGTAGGATATCATCATACCTCAACCTAGGAAGCATGTGGCACCTGTTTAAAGCATTGCTGAAAAGAATGTCATATGTGGAAATGGAGCAAATAAGTGTACAAAGCTGTGGCATAGAAAACATGTATTCAAAAGGTGGCTCACCTTGAATGATCCTATGGATGATACAGGCAAGTCTCATAAAAACTAAGAAAGTTTTATGAGAATTGTAGTGAACCAAATACAACTTATGGCAACATAACTCTCCTAAGATCCCAGTTCATAGGGCCAAGACAACTAAAAAGGAGAATGCTGACAACATTTAACCATCATTGAAAAAAGAAGTGGGAGGGAAAGATCAACAGGAAGTGTCACAAAGATGATGACCATATGTTGAAGGCTTAATGAGGTATTTGATCACTCTTAAGAGCTCACAGAACCAGTTTTTGGTCCTATCAACTGTATAGCATGTGATAAAGTACCCAATAATCTATGGAAAAACAGCAAGACATCTTAATTAAGCTGCACAGTATTGGCAAAAATGCTGGCAAATCCCCATCCCATCCCAATTTGGGACCCCTGACCACCATTTGAAACTCCCTGCATTGAAAAATGCTGACTGGTGCACACACTTTTTGGTAGTTACAGTTGTTTATGACAGCAATTACAACTAAACCAGTCATGTCAGATAACAACAAGGCCATGATTCAAGTTGCTTCTGAGTTTAGGACAGTTGAGTCCCCAAATCTGGTCAGTGTTTTCAATGCTTGTGGCTATTTGTGAAGTTTTTAATTATACTTTTTTAATTTCAATGTTTGCCTTGGCAATAATTATATTTTATAATACTTGACAATATTTATTACCAGCCTGTCAGTCTTGACTCTCTGATTCTAAGACAATGTGTCCAACTGTATCTGTTTTACCAGATATGTCCTCTGGTCTAATAAGGTTTTGGGCAGACAGGCACATGTGCATAGCAGTGCAAAATATACACCATACCGATTGTGAAGGTCTCAAAATAACATTTGGTAGGACAGATGGTGAGACATTTTGTGTTAATTTTTATTTTCATACTAATGCATGAGAGGATGGTATAAATTATTTACATGTTAACCCTTTCACTCATACAGTTCTCCTAAATAACCATATGCCTAATGCATAACCAGATGGCTTATCAAGCCACCTGGCATGCATAGGTAAACTGGTGACAAAGGTACCTCAGGTTCATAGAGCATTATTGGTTTTGTGTGGGAAGCTGACAGTAGTTATGTTTAAGCTATTTTTTAAGCTAGAATGAGTTATTTAATCATATTTATGTAATTAAAAAGTTTATTCAGAAATAATTTTTCTTTCTGATGATATACTTTTCATGCATTTGAGGTTATATAAATTGTTAGAAGAAAGGTTTGAATAAAACAAAAGAAATATGTCATAGGCAATTTCTTTATTTTATGTTTGAAATATTCATTAATTGCTATTTTTTTATTTAAATAACAACATTTCAATCTGATTCCCCAAAACAGAAAATTCTGACTCAGTGTCACTACCAAACAAAATATCAAAAGCATCAGGCATACTTCTGAAGCAAGATAAAGTGAGACTATCAAAAATATTATCAAACAATTTGTGTACAAGATCTTTTTCAATAGGTGTTTACGATGCAGCGATTAGATGCTAATGAACGAGGCAATCAATTGAAGCTTAAATACCTTCCAAGTTGATCCACACAGCAATAAAACATTTTGCCCCTTTCATTAGTCAGTGGGTTTTATGATCCAATGCTGCCCCGAAGCAACAGGGGGTTCCGGTAAGTCGGCAAAATTTTTCAACATCAAATACTTCACTTCCATTTATTGTGAAGGAAGCGGATGTTTATTACATCGGCATACTCGGTTTTTACTGTAAGGCTGACCATGTGAGAGTTGTTGCGGTTTAGAAATGGTAAGATTTGCCAGCGAGTGTAAACAATGGAAAATTCCATTAGGGTGCTCTACAAACTTAGCAAATTGTCACAATTTTTTCAGAACAAACCCCCTTTTTTATTTACTAAATGTATAAATAAAGGCTTAATCTTACTGAATAAAGATAAAAGAAAGACTTTACATGAAGTATTCACTTATGATTTTGCACTTAACTTTGAGGGCGTAATTTCGCCAATCTATGGAAATGACAGCATAGCGTAAAATCGCGTATGCATGAGCCTGACGCACAACGCCAAAGATCGCCAAACTATTAGCCTGACGCACAACGCCAAACATCGCCAAACCATGAGTGAAAGGGTTAAACACTTACTTGATTGCTTTGTGTTAGTAACTGATATAGAGCGTGAAGTTATATTATTTAAAACAGACATATTTCCAAACATGTGCTGGCTGCCAAAGTTGTAATATTTTATATAATAATTATATACTATAACAAATTAATAATGCAATTTGTACTATAGAATGTAGTCAGATGTGACTAAAATAATTTTTTATCATAATCTATCCTAAAGTAAAAATATTATTTAGTACTTCCCTGTGAGTGTTTATTCTTGTACTATTAATGTTACATGTAACAGTTGTAACTGTTGTCTACTGTAAATGATATCTGGTTTGATATGAGCTATGTGTAAATGTCATTGTGTTTCACTATTGTTTTATACATTGCAAATGTCCTAGTTTCAACAATTTGTTGTTTATCATTCTCTGGACCAATGATTAGTTGTAACAAGACTTTGTTGAACTCTTCTTAAGTTGTAGATAAACACACAATACAAGATTCTTTGTTTTGCTTATAATATAAAATAATATAAAGAGCCTTTATAATAGAAAAGTAACATCTGCTCACAATTAAATGCATGGATATCATGATATAGTTAGAAAGACAGTAAATGGTCCAGCTACTGATCAGACAGCTCCTCACTGATTCTGGCTGATCTGGATCAACAGTTTACTTTAGTCTAATCTGTTGCTAAGCAGGATAAGAGTTAAAAAAGGCTTAGTTCAAAATGCAGAAAAAATATCTTTTCTCTTTTGTTATATTGCAGGTATATAGACATCATGGCATATGGAGGAGGGGGCATTCAACCAGGTATGTAATAGGAGTTTTTGACATACTGCTTTGTAGTGAGGTTGTTTATTACCATTTGTGATGTCTTGGAGAGAAGGTATGGCTTATGTGATAGGGAAGAACACTGCTATATCTACAGTAGATCAATACTGTAGCAGAATAATATTGGGATATAAAGTGCCTACATGTAGTGTGAAAAGAACATGTCCTCAATGTTTGTTTTATTCCCAGGTCCAGGGTTTTCATCATGTCTTGATGATGTTCCATTTAAACTGGGTCCCAAGTTCATGCCACCAGCCAAGGTAAGACAATTAGAAATATTTTTGTACATTTTTGTAAACTTAAAATAACATATCCCACATTTTTATTTGTGACTTTAAAGAAAGGGTTTGACATTTGGAGCAAGGAAAACATTTGGAGAAAGAAAATAGGTTTTGGTTTCCTTGAAAAATCATATAAAAATTTTCTGATGCCCAGGGATTTGTGTGAGTCTGAGAGAGCTGAAATCCAAAGCCAGAAAATCCATTTTCACATTAGCTTAAATTTAATATATATATATATATATATATAATTCAGAGAGAGAAAAGGACAGAGAGAGAGAGAGAGAGAGAGAGACGGTCATGCAACACAGCAGTTGTTCTTGATATTAATTTACATATGATAGACACAACTTTTTACAGACACATTAAGTTATCTTTTTATCACAGTAAATCTACATTGCATGTAAAAATAGATTAGGCATAAATAAGACAACATGTCAAGTTGATCATGTTTTACACAACTTCCCCATAAAAGCATTGTAAATGTACCTTACAGTGACCTTGTATAACTCCAAACTCCAAACTATGTGGTAATATAAGTTAAACGTGTATATTAGTCATAAGAATATTTGGTTGGGTCTATAGTAAGTCAGTAATTTAGAGCAACACTGGCATGAATTCACTCCACAGTTTGAGTATGAATACTTATGACATTAGTTGTGGAAGTGCTGTCCACAAGAACCTGAACTCTTACTGTCCTTACAACTTATTCTTGAATTATCATACTTAGTTTATGTTGTCTACAAACACCTCCATTAATGCAAGCAACATATTGTATGGGACATCCGTATTCTTTATTTTTATATTTTAGTACGTAATCTTGTTTTTCAGGTAATACTTCCACCAGGCTTTGATGTTGCCCAAAGTACTAGAAGCTCTTCTGCTCTAAATGCTGAGGTAACATTCCTTTTGTTTTATAATTTCCTGATAGCTCGAAGGATATGTCATAGGATTGGAAAATATCTAGTTTGGAGTCTGAGTCACTAGAATAGCAAGAGTGGGTGAGGAAGTACATTCAAGAAGCAATGCAAGTGACAGGTCAACAGTGAACAGTGTTTTCATGGTCTGTTTTATCAGCTAGAAGTTGCCTTATGACCCAGTCTGTTGGTCAAAATAATATTATGAAGAGGCACAAAAAATATCCCACATCATATGCACAATACATCCCCAGGTCTGTCATGAATACAGTATCACCTTAATAAGTAGTAGAAAGTGTAAGTGCATCACTTGTAAACTATTTTTTATACTAAACTGTTGTTTAACCGTTGCAAGGCTACTAAAGGGTTTATGGAGCAATTCATAAAAATGTCCGAGTAATCTTTTTTATCATATCATGATTAAAAAAATATCATATCATATTAAAAAAAAATGCTATATGTTAATACAGTTTTTAAACCTTTAAATTTCATTATTTTCAGTATACATTTGAGGTTGAGGAAGCTGTATTGAAATGGTCTGCTGAGCGAGAGAGACAACAAGATGAACATAGGAGGTTAGAAGAAGATAGACTTACAGCCCAGAATAGGGAATCTTCTTCATCAGATAGTTCTGAAAATGAGGCAGATTTTGGTCTAAATCAAAATGATGCCACAAATTCTGATCCCTTGTATGAAAATGCCCCATCTGTTGGTGATTCTTTGTACGAAAACACTGGTGCACTTAAGCCAAGACCTGCTCCAAGGGTTAAGATAAACTTTACTTCTAACCCTTCATATTCAAGTGTGACATTACCCAGTCCTTTGATTGCAAACATATCATCCAACAATATTCTACAACCCACTCAGATTGCTACCAATGAAAATGGCAGTGAGAAAACTGAAACTGTTACAGAAGTGGCGAAAAAGTTTGATATGACTATGTTTGAAAAGGTGGATGATCCATTTGATAATGTAGAACTTCAGACAATTAATGTTATGCAAGAGCTGGCTAGTGTTCTAAGAGAGACAGATAAGAATAAAAACAATAGTCCTAAAACCCCAAGTCCAGGCAATGCTAGGACTGATTCTACTAATGTTGTTATAGACATCCCAGAACCTAAAATAACTGCAACTGAAACTCCCTTGGCAGGTACTTCAGACTACAGTTGACCAAAATGAGGCTGAGATTCCCATGTACGAAAATGTGCAATCAAAATCAACGGTGCCTAAACCATTGAATGGACATGTATCAAATGGTCAAGATTTGGTGTTTCTACCACCAATTCCATGCCCGTAGAAATCTTGTAGGTCTATCTTCACCTCTACCACCCATTGGTCAGTCAGAGTGTAGATTCTCTTATTCTTTCATCCAACCAAAGTCAAATTAACACAAGTGATACAAACAACATGGTTAGCAAGAGTGTCAGTTTGACCGAGTCTAATTCAAACATTTATGAAAATGCCCCTCCAGCTTCTAGTCGGTCGAAATATCCAAAACCACTCAAACCCCCTCCACCAGTTCCTAAACCTCCAAGGATATTTAAGTACAGTCGGCATGAATTAAACGAATCTAAGCCAGAGGATAATAGTGGTAATAATGTAATGACATCGAGTGTACAGATTCAACCCAGTGTTTCAAACCCTGCTGAAGGATTTAGTGTACAATATAGAAACAGACATAGCACACCGGATCTACACACACACACTCAGTCTGGGACAGAAGGAGTGGGACTCAACTTTGTTTCGTCACACTTCGGAGATGGCTTTGTTGCTCCAGCACGTCCTGTCCCAGTTCCAAGACGGTCCCATTCTCCCCCATCGAGGCCATCATCTGGTCAGGTGAGCCCAACAGTATGTGCCTATTTAATTTTTCATCTTCATATTTTTCATTAATTTGTTGCTTCATATTTGATCACTATCAGTCATAGAATCTGCCAAGACATATATTTGAACCATTTCTGCTTATAAAAATGAAGATGATGCATAAAAATATCCATTGCTGGGCCCAAGAGTGCAACAAAATTAACACACAAAAAAGCAGAATTAATTAGAAACAGATATTATGGCTGTTGTATTATATTCTTTTCGCATTTTTCATATGTATAAGTATGGTACTGGAAATGTGGTATTATGATGATCGTATCACTTTGGCCTTTTTCCCTGAAATGAAGGGGCAATTGTTTTAATGAGGAAAATGACCTACTTTTAGCAACATATGGACCAAAATGGTCTTCTAACAAAAACAACTTTAACCAGTTACTATAAGTTCTTGTTGGTCTCCAACAGAAGAGACAAATTCAATACCATATAACATTCTGTCCCTAATGGTAATTTATTCTATGCAAATTTCATATAAGTGTTATACAAAATAGAAAGCGGAAAACTTCATAAAAAATTACAGAGCTAACATTGAGTTTATGAACATGTAGCTGTATATATTTATGCACATTTGTTTAATTTGTATTTTTCATGTCATAAATTATATTGTTTCTTGTAAGTACACCATTTGTGACAAACAGTAAGAATCGGTAAAATGGCATCGAAACATTCCTGGATTATTGTAAACAACGAACCTTGCTCTCTGAACTACTAAAATAAGTCTGATGCTAACAGTGATAGTCATCAGGTACAGATGCAGTTCATATAAAAAAAATGAAAATAAACGTGCACAGTCTGATATTAGTGATTGATAAGCTTAAAACGAGGGAAAAACCATGGACATTAAAATGATCATTTTAGAAGGAATTGTTTAATATTATAAATGGATGTGTCATACTGAGATAGAGAAGAAATCTTTTTGTGACCCTAAGTGCCCCTGTGCTATAATGATAGAAATGTAGCTGCACAGTATCGGCAAAAATGCCGGCTAATCCCAATCCCTAAAAATCATGGCAGATCACTTCATCTGTTGATAACTGAAAGGTTATTATGAGGAAGTGTTGGCTTTTCAACAATTTAACTAATTTGGCTGATTGGTCAGTTAACCCAAAGAACAATATTGCCATTGCCATTATAACATTTCATATGGAATTATAAGATGCAAAATGGCAACAATAGTGATTTTCACACCTACCGTGAAACTCGCGAAGATTTGGGCGCGAGTTTTATCGCCAATTATCGGCAATCAGGATGTCACGTAATTTAGAGAAGAGTTAATCGATTATTATTTAATTAGCTGATTTAATGAACAACAATGTCGTTAATCAATTAACGCTGATTAAAGTGTTTCAGTTTGTACTTGTTGTTGTAACAGTTTTTGAGAACTAGTTGACACGGCCTTCTCAACTTGTAAATAAAATGAGAGGTCGCGTTAGTGATTTTATCATTCTTCTACTACCTACCCCCAATACACGTACTGATTATTGGATAAAAAATAAGCTTTAGGTATTATACAAAATTAGGCCATGCACTTACGACGACGCAACAATCTACAATAAAAAGAAGAATATTAAATTACATTGTAAAAAAATCTATTAACACTTTAAACATGCAAAACCACACAAACTTGCAGAAACTTAGTTTACAGTGGCAATTAACATTTTTTTTTATTACAAATCATTACAAAAATGAATTATATGTCTTATAATCTATTACTTTTTTGGCCTAATGAATCGAATAAATCCAGGTTGATAGAAAATGCACTAAAAATATGTTTCCTCAATGAAAGTGACATTAAAATCTTTTAAGTGTCCACAAATCAATCTGAATGTGTGTAAAGTTGGTCAGTCATTCATTTTGTGATATACTCACTGATTTTCACCCTTGCACTGATTGCTGAGCCTTTCCATTAAATTATACTTGACAGATAGTTTTTGGAACCAATCATTGGCCATTCTCCAGTCATAATAATTGATGCATTGTAATTGAGCAGAGATATCCATTAAGTGACTTACTCTCATGTATACAATGTTATTTATATCTCTTCCAGTCCTGGAATCGGTACAGTCCCCTGCCAGATCCTGTCGGCCAGGGGATTGAACAACCAACCAGTGTATCCATGCCGGCAGTACCCAGTAGGCCAGCCAAACCCCCGAGCCCCTACCTGTCCTCTGAGGCTCGAGCCTCTGTAGATAACCTCATTACCATGGGCTTTCCCAAGGAAGCAGTCATCAGAGCAGTGTCCAAGATAGGCAATGATGAGAAAGAGGTACAATCAGGCAGATGTTACTTTGAAGTGTGTCATTACGATAGATCTCTTTTTGCATTTACAACTTGGGAAAGAGGTACAATCATTCAGATGTTACTTTTAAGTGCATTGTTATGATAGATCTCCTTTTTGCATTTATTACTTGAGAAAGAGGTACAATCAGGCAGATGATACTTCGTAGTGTAAAGATCCAATAAATCTTTTATGGATTTATCACTTGAGAAAGAGGTACAATCAGGCAGATGATACTTTGTAGTGTAAAGATCCAATAAATCTCCTATGGATTTATCACTTGAGAAAGAGGTACAATCAGGCAGATGATACTTATCTCTTGCATCTGATATATAATATAAAAAAGGCATCATTGGTAACTTTATATAAGGTGCCAATTCAGAAGCACATTTTGTATTTATTTTTTCATTTAAATGTGTTCTTCTTTTTAGATTCATTGGCATATAGTTAATAAGACCACTTAATTTCCATCCATAATCAAGTACAGTTGCTGAGATAGGACATAAAAGAAGAAAGATAACTGTAGATAATTGTTGCATTAACAGCCTGTAAATGTTAAAGAGGTATTAACTGCAGGTCTTTAAGTTTTTTTAAAAACGTAATACTGAAATGTGGTAAGGTCTGTAGTCCATATTGAGTGACAAGTTAGTGGGTGATTATTTCTTTCAGTCCAATCATGAGAACCTTGATCAATGTCAGATTGCTTGAAGCAACCTAATTCTGAAATTTAACAAATAATCAGAACTTCCAGGTATCATGGAAATTGTCAGTGCATTGTGAAAACTGTATTGTTTAAAGCAATATGATATTAGGTCACACTTTGATTCAACTCAAACCCCTCTTCCATCAGTCATGGGAACAGTGATTTTGATTTTTAAAACACAAAAAGAAGGAACACAATTTAAGTTAATGCACACCCCTTTAAGGTCACATTCTTATTATTTTAGAACAATTAACTTCTGTATACTGCTAAAGCTTGCTAAATCTGAGATAGAATATCAAGAAAATAAACTCTAGTTTAAAAATAAGAAGTCTGTCGACCGGAAGAATGAAGAGTTAAATGTGCAGTAATGATACATGCAATTACAGCTCACAGCCAATATATTTACATGCTTCACATCAAACTTGTACCATGTGAATGATAAGTTTGGCAGATTGAATTGCCAGACAGACTTATAGAAAATGAATACATGCTTGGATGTCCATATTTTCAGACAGTTCAAATGTGAAATATTTTTCTCAGCCTAAATTTTAAATTAGAGTGATTGTAGTGATTTTAGTCAATATTTTAATTGAAGATTCTGACAAGATGTTGAAAAATCCATCAGAAGAAAGATCTCCACAGATGGCCATCCAAATTTTATCACTCTTCATTTGACAATTATCACATCTTCTCTAACGTAACTTGGTACCAATGTCCAGGTAGTTACAGTAACATGTACTTAGATGCTTGAATTTAAGAAAAAACAAAGACCACATGTTTATCGACAGCCTGCATGACACATAGAAAATTTAACCAGTTACTTTTCGTTTTGTAAGCCCTCATCTCCATTACCAAATATCAGAAAAACAAATGGGTAAGTCACTTACATGAGTATAATGGTCTGTTACATGAATAAAATGTCTCAGTTACATGAGTATAATGGTCTGTTACATGAATAAAATGTCTCAGTTACATTAGTATAATGGTCTGTTACATGAATAAAATGTCCGTCAGTGACATGAGTATAATGGTCTGTTACATGAATAAAATGTCTCAGTTACATGAGTATAATGGTCTTTTACATGAATAAAATGTCTCAGTTACATGAGTATAATGGTCTGTCACATGAATAAAATGTCTCTGTTACATGAGTATAATGGTATGTCACATGAATAAAATGTCTCAGTTACATGAGTATGATGGTCTGTTACATGAATAAAATGTCCGTCAGTGATATGAGTATAATGGTCTGTTACATGAATAAAATGTCTCAGTTACATGAGTATAATGGTCTGTTACATGAATAAAATGTCTCAGTTACATGAGTGTAATGGTCCGTCACATGAATAAAATGTGTCAGTTACATGAGTATAATGGTCTGTCACATGAATAAAATGTCTCAGTTACATGAGTATAATGGTCTGTCACATGAATAAAATGTCTCAGTTACATGAGTATAATGGTATGTCACATGAATAAAATGTCTCAGTTACATGAGTATAATGGTCCGTCACATGAATAAAATGTGTCAGTTACATGAGTATAATGGTCTGTCACATGAATAAAATGTCTCAGTTACATGAGTATAATGGTATGTCACATGAATAAAATGTCTTAGTTACATGAGTATGATGGTCTGTTACATGAATATAATGTCTGTCTGTGACATGAGTATAATGGTCTGTTACATGAATATAATGTCTGTCTGTGACATGACTATAATGGTCTGTCACATGAATAAAATGTCTCAGTTACATGACTATAATGGTCTGTCACATGAATAAAATGGCTCAGTTACATGACTATAATGGTCTGTCACATGAATAAAATGTCCGTCAGTGACATGAGTATAATGGTCTGTCACATGAATAAAAAGTCTCAGTTACATAAGTATAATGGTCTGTCACATGAATAAAAAGTCTTAGTTACATGAGTATAATGGTCTGTCACATGAATAAAATGTCCATCAGTGACATGAGTATAATGGTCTGTTACATGAATATAATGGTCTGTCTTTGATGTGAGTATATTGATTTATTACATAAATATTATGTCTGTCAGTGACAATTATGGTCTACTAAATAAATATAACGTCTGTCCATACATGTACATAACATGAGTTGAATGGATAACTACATAAATATAATGTCTGTCCATACATGTACATGAGTATAATGGACAACTACATGCCTATAATGTGTTATGACAGGTTGTTGAGTACCTATGTCTGGTGGACCAGCTCAAGGAAAAGGGATACAGCAGTATACTGGTTGAGACAGCCCTGCTGCTCTTCCACAACAACATGCAACAGGTATGTATTCAACTTTACTATTTGATTGTAAATTTACCTTAAAATAATTATCACCTTATATGATCAGTTCTTCTGACATTAAACTTGTGACCTAAATTTTAGTTTTCTTGATAATAAGAAGCCTATAAGATTCTCTTTTAAAATTAATACATTCATAAAGGTCAAAAACTTGCCAATTAGGTCTAAAATTGCAATCCTTTTACTTACTGTCCAATTTATTACATTTGAAAATTATATATTGTGATAAATGTTTTGCTTGATTTGTTTTGCTGTAATTATGCACAAAGAGTAGGATGTTTTCAACTTCCAAGCAGTGAGTTTTTATACACCTGTAGAAGATTGGATGTATTTTGGGATCACCCATGGCGTGCGGGCGGCATCCATATTTGTCCCAAGCATACCTTCTACATTATCAAAGCTACTGACGTGAAACTTAATATAAAGATTTTTCTTATTGAGACAAAGTGCAATGCACAGGAACTATAACTCTGTACGTCGGGATTTTGGAGTTATGTCCCTTCATTTAATTTTCTTGTTAAGAGCTTAACTCCTATGTTATCAAAGCTAATGATTTGACACTTTGCAGGTTGATAGATCTCAGTTAGACTGAGTGCTGTGCAGAAGAATCATTACTGTACACTTCATGATTTTGGAGTTTTACTCTTAGTTCATTTTCGTACTTAAGATATCTGGACGATACTCATACATTATCAAAGCTATTGACTTGAAACTTCATAGGTGGATATATGTTATAGAAGCAGAGTGCCCTGCACAAGAACTGTAACTCTTCTCTACTTATTGTTGAGTAATGCCCCGTTCTGCACATAAGCCATTACTCTCATGTACATTTTTGTATATTTGATGTTATTCCCCTTTGATTTTTCTTTTTCAATAACCTAGATTGCAGTCCACAATCATTCTAAAGTGCATTGCACAACAGTGCACAGCAGTTTGGCAGATTATAGATTTTGTTAGGTTATTCTACTTTAATTTCAGTTTTTCTTGCAATAACCCAGAGTGCAGTCCAAAACTTTGCCATACTTCATTGCACAAGATTGCACAGCAGTTTGTTTCAAAATGCCCTATTGACGGGCGTATTTTTCTCTGCCCTGCGGTGCTCTTGTATTTTCTTGTTGTAGTTTTAATTTGGGGTTAGATTTGTACGTTGTATAATAATAGACACAACTAAAGGTCAGAATATCTGACATAGGCCATGTAAAACTATTGCGTATTGTATTTTTTTCAGGCATCCACCTACCTGGAATTATTCACCCAGTTGCAGGAGCTTGGTTTTAATGGTGAGAAGATTCAGCAAGCTTTGGTTGAGACCAAGAATGACAGGGAGAAAACAATTGATATACTTACGGCTTCTTAAGAAACATACCTGCCCTTGGAATTGGAAGAAAATTTACTGGAAGCATCGACATGGGAACATTTCATGTTGAATGATCTGGTGATAAATCCGAATTTGTCTATGACAAAAGCATGTACTACATTTAACAGTTTACACATTATCTTTTTCATACCTTAAACATTTGTTTATTTAATATACAAACATAAGTTTGGGTATTTAAATTAATAGTCATTTATGTCTATATTCAAAGACTAAATTCCTCAATATTGTGATCAGAATTAGTTTTTGCTCTTAAAACTGGGTGGACATAGGAGTTGACATTTCCCAAAAAATTCAAGGTTGTCAGCAGTGTCTGTTACTTGCTTAATCAAGTGGATCCTGCAGACCTCTAACAGGTCTGATGATTTACAGTATGTATCACAATAAACATAAAGTAGTGTAGATTTCACCTGTTCTGTTCCAGTAGTGTGGAAATAACTTACAAAACCATCAGTCGGTAAAACAGACATGAATTCGTAAACAATTTATTTTTTTATTTTTTTTATTTAAAAACAAAACTTGTTAATTTCTTTTTAAGTCAATTTTTATTTTCAATCAATTTACTTATTGACATATGGAATTGATCAGCTTATGAAATCACTGCAAATTGGCCTGTCATGGACAGACAGGCTTGAGATAATGTGAAACCAGAGGGTTGAGTATGTCTGTTGATAATTAAATTATGCTGCTAATTACATGATTGTAAAGTAGTAGTATTTTCCACTTTGTGGGAATGTAACTGAATAATTTATATTGTTTATAATCTTTGTATAGCCACTGGAACAAAATCTTACAATTAAATATAATCGATTAAAGATTTTTTCATGATGAGATTACCTGTCTGCATTGTGCTACCTGGATTGTTGTATTATATTCTCTGTTTATTTCATCCTATTCTGCAAGGTGATATTGAGTGTGTGGTCCAGATGGACCAGATACCTTATTTTGTAGAGCATTCACCAGGGTCACGTAAGAATTGCAAGTTTACAGCCTGGACTGGCTGCACACTTTTCACTCTTAGTCACACTTTGCTGCTTTGACTCCTATTATTTAAAGAATATACCCAAGAGCTGATTTTAAAAATCACAGAAAAGCAGTTGTTATATTCCAACACATTTAACATCACAGTTTACAATTGGTGTTTCCCTTTAAGCTCACCTCAAAAAAAAGACAGCCTCAAGCCACATGAGGGCATGGGGGGATGATCATGAACTTAGTCTGCTGTGATGTTTTCTTTCTTTGCTCTGCCATTTCATAATAGGTGCATGGTCAAGAACATGATGTTTAGTTTTAAGTTAAAAGTTTAACAGTCCAGAGTGTCTCTTGTTACAGTAAAATGCAATCATTATTTAAGTTGACTTGTTGATAACTTGGTCTCAAAAGAACAGCTGTTAGGTGCATGAAATAGCTTTTCATGTTTGATGGTTATAAGTGGTCTGGACATTGGTGTGTGTATGTGCATGCTGCACATTTCTTTTTCACTCTGTGTGTCACAACTGCCACTCATCATCTGACAGCATACATTTTATGACAGACACAAGCAGACTATGAAATTATATTGACTATTTGGAGTTTTATATGGCTAAATTGGCTTGAAATACATATGTTTTAAATACTTGATTCTCCCAACATAAATATGTGAACCAGAAAATATGAAGAGTAGCATGTTCACATAAAGACAGGTAATCAAAGTAATCAAATTAAATCCATTTATTTTGGTTTAACAATGGTTTGCATTAGAAAAAAAAGAAAAGATGCTAATTTGACCAACTTGTGTCAATGTTATTTTTATGCACCCATTAGGCTGTATATGCCAAACACTGTGGGGATTTCTCCAGCAGTCTTGTTTTGCTTCTCAGACATAAATTCAATATAATTTACAGTACTTCAACTAAAGTTTACCATTTTCGAGACTACTTATACATGTGTAGTTCCATATTTACAGGTGCAACCATTAAGGTCAAGGTCTTCATTATTTACAATTGCAACTATTGTTACTGGCATCCCTCAACCCTCACATATTGTTTCTTGCTTCTGTAAATATAACCAAAACCTTACACCATTGTTAAGGTGTGTACTGCTAAGCTCACTGGTTATAGTATCAGCTTCTCACTCTTTGGCCCTGATTTGAATCCCACTTGGTGCCAAAAAGTTTTTTTTTCAAGCTAAGCTCTCTTAAACAGATGTCAGTCTTAGGGTCATTAAGATCAAGGTCATTGCATCTTCACGAGATGTCAATTGCAGTGACATTTCTTGTTTCCAAACAGTTCCTATTCATCCCAGTTTTCTTTGATCATAGCATTGTTTTGCACTTATGCTAGCCCATACCACATACAACTAGCATGCACAATTTTTTCTAAAGGTTTTTAGATAAAGTGAAAAGTACTAACACAGTTAGAGTCAGGTAATGTCTGTTACGCATTTATGTACATATACTTTTTCATTGGCTATGGTTGTGATGATGTTTTTTTAAAGTTTAATGATATGTGTATTTTAACCTCCAAAGTGCATGTTAAGTACATGTACACATTGACGCTTGTACGCCCTGCCATACTTACATATTTAGTATGAGATTGAGAGAATATTTTGTAATATTTTAAATATGATGTATATGACCATTTTACTGCTAGAACTGAGTGTGTACTATGCATTAGTAAAACAGTACATGTATATCAATATGACATTGTAGTCTTCATAAGATTGAGGCTTTTAAAAGCATGAGCTGATAAAGGTTATGCCACGTAGTTTAAAAAACAGCAGCTGCATTCCCTATAATGTCAAAGATCTATTATTATACACACAAAAGATTGGACACATCAATAAGCCGATTAACAAGCTCACTTATTTTATATGATAGATATGTAAGTTGCTGAGAGCCTTTAGGGGACAGTCATATTATGAGAACAGCTAGCATATACCAAACAAACTTTGACCAAGATTGCTACAAACTGACCACAAGATGCAGCTTTCCTGACCTTCCTGTCACTTGCATAATAGCTGGGTAGGATGTTTACTCTGACGAGCCCTTGTGTGTATGTCTAAACTTAAATCTCTTATGAGCTTATGCAAAAGCTTTAACATTGAGTCTTTAAAATATGCTTAATCCCTGAACTTTGAAGAAAATGGAAAAGTAACGTTTAATTCTTTCTTGTAGGTTATGCCAGAATGGTTTCTTTTAAATCAGTATTTTAACAAAAAATATGGTTAGGATATACACTTGTATGCCTTTATGCAATATTAGTAAGGTGCACCTGTAGCTTAGTGGGTATACTTGCCGACTTCTCACTCCTTATTGACCCATCATCCTGTGAGTTAGAGTCCTTAAAGGGTGTAAACCTTAACGCTGGGAGGTTTTCCAGTTTACCTGTGTTGCACCACTGGGTCTATCCTGGAGCCTGATCAATTCCAGCTTACCTGTGTTGTGCCGGTGGTCTATACTCGGCCCTAATCATTTCATGCTTAGCATTTTTAAGAGTTAGTACCAGTCATTAACTTTTGAAAATGAAGGTGTATATGGCAAGATGATTATATTCATGTAATTAGTATTGGAAGGTTTGCCATGCACAAATATTTGTTAAAAGGAAGTAATGTGCTTGACATTGATGAAAAGGGAAATGCTGGTCATTTCAGATGGTATCAAAGGGACTCTCCTTTCATTACATGCATTTTAATTAGCATTGCCAACACTTGTTTATATTAATGATACTTTTGAATATGTTTCTTCTTGTAATGATTCTTTTGTATATTTTTCAGCCTTATCTTTACCGATGTTGTTTTTGGTAATTTTGTTCTTTGATTATCTGTTATCCATTTTATGGTATATTTCTGTGCATATTTATTTCAGTCTTTCATTGTTACAATAATTTTACTTTTAGCTTGATGTGTTAGAGTTTGATCTTTAGTTTGAATTTGCTAAATGGATTGGTCAAATTTTTGTTCTTTTAAAGATATGTTGTATAGACATCAGTTAGGAATTTAGTGATCCTCTGGCTTGAATCATTTGGCAATTTTATGGTAAACCTTAGAAGTTATAAGGTAACTCTTCATTCAGACAGAATATGCAAGTAGTTGTGTTGTGCATAAGAAATGGCATTAGACTGGTGTTTTAGTGTGAACCTAGACAATAGTTATTAAGTCCTTTCCATTAAATATTGTTAAGTAAGGTAATATAGTCTTACATCTAGAAAGGTACATTTAAACAATCTCTGTTCTCCTGGGAAAAAAATCTACTGTAGCTCAGAAGAAAAAATGTCCATTACTACCATGTTATTTTGATTGAATATCAGTTATCTTCACATCATTTTCTGTCTGCCAGAAAATTTGTTTCTTTTGTTGTTTCTACATATCATCTCATAATGCTAGTTCAAAACTTGGCCATTATAATAAGAAATACATGTAATATAGTTCATACATTATAGTCAATGTATACAGAAAATGTTCCTTTACGTTAATTTGATTTGTCATTCCATTCAGTCTTTGAAAAGGTCGATTCACACTGAACATTGTTGTGAACTACTAGTATTTAAGGTAGTCTCAACATTGCTTGCTTTCTTGAAGGTATGACAGTTTTAGACTCATTTACATGGTTTGTCCTTGGCCCATATTGAGGAATGTTAATTTTACACCACAATCATTCTTTAAAGCATTATCTTAAAAAAATGTTTTTATTATATTAAGAAACATGAATCATGTTTTCAGGTATGATGATAACTTAGTTTAACTCTTGTTGTTTTTTACTTCATTTATTGGATCAGAATAATTCTGTACTGCAATTGACATTGGGTCTTGAACACAAAAATATAGAACTATATCTGATCAATATCTGTACATTGTATTCGTTCCTAACAATGATTTTGTCAATATGTCATAATTGTGTTTCTTTTTATCGTTATAAATGTCATGTTTATGGATAATAAAAAGTATTTCTTACCATGATGTTAGTTCTGTTCACAGCCCACATGGATGCAGCTATATGATTTAAAAACATGAGAGTAAATAACAACCCCTGGCAAAGAATCACATCTGATACTTTTACAGGAAAATGCATCTGTGGCATAAATTTGGTTTTAGTGATCAGGGTACATAATTATAATTATTTTATGTCTTTAAATTCAAAACTGATAATTTTTTACACTGAAATTTTCAAATTATTCACAAAATAAAAATCACTACAATACAGGCACTATAAATTGGTCACATTTTTTTAAGTATATTTTAATTACAATATTTTAACTGTTTAGTATAGGTTTCATCCGCAACATGGTCACACAGTTTCGCATTATTGATACACAGCACCATATCACATTTCATGTGTTTTTAAATAATGGTGTGACTTATGGAGCCAATCAGTGTACTGTTTTGACTCATGTTTACACATGACATATATTCCTACATGCAAAGTTAGGAAATATGCTAGATTTTTGACCTGATGACAGCTATAAAAATTGAAGCATTATGATGCATTTAATTCTACTAATGCATAGACAACAATGTCTTAAAGGACAACAGGTTTGCTATTTAATCCAGTGATCTGAAGAAATATTTCAAAAAGTTATTTGATTTGGTTTAACAAAGTTTTGCTGTTCTGAGCAAAGGTTAATAAATAAAAATTGACAAATATCCATTCGTGTATGTGACACCAAGTATTATTAAAATATTAACTATAGTATAATATATGATATAAATATTAAAAAAGTAAGTAAAACAATGTTCAATATAAAAGAATCTTTTTATAAAATATATGGCCAAACCAAATCAACCTGTATTGCTTTTGGCAGTTTTGTTTATTGATTTTTTTTAATATGAAGCATTAAATATTTTAACACTGCACACATGATGGTTTGTCTGTATAAAGAAATATTAAATCGTGTTCAATAAAGTATTTCTTCATTGTTTCTTACAACTGACTTATAACCATATCCTTGTAAACAAATAAATGGTACAAAATGAAAACGCTATATCTTTAGACTTCGCTGTAGTAAATAGTTAAAAGACATACACACTAGGTCATTGTGAGAACCACCTTTCACCGTGTCTAGTGTGTAAGAGTATCCGCATAATACAAACATGACGCGGGAGATTCAAGATGGCTGACAAAACAAAATTTCTAATAAGTGCCTTGACAAAGGAAGATTTTAGGTATGATCGAGTAAATACAGTCACTTTTTATTATTGCAACCTTGCAGATATTCATAATGTTGATTGAAAATCCACATAGTAACTGGATTGCGAATACGTTTGCCGAGGACTTAGACCCTGCAAACTATGCCGAACATATCGGACCAAGCATCCGACTGTACCAGATTATTGGCCGACAAAACCCAAGCCTCATTACCATAGCCAATATGGGATCATTTGTAATTAAATATATTAATTTCATACAATGATGTATTTATACATTTTTTTTATTCATTAACAGAATCTATTCCTCAAATGGTCAGAATACCTGACACACTGGGCACCCGAGATTAGATTCTTGTGATAAAATGGAATGGAAAAAAATAAATTAATATTTTTTTTTCTATAAAATTCGTATTGGAACAGTTAAGAGTAAACTCTACTTATGCCTGTTTTCAACTCTGCCTAATTTGAATTGATCCATGTGTGGTGGGCCACATTTACTGATTATATATAGTCTGTCGATTTGGATCCAGCCAAGTTTGATTGCTGAGAGTTGAACCCCAACCATTTAAAAAACCAAAAAGAAAAGCAATGATCATATTCATCCGATGGAGAAATGAAGAGTTGAAGGATCTGTACAGTATTGAAATATGATATGCGAAAAACAAATGGAGCCTGATACTTCTCACTATCTTGGCACTCACATCAATCAGAGTAGTACTTAATTCATAATGCATATACAACCAATGGTTATTACAAAATGATTAGAACAGATTATTTAGAACCCGAACAAAAAACTTTTCTTTACAGTGCTCAAATAGGAACAGGCCTGATGGTAGCCCTACTCTTTGAGAATAGATAGTTTCCATGTGATGTCATTGACACTGATAAGACAGTTTAAGGCAGCCATCTGTGTGGGCAGAAGCTAATGCAGGCCGAAATCAGAAAAAATGTGCTGTGTTAATTTCACCAATGTGTTTTTATTTTTCAGTCTATTTAACTGAATTTTATATAAAATTTAACAGCTTTTATAAAGTATTTTAAATATCAAATCTATATTTTGATAGTTTAAAAGGTTAAAGAAATACAACAGAAAATCATACACTGTTCATTTTGTTTTAAGTATGAGCCAATAGTTTTATATATTTCTGTGTATTAATTCTGTGTGCATTTATCAATTGTAAAAATATTGTATTCTAAAAATATAAATTTCAAGAGCTTTCCAATGGTGTATAAGTTTTAATTTTTGGACCACAAATAAAGAAATTACAAGAAAATAAAATTTACCCTTCTATACAATTCACATGAAAACCCCTTGAAGTTACCATCAAAGATGGCTGCCAAGATAAGGGATTTTCACTGATATGGAAACTATCTATTGGGCAGTCAGATAACGAAGTTGTCTGCCCTTGAGTACTCTCCGAATGCGCATGCGCATTAAAACTTCCGGGGTATAAGTAGAAATTTTATCAGCGTGTAAAACACACACATCGAGTGACATGGAAAGTTAATTAAAGAAAGAAACAAAACCAAAATGGAAATCGCCGAAATATTGCTGAATATTTAAAGGTGTTTATAGCGGGAAGGGGGTCGAAAACAGAACTTTTTCATGGCATCGATTTCCTCAAAACAAGCAACTGCGGCGCATTTCGATGGTATTATAACACTTCGCCCTCCCTCAACTGGTAACAGTTCGCCCTTGATTGGTAACAGCTCGCCCTAGATAGGTAACAGTTCGCCCTTACTTTATAACATGTCGCCTTCGGATATAAGTGTATACATCAAGAAAAAAAGTAAATTGGTTTATTTATAACCATTCACATTGTATTTGTTTTCTTTGTCTTAATATACATTATGCGCTCTTCTGATATAAGAGTATACGCCAATCTTCGCCCTTAAAAATCTTTAAGAAATTAAGTAAAAAGAATGTAAACTTTTTATTTTGACACCATTCACATTAAATGTATGCTTCTTTTGTCTCCTTATTCTTTATTATTATTAACAATGAATTATTAGCATCGTAAATTATTATATTTTTATTTTTCATATTTTAAAATTGTTTTAACCAAAGAAAAAATTCTGATCCTCCCAGTACAATATGTGAGCTGTCACTGTTCCTTGATTTAAATGCAATGTTGCGACCTAAAATAAGATCATTATACTGTGTACGTGGTTTATTTATTTCATAATTTATATTTAAATAAAATTCCGCTGTTGCAAGGATTTTAATGTTACTTAGTTGCATACATATTTTGTTGCAAATACTTTAATAAGGTTGTCATACTCAAGATGACTTGAGTACGCAGTTATCTTATAATTGCACATAAAAGCGTGAACGTTAATTGGTGTTAGCCTACAGACATTATTGTGATGATACCATTAGCACTAATCTTGATAGATAATTAGTCAGTGTGATCTTGATTAATGTTTACCGACATAGACGTATATAAAAATTAAAATTAATAAATTGGTCAGTGTGTGATTGTTAATTGATTTTTGCCTAGTCATTATTATGATGATAGCGTCAGCACTAATCTTGATTGATAATTAGTCACCATGATCTTAACTGATGCTTGCCGTCATAGACGTATATAAGTGCTTGCAATTAATAGACTAGTCAGTGATTCAATCTCGCAACGTACGCAATACAGTATGAAGAAGTCGACTAAGACGGCAACCAACTAATTGTATTTGTATGCATATCTTATAAAATATTATATATATTATACACTATATAACAAATTAAATCAATTATAAACTTTACTTGACATCATTTTCCCCCTTCATTTAACGCGTGGAAATGGTACACTTATATACGAAGTACTCATAATGCATATGAAGCCGATGAAAACAAATACAAATTGATGTGAATTGTGTCGAAATAATTATAAATAAGTTAACAAGTATACACTTTTGCTTGACGTAAACACTTATATACGACGGCGACATGTTACTGATCAAGGGCCAACTGTTACCGATCAAGGGCGACCTGTTACCAGTTAAGGGAGGGTGAAGTGTTACTAATTCTTCTCGGATTGGTCTCTCCTTTTCAATTCATAATTGCCAGTAATATCTAGCTTGTAAACGCCGATAATTCGCTCGATTAGCTGATTTTCCCTTCAGGATCCAGCCAAACGACGATTCGCCAGGTCCTTCTTTAAATCTGTTAGCTTGAAATGGTCTAATTCTTAGTTGTTTACACAAGCTTCGTTGATTTCTTTGTCCGTGTCCGCCATCTTTTTTTCTTTACTTAGTCCCCAGAGGCTCGGCGACGAGTAGCCTCCCTTTGAATTCAAGGGAAGTAACCGAGTTATCGGACTGCCCAATTGTACTATGATATTGGCACTGGTAAGGTAAATTAGACATTCTGATAGGTAACGCTTAAACTTAAATTTGATACCAACATTAGTGTGAAACAATACTTTTTTTAAGATTAATCAGTGTTACAAAGCAGCACTGTTTATACAGATGTATACACATCTAATCTACAGTGAATATTACCATATTCAGAACCAATACAGCAAAATGTTATATTTGTTCCATTGTATTAACATAAAATTGAATTTGTATATTTCATGAAAGACTACATTAACTATAAACAGACCTAATAATAGACACAAACTGATATGTGCACTCTAGGATCTGACCTACTTTGATTGAGAAAGACGTTTGTCTGCTTGATATCTTGGTTGAGTTTATAACTAGGTCATGTGGGGTCAAAAGGTATGTTACTTGTTCAAATCGAAGAAAAAAAAAATTTAACACAGTAGAGGACACATTATTGATCCAATTTTTAGCAAACTTGGTCAGAATGTTTGTCTGCATGAAATCTTGGATGAGATCGTCAGTGGATCAGATGGGGTCAAAAAGAAGGTCAATAGGTCAAATTTTAGATATTTGTTTTAAGTGTAAACTTCAATTATATACGTTAAATGATTTGTTATTTATAATAACGTAAAGGTGCACGGTCTCCCTTTGACCGTAAATAGTTCATACCTTGTTAGAAGAAGAATAATAATTGAAAATACCACTGGTTTCAAGACATATACACTGGTGTTGGCCTGTGGATTGTCCGGTACACAATTCACTTCCCTTTACCATTTAAAAAAGGCACAAACAGGAAGCTATATGACATTATTTTTTGAACTGTGTAAACGCTTTGCATTATATCATGTTTAGTAACAATGAGAGAAAACAATGTTGTAAATTGTTCCATAGGGAACTGTAGTAATTATATTTTTTCTAAAAAAGCTCACTCTAAAATCAAATTGCCTTTTTTCAAGAGATAAACATGGGAAAATACACTTTGGCATACTCTTTTGTTGGCCTGACATAAGATAGTAAAAAGAAAGGCAAGTTCATCTTTTAAAATGCTAAAATTGAATAGTGGGGATTTATTTTTATTGCAGACTCATGGAAGGTAGAAAAGAACATCATCACATAATTCTGACCATGCAGGAAATCATCAGTGATTCAGTTTCAAAATGCTACCTATTCACTAAAACTTTACTTTAAATTTTGTGGTGATTGTCACTGTATTGTCTCGTACAACATTGACTAGTGACCAACTAACAGCATATTGCCTCAAATATAACTGATACACACTTTGACACAGGTTCGAAGAATTTCAAGAGATAAACTGGGACGTCCTTAACACAAATCAGTTTCCCAGATACCCTGATTATTGGTTCAAGACACCAAGCAACCCAGATTTTAAGCACCAGGATGCTAGTTGCATCTGTGGAAGGCACTTAAATTGTCCATTTTTAACCTTTCGCAACCACATGTATAATTTTTACATCAATATAACCAATTGATGCCCTTTACCTAACTGGAAATTTTTCACTATATATATTATTTTTTTTAAAACTTAAACAGAATTTAAAATATATCCTCTTTTTCATGAATGAAATTTATTTTTTTGGAAATGTTTATTGTAGTGTGGCTGAGCAACTTCTCCAGCAAGGTGCTGATCCCAACCATGTCTTGGAAGAGCAAGCTGTGTCACCCATGCACATAGCTGCTGGCCTAGGATTGAAATTTATCTGTCTCCTCATACAGTATGGGGGTGACCCAAATGTCAGGTAGATAACAATCTGCTCTTCTGTAAATGTTTTTAGATTAATACTGTCAGAAACACATTCTCATGATAAAAAAACAGCACCACAAAAGCATATTATATATTTCAAGTTCTTTAAAAATAAGCAGATATTTTTTTTCTTTTTCTTTAATTACAAAGAGAACTGTAAGCAATTTTACTTGTATTAAAGTTCTTGTTTGTACGATAATGATGAGATTGCCAATGCTGTTAGTGCAATGTGAAGCCATAGGCAGCATTTGACCTTGGTTTTGAAAATAGAACCCCTTTTTTCCATGTTTGTGATGTATAGGTTATATATTATTTTACGAGCTGTACCTTGTACGTTCTATTTTTTATGAAATGTCACTGTTATATCAGAATCCCAGATGGTACTAGACCCCTCCATGTGTCTGCAGTGTGGGGTGATGCTGATGCCGTACAGATACTGCTGGCAAATGGGGCTGACCCTTTCTTTAGGGATGAGGTAAGTATGCAAAAGTGTAAAATTCCAGTAACTTTTGCTAAACTGTTTTACTAAACAACAACCACCACCATCAACTTCTGATGTAAAGACCTTACGCCAAGAGTAGTTTGATAGGAATCAAATTGGTTAATTGAATTCAAATAAATGAATGAATTTTGGTAATTTCTCTCAATTCTATAATTTTGACCAGTAAAAAAGCAGAGTTCTTTTAAACAGAGGTTAACCTTACCTGTAAGACATTAAAATGCCTTTTTACATGAAATTTAAAACCAAGATGTTAAAGAGAATATCTGTCACAAAGATATAACATAAAACTAGTAGTTTTAAAGTTATTTGCATTTGCTTGTACATGTGTAATTACTGGTAATAAAATTTGTTTATATGTGATAGTCCATTGAGCATTCTTTAAATATTGAGCATTCTTTAAATATAGGTGTTTTCACCATGTTAACACCCTACCTTTTATTCAGTTCAGCTTGTTTACTACTCTTGGGAGTAATATTTTAGTGAGGGTTGTCACTGCAATTTGTAGAGTGCATTAATAAATTCTACATTTGAGTTTAGTCAGGTAATAAAATAAAGTCATTGAAAACATATATATTAACAAACACAAGCTTAAAATATTACATTAGAATAGTTAACAGTAACTAATTGCCAAGAATATCAAACACATTATAAATCAACTGGATTGCCACATGATGTCCACAATAAAAATTCTACAAGCTAACATCAAATCCAGTTTATGTTGTACCACTTTAAAGCATCTGTAAGTTTCTATTTAACTATGCCCTGTAGGTAAAGTCTAAGAATGTCTAGGACAGCCATTGTATGTGCCATGTTTTGTTACACCTTCAGGAAGGTCTCAGTCCACTAGATCTGGCCAGACAAGGAGGTCATCTAGATGTGGTCCACTTTCTAGAGCATTATGTGTATATCCTGGCCCTATCAGATGAACAAACAATGACACCAAAGTTTACATATAAAAGTAAGTTCCCTTTTGTTATCTTCATCTGCTAAGTACAAATCAATCAGGCTTAGGCAGATAGTGTAGATACAGATCAGCCAGTTGGAGGGAGCCTATTTTCTGTAAATTGATAATACACTGGTTATAAACACTCAATCAGAATATAGGTTATGTTGAAAACTGTATATAATCCTAGTGCAAGTCACCATAATAAGAAAACTACATCAAATTTGCTGCATGAACAAGCAATGAACTGCAACATAAGAGGTAAAATCACACAGAAAATAAGCATTTTATTATTTTTGCTAAAAGAACTTATATAATGTTTTTGTTTTCCCTTTTCACTTTCTTGCTTAATTATTGCTCCTAAATTTTTAGCTAAATTGCCTTTCTTATAATATTTTTTAACCACTAGCTATTAAAAACTGTTAAACCTATGTGCCAGCCATCAGTAGCATACTTTTGATATACAATTTATATTATTACCACCCTGTCTTACTTTGCTAACAAAATAACATCCTATAAACTATTTTACACCAAATTTAAAGCTTCTTCCAACAACTTACATAGTGTTAAATGGTGTATCTTCCTTTGTTATTTTAATTGCGGAAACACACACACCAAAATATAATTACAGTAAAATTTAAAACAATAAAAGCAGTGTATGTATTCTTTATATAGTAATCAACATTTTATTCTTTAACTAAGGATTGGAGAGTATAGAAGATGATTCCCAGCAGTCATTGAGTCCAATATTGTATGAGGACACAGGCTGGAAACAAGACAGTGTACACAGAGAGTTACAGGACTTTGCTGGGCGTCGACGCTCCAGTGTATACCTGCACAGCGTCCAGAGACAGGTGGACAGGTTGTTTGCAGAGGACCAAAAAACACACATGTTGGATGTCACATCACCAGGTCAGTAATGTGCTTTTAAGTTTGTTATTTAAACTCCAAAAACTGCTGACAAGGACTTCTGTTACTAACTGCTCTGCCAAGGCCCTGTCTTAACCTGAAAAGAAACCATTCGGTCAGTAAGTAATGTACTGCAGCCTACATGTGTCAGAAAAGAATGCATTCATACATTTCTGATTGAAATGTACTGATATATACCGTACTTTAAAGAAGTGGTAATGCAAATTAGATACAATAGTTATGAGTGTTGCTGAAACAGCGATTTCTTGTTGTTGTTGTTGTTTTGTTTTAAATACAACACAGTGACACATTTAAGGTCATTGAGCAACATTGAGCTGTTACTGGTAGAGGAAGACCAGTGTCTTGAAGTGGCCTTCAGCAAAAATATCTCTCCTCATGAAACTTTTTTGTCCAGAGCAGGACTCAAGCCAAGTTGTAAAGGGATGGGATGGGATTTGTCGGCATTTACGCCGATACTAGTGCAGTGACATTTCTATCATTATAGCACAGGGGCACTAATGAGGTGCCCAGGGACTGAACCTGGCTGGTCCATTATACTGACACCGATGAGTCCGGCGTAATGCTGTCCCCTTAGCCCAGAGCGTTAGGAGGGAAGCCACTACTACCAACTTTAAAGTCTTTGGTTTGACCCGGCCGGGGTTTGAACCCGCAACCTCCCGATCCGCAAACTGACGCTCTACTGCATGAACTGTTGAGGCCGGTAAGTTGTAAAGGATGGAATCATTGGAGGAGATACAAGATGAAGACTGCCCACTCGGCCATGGCTGGCCCACTTTTCTCTTATGGAAATTTATTTTGGTAAATGGTACACAATGAAAAAAATAAAAACAAAATCTATTTTCAATATGATGTGTTGTGCAATTCTAGACCATCCATACATTGAGCCAAAGTGTAGCCGGGAACTCTACGAGTGTGCAGCAGAGAATAGTCCCAGACTGCAATGGTTACCATAGTAACTCACCAGAGGAATCCTTTCAACTCCAGCTGAGTGTGTCAGATGCAGATCAGTCAACCTCTGATAGCTATGTCACATGTGACGGAGAGGTAGGTGTTTACAGATGCAGTCAACCTCTGATAGCTATGTCACATGTGAAGGAGAGGTAGGTGTTTACAGATACAGTCAACCTCTGATAGCTATGTCACATGTGAAGGAGAGGTAGGTGTTTACAGATACAGTCAACCTCTGATAGCTATGTCACATATGAAGGAGATGTTTTAAAAGATACAATTAGGAGATTAAATTGTTTGCAGCTACAGTCAGGGTTTGATGCATTTTATATAGTTATTTACTTTGTCAATCTTTGTTTTTACTTGCACACAATCCTTGGTCATGTGATTAAATTGGGGTTGCCATTAATATATGGACAAATCAGTTGTTCTAGTAAGAAAATGTGTGATTTTAGTGCCAATGCCTTTAAACAGTGGGCAGTGCTACATGGCTGACATCTTACCTGAGTACCACATGATGACTGCTGTTCAAGTACTGAATTGTTGTTAGAATAAACAGTTTGATTATCATACCTATATTCATACTTAGCCTTTACTGTTTGATAATTTAGAATAAATGTATGAGAGCTGTATAATTGCCTTATGATTATTATGAACAGATTCATTTATTGACAGTTGAAATAGTATTGTAAGTAATAAGACAAACAAAACAAAACACTACTAGTTATTTCATTCTATACAGCTCATCCACTTTCTATAGAACCACTGCTTATACTAATGGCCAATGACTTAAACTGTTATGCAATACAGTTTTTACATTCTGTAAAGTGCATTTCAGTAGCATGCAATGTAACTCATAGTAAAAATAAACTTCCTTTTTTAAGTTGAAAGGAAACTGCCAAAATAAGATTTAAAATGCAACCTGGGATTGTCAGTATGGCTGCCAGTTGAGGTCAGACTTGGGGGAAAGGGGGAAATCTCAATGTGCGCACCTTGACTTATAGTTTATAAGTCATTTAAAAAAAATGTGCATCATCTGTAGCATATCAGAGTATTTGAAAGTTCTTAACAAATTTGCCATTCTAACATTTCTAAATCCTTTTTTTTTTATATTAAACATTCTTGCCGTATTCTGTCTTGCAGGACCTGGAGTCAATGTTACAAAGGTCCACATTGGTGACCAGCAGCAGTGACAGTGATCTGTCCGACTCCACAGGGTGTCCTAACACCGTGGTGAAACGGAAATTCTTCCCCAGTCTCATTTCGGACAAATCCAGTAACCAAACAACAGATCATCCAGGAACAACTTTATCAGACACCCATGGAAAGAGATTATGGAAATATGACTCCCTCAGCTGGTAGAATTACATCAGGGACTAACATACTGGATCACAGAGATGGCAATAGAAGAGTAGCATCAGCTGATAGAGTTACATTTGATGCAAAGAAATCAAATATAGCATATAGTCGAAGAAGAGTAACTTCAGCTGACAGAATAAAATCAGAGAAAAGAGAAAGTGAAACTAGATGGCAATGGAAAGTTTGATGTCATTGGAAATACCAGTATTGATTTGGTTCCTGAATCAAAGAGAGATGTTAATAGTTCTGTTAGAAAAGGGACATGGAAAATATTGTGAAAGAAGACCTTTGTTTGAAAAGCTATCGTTACAAGAAAGTGGGGAAGTAAACAAGTGTAAATTATGTAAGGTGCTGATCAATGACACAATTGAAAGTTCTATTTGTTCACCTTGTAAAGATTTAGGAGATGAACTTGAAGTGTTGATAAGTCAAAATGATCCAAAAAATAGAAGAAAACAATTAGAAGTTAAAAATGGTCCAAAAAAACATGCAGGGAAAAAATGCTTTAAAGATATTGAAAATCATGATAGGTTGCAGGCTACAAATAGCTGTGCATCTAACATAATAGAAGGGCGTGTTACATTAATGGGTCTCCAGGATAAAGAAAAGTTGAAGCCACCAAACGTGTTAAATTTGGACGAATCAATCATATCATTAATATCTTACGATGGTAACCCTACTGAAACCAAATGTGAAAAGGCCGAGTTTCATGAAAGCGATTTCAGTACCATAACTGTGCCAGAAGACTATGATCCCTTGAATGATTCCTTCGCTGATTGGTTTGGGAATTATAAAAAAACCCAGAAAGCAGACAACAAATCTTCGGTTGGAAAAGATTGACCATTAACAGAAGACCTCATACCAATGGGAAAATAATCCTGCCAAATGAAACTGGGGATAGAGAAGTGATAATGAACAAGGATAGCCAAAGAACTCCTTATCATATTAAAAATAATAATAATAAACCAATATCAGATGGCAAACTCTCAGTTGATACACCAAAACTTACAAGCCAGATCAAATCAGAAAATCGCCTTTCAACTGGGCAGAAACAAGTATTTAATCTTGCCAATGGTTACAACAAGGAAATCAGTCCTTCCTCTGTGAGTCCTGAAATGAACGATCTATGGGCAGAGGTGAGACTTAGTAACCAGAAAGAGAGGAAACAACAACAAGCCAGAGCTAGACAGAATGTGCTTGATATGGCATTCTGTGGACGGCAGTCTATGAACAGTGTCTTGAGCAATGCGTCAACTGTCGATTACATCTACACAGATACAGAAAATGGTATTGCTCTGAAAGAGCACCACATTCCTTCACAGTGTGGTAGCACTGGAAGTCGCAGATCGCTCGATAGTCTTTTCAGTGTCGGCTTACACAACCAGTCTCAAGCTGAGATAAACCTCAGAGATCTTAGTCTCTCAGATACATCTCAGGATACTGTTATGTATGAATGGCGGGAACATGCCATCATAAAGGGCCCCTCAGACCAGGATGAAGCAATTGGGGCAACCATCAGTTCAGATGTTGATGATTATGAATTGGAGTCACCGCCAGAGGAACTTCTCAACCTTGATAATGACACCATCAGGGCTAAGCTGTGTAAGCTTGGAGATGATCCAGGTCCAGTAACTATGACAACCAGACAGGCTTACCTGCGACGACTCAGCTCCATACAAAAAGATCCAGATAAAAAACTATTGACGAGGAAAGCTCCAGGTAAGTCTTTAAGGTTTCATTTTTTTGTCTTATAAGGGCAAATAGTCCCAACTCATTTTCTGTTTTAAGGATTAATTATTTGATATGATTTAAGAAATGATTAGAAGAATAATGATAACTTTGTAAGAAAAGTGCTTGAACAATAATTGTTGTAAAAAATAATAAGAAAAAAGACTATTAGACTATTATTAGGACAGTTATAAGGATAGTATTTCAGGACTCAAATTTAAGCTTGCATACTCGCTCATTGCAAATCAGTTATGAACAGCAAAATCATCAGATGAATGTTTTTGAGTCCACATTTTAATCTTGTTCATGTTGCTGAGACGCTTTACAATGCAATAAAGAGGTAAGCTTTATAAACGTTATAATGATTCAGAGTGTGAGTACCAACTTTGCTGACGTAGTGCACACTTTTAATACACCACTTGGATCACCTTGACTATTTAACTGTGTACGGAAAAGGTTGAATGTGATTTGAATGGTAATACACAGTGCATGCTGTTCAATTCCCTTTGTGTTTACTATGCATATCGTAATGAATCATTTTTTCATTTAAAATGTCAAAATAGACAAATTTCTTAAACTCAATGTAACCAGTAAAGATTCAGACGAAAAAACAAGCAAACCCCCAAAAGCACCCAAAACATGAAAAGCTACCGAAATCATAGTCACTGCATCCCTCAAAACTGTAAGAAATCGATGTAGAACTTAAATGTTGACCTGGAACACTCCATCGACACCATGAATATTGTAAACATAATAACATGCAAAGTTAACAAGAAGTATACACCATCAAATGTAAACATTTTAACATATGTTTGCACAGCTAGTGTAATCTTAATTTGGACCTTCTACTTATTGAAATTAAAAGGTCTGAAACACCAATACAGACCTGTTTACGGACTTGTTCTCAGTGTAGATGTGTATTCGATAAATAAAATTTTCATATGGCTTCTGTGTTTAATAATGTTAAAATTGCCATTGTCCTTTTGGTAAAAAGGTTAAATGAGGCATCTTCTGGTGATTATGATGTTTATTATGATGTTAATACTGACATAGTTTTTCTTGTTTATTAAAGGGCTTACATAAAATCATTGTACATGACCTCAATTTCTTTCTAATCTTATCGAGCATTAAAATTTAATGTAATTTAATACATTATTAAAAAAGCAAGTAACTTCTAGAAATTGCAAGATGAAAATATTTGCACGTGGAAGAAATGCTTAAATTTCAGTCCTGGATTTCTAAAAATTAAAGCCCTATATTACTGAGCATGGTTAACTCTATACACAGAGTACCCTCCAGAGATGCTGCTTGCCCTCAATGGAAACCTTGACCTATCAGAGATGCCTGACCTTGAGAATAAGATGGTGTCTGCATTCCAGAACCCCAATCGGTTGCGTCGATGGAGGGAGGGCACGCTCAAGTCCTCATTTACCTACATCTTGCTTGATCCCCGCATCACCCGAGACCTGCCCAATAGGGCACCAACCATGGGTGAGTAGTTAAAGCAGCCTAGGTACAGTTGAAGTAGGCACCAACCATGAGTGAGTACCAGTTGTTAAAGTAGCCTAGATACAGTTGACCTAGGCACCAACCATGAGTGAGTACCAGTTGTTAAAGTAGCCTAGATACAGTTGACCCAGGCACCAACCATGAGTACGTACTGGTCATTAAAGTAGCCTAGCTACAGTTGACCTAGGCACCAACCATGAGTGAGTACCAGTTGTTAAAGTAGCCTAGATACAGTTGACCCAGGCACCAACCATGAGTACGTACTGGTCATTAAAGTAGCCTAGCTACAGTTGACCTAGGCACCAACCATGAGTGAGTACCAGTTGTTAAAGTAGCCTAGATACAGTTGACCCAGGCCCAACCATGAGTACGTACTGGTCATTAAAGTAGCCTAGCTACAGTTGACCTAGCACCAACCAATGAGTGAGTACCAGGTTGTTAAAGTTAGCCTAGATACAGTTGGACCCAGGCACTAACCATGAGTGAATACCAGTTGTTAAAGTAAGCCTAGCCTACAGTTGACCTAGGCACCGAACCAGTAGTGAATTACCATTGTTAAAGTAGCCTAGCTACAGTTGACCTAGGCACCAACCATGAGTGAGTACCAGTTGTTAAAGTAGCCTAGCTACAGTTGACCTAGGCACCAACCATGAGTGAGTACCAGTTGTTAAAGTAGCCTAGCTACAGTTGACCAAGGCACCAACCATGAGTGAGTACCAGTTGTTAAAGTAGCCTAGATACAGTTGACCCAGGCACCAACCATGAGTACGTACTGGTCATTAAAGTAGCCTAGATACAGTTGACCTAGGCACCAACCATGAGTGAGTAGTTGAAGCAGCCTAGATACAGTTGACCTAGGCATCAACCATGAGTGAGTAGTTCAAGCAGTCTAAAAACAGTTGACCTAGGCACCAACCATGAGTGAGTATTTGAAGCAGCCTAGATACAGTTGACCTAGGCACCAACCATGAGTGAGTAGTTGAAGCAGCCTAGATACAGTTGACCTAGGCACCAACCATGAGTGAGTAGGTCAAATTTAGAAAAACTTTGTAAACATGCTAGAGCCCACATTTACTGTCAAATCTTTACCAAACTTAGTCAGAATGTTTTTCTGCAAGAAGTCTTGGATGAGTTCATAACAAGGTCAGGTGGGGGTCACAGAATAACTCACTAGGACAAATCCTAGAATGTGATGTAAACATCCAGAAACCACACTATTTACTAAGGATTCTAAAATAAAAAACTTTACATTTGGTATGTGCCTACTTAAAGCATGTGTCTTCAAGTGAGTAGTTAATGGCCATCATGGCCTTCTTGCTTGTTATGGTCCATATCAGAAATTGTCAAAGGTAACTCTAAAAATAGTTTTAGCCGAGTTTAGCCCCTTTTTCATTTTTTATGGCTGTTAACTTTTTTGTTATGGTCTATTTCTGGAAAACTGGGGTATTCATTTCAAACTGTTTATACTTGTTCACTTTTATAAAAGGAACTAGTTTTGAAAGAGCAGATAACCTAACATTAATTTTAGCTAAGTTATTTCTCTTTTGTCAATGTAGAATTATCTGTGTGGGTTGAGAAAAGTAGAGAGTAGTGTCTATGGATAACTTTGTATATGTATATATAGACACAAAGTTATAAGACTCAAAATACTCCAGCATAAGCTAACTTAAGAGTGGAATGAACACACAATAATATTTATTTTTTTATTTATGGTACTGTAAAAAAAACTGGTAGAAATATAACAATCTCTAGATATAAACATCTTCAAATGCAATTTACTAAAGAATTCTACTGGTAAAATGCTATCAGTTTTCTTCTGTCATCTTTTTTACCATACATGTCAAAATTTTTGTTACTGGATTTTTATATGTATGATTATTTAGATATTAAAAAACAAAAACTAATGAAAACGTGTGATGTTTAAATTAATTTACTACGATAATAACAAGAGTTTGTTGTCATGGTAACCATGTCTTATTAAGGTGACCTGGATGTGTTTCGGGAGTTCATCTCAGCCATCTTCTACATTGGTAAAGGCAAGCGAGCCAGGCCTTATTCTCACCTGTATGAGGCCATCAAACATAAACAGAAGAACAAGGACAAGGTACAGATCTATGCATTTATAGAAATGATAATAATAGGGTTATTAAAATTATTTTTAAAGGCATATTCTTAACATAGCCATATTAAATTTCTTACCTGTGTTTGAAAATGTTGTGTGTGTTGTGTCACAGACCATCAAACTCAAAAGGAAAATATGTTTCAGATTAGATTCATTATATAGGGTTGCTACTCATTATTGCTTCTTCCCTCCCAAATTTGAAAGTTAGTGATATTGTATATGCATAAAGAACCAATCAACATTCAGCATGTTTGTATTGTATGTATTTAACACAGGTTTGTAAGTGCTTCCAAATAATATTTTATACCAGTTACCAAAGCTAGCTTTCATTAATTACAGTGAACAGTGGTGTACAGATTATGTTGAATTAAAAATCCATTGTTTGTTTTGTATATTCTATTTATTATTCTGTAATTTCT
This sequence comes from Sinonovacula constricta, assembly GCA_007844125.1. Lineage (NCBI taxonomy): Eukaryota > Metazoa > Mollusca > Bivalvia > Cardiida > Solecurtidae > Sinonovacula > Sinonovacula constricta. The sequence continues at coordinate 48,732,878 of CM017559.1, read as the reverse complement.
TCAACAGTGAAGGCCAAATTATGTTTATATTAAATATTTTTTTGTATTTTTTCATTCCAGCCAAGTCAGAAGGTGCAATACATCCTGGATATCTGGGGCAGTGGTCTGGGAGTAGTCTCCCTTCACTGTTTTCAGAGTGTGATCCCTGTAGAGGCATACACTCGCGAGGCCTGCATGGTTGATGCTATAGGTGTGTCAGATAGAATTGAGATCATTTTAATTTGACATTCCCATCACTTAACTCTGGATATGCCTAGATTCTATGCTGCTGTTTATATAATCAATACCTAAAAACTGTGTTAATGGAATACAGTGGTCAATCTAGCTTAGCTTCAAATGGGAAGATCCTATAAACTCTACAATAAGAGGTGCTACAGAAAACAGAGAGCCCATAAGCTAAAAAAAACAACACAAAAACAACAAACTTTTATCTTATAATTTAAAGCTTAATGGTGTTGCACATCGTCTAAATCTATAAATGCCACTTGCTGCTCTTGCTCTTCACACATAAGAGAAAGCACTAGCAGAAGTAATTTCTGCTTCAAATCATTCTAAATCACATCACAAATTGCATTTGAATCCTGCATTTTCTCAGCAGCCCTCTCAGACTAGTATGTGGCATGGCCACCTGAATATAATAACATTGTGTCATCCCTGCAGCTTCAGTAGGTTTAGATATGAATTATACATTCACTGTTGCTTTCTTCTTGTACAACTAATGTACAAATTCCATAGCACAAATAGTGACTGACTGCACAATCATTTTTAAAATAGAACTTTTCTGTGTATATCAGTCAATGAGTTAATATGGTCTGCAGATGAAATGTGATTTACAAGAGTGAATGTTTGATAATGTGTGCAAGGTAGTTGATCTTACTGCTTGAAATACACAAATTACACTTCATAGCAGTTTTAATCATTAAAAACTAGGGATGTAAATCGAATCCCAAAACGATATTCGAATATTCGTAACATGTATTTGAATCATATTCGAATATTCAGAACAAATTTATATCATAGTGACACATAACATGGTAATTTTCCATTACGTTCAATGTGTTTATTCATTGTAAAATGTTTATTTCTGGCTGTAATTTACATTGCTAGCCTTGCTTGTTGCAGAGGCGGCGGTAGATTTATGATTTTAATATAAACATTTAATTTTAAAACGACGACTTCTTTTTGAAATACAAACGGCAATATTATCAATCCGCCATTATTATAGTTTATAGAGAAGGACCAGACGGGGTGTCTCTTAACTCGGTCAGTGGTAATTTACAAGAGAATACTGTCAATGAAGAATGCCAGTAAATGCGTAAACATTGTCATTGTTACTTAACAATTATTATTATAATTATTATTATTATTATTACTATTATTATTATTATTACCTTTGGAACTCATACAAAAAAACTATACAGTAACCAATCAATGTTAAGATGACCTGCAAAGTCCCATATAATATATACCTTATTAATAAGTCACCTTAAACTTGGGTGTCTTTTTTTTACGTGTTCTACTTCGTGCAATAACCTTTACAATTTAAAGACATTTTGGGTACCTAATTACTTATTTTTATTAACATATTACATATTAAAAGAGCTACTTAAGCTCCTTTTAATGTTAACATATTGATTAAAAAAGACCATTTCATAATTTTATTAGATGAAACTAGAACACAGGCAAAATAGCTCACAATTTTAATATTTTACACTACTAACCGCAGACAAAGTATTACAACAAAGGATCAATTATGTTTTGTGAACTTATCTTATAAAATACATTAATGATTAAAGGAGGCATTTTCAAAAGGACAAAATGCGGGTGATACTGGATCGAATGTAAGACAATTAGGCAAAACCACGAAGGTTTTATGAGGGGAAATCACTCAAGTGTACAGCCAATTAACGGTCATGATTGGTTGGTGGTCAGATTGATGTTTAATTGTGATTGGCTGATATCGCTATGGGTGTTAATCCGAAGCCATAACATGTCAATTAGGGACATTTAGTTACCAATACACAATTGACAACTACGAACCTGCTCGCCATATGCCTTTGGGTGAAAGGCGAGGGTAAACAAAACCATTTGATGATGACAATTATTGTGATTGGCTAGTGTCAAAATTACCTGACTGTTGATTGTAAGCCCATGAGTTTTAAGTGTGTTAAGTAAACCTATGACAAACAAATAAAACTCTGTAGATTTACAATTTTTGTTATTCGGAGAGAAAGTAGCAAAAACACAGAACAGAAAATCGCGATGACAAAAAATAACAGGTGTCGCGGTATTGTATAGGAATAAAATAACAAGTATGAAGTAGGGTGACAAAAACAGAAAGTGATTGCAATTAAAGTTTGTTTGACAGTGATCTAGTTGTGCTTTCCAAAAGTAAAAGAAGTTCTGGTAGACTGTTAGCAATCAGTTTAGCCTTATATAATGTATTTATTACACACCATTCCGACCGGAGCTGGGTAAAGTCAGTGTTACGTAATTGCTGTAGCTACGTGTTGTAATTGCCGCAGCCTTGAACTGACACGTGTGTTTATTGTACTTTGGCAACTGTTTCCACAGCTGTATGGTGATGTGACTGGGTCTAAGTGGGAGGGGGGGGGGGGCGTCAAGAAGGGGCAGTGCGCGGTTAGGTGATGTCATGCTGTTAACCAGATGGCAATTCGTTATCAGGAGACATGGCCCACCCTTCTCCCTTAGAGCAAGCGCAATCTCATATCGCCAGCGTCTTAAAGGCATCTCGAAAGGAATGTAATATCCAACTGAGCCAGGCCCCGACCTGTTGTGACCAGACCTGCTAATTGCTGGACATCAATGCAGGGAGTCTTTAGCCAACATAGTACTAATCTGTCACAGTAAAACCTCTGATGGGTTAATGCAAAACTAAATTACCTGCTAGTATGGAAGTGAGACAGTAGGCTAGTTTTACACAAAGCCATAAACATTAATGTTAGTGATAATGTGCGTTGTTTACTGTATGATCCCTTACATATTCTTTATTGCATTAATTACTAGGTGTCAATTTTGTAACTGCATGATTATGTATTTCATAGTTAAATATTTGATTTTGAAAATACATGAGAGATAATGTTTGAGTATTCAAAATGACTTAAAATGAGTCAGAAGGACATTATTCTGACAATGAATGACTTTTTAAATCGCTTTTGTTAGAAACATTTCGTTACATTTAACAAATCAAAATAAAATATAACTTAAAAATATATGAGAACTAAAAGAATGAAAGAAATAACAAAATGTATAAGAAATAACAAAATAATAGAATAATTTCGGTATTTAGGATTGCGTAATTGGTATATTCACAACTACTTCCTTTACAAACTGTGAATGACTATGTTCAACCCCCAAATATAGCATACATACACTTGGATCTTGAACAATAGCTGTGTGACAGACACATCATTACAGACTGTGGCAGCCTGGCTTATCAGAAAACAGATGCCCACACATGCTGGGTGGGGCAATAAATGGGAGGGGTCATTTATATAAGGGTTTTGAGACGCCTTTAAGTCGTTGGGAGACAATACGATGAACTAAAGAAATGTCTTTTCAATTTTCCTTCAAACTTAATAAAAGTGAAATAAAAATGATAAAATACTCGAATCCCCAAATCTCTATTCGAATATTCATTAACATCCCTATTAAAAACCTATGATTGTTATGCTCATCTGTCAGCCATATGCATTGAAAAACGTGCAAAGAATAATCTGAGATTTCATATATTCTCGGAATCGGAACAATGCAAAAAATAACCATGCAAATTTATATTGATTTGTGATATTTCACAAGTGAAAGGTTGTCAACAATAGTAGAATGGGTACACAGTCTTACAGTGCAACTTAATAGGACAAACGGCGTAGAAAAAGCTTTCTGCTGTGGGCGCGTCAAAACAAAACAAATGTTAGGGTCCAGGGGCACTAGGGAACACGCTAGATTGAACACTGGTGAATCTACTCTTGAACACTTGGGTATTCCCCCTTTATCTCAGTGGTTAGTATAATGGTTTATCACTCCAGTGACTTGGATTTAATTTTGATACTGAGCAAGAAATGTTTATCAAGGCATGCATTGTGACATCTATCGGTAGTTAGAAAGTCTTATAATTTAACAAATGCTTTCTATTTAAATCACAAATTGGTGGCTACTATAATCACATACATGGCAAATGGTAGACACTTGTTACATTGCACAGACACAATTATGGTCATATTGGTGACATCCAGCTTATGGAGCAAGACCCCAGACTTGTTAGAACCACTGGCATACCGCCGGTATTCCACAATTTTGGGTACGATGTATAATCCTGATGACTTAAGTCAATAAGAGAACAAATCTTTTAGGCTGCTGTTAACTCAAACCATATGTTATTTTTATTGTTTATCATTTCTTCTGCATTTATGAATATTGTTTTTTAAACATCCTCTTCTCTTGTACTGTGCAGGTTTGACGCATCTGACCAACATGAAGAGAGGTGACTACTACGGCCTCTCGACCACATTGTCCATGAAGCAGCGACGCACCATGGGAGTCTTTCTCCTTACAAAAAGTCTGCAAATCTTTCTGGCAGAGGGAGAGAGACAGATCTCCCCACTGGATATCAAAAACTGAACTTACCTCAGTTAAATTACATTAGAGTTAGAAATATATTTCTTTTTACAGCCAAGATTTACATTAAGAATTGTTTTTTATATGTAAAATCCTCTTGATATCAAGAACTTATTTCCAGTCAGTATGAGAGAAAGGATTTAAAATTTATTATTAAAGCCGAGGTAAGGATGTAGGAGAGCAGTAAAATGTTAAATCAGTACTCTATACTGTTAGCACTCATTGGAATACTGATAGAATATTGAGCAGTGGCCTAGTAGATGAGTTGCTGATAGAATATTGAGCAGTGGCTTAGTAGATGAGTTGCTGATAGAATATTGAGCAGTGGCTTAGTGGATGAGTTGATAATAGAATATTGAGCAGTGGCCTAGTGGATGAGTTGATAATAGAATATTTAGCAGTGGCCTAGTGGATGAGTTGATAAAAGAATATTGAGCAGTGGCTTAGTGGATGAGTTGATTATAGAATATTGAGCAGTGGCCTAGTGGATGAGTTGATAATAGAATATTGAGCAGTGGCCTAGTGGATGAGTTGATAATAGAATATTAAGCTGTGGCCTAGAGGATGAGTTGCTGATAGAATATTGAGCAGTGGCTTAGTGGATGAGTTACTGATAGAATATTGAGCTGTGGCCTAGTGGGTGAGTTGCTGATAGAATATTGAGCAGTGGCCTAGTGGGTGAGTTGCTGATAGAATATTGAGCAGTGGCCTAGTGGGTGAGTTGCTGATAGAATATTGAGCAGTGGCTTAGTGGGTGAGTTGCTGATAGAATATTGAGCAGTGGCCTAGTGGGTGAGTTGCTGATAGAATATTGAGCAGTGGCCTAGTGGATGAGTTGCTGATAGAATATTGAGGCCTAGTGGGTGAGTTGCTGATAGAATATTGAGCAGAGGCCTAGTGGATGTGTTGCTGATAGAATATTGAGCAGTGGCCTAGTGGATGAGTTCAACTCCCCAGACTCTCATTGCATGTGTGTAAGTAGCAGACAGGAAGAAGGACTTGTGGGAAGGCCTTCCACCTGACCAGTAATATGTTGGTTGTTCTACCCACACACTTGTCTGAATGGGGTCTTCCTCCACCAAAGTATTTAGACATTGCTGTACTGACCATAATTGTGTTGCTGCAATGTACAAACACTGGAAAGTCTGAATGAGGTAATGTTGATTTCTACTTACAATTAACAATTATTTGATATCCAATAAAAAAGGTAGACTCTTTTCTTCAAATCTAAAAAAATGCTCAACTCATTTTTCATTATTAACTTATGCAGAGTTCTGTTATTCACTTTTTCTGAACAATACTTTTTTTAAACATATACAACAGAAACTGTTGTTAGACAAGGTGGATAGGGAAGCAATATGTTAATAATTTCTATAATTGTTGAACATGTTCCATTAGAAGTATAAATATAGATGTGTGCAAGCATGTACAAGCTATATTTGTTATGAATGTTCAGTGTTGATGTTGTTTTCTATTTTATTTAGTTTAAATTTTTGTGAATCACTCCAACTTTTCATCATTTTCAAGTAAATAATTATTTATGATCCTCAATGACTTAGGTTTGATTGAAATTGATCAGTAAATGTTAATCAAAATTCCTTCAGTTTTTTTAGTAGATACTCTAGTCCAGCAGATGTACAGTTATGCACATATCTGAACAGAGGCATTTACAGTTAACAAGCATATGGTAACTAATATGGGGTAACTTAAGGTGACTGTAGTCAGCAGTACAGCTTGATCAACACAGGTGCAGTGTATCAGAAAATCTTGTAAAACAGGTAAAACTATTTGCAGAAAAACATATCCTAATTTAATTTAAAGATTGCTTTAAGATGTTTGCTATTGGATTAACTGACTTCTAGAGGCTAACAATTTGGCATCATCTAAGGTGATGGGTTGGAACTGCACAAGTAGTTTATGAAAAGGTAACTCTCCTTATGGTCTGAATATTTTATTTTTTTGTGTGATTTAACAAGAATCATGTTTATTAATTAAAGACTCAAATTTATGTGCATCTTGTTGTCAGTTATGTTTACAGTTTTCTTGTTGTTATTTCAGTTTGTGTATCATAGTATTGGCTTTAAATTTAAAGTGGTGATTAGAAGATTTTTTTAAAAGAATGCATGTGAACTTAATTTTGATACACAGTGTATGCATTGTATCACTAATTCATTGGTACCTTATGTAATTGAATGTACTGCTGTAAGATAAGTTCATCAGTACATTAGGTAATTACATGTACTGCTGTAAGATGGTACAATTCATCAGTACATTAGGTAATTACATGTACTGCTGTAAGATGGTACAATTCATCAGTACATTAGGTAATTGAATGTACTGTTGGTAATTGAATGTACTGCTGTAAGATAAGTTCATCAGTACATTAGGTAATTACATGTACTGCTGTAAGATGGTACAATTCATCAGTACATTAGGTAATTGAATGTACTGTTGGTAATTGAATGTACTGCTGTAAGATAAGTTCATCAGTACATTAGGTAATTACATGTACTGCTGTAAGATGGTACAATTCATCAGTACATTAGGTAATTGAATGTACTGTTGGTAATTGAATGTACTGCTGTAAGATGGTACAATTCGTCAGTACATTAGGTAATTGAATATACTGTTGGTAATTGAATGTACTGCTGTAAGATGGTACAATTCATCAGTACATTTGGTAATTACATGTACTGCTGTTAGATGGTACAATTCATCAGTACATTAGGTAATTGAATATACTGTTGGTAATTGAATGTACTGCTGTAAGATGGTACAATTCATCAGTACATTAGGTAATTGAATATACTGTTGGTAATTGAATGTACTGCTGTAAGATAAGTTCATCAGTACATTAGGTAATTACATGTACTGCTGTAAGATGGTACAATTCATCAGTACATTAGGTAATTGAATATACTGTTGGTAATTGAATGTACTGCTGTAAGATGGTACAATTCATCAGTACATTAGGTAATTGAATATACTGTTGGTAATTGAATGTACTGCTGTAAGATGGTACAATTCATCAGTACATTAGGTAATTACATGTACTGCTGTAAGATGGTACAATTCATCAGTACATTAGGTAATTGAATATACTGTTGGTAATTGAATGTACTGCTGTAAGATGGTCCAATTCATCAGTACATTAGGTAATTGAATGTACTGTTGGTAATTGAATGTACTGCTGTAAGATAAGTTCATCAGTACTGTTGGTACATTGTAATTGAATGTACTGCTGTAAGATGGTACAATTCATCAGTACATTAGGTAATTGAATATACTGTTGGTAATTGAATGCACTGCTGTAAGATAAGTTCATCAGTACATTAGGTAATTACATGTACTGCTGTAAGATGGTACAATTAATCAGTACATTAGGTAATTGAATATACTGTTGGTAATTGAATGTACTGCTGTAAGATGGTACAATTCATCAGTACATTAGGTAATTGAATATACTGCTGTAAGATAAGACAATTCTGACCCTGATTGGCCAGGTTTCAATTTTAAGACAGACATTGTCCATGCTGACACTAAAGCTTTGAGCAGTATAACAATGTGGTCAAAATATTGTGTTAAGATACTTTAGTAGCAAAAAAGTAAAGTGTTGTTGTTGTTTTTAATTTTGGTGTCATGATAGTTTTTGCATTTTACTGTTGTAAGATATTGACAGTTTGTTGAATGACCGTACCATACTGTCTGTTTTGGGTTGAAAGAAATGATATATTTATATGATATATATATATATGATAATAATTCTCAGTTACATATTTGATTTGTTTATCACAGTGCTCATGCATAACTTTATTATATTTTATTCTTCAAATGTAATTGTATGTGCCTATTTCAGTTGTTAAAACAGTTGACAATTCTACTACATTATATATCAAACTGCAGTACCGGTAAATATCAAATTCAAAAGATGGGCAACACAATGCAATTTGGCATAATGTTTCCTCATTAATGAAAAGAGTCAATATTATATATATATATAATAACTGTATGCAATAAATGAATTAGTTATCATAATTCACTGCTATATTTTTATTCTTGATTATTATTTTGTTGTTATTGTTTAAAAATACCTGAAAATAAGGTGCAGACATAAACTGTCTGGAAGTATTTATTCTGCAGAATATGGAAGTGCTCATTATTATTTTTAATATTTTAAGTGCAATAAAATAAAATACACAAACAGAAGTTGACCCAGTGATTGTTTTATTTGCATAGTTTAGTTTTGTTTTACTTAGATACCATTATATTTTTTTAAGTTTTACTAGAACATAGGGTTGCCTAAAAAATACAGAAGTGTTTTTATTTCACAAAAGGATATTGTTTGTTAATCACCTCTTGACAAGCAAAAATGTTTTTTCAGTTGTTTTTTACATTATTTTTTTTCAGTCTGCTTTTTTTAGGACTAGCTTGTTGTGTTGTGGAACTCACCTTACAGTCAGGTTTTACAGGTTTTGTATGATTTATGTTGTTTAAATCATATTTTGTATTACTTTCATTTTTTCAAATGCAAAAGAAATATTATGCCAAATAAATCACATTTATGAAAGAATAAGATTTAGTACAGATAGCTCGAATATTGATAAGTATGTCCTATTTTTATTTTTTTTTTAAATCTCTTCATAGAATTAAAATGTATTTATTAGTTCATTAATTACAGCTGTTTTAATTTGAAACAACATAAAATTGTCCTAGTAATGACTAGCTGTTAAATAAGTGAAATTGTTCATTGGCAGCTCTTATGTTTTAACAAAATTAGAATGACTATTGCCTTACAGATGTTTATCAGTTATATGTATATGTGAATTTGAAACCAACCAAACATAAATTGTAGCCTGTTTAAATTATATAATTCAGGTTTAATAGTGTCATAAAAGTAAATTCATTAAGCTGGGCATATAAAAAGAGATACAATGTTTTGTTAACAAACATAACCAACATAAAAACAAAATAAAAAAATTCCAGGCACATGAAAGTTAGAAAGTAGTTTTAAATAGTTTTTGCCATTGCAACATATATGTATTCCTTGTGTGTTTTTGTCGTAATTTTCTGTAAACTGATAAGTTGCAAAAAAATATCTGTTTTGTTTTTGCCTAAAAATGTTTAGTACATGTAATGTCATAAGTGCATGCTGTTTTGTCTGTTTTTAATGATTTTATTTTTACAGTGAATTTTTTGTTTTGACTATATTTTTCTTTATTTTGTTATTACATTAATTTGTAATAGTTCCTCATTTTTTAGATAAGATGCTGATGTGCAATTATCAATAAAACTTAAACTTTAGAGATTTGTCTGTTTCTGGGATTTTTCCATGTCATTGTACCATGACAGAAAAAGCTCATGCCAGAAAGGGCAGATGGCATGTGTTCTCTTTGCTGTCCAGTTGGGAGTATAATAATTCGCAATGCTCAAACTTATTATCATAATTTCTATATGAACAATATTGACTAGAATAGACTTTAATTCTAGTTTATTTGCAGATTAGTCCTCACTGAATTAATAAAGACTATATAAATACAATACAAAAATGGGAATTCAACTGTAAAACATAGACCGCCAATTACATATAAAGTTTATTATGTTATGAACATTATTGCAACAGAAATGGAACACTGTTCAATATATACAAAGGCAGGAATAAATTATAACAAAAACATAAATAAAACACAAAATGTAGATTTTCATTAATACAGTTAGTATCAGACTGGAAAACAACATGGAATGAAAACATTGCCTTGAATTTACTTTTAAATATTGGTACAGTTACGTAGTTGCTATTCAAATATGTGACATATTCTTTCTTGAAATTTTATGTCTGAACAGAGTTTGAATAACAATTCAGAAGAGGTGCACTTTTTATTGTTTATTGTTATGAAGCTGCAGCAAGTTTGTTTTTTTTTCAAATAAAGACACAGTGATGGCCATATAAGCAACAGCTAGCTATTCTCCACATAAGAAAAAACAGTGGCAGTGCTGGTCAGCCAACATAAAAAGAAACTTTACCTACTTCATCTTAAAAAAAGATGTTGGCACAAATATTGTATTATGTATGTGTACAATATTTTGTACAACAATTTAAGAACCAATAAATCAGTGATATATTAAAGCAACCAAATTAAGATTGGCCAAAAAAAAACAGGTTTAGAAAGAAAAAGGTTTTAAATTTACTTGTACAGTACTGAAAAAGTGACCAGATAAATAACCTAAAATTAATGAATGCCAAACCTATTAAAAAATAAACATAAGCAATTTTTTTTCTAGCCAGGCTGTTATTTTTCTATAAATACACATTTAGAGTCAAGAGTAAGATTCAAACGGTCATTATGTGTAAGCCTACAATGTAACATAAAATACTGGCATTATCTTCTTTGGCTTCTGAGAGTAAAATACAACCTTTGAGATAACAAAAAGGTAAAAAATGAAACAGATCTTTCCTAATGCAATGAGATTAATTGTTGAATAAATTTAATATTTGGTAACAACAAAATTTTTAATCACCCCTTAGGCAAAAAGATGCCATTTGCCTAAATTGCACATAAATAATATAAAAGAAAAAAGAAAGCAACATTTTACAAGGACAATGTTCTTGAATTTCTTGATTCAATTTCACATATAGCATATTAAATTAGAAATATTTTTTAAATGCCAAATGCACAATACCAGTAATTGCATCTGTGATAAAACACAAGTGATGGTGGGTTATTGCATTTAAAGTGCTGAATGTATATTATACTATTAAAACAATGAGGATAATGTTATTCAAGACTTATGTACCAAGAACCTGTTAAAACAAGAATATTTTTTTCCAGATGCACATTACAAACAAAGCAGCAAAGAATCGATTTTACAACATAAATGCACAAAAGTAAGTTTAACTTCTTAAAATATCTGCACAGTTATCACACTACCAAGACCTAACACTGATCACATACACGTATCACAATTCTGTCCAAATATCGGATCGTCCAAATGCTGGCATTCTTGTTCGAGAGAAATTTTCTGTTCCTCTCTCATGGGTGTATCCATCTTTTGTTGGTGACCCGCTATTTTGTTGTGTCATGTGACCATTCTGGGTCACGCTAACGGAACCTGACGGCGACTTATAATTGTTGTTGTTGAGAGAGAGACTGGTAAGGGAGCTAATTGCGCTGTCAGGGGAGGTAACATTGGGAGACCTCCCGATAGTGTTGACACTTGTTCTGCTGGAGTCTCGAACTGGTGTCAAGGGCACTTGGCGCCGCACACTGCTGGTTTTTGTTGGAGAGGTAGATGAGGACCGACCAATGGGAACACCCAACCCTTGATCTGTGGATTTCTGGAACGGCATGAACAAATATTTAGTGAACATGTACATTTGTTACTGGTCTGACTCAGCATTACCACTATTTCCAGTCAATGGACTTTATCATCAGAAGCTCGTGTTTTGGTGTTGTTTTAAATACAGAATTATCTTATGAGTACTTATAATACTATGATCTAAAAGCTCTTTTAAAACACAGTAAATCTTGCTATATTTCATATCATTGATAATATTACTAATTGATTGTGAATTCTCATGGAAATACAATATGAGTAAAATTTAGTACTTAGGGGTAAAATTTCATAAGTAAACAAATCTTTTTAAAAAAAAAAAGGTATAAAAAAATGGCATGAAGAGCATGTGTATACTGAGCTCTAAATTCTTTAACTTCTACTGTAACATGTTATATGGTTCTCGAAGCACACAATTTAGTGCAATCTAGTGAAAGTAGCTGCAATCCATACTGTGAGAGCTGTATTAGTCACTTCTTTGTAGCTATCACAAATACTATAGTCTAAGGTTATAAGACTTTTAAGTTTAAGTAGGAGGCAATTACTTAGCATCAGATTACTTAAATTCAATTAATATTTAAATTTAATTGAAAGTATATAAAATAAAGTACAAGAAATTTAAATAAAAATAAAGAAACCAAAGAGATTCTTGATTTGGTTTCTACCCAAAGCTGTACATTTTATCAGCTAAAATTGAGATATAACTTTTATGAAAATTTGACCTTATAAGGCAGATGTTTAAAACCCCAGGGGTTTTACTCCGGCAACCAATTTGATATGTTTCAGTAACTGAACTGGGTAGGATTATGGACCCTGACTCATACTTGAGTTAACTCTACTTGCTACCATTCCTTATTTTGTTTTTAAAGTACATTGCAGTGACCAATTATGACTATTATAGCAACATCCAGCTATTTTGGTGGAGGAAGATCCCAGACAAAGGTCAGCCAGAAGACCTTCCCACTAGAGCCCTTTACCCCAATAGATACTCAAACCTATGGGGTGAGAGACTAAGTAGTCAGGAGTTTCAAATCGCGGACTCTACCAGTATGCTATGTGTGCCCCTGTGAAATACTATCCACACGTTAACATACGGCTTATGGTGTTTCCAGTAAGTAAAGGATTGACCCCTCAAAGTAATATGATGATATTTTAACCATCCCTGAATGGTTTAAAATGTAAAACAAACAGGAATTGTAACATCAAAAATCCATGTAAAATGGTTCTGATGCATGATAATCTGAGCTTGAGCAATATATCAATATATTCTCCAAGTGGGGCTCTACATTATAGCCTTAGTTTCAGAGACTAACAGAATTACAGATGAAAACAGGTCCTACATCATAGCCTTAGTTTCAGAGACTACATGTAACAGAATTACAGATGAAAACAGAGATTGTATTATTCAATATACAGTACATGTAGCAACATAATACTTTATACTGGCTTCACAAAAGATAACTACATGTAACACAGAAGAATCATAAGACAAACTAATTAATGAAGCTACAAGGAAGCATGACATATGGAAAATATGAATAACTGAACTCCAAGGTTCTAATGACGTAATAGCTGTTTTACAATGACATATTTTAATATGTGCAATCATTAACTGGCAGTTATTGAATATATATATCTTGGTAATATGTCTACTTAACTATGCCTGTAAAATAGATACACATAAGACTGTATTTGATAATATCAACTATTCAGTATGTATGAATTAACTAAATAAAAAAAAAAAGGACATTAAATAAGGCCTTTATTCACTATTTTTGAGGTACGTGATTTCCACAGTACTTTAACCCTTTCAGTCATAAATAAATGTTCAACTTATAATAATAGATTTAAGTCTACACATAAACCCTTAATCATGCAGAGTCTGCTAATGATTGTGAATGGTTTAGAAGGTGTACGATAGTGTGTACATGCAGGAAAGGGTTAAGATAAGGTTCTGACATTTGGCATAATGCTCTAACTGACTGCATCACTGTTAAAATTCTGTTGGTTTTGCTGATTTGAAAATGGTAACTTGAACTCTAAGGCAGGTAAATACTGGACTTAATTGCTCCTTTTCCTTTAGGAATTGCACGTTAACAACACAAGGGTTGGGAAGTAACAAAAGATCAAGACAGCAGAGTCAAAGAACAATAGCAGGAATGAACACACAATTTTTGGGACTGTTATGGGATGTAAAATTAAGTCAACTTTAGATGGTAAACATTGTTAGTATGAAATGAAAATATATACTGAGGGGAGATGAGACAGTAACTGTTGTAAGACTGGGAGGTTCAGTGGAAGCCATGGGGTTTGAACATATAACTTCAGACCTGTAAACGTTGCATGGTCTCAAAGTGGGAGGTACAGGACTCCACAAAGGGGGTATAAGGGTGTAAGGAGAGGATGTAGGAGATATAAAGCCTTATTATAAATATCCCTAACTATATTCTTAGGCTATCTGCTCACAATTTAATGCGTATTAAGTATTAATTGGACTCAGCAGCAAATAGAAACTACTATGATTAAACAGCTTCCAGCATGTGCTGGCTGATAAGGATCTACCGGTATATTACTGCTATTTGATTAACATTGGTCAATTCATACTAAGAATTCTATGAAGTGGCATAACATGTTTGCATAGGCTTAACTCTAATATTTACTAATTTGTTCACCATAGGCACAAAATTAAGCTGATGTTCTCTTGACTCACAATGATAAATATAAATTACTTTTTTTCATTTTTTTTAAGACTGATTTTGTCTTTGTATGATCAATATGCCCATGCTCAATAATCAGTTTGTAAAGGTTCAATATGTCAGCAGATATACATGTATAACATAGCTTGGCTATTAAAAATATATACCCTCTCCTTCCAGAAGTAGACACATCTACTCTATAGTCACATGATTATAACAACAGTATTCAGTGAAATACTAACAACAGAAGTCATGACAACAACAACTGTTGTAAGTAATGGTGTAAATGTAGTAATTAAGAGTACTGAAGTATGGAAGGAAATATATAGCAAAGTTTATTAATTACAAGAAAAAGCGTGTCATGACTGCATTTTACTCTATCACTTTATGCAGTAATTGCAAGAAAATTATAATAAAAATGCTAGAAAAAAGACACTGCTTTAATCATTTATGTCAATACATAATACATTATTTTTGCAAATATCCTGAAGCTGGATGCTCATATGTAACTTATGTGCTTTCTATATTTCTTCCCGAAGATTTTGTATATTAGATCACAAAAATGAAGCAATGAAAAATTAAACACTCAGCTCATCAAAAGCAAGGCAAACTGTGGGCCAATGAATGAAAGCCAACTAAAATCATACTCAATGCTTGCACAATATGTAACGTAAGTTTAGTAATGGTCAACTGAGGAAGAAAGCTACACAATGTTAGAGATGGGTGGACCACGCCTAAAGTTGAGTCTGTAGTAGAAATACCTGTCCAGACAATAATGTGTGTTATGGTTTAACAATCTTCCCTTTTTTTTCTCTCTTTGTTGGTCTTACTAATGAGATCTGTTTAATAAAGTTACTTTACTTAAAACTGTTACAGCTTTTATGTTTTTGATAGGTTTTGCATGCACATTTTATAATGAAAAATATGATGCACTATTTTAATCTTATTTATTAACAAATGTTAACACATCTGTTAACTGTAAAATTGTAAAACACATAAATGAAAAATGATTATATTCTATTATGCAAAACTGAAAATTCTTTACTAATTTTATCACTCATTTATAAATTAAATTGAATAAAATTCTTTTAAGCAATTTATATTGGAAGTAATGCCCCATCTAGACAGGTATTTTTAGGACAATAACAGAATGGTTATATATGTATGATTTAAGGGCAGTATTTTCACACAAATACACTCTCATACATGGCATCTGCATCCTTCATATCAATATAGGTCCTGACCCATACTCTTGGGTCATAGCAGATGGCACCTACAACAAAATGGCAGAAATATTATTAACCAATTGCTAACAAGTATTTCTTCTTCTCCTTGATATCTGTGGATTACTGTCTGTAGATGAGGAAAAGGTATTTAAAAAAGCTGTGTGAATATTTCTTGATCAACAGAGGCCTCTGCTGCTTTGGTCAGATTTAATTTCTGTAAAGTTATGTATATTTTAAGTCTGTCAATAACTGATTATACTTTTAAGCCACAAAACATCCTTAACCTTTTGCCTAATAATTTAATGTAAGAACTTTGAGGCTTGGTTTAATATCAAGATTGATCACAAACCCTTAATTGTGTAAACATTTATAGGTGAATATAGCAAGCTATAAAGTAAACTAGTGTAACTGGAATTTGTTTCACTATCATGCCATTTTAATGCTATTTTTTCTTTTGCACTGTTTTAATATTTTTTTTTAATGTTATCTACAGTCTTTTTTCATTAATCATTTACATGTCTCTTGTTTTTTCCCAAATTAACCTACCTTCTGGGAATAAGGACTGGGAGCCATTGTAGACTGGTTGCCATTATCTCCATTTGCCTGGACATACTGCCAGTTAGCCTGTGTCCTAGACTGGTTGTGTCCTGGTCTGGAATTACCAGTTTGTTGAGCACCATTACCATAGAAACCAGCATCTCCATTATACCTCTGTTGAGAGTACTGAGCATTCTTTGGCACATAGCTATTGCTGTTGTAAGAGTTGTTATTGCTTTGGTAAGATGCTGTCTGGGAACTAGGTAAGTTATCATGGGATGGAACATATTGTGAGTCTTGTGAATCCGTATTGCTGTAAAACATCTTTTGACTGGAAGAATGGGTGCCATACCCATAACCATTTGAAACATCCTGGAAATCTCTAGACTGGTTATAAGATTGTGGATGCATGCCATAGTTTTGGCCTCCATTCTGCTGTGAATAACTATTACCTTGTTGAGCACTTACACTTGACACATTTACATATGGTGGATTTTGAGACTTTGAATGACTATAAGACATGTGTGGATTGGCTGCAGTTGGATCACTTGCACTGCTGTTATACTGATTATGATTGGATGCCCGCTCATCATGACTATTGTATTGTCCTCTCTGATTGGCCAAGGATTGCTGCTTTGCAAAAACACTGTTTTTATTGACTTGGGGGCCTGGCTGGTTCACTGCAGAGTTAAGCAGTTTTCGTGTGCCAGCTGGACTGCTGTACAGTCTGGCTATGGCGTCCTGGGTACCAAACATTCTGCCTGCCAGATGTCTTGGTGGCGTATTCACCATGGTAGAATTACTGCCCTGAGAACTGTTAAGTCCGGAGTCACGGTTTGAATCTCGTTGCCTGCAAACACACACCAGAAATATAAACACAAAGATT
Source organism: Sinonovacula constricta (assembly GCA_007844125.1). Classification (NCBI taxonomy): domain Eukaryota; kingdom Metazoa; phylum Mollusca; class Bivalvia; order Cardiida; family Solecurtidae; genus Sinonovacula; species Sinonovacula constricta. The sequence continues at coordinate 48,715,569 of CM017559.1, read as the reverse complement.
TACATTATTCTTGCTAAAACAGATGCAGCAAAGCAGTGAAGAGCACTTGACAAAACCTTTTTTTTCAAGGTAAGATGCATAAATGTATGTTCTAGCTACAACATGTGCATCTACGCATCTATGCAGACTAAATATATTTTTCCTTTGCCTGAGAATATAAAAGTAAGACAACACTTTCTATGTTACAAGGGTGCATAAATGTTTTCCTTGCTACACAACATGCAGCTATATATCTATGGGAAATACACACAACATGCATGACACACACTTAAGTGATTTAAGTCTACTTTATTAAGTTACTAAATATATGTGACATTGCAACATTGCAACATTTCTAGAGTGAAACAAAGAAAGACAAGTAACAGACTGTTCTTGAAGTTTTATCCTAATGAGATCTGGCAATCATGGTGGTGTGGCAATTTACTTAATTTATTAAACAATTAGTCAACAGGTATTTCCTTCATGCCCATCTAATGTAGAATATTATTTTATCATCAAATCAGGGAATTAAGCTCTTGTATTGAGTAAGCCTGTACAATTTTAAATATGACTTGAAGTAATTCAAAATTTATCATTAGACTTTAATTCAAATGGGTTCTCCTTGAACTAATTTCCAACTGATATTATAATGTTACATAAACCACTTTCCTTCAATAAACAGTTTTGTTCTTTTACTATAAAAGCTGGAAGGGGTATGAAACACCCATTCTTCAAATATTTCAAACAGTCCATTACCTATCGTCGTCACCATCATGACCTTGACCTTCATGCTCATCGTCACTCAGCTGACCTCGGAGGTCAAGTTTCAATTCAGACGCTTCCCCATTCACCTGGGATGGTGCTTTCATATGCAGGGCCACAGGCCTACTGTGATTAGAGTGAACACAATAAACAACATAAACTACATTGCTATACAACACAAGCAACCTACCAAGCACACTAACCATGACTATTTATAATACATATATAAGCCATAACCTTGTGCAATAATCAGGATTGTTTACAATACAAATACAAACCATAAACCATGCATAGCCCTTTCACTCATACAGTTCTCCTAAATAACCATATGCCTAATGCATAACCAGATGGCTTATCAGGCCACCTGGCATGCATAGGTAAACTGGTGACAAAGGTACCTCAGGTTCATAGAGCATTATTGGTTTTGTGTGGGAAGCTGACAGTAGTTATGTTTAAGCTATTTTTAAGCTAGAATGAGTTATTTAATCATATTTTTGTAATTAAAAAGTTTATTCAGAAATAATTTTTCTTTCTGATGATATACTTTTCATGCATTTGAGGTTATATAAATTGTTAGAAGAAAGGTTTGAATAAAACAAAAGAAATATGTCATAGGCAATTTCTTTATTTTATGTTTGAAATATTCCTTAATTGCTATTGTTTTTTATTTAAATAACAACATTTAAATCTGATTCCCCAAAACAGAAAATTCTGACTCAGTGTCACTACCAAACAAAATATCATAAGCATCAGGCATACTTCTGAAGCAAGATAAAGTGAGACTATCAAAAAATATTATCAAACAATTTGTGTACAAGATCTTTTTCAATAGGTGTTAACGATGCAGCGATTAGAATGCTAATGAACGAGGCAATCAATTGAAGCTTAAATACCTTCCAAGTTGATCCACAGAGCAGTAAAACATTTTGCCCCTTTCATTAGTCAGTGGGTTTTATGATCCAATGCTGCCCCGAAGCAACAGGGGGTTCCGGTAAGTCGGCAAAACTTTTCAACATCAAATACTTCACTTCCATTTATTGTGAAGGAAGCGGATGTTTATTACATCGGCATACTCGGTTTTTACTGTAAGGCTGACCATGTGAGAGTTGTTGCGGTTTAGAAATGGTAAGATTTGCCAGCGAGTGTAAACAATGGAAAATTCCATTTGGGTGCTCTACAAACTTAGCAAATTGTCACAATTTTTTCAGAACAACCCCCGTTTTTTATTCACTAAATGTATAAATAAAGGCTTAATCTTACTGAATAAAGATAAAAGAAAGACTTTACATGAAGTATTCACTTATGATTTTGCACTTAACTTTGAGGGCGTAAAATCGCGTAAGCATGAGCCTGACGCACAACGCCAAAGATCGCCAAACTATTAGCCTGACGCACAATGCCAAAGATCGCCAAACTATTAGCCTGACGCACAACGCCAAAAATCGCTAAACCATGAGTGAAAGGGATAGTTATTATGACTGTTTATAGAAAATATACAAACCTCCTACATTTGGCAGTAATCATGAGCAGTAATCATGAGGGTTTACGGTATATACATATGCTACATACCATGCATAGTGATCATGATTGTTCATAATGCATCGCATACAGTTCAACTAACAATGCATGTTCACAGTTCCTATACAAGTCACATACCATGTGTACTACATGTAAGAGTGTTTGGTGCATACAGAACACCTCATGTGAATATGCAACTCAGCACTGGCTCCTTAATTGTTTTTCTTTAATCCTTTTTAACACAGGCAAAGAAAACTTACCTAGAAGTTTTGTTGGTATATAACAAAAATCAGGCTCATTTACTATTTAAATACAACTACACCGTATAAATATGGCATTTGCTCATGTATGTTCATTTTTTATATGACAGTTCATTAGCTGGTAAAACTCTGAATTCAAGGTTTGTTTTTCAATTGTTTTATGTCTGAATCCCTTTGACAGGAAAATGGAGTGAGAAGATAAACTTGCCAATAAAAACAAGTGCAATTATTAAGAAAGCATGTGCAGACAACGCGTTCCATTATGGATTTTACTGTGGTGCTTAAAACAATGATTATACACTTAGCTGTTCATTAGTTAAAATATTCATATACATTAATATACATTAATATATCTTCTAAATCTGTAACAGGGAAATGAGAGATTAATTATGTATACACACCTTACACTTGGCAAGTATCTGATATTGAGAGATTAAAGATTTTTAAGTTAACAAGAATGGCAGGTGTACACGTTCATAACGTTCTGAAGATAATTGTGAAATTTTAAAATTAACTCTTTGTGTACACAGAGGAGCAGACAGATATGTGGATGGACAGACAACCTTATGGACAGATGGAGGGACAATCTGATTCCAGTATACCATTCCCAAACTTCCTTGTTGGGTATGATAAAGGTAAAATGTATTTTTACTAACTGCTATTACTACACTTTCCTTAATTTAACCCTTTGCCTCCAACAAAAGGATGCCATTACATACACCACATTATGTTTATTTCTTTATTTGTTGCATTGCACAGACAAAATTATAGTCATATTAGCAACATACAGCTAAATAGTGTGGAGGAAGACCTTAGAAATATGTCTGGGTAGAACCATTGATGTACTGAAAGTAATAATACTCCCAGATGTTGTCTAAAGGAAGTCATATCCAATAAAGCTTTATCAAAAGAAATGGCTACACGATCATATTCTGCCCAGGCATCATGCAGCAAAGAATCTTTACAAATCTGATGAGATTACAAACAAAATTATAAAATCTATGATAAATAACATTCCTTAGAATGATAAAATAAAACTTCCAATTAAAGAATTACATATACATGTGACTTATGAGATAACTAATAACTTTTATCACTCTTTGTCTAATCAATTTAATTGCTTTTATAGTTAAACGTTAACCATTTCAGTTATGATTTTTAAGATAAAAAAGCTACCAGATAATTATAATGGACACTACAATGCAAAATATTAATAAGCATAAAAATGATAATTACAGATTAAAGACATGCCACAATCTTCAACACAAATTGTTTTCAGTATGAAATATTAAAACAAAAATATCAGCTTGCAATCCATACCCCAAGATCTCAAGAAATAAACATATACTGCGATAGTTAATACCATTACATGTACAACACTTTTACATGTAACAAAATACATATAAATATACAAACAATCACTATGATTATTATGAGACAACAGTAACTGAAACACATTCTTCTTCCACAAATGACAAAACACTTGACAACAATGCTAACAAGTCCTAATGATATTACTTTTTAAAAGCACAATAAATATGTTTATATTCATAACAAAAAAAAGGCAAACATAAACCTCTGTCAATAGCATGCAGGTTATTTCATTTACTGAAACAAACACATTCCAAATTATTGCCTTTTTTTGCAAACCTGTTAATTTTGTTACACATCAATTTATTTACATTTTTGGTGGGCTTAAAACTGTTCAATACAAGCAAAACACTGCAAAATGTTGTATTGTGTGATGCTGTAATTGGTATTTTTGACTGCATACTAGAAATGAGCACTGCCAGCTATCTTACATTTCAAGGGAAATAACTGATGGACTAAAAATGCAGGCTTACGATAAGATATAAAAATTTATTTTATAAATATATGACATTCAATTATGTGAAAACTTGGTTAAGTGTCCGTTCTAATTGATAAATGCTGTTATGATTGTTACTTTTACTTTGACAATTAGTCATATCAGGAGTAAAACACATTTTATTGTGGAATTCTTTTAACTGCTAGTGTCAAGGAAGATGTATTGATAAACTAACACAAGAGTTTTGGTTCATTTAATGAATTACAAAACTTACAATTGTGTGCTACGGTACTAAGTAAGTGCAAGGTAGAAGTCATCCTCTACAAAGACTTTTTAAGATGGGGTTTGGAATTAGCTTTATATATGTAAAGAAGGATAAGTTGTGTTTATTTATAGGTAATAGGTGTGTATTTTTGACAGATTGTTTTCTTTTAGCTATTAGATTCAAATTCTCACTTATTATTTTCACAATTAAATGGCTGTATGACAGGACACCAAGATAGATGTATGGAAAACTGTTTAATTTTATGTGTATCAAAAACATTACTTCAAATTTTATAACTGACTCTGTATTGGTTTATGCATCTTATTATAAATATTTCACTCAATAGGGGCTGCATTTGCTGAAGCAATATAATCTATATAACTGATTCTAATGTGAATCTTGCATGTGCAGGGTTGTCACTTGAAATATTTTGAGCAGGCTCAATTAACTTTTGAGGAGGCTTGGCTATGCGAGTGCCGATTGTGTGAAGCATTGCTAGGGGGGTCCGGGGGCATGCTCTTGATTAATTTTCTTTTTTTTTCAAATTTGAGGCGGCCCGATTTTTATTTGAAGCGGTGATGACAACCCTGCATGTGACATCATAGTTTTGTTTCATTAACTGTTGTATGGGATGAATGAAACATTGAGTACAGAGCAGACACATTAATGATTATTTGGGTATCAGGACAAGTCAGGTGTGGACAGATCCCATACTCCCTTTGGTCAGCAGAATCGACCAACATGCTATGTTATTGGTCACCAGTTGGTTACTATAGTTATGTAGAGGTCCAGAATTTAGGAAGTATTTTTTCGTTAAGCCACTCATTTTCCTGCAAACCGTATATAATTGGTACACATTTGAACTGTTTTATTGAGACAGTTCATATGTATAGCCAGAGTTTGGTTGAGAATTGTGGGATATATTGCTTCACGAAGATTTACTCCTTTTAATCTGGAACTCTGTTTCCAGGCACCATGGCAACCAATATCAAATGACATACCTGGGGATGGGGTAATGTAGAAGACATATTTTCCACTGCATATTGTTTACTGTCATACTAAGTGTGGCATGGCTAGCCCACAAAAATGAATCAGTTGGTGAGACTTATCATAAAAGTGATTATAATTAAAAATGAAACAACATACATGTACAAAGAAATAATATAAATATAAATTATTATTTTTTGTGAGAAATACATTGCAGTGACTAATTATGATCATTATATTGAATGGGACTCAAATACACACTGCTAGAAGTTAAGCCTTCAATGGAAAATACAAATAAAAGTACTTTGTACTAATAGTGCAGTCTAAACTATAACATTATCAACATAAATAATCTTGTAAACTTGTAAGACTTATAAATAAATATAAAGTATAAATGCATCTTAAAAATAAAATTCATACACTTATATTTCCTAATGAAAATGTTGTTTTGTTGTTGTTCTTTAAAATACAAGAAAGTACAATAAGATTGGAGACTATGCTTTCAAAGGCATCAGTTTAATATAATACAAATAGCATGCGAGTAGAATATATATGGGGACATTATATGTATTGAGAATAAGAGAAATTATGTAAGTCTTCAAAACTTTCTCTAATTATAAAAGGCATTATGAACTTTAAACTATAAATATAGTCAGAGGTCTTCCTTACACTTTTCTTTGTTGGACGTGTTTATTTCACATTATTAATTTATCTGAACACAAAGTAAAAGATACACAACTAATTAAAAAGTCGTGAAGTAATGTCAGGAGACATCTGGAATTTTATACTGATCATACACTATAACTGTCTGAATGGATAATAATAACAATAATTGAAAGTTCATAATAAAGCAGTTAAATGTTAATTACCTATTGCCTGTAGCTTGTTCAACAACAGAGCCTCTGTCTGTCTGGTCCTCAATTGGCTGCAGGAAAAGGACAAATATAAATAAGAATTGACTAAATTCTGGATTAAATATACTTGCACCATATTGCTTTAGCTTATTAAAAATAATTAACACACTGAAAATGAACAATTAAAATGTAATCAATATTATAAATTTAAAAGCAAACATGTTACCTAAATGATTCATAAAGTAATGACTGTGTGTTGACTGGTAGCATAAATTGATGTATATAGAGATCTGCATTTCAACAAATGCATATGTGTAAGTGAGTGTATGTTTTTTTCGCAGTTCATGCTAGCTATTATAAACTTAAAAAGAAAAAAAAGAAGATGTGCATAGAGTGCCAAGGAAGGGTTAGTGACTTGTTTAGTGAATAATTCTATAAACTGATGACTAAAAGCCCTCTCTAAATGATCTATCTGAAAAATTAAACAATGTGGAAATCCTATGTGTTTCTCTATCAAGAAAAAACTGTCTGCTTTATTGCTGGGGAGACCATGTGCTTCTCTACTGAGAAAAACTGTCTACGTTATTGCTGGAGAGCCTATCTGCTTCTCTATTGAGAAAAATTGTCTACTTTATTGCTGGAGAGCCTATCTACTTCTCTACTGAAAAACTGTCTACTTTACTGCACATCGATATCCATTAAGTGTTCATTTTATATTCACATTTGCGTCTTGTTTAAACTGGCTGGGCATACTTATACAAACATTTGCTGATTCTGCCATGGGAGAAAAAGTGCTGATTGTTTCAAATCATATCATGGAAATGCCGCAAATGCAAAATCTGTCTACTATATTGCTGGTCATACATGTGAACCTATTCTGGGGCCAAAGTGGGAGATTTTCACTTGCAAAGTGGGAGATTTGTTATTTTCATATAAACGAAGAAGGAAGTTATCTGTTTCCAGGTAGGGAGATTTCTGAAAATGTGTAAAACTTCCCTCATTTTCAAATAATTTTGAACCTAAAAAGAGGGAGTCTCCCTCCAAAAGCGGGAGAGTTCACATGTATGGCTGGTTCCTATGTGTATCTTTATGGAGAAAAACTATCTACAATACTAAACTTATTGTTTGAAATTGTTGTTCATTTATGCTCTTGACATTGGTATGTATTACATATCATGCGGACCTTAACTGTACATAACTACACATAAAGATTTAAACTTGAAAAAAAAAAGATTCTTTTAACTTGGAGGTAAATAATATTACACAAAAATGTCTTAAGTTTAGAAAAACAACCTATGCGGTACATAGCAATATATAAAATTCTGGGTTTCCAGTAATTGAAAAAAATAATGTTATGATCTCCCTCAAAAGAAACACACTCCCGTAAGTTAATGGTTACATCAATGTCGTGGGTATGTATCAATAATTTCAAGATTAATGCAATTAGTTCTTAAATAAACAGTCAAAAAAGTTAAAAAGATGGTATAAAGTAGAAATCAACCACATCAAAGGAACTACACTGAATAGTCTAGACACAAAAAATAAACTATTTTTCTATCAATTGTTTGTAAAACACAAATTTAAGATAGCAAAACAAATATTCTTGCAAGACAGCAAAAGTGAAATGGGCCCAAAACCTTGGAAACTTAAAAAAAGATCAATATGTTTTTACCAGTAAATAGTTACCTGAATCAGATTATTAAAAACATACAGTATGCACTATTGCTATATTAAATGCACCTTTTTGCAGAACAGAAACCTGTTATTTCACAGCAAAGACACTTCTATTACATGTTAGGCAGCCAACGACAAAAGCATTTTTCTTTCACCACATTTCCTCTTTCCTAAACAGTGTTAGAGCTGCACAAATATTAACAAACATGATGTTTTTCTGTTCATAAATTTTCATTTTCAACACATACCATCTATATACAAAAAGAACATATTTTAGCTCTAAGTTATTTATACTAGAAAGATTCAGGTTCTACTTAAATTATCCTTCATTTTCACATTTAATTTCACAAGATGGCACAAATCACATGAATCAAAATGCAAATGGAATCCTGGTATTTCTATAAGTAAAAAAGTGTTCAATAACTAGACTAATTAAACCTCAAAATCTGTAACTGAAAACTCTTAAAAGTTGGTAAAAAAAATAGTATTGTCTTGACTACAAGTCAAACTGTAACCAAACAGTCAGTTATCATTCCCAGATACCTAAATACAAAAGTTTGTTATTGTTACATGGAAAGCTGGTGTATTATAAATTGTTGGATGCCACCCTTTTGTGCCAATGTGACATATTTGTGATACTTGTTTGACAGAACAGACTATACATGTATCTTATTTCTGTTTAAGTGATGTCATTGTTTGTAAAAGTGAAATATATTTAAAAAAAATAATGAAAAAGTTATCTAAAAATCCTCAAATCTGAAAAGATGAAAAAATGTGCACATAAAATGTTAGACCACAGCAAATCTTTGTGTAAATATGACACCATGCATGTAAGTTTTCAAACTCTTCCACAGTGAGGTAGAAATGTTCTACAACACAAGAGAGAACACTGTGCCAGAGTCCGATCTATACCTTGAAGACTGCAGTGGGTGGGGGGTGGTAGCGTTGCACCATAGGATTACGATAAAAGTTTGTCTGATATCGCGGGGAATAATTGGGCTCATAAAACAGAAGGTTGTCGTGGAATTGTGGGATACTACGAATATCAGTCACAATTTGATGCTGAAAATGAAATACAAACTATCTGTGAAGCTTAACAACACAGCTGGCTTGACTATTCATGTGCTTGATTGCATTTTTAAGTGAAGCAGGGTCATACTTCTCACAATCAAACAAGGAACTATAAAACTTGTTTATATCCAAAGGTATGGTCACTAGGAAGACACATGTGAAGTTTTATTCCAATTTAAAGGCATCTCAAAAGCCTTATATAAGTGACCCCCCCCCCCCCCCCATTTATTGCCCCACCCAGCATGTGAGGGCATCTGTTTTCTGATAAGCCAGGCTGCCACAGTCTGTAGCGATGTGTCTGTCACACAGGTATTGTTCAAGATCCAAGTGTATGTATGCTATATCTGGGGGTTGAACATATTCATTCACAGTTTGTAAAGGAAACAGTTGTGAATATACCAATTACGCAATCCAATATATATATATATATATATATATATATATATATATATATATATAAATCTTTATTTGTTTTCTTTCTTACTTTGTTGGTTGATTTTGTTATTTCTTATACATTTTGTTATTTCTTTCATTCTTTTAGTTCTCATATATATTTAAAGTTATATTTTATTTTGATTTGTAAAATGTAACGAAACGTTTCTAACAAAAGCAATTAAAAAAGTCATTCATTGTCAGAATAATGTCCTTCAGAGTCATTTTGAATACTAAAACTTGTATCTCTCATGTATTTTCAAAATTAAATATTTAGCTATGAAATAAATACATAATCTTGCAGTTACAAAATTGACACCTAGTGATTAATGCAATAATTTGTTAGGGATCATATAGTAAACAACCCACATTATCACTAACAATTAAGCAAAGGTTGTTAAGATATAAACTTGATAGTACTTGCAAACTAAAATTTAAGTGCAGCAAAATGACAATGCCAATGATCTGGTGAGTGAAATTATAGCTTTTCTTATTCACTGAATAGTCAAGCTAAAATGTTTTCTACACAACAATACTAAGTTGATCTAGATAAAAATTATTATTATTTAATTAGCTTATTAAATGGAATGGTGAAAAAATTAACTGCAATAACTGAACGGCTTACAAAATAATATCTAGCAAATTTAATGCTACTTTCAAAATTATTATAACATTTCTAACAGTTTTCAAGAATACAACTGTTTTGTGTAAAAAAAAAAATTACATTATATTCTTTGATATTATCTGACTTGTTTAAGTCAAGGTTTCCCTCTGTTTGAAAAGACCAACTTTTGCATTTTGCAATGTGGCAATTAGTTTTCAAATTAATGAAAATGACAAAATCAGCAGATGAAAATCAAGAAATAAGAACAATATGAAAATACATTGTGTTCTGAACTGTACATGTATTAAACAACAGTATAACTAAATGGCTTACAAGATAAAATAAACTGAACAATATCTAGCAAACTAAATGCTACTATAAAAATTAGTATAACATTTCTAACAGTCTTCAAGGATACAATGCTTTGTGTAAAAAAATAACAACATTATATTCTTTGATATTTTCTGACTTGTTTTGGTCAAGGTTTTCCTGTTTGAAAAGATCAACTTTTGCATTTTGCAATGTGTCAATTAGCTTTCAAATGAATGAAAATGACAAAATCAGCAGACCAAAATCAGCAGACCAAAATAAACAAGTAAAAACAAAATGAAAATACATTGTGTTCTGAACTGTACATGTATTAAACAACAGTATACAAGTAAAAAAGGAAGAAAACTTTTATATCTCAATATACATTTAAGCAGCATTAAACAGCTTTGGTTGTTGTGGCAAAGTTTTTTTTATTTGTATACTTTTGCAGAACTATATTGTCCAAACTTTTATGTTTAAAATGATAAGAATAAATAAAAGCATTCATATTAAGACCAATAATTTTTATTAAAAAGATCTACAAAATATAGGGAAATACATTTACTATGCAATAATTTATTCACCCTATACCAATAAACCAAACCTTTAAATCTGTATTCTGTAACCTTTACACACTATTTGTAACTCTCTAGGTTGCAAAATTTGTACACATGATGTGATCAAGGCATAATTGTTGATGTCATATTTTATTGCATACAGACAAAAAATGTAAAATATGATTTTTTTTTTCTGATATAACTGGTGATGCATCTTTTGTGTCAATAAATCTTTATATCAAGGTAATTGCTTTGATTTTTGTTATGATATGTAGGTATCAAAATATTTATTTTAGTTGCTTATTTATTGTAATGAGTGCATATAAAGTCAAATATACTAGCAACACAAACATTAAATAATGCAAAAACCAGGTTTTCCAAATAAGAAGTACTTTTAGTATGAATATGTGCTGCTTAACTTGATGGCAAACATTTTGTGAAAATTTGGTCCAAATCAGAAATGCAGTGGAGTTCAGCAAAGGAGGACATTTTAACAGTGACCTTGACCCTAATGACCTGAAAATTATCACAATTTTCCTCTCTCACTAAGGTTTATACCTACACAATTTATTAATCAAACATCAGTCCTGAAAGAATTTATTTGATAGAAACTAACAGTATGATTTAGTGTAAGTTGACCTTTATTCTATCATAAAAGCCTTATAAAATGTGCTGGGGCAATTGATGACAGATAGCCTGTAAAAGTTTAGTCACATTACTTTGAAATCTGTAGAAGTTTATGTTCAGGACATTTATTTTCAAATTACATACCTTGGAATATCCTGAACTGTTGTTTGCATAAAGTTGATTGTAAGGTGGTGGGTTCTTTTTCTCTCTGGGCAAACTGAAACAGATGACAGAGAAAAATGCTTTCTTTGTTTATGGTTCCTGTATTTCTTAGCAAACTATAATAGGTAATAGGCAATACCAAGTTATAGTCTACTTTGAAGCTAGTGCTCGCTCAGCCGACTTTACAGTTTACCTCATGGTCATTGGATGTATTCATAAATCCAGTACAATGGCAGCCTGACATATGGCACTAGGAAGTCATATAACTGACCCAAATAACCCTCAGCAGGTACCCATTTATACACCTGGGTGGAGTGGAACAATTTGAGGTAAATTTCTTGCTCCACTGAAATTAGCGGCGACCATGACAGGGATTCAAACCACAGATCCCATTGATCCAGAGTTGTGCATCCTACTACTGGACTATTCCACTCCTTTAATACTGGGTACACTTGCATGTTGTAAAAAGCTCAAAGTCAATCAATGTATGCAAATTTTGAACAACAGCAGAACAATATGTAAGGCATTTGACTCAGTAATGTAGTTAAGTATGACTGTCTTTGTAGTATTTGCATTATAATTGTTTGTCAATATGTCTGTCTGATAATATGTCTTGCATTTTTTTTAAGTTGTCCCTGTATCCGGGATAGGCAGCAGGAAGCTAGATAGTCTAACACATGCTCTCCAAGTATAGTTGTGAGAGATAGGTGCCTGGATGGAAGGATTGCCAAGAGTTTCTTGAACTTTTCCCAGTCAATACTACACCTGGTAATGATGGCTAACTCACAGCCTGAACTTGCACCTAGGAAATCATCAGGGAATCTGAAACTTGGTTCAACATCAAGCAAAGTTTCGTTCATAACCACCTGTGTGACTGGCCTCCCATTATTTGGACATGCCCAGTTGTGACATCTTTGACAAAGTTCTGATTGACAATAAATCTGCCTTTTAAAAGCAGCAGCCTGAGGACACACCACCTAATCAACCCAGAATTCTGCTGTACTGTCCACTGACTTGCATAGCTTTTGGCATTGGTATACATGCCCTGGATTACATGCACTGGGTACTTGGCCAATTGTGTTAAATTTAAATTCCGTATAAACACTTGTTAATAAATAAATGTTCCATGAAACATTCCAAAGTGCTTTATTTTTTAAAACTTCAACATATGTCACACATAACTTCTCAAAAATATGTTTTAACAGTTAGTATTAGTTGTCTGTTGCCAACAACAGACACATACCTGCCAGTGTTGGACACCTTAGACCCTGTATCGGAGTAGTACCCGCCAGTTTTAGTCAGTTGCCTGTGTGCTGGTTCTGGTGTTCGCTCCGGTGTCCTAGTGTAGGGTGGTGGTGGCTCATCTCCCTGGTAACCTCCCTTGTTTGCCTCTAACTCTCTGCAGGTCAATAAATAGAATTGTTAAACTAATTTGTATGTTTGTTGTTATATCACACTGGCATAATTATGGTCATATTGGCAATGTCCAGCCAGTTATTGGTGAAGGAAAGAACCCAGACTTATGTCCAGGTAGAACAACAGACCCATCACAGGTTAGATGGAAAACTGCTCCACATGAAGGTTCTCGCCTCGACTGAGACTCAAACCCATAAAAAGAGGGGCTGAAGAGTTACAAGTCAGCAACTCTAGCCGCTTGGCCATGGGCGCCCCAAAAACTAATTTAAAAACTCATTCAAATTAATCATTTCATGTGCCATATCTATCAAATATAGTGATAATACTTGACATAAACATAATACTCAAAGAGAAAAAGAAGAAGAAACTAGAACTCCGCGAGTCAGATGTGTCACCTGACGAAAAATTGTGTAGTCGACATAAAAAATGTTAATTAGTTTTTTGTTGTACAGATATTAGCAATGTATTTGCACAAAATTCACATATAAAATAACCCTTAGGTTGTCTCATTGCAAAAAACATGCACAACAAGTTATGCCCTTTGCAAGAAATGCACTAAAAATCAATCAAATGGAAATAACTAAAAATCAGAAGAAGGTAGAGTTACCCTTCTTGTGCACTGTACTTTGAGCCAGAAACATGCATACCAAGTTTGGAGTCATTTGGACCTACAGTGACAAAGTAAGGCTCTGGACAAGAAATGCTCTAAAAAAATCAATCAAAGGGGAATAATAAAAAAACGGAATAAGGTAGAGTTACGATTCTTGTGCCCTGCACTTCGAGTCATTGCCAGAAACATGCATACCAAGTTTGGAGTCATTTGGACCTACGGTGACAAAGTTAGGCTTGGACAAGAAATGCTCTATAAAATCAATCAAAGGGGAATAACTAAAAAACAGAAGAAGGTAGAGTTACCATTCTTGTGCACTGCACTTTGAGTCATTGCCAGAAACATGCATACCAAGTTTGGAGTCATTTGGAGCTACAGTGACAAAGTTACACTCCGGACAAGAAATGCTCTATAAAAATCAATAAAAGGGGAATAATTCAGAAGCGGAACAAGGTAGAGTTACAGTTCTTGTGTGCTGCACTTCGAGTCATTGCCAAAAACATGCATACCAAGTTTGGAGTCATTTGGACCTACGGTGACAAAGTAAGGCTCTGGACAAGAAATGCTCTACAAAATCAATCAAAGGGGAATAATTCAAAAACGGAACAAGGTAGAGTTACCGTTCTTGTGCACTGCACTTTAAGTCATTGCCAGAAACATGCATACCAAGTTTGGAGTCATTTCGACCTACGGTGACAAAGTTACACTCCAGACAAGAAATGCTCTTTAAAAAACAATCAAAGGGGAATAATTCAAAAACGGAACAAAGTAGAGTTATGGTTCTTGTGCACTGAACTTCGAGTCATTGCCAGAAACATGCATACCAAGTTTGGAGTCATTTGGATGGACCTACGGTGACAAAGTTAGGCTCCAGACAGGGAAATCCGGACGCCGACACAGACGCCGACAAAGTAATCCCTATATGTTGCCTTTTCAGGCGACACAAAAACAGTGACCCTTCATGCCCATTAATGGAATTCGAACCAGCAAGCCCCAAGTTTAAACAGTTTTAGCCATGTGGATTCCTACCCACAACCCTTTGTGTTACAGCAGTTGAGACTTATTTTAAATATTTCAGACATTTAATTGCTTTTGATCTAGTCTTTTATAAAAACAAAATGATTATGGGCCAAATAAAAACCTACCCATATGACTTGCGTTTAGGTGACCTGTACCTCTGTCTGTTTGTCTTTGGGGAATACTTCACCTTGAAAGGTTCAGCCTTTGTTCTGTAAAAAGCAGATAGAATAAAAATAATGTTTGTTCATCCAGGTGTTTTTTTGACAAAGGCATGCTTGATGTTAAGACTTCTAACAACAAATACTGCAAGGCTATCAATAAAGAATCCAAACAAATCCAACTGCTGTTGCTTACAGATCCTAAAGATTTCGCAATAGGCAAGGTATACCAGTTTTCCTCATTGCAATTAAGGTACTTTCATTTTTACTAAATGAGAATTTAGAACCTCAGTATTCATGTTTAAAATTGAGCATATTGATATGATTTATCTGATATTAGAAAACAATACTGTCTAAAAAAAGCAGCCTTGTGGCTATCACTAAAGACACATTCAATATTAGTCCGACCATTTTGGTTCTTACAAGAAGGTTTTAAATTTTTTTTTTCAAAATGCTTAACTTGATTAAATGTCTATTTTGTTCACTGCAACAATAATGTTTGTATTTTAAATATTTCTAATTATAAAAAAAAAACATAAGCAAAAGACAGACTAAATGACACTATCATAACAACATACTCCACATTGACGTAGGGGATCTCTTGCATCTGTCTGATCTGGTCTTCTGTAAGGTCCTCAGGGTCAATAAGATCAAACTCGATGTGCTGTTTTAATTCCTCCGGAGGACGTTTACTGGTACCAGGAGATTTACTGCGCCGGCGCCGCATCTTTTTCTGGCGAGCTTCAGCCAACGGTGCGGAGTGGACTGACGGCACAGACCTTTGGAAAAGAAAATGGTAAATATGATTTGTGTCCTTTTTATGGATAATCATGGATGAAAATGTCAGTCTTTTTTCCAGTATTATGTCCCTACATGTTATATGAGATGTCCTTTGGGCCTATTGTAAATTTAATGCTAATATTCTGAATCATTCAATATTACTGCTATTTTCAGGATTCTGTGAAGATTTTATTTAATTTAACTTTGTCATTTCTACAATATTTACATTTACAAAATGTACATTATTGCTCATTGAACACTTCAGTAATTTGTTGTCATATCATCCATTTACACCTCTATTATCATCATTTCCTGGTTCAATAACCTTGAAATAATGCATTAAAAAATTAACACTAAATGGAAATAGTGAGATGCCTCTCAACAATTATTGAAATGATGTTTTTAAGGAAATATTGTGGCCAACAAAAAACTTTTAGAGAAGTAGTCATTTCCAGGTTATACTAAATGTAGATGATTTGCTGAACAAAACCTTATGAAAATAATGTTTTTAAAGCAATAAATGTGACCAAAAATAACTCCTTATTCTAAAGAGGTTTTGTCCATTTTGTTACCTACCCATTGTGTATTGTGTCCCTGTCAGACTAGGTACATGCTGCAATCATGAGAGAATAGATGTGATCATGTTAGAGCATGCAGTTAATACAAACACCTGTACACACAAAAATATGCAAACCTTTTTCAGCTGATGAACAAATCTTTAATGACTTCTCATGGCCATCATACACAGAGAGCCCCTGCTGAGAGCGCCAGGTGGCAGTAACACCATCAGAACACTTCCCATATACTCAAAAATCAAGCAAACCCCCAAAATATTGTTGCGAAATGGCCACAGATGCAGTTTCCTATACTGTTGTTTAATAATGACCCAAGTAGCTGTTCACTGTGTGATCAGGTGATGTTAGACTGAACATTCTAATCTTGTATATGAAGAGAACTAGTAATTAAGTCATGAAGCAGTTGTTATATAAATATAAAGCAAAAGATATAAGCATTATAATTGTTATTTCCTGTGTGTATTTAGTTTAAATTCTTCTGGATTATGTGTGTATTCAACTAGTCATACAAATGCTCCCTGATTTCATCAGAAAAACATCCTTTACTGGTTGTTACTTTTACATTTGTTCTGTTGTTGTTTTGTCTGTTATAAATGCCTATCAACAATGTCTGTAGATTTCCAAATGAGATTTAATAAGAACTTAAAATTCAGTAAGTAAGGTCTGAGAAATTAACTGCCATGCATTTGTCATTCTTCCCACTCATCTGTCTGGGATCTTCCTCCACCAATAATAGCGGGAAGGTACCTGTATGACCTTTGTTGTCAGTGCAATTAATAAATGAAAGTGCTGCAAGCACCGGGGTATTCACTGTTTTGAAAAAGAAGTCTGATTTTGAGTTAATAAAAACCAGTGTAAATAAACAGTCATATGTTATAGTTTTTGTGTGACATGAAATGGCCTTTCTTTAACTACACAACCCTAGTTCACTGTAGTAAACATAATTATGATAATTAGGTGGTTATAGGTCGTGGATCAAGACCTAGAGAGGTGGTCTCCATCACCCAGCACTGGTTACATAACACATTTAAAACCCCTTCCTGCATGTATATGCCATTTGACACCTGCATCACTATAGTAGACTGGTTCAGTTTAAATCTAATATTACAAGTTGAACATAAATTTATTAAAATCCTTATATCTCATTTTAAAGAAAAACAACAAAGTCAGGCCAATTTTCAAAATTATGGATGAACTATGAATGAAAGGATTAGGAGTATGCTGTATTTCTATGTGCTCTAGATGGTGGTTTATGTATAAAGTAGTTCATTCTGTGAAACATTTTATAGTCACATTTACATCTAGTTTACACAGGATGGACATACTTTTGTGAACTTCTGATGATTTTATTGTGCCATGAGAATTAACTGAGTGACTAACTTTTGTTCCAATAATAGAAATAGGAAAACCTATTTCTTGTAGCTCTAGAAATAGCTGGACTTGGTTAGGTTTATTATGTCATTTTAAGTGAACATGAAAGTTAATAAAGGATGATGCTAAGCATTTGGAACAAGTAAAACATGCAATTTATAGACATAAAAATGTGAAAATTACCAACCTGTATCATGCATTCAAGACTGCCACAAAATATATTTTAAAAGTTATTGTTGCTTACCACTTTCTCTCTTGTACAATGAATATGAGGTGTCATACTTATATTACATAAACTAACAAATCCTTCACCATACTATTAACATATGCTGTATGCAATCTTGTAAACTAGGGTATAATATAGCATTTATTAAAGCAAATATTATAAAAAATTATAAAGAGCTGCTGTAGAGTACGATCATAGCATGCACACTATCATGATCACATCCGGCAATATGGACCAGATTTCTTTTTCTCAAACAACCATATAAATTGTAACTGGGAAAGAATTAGTGAAATGCTAATTATTTATGTACTACATCTATGTGAAAAGAAAAGGACTTATGCCCAAAATGAGTATGGTTTTGTTATTTGTATTTGATATATACTAAAATTGTCGGATACCATCTTCAAGTCCTACGGTAATCTGGTCACTTCCAGGCTTGAATACAGCATATTGTCAATGAATAATATTATCATGCTCCATGCAAGTAGAATAACTGATATTTACTGAGTATTTATACACATGCTTTCTTAAATTTATCCATCCCAACTAACAAAACTTACTTCTGAACAGCATCGTTCCAGTCCCGGTCAAACTTATCAGGTCCCATACTTTTGGCTTTCCTCTGTCTGGCGGCATATTTACTCGGTGAGTCAGACTCACTGCCTGAATCTCCCATCTCTCGCCTGTCATTGACAAAGAAAACAAATATTAATTTTAAATTCAAATACATTATTAAGTGAACAATGTCCCAAAAAAGTACAGCAATAGTGCACATCATTTATAGTACCAATTCTAATCCACTTTTTTCTAAAATTTTCATAATTTGCTTTGTTTGTCTTGTTTTTCATCACAGCAACAAAATTATGGTCATATTGGCAATGTTCAGCTAATTATTGGTGGAGAAAGACCCCAGAGTTATATCTGGGTAGAACCACCAGCCCACCTCAGGTTAGCTGGAAACCTCCCCACATGAAAGTTCTAGCCCCAACAGGGACTCAAACCCATGTTCTGAGGGGCTAAGGATTTTCAAGTCAGCAACTCTAAATGTTCAGCCATGGGCGCCCCTTCATAATTTGTTTTACTTTGTTTAAAATACAATCCAATCATGATACTTCTAAACGCAATCAAACAAATGTACAGGCTACAATGGATACATTCGCTGGTCCCGTCTGTATTTCATATGTAGAAAATGTTATGAAACTTAGGATCACAATAGTTCGGAATACAACTCTTAATCAGATAATTATCATGGTCCCTTAAACTAAAAATGCACTTTTTAAGGTCAAAGCTTTATGAATATCAAGACCCGCCACACTGTTTTCACACCTACATGAGCAAAAGCACCTCTGCTTCTCTAATTGGCAGGGCAATCGTGATTGTGACAAACAACAGGTAAGTTGTTCACAGTTTGATTTTGACTTTGTATTGAGGTATAAATCCTTTATATTCGATTGGCAAAATTAATTGCTCGCCATATGCCAAACACGAAAGGCAAGAGTAAATAAAGCCATTTGGTTGGTAAATCAGTATCTGTCTTCTATGCTTTACACCCTTTTACCATACAACCACCATTACTTATTGTTTATGACAATAAAAAGCGATTTTTTTTTCTATTTATAATAAATAATAATGTTTACATGCTAATTTATTAATATGGAATAAGCAATAAGATTGCCTTGAATTTTATCGCTTTATCACAATAATGTATACTAACAATAACAACAAGTCAAGCAATGTCAAGTATAGACTGTTTTATGGTCACAACAATGGCTGCGAGCTGCAATGAACAATATCAGTAAGGCAAGTTATGATACTTTGGATTCTTCAACTGAACGGATAATTTGACCTGTCCGATGGACATTCATAGCATCATGATTGGATTGTAACATGTTTATGCTTTAAGTGTTTTTAACAGAATGATTTAATAGCTTAACACAAATATACATACATGTTTATCATATAATAAATAAACATTTCACACTCATCATAAGAGCTTTTTAGTTTATTAAAATTCTCCAAATACAAGTACTAGTAAGGATGATACTCAGTTAATAAGATACCTTCTGCGTCTTGTAAAGGAAACATCACTTTCATTATCGGACCCCTTTCGACTGCTGGGGAAATACCTGCAATAAATAATACAAATAAGCAATGCTGTGGGAATTGGAACTCAAGTATCTGAAGATCGAAAATCTATGCTTTTTCCTCTCAGTCTGCAAACGACATCTTAATGAGATGTTGGCAAGTAGTGTAGATCCAGATCAGCCTGGTTCCAATTGCAGCTGTCATATTGGGATCTACACTATTTAATTTTTTGTCCTGAGGATAATGTCTTATTACCTCTGCTTTAAGTTAATTATTAAGAATTTAACTGGGGTTTAAAAAAAACTCGAGGCAAACTGTCAAAACTCAAATAACTATGCAGGTCCGTAGTAAATAAATGACCGCTAGTGGAAACAATGTCACAAGAAATGTCCCCATTTTTTTTATGTACGAACATATAGAATAGTTAGTATGTGGCATGTCTAGTGGAATGGACAATATCATAATATATGTCAAGAATTTACAACTAAACAAAACAAAATAGTTATAACTGCATAATGGCACATGCAATAATTAAACAGCATCAGGTAAATGACCTTTTTTAAGAAGTATCGATCTTCATCAATATATTAATTGCAGCACAATATCAAGATGAAATAGAACAATTTTCTTTGTGTATGTTTTACCACAGGGAACAATAGAACATATGACTGCTCAATGTCTATTTATTATATTGAAACATAAGATTCAACAGCTTGGATACAAATAAAATTTACATCATGTAAAAAAATGAATATAATTATAATCAATAGTAACACTGATGAAGAAATCCTCCACATAAAAGGTAACTTAAAATATTTAATTTTCTACAATTCATATTTAGTAGAAAAGATTAATAATATTCTAAATATACAATTCAATATGCTTCAACAATAACAACCAGAACAGATTTGTATACCACATTATATGAAAGTCACTAATCAAGGTAAAACTCAAAATAAAACTAAACACATAGAACATTTTAAAAATAAGCAAGTTGCATACACTGAAAAATGTTTTAATGTTCGCAAATTTATTTATATTTAAATATTTAAGTAACATATTAAGAAATTTATAATAAATTCAAAACATTTGCAGATTAAACATCCTCGAAGTATAGTGATTGCCACATTCAAATTCTTTTAAATAGGCATTAGTTCACATCAATACATCAAGATGAAATAAACATCCCATATTAACTAGTAATACTGCTTTTTCCATCTATTTGAAAATAGACAGAAGAAAAATAATCATGACTTTTTAAATAACTATGTAAAGAATGACTAATCATTTCATCCATATTTCCTTTTCTTTCAAAAAGAGGACAATACTTAAACTATTTCAATTGTATTGTTTTATGACCCCTGTAAGTGAGAAAAGGTATGGTAAACGGTTAATGGAGAAATATTATTTTTTAATTAATTTTCTTTTTCGCTGTCTAACATCACTTTTTGACCAACATAGGAATAATGAAAGCTCCAATGGATGCATTTCGCTTATGGGGAATTGAAAAAAATACATACCTTTAATTTTGAAAACAGAAAATAGATGTTATTGCACATTAAAATTATTTAAGCAGTTAGATCAATGATGGTGATCTTAAATTGCAAAACTTCACTTTGTTAATGAACACCATACAAAATATAAAATGAAATCATACATCTAAAATAAAATAACCAATAAAATATAATTTAACATCATACACAAATTGTACTAAAACAGAATGAATTACATGCGAATAACTTATTTTATGAAATAAATAAAAAATAAAAACTATGACAACACTTCTACCAAAAGGGTATTGCTACAAATAAAATAAATTTGAAGAAATCTTATGCTACCACTTAATAATTAAATAGCTAATAACAGCATGCAACATTATGGATGGGTGTGTACACCAATGGATAAAATACAGTAATGAATAAATGGGTGGGTGGGGTATGGTCATGTGAAATAACATTGTCACTCAACAGTTAGTCATTTTTTCTGAATTTAACCTAATTAATGAATAATAAAATATTTTCTTACATATAATAAAAATTAAGTTTTATTCATAAAACCATTTAATCTAAGAATTTTTTTAAGTTGGAGAACTTTTCAAATAAAAAAGCAGTTCTTTATGAACAAGACCACTGTTTTTAGAAATGAACATCAGGTCCATAATAAGTTCACTCCAGTATTACACATTCCACTATTAGGATCCCCTCAGGCTTACACCTAAAATCATTAAAAACCACTCTATGATTAAAGTGCAAATCACTCTACCTAAACAATGATTAAAGTGCAAATCACTCTACCTAAACAATGATTAAAGCGCAAATCACTCTACTTAAACAACTTCATGACTGAAATCAATCACTCCACTACTAGGATCACCTCACTTTAAGATCATTCCATGGTCTTACACTTCCATGTTAAAACATTTGAACTATCAAGACAACTTAGTATGAGAAACCACAGGTTTTTGTTGTTGTTATTCTTTTGGTTACATAGCACTGAAACAAACATGGTCATATATTGGCAATGTCCAGCTAATAAAATGGGGTAGAAGACCCAAGAAATATGTCTGGGTAGAACCACCAGCACATTTCAGTCCACATGAAAGTGCTAGCTTGAGTGGGACTCGAACCCATGCAATAAGCGGTTGATTGGTGACAAGTTGTTGACTCTAACCTCTCAGTGAAAGGCAGCCAGCAGAGACCACAATACAAACATAAGTAAAACGGTGTTGGCAAGGATATTTTCTTATGAATTAAAATCACTCAATTTTTATGAAAGAATACACAAAAAAACTGCCAGAAAGCACCTACAAGAGTTTTCTGTTAAAAATACCTTCCCATAGTTTTAAACCAAGCTATTTCCTTGAGAGATGCATAGACAACAATACTGCTTCTATTAATGAACTGTGGGCATATGCATACTTATTTTCCACATGAAGAAATTGCCCCAATTTTAAATAAATATACAAAACAATTTTTTCTCATCAGCTAAACAAATCCCATCTATTTTATAAAAATATGTTTTAAAGCGCTCCAGAATACACCTGCAACCATGTCTCCTTTTCCCCAAGAAGCATACCTGGATTACTCAAGTTAAGCTGTGACTTACACAATGTGTTATTGTCTTATAAGTACAATGAATGCATCAACAAAACTTATATTTCTGCATCAAAGCCAATTATTAGTGGAGGAAGGCCCCAGACTAATGTCTGAGTAGACTTCCCCTGGCACAGATCAGGTTAGCTAGAAATCCTGCCGAAACTGAAAATCTTGATCTGACCGAGACTCGAACCCACATGGTATGGAGCTGCAGAATTACAAGTTACACTTTGTGTTACCTTGAGCTTTGGCCATGATTTAGCCAATATCCTTCAAAATTAGGAACAATGAGTGGGTGGTCTTAATAGTGGATTAGCATGGTACTTTTTTACCATTGAGGTTAGTGCAAACACACACTCAATTTAGTATAACTACACACTACCTTACCCTTTTTTTATCTAAGCAACTCCTATTTTCCTACATATTAGTCCTTTGCAAATAGTGAAATACCAAATAACACCAGTGAAGTGCTTCCGAATAGAATAGAACCGTTCCATCCTCCTCTATGTTTACTATGACCAACATGTTGTCCTATCTTTTTGAGAACTTTAAGAGGTTGATTTCTTTGATAATGCAATTTTTTAAATACATGAGTATCAAAACAAATTAGTGCATTAACCAATTAAGAGAAATTAATCAGATCACCTGACATGTGAATGTAAATATTAAAATCAAGACAACAAATCTTCAGTCAGACATTATTATTTAATTCATTTTGTGAAGGACATCACAGCAACACATATGTTGTTATTAAAGTTAAGTCAAGCTATGTTTAAGGAAGAGCCCAGACAAATGTTAAATAGAACACAATCACAAAGCAAGTCTGCTTGAATACATCCCTGCATTAAAGCTGTCATACTGACCAGGACTCAAACCCATTAGGTGAAAGTCCAAGAGCCAGATGAGTTAAATTCAAAACAGTGACTCTACCCTCTTGGCAAATGGTTCTCCATATTATTGTTAAACTTATAATTAGACCAATAACAATATTAAAAAATCCCTAATCAAAATTTTTTATTGTCTTGGCTTAAAATCGAAATTTCATAAACCGTTATACTAAAAATCTATTGTACAATAGCAAATTATACACGCACATCACACATGACACAGGAACAAAACATGTTTATCCTGAATTAAAGATTCACAATATTTTTAGGGATGTGAATGAGCCAATTTTAATTATAACTTGACTGTAATTCTGATCAATAATAGGCTCAAAATAACCCTTACATGAACCATAACCTTTGGAAAATCTACAAATACATGAGCATGCAAGTTACACACGTGTTATACAATAATCACTGGGGTCACACTACAGTCACACATGTGGGCCAGTCCGAAGACCCTTGTGGTACCGGTCACTTACTTCCTGCGATGTGAACCCCCTTGGGAGCCTCCACTAGTATAAGGGTCACTCTCGTAGCCAGATCGCCGGGAGGGGGTCTGGTTGACATGGTTACCACTCAAGCTTAGGTAGCCTGAGTGGTACTGCTGTTGCTGGTGGTGGCGATGTCTGTGTAGCAATAAGTGGGCTGGTGTTTAAAAAAAGATGGTGTTGATTTATTGGTTGTAAAGAAGTAACATCATCATACCTTGTCTTGTTGCTTTTTAATTTCATAATAATCTGTTTCTGTAATGTGTGCCATTTCTACTATATATCTTGCCAAAGTACATGTTTAGGGATTTATTTTTGGGTTCTCCCCTGGATCATTTTAAGGCAATTTTAAGGGTATCTTACTTCATTCACAGCAGGTTTTGAGATATTGAAACAGTGAAATATGAAAATAGGAATGAATTTTGAAGCTAACATTTAAA
The DNA here is from genome assembly GCA_007844125.1 of Sinonovacula constricta. NCBI lineage: Eukaryota > Metazoa > Mollusca > Bivalvia > Cardiida > Solecurtidae > Sinonovacula > Sinonovacula constricta. The sequence goes on along the minus strand of CM017559.1, from coordinate 48,690,550 downwards.
AAAAAAACAGCATTATATTGAACTTCTCTGATCATTGTAAACTTAAAATAAACTCAACTCAAAATAAAATAAAACAGAAAAACTATGGAAATAGAAAATAAGTATTAAGATTGGTAATAACATAAAACTGCACACATGTCATATATTATTAATTTTTGAGCTTTAAACAACAAAAGTTAGATATTTATATTGCTAATACAATGTATTGTTCTTTTTTCACTTGTACGCTTCAATTATAGTGTTATTTTCTTTGCTAGCCATAGTTGCACTGCCATATAACACAGCCATTTGCCCTATAACAAATCCACAACTTGTCTTGTACAAGACACTACCTTATTACCACTGGGTAGAACAAAATGTCTTCATCAAGCTTAAAAGCAGTAGATAAATATCCCACTTGAAACTGCATTGAGTAATTATGATAAAGTAAAATAGGTAAAACTGAACAAATCTGACAAAAACACAATGTATTTTACTATTTTCTGTGTCAATTCAATGTGCGAAAACTCTTTCCTCTCTTTACAATGGGTACATGACAATTAACAAATATAAAGCAACCAAACCATGGTTGTTAAGGTTTGTCAGTATTCACATACTGTTAACAAACTTGAAATTAGTAAAATGTTTATTTATACCTTCCACATTATACCCATAAAATCAAAACTGAAATTAAGGTAATGTCAACCACTTCCTCTTTAATAATTCAGAAACTTCGGAATTCATCAAGAGGCCACTGGTAACAATATATTGTGATGGAATATAAAGCACAGCAGTATGCTGCACTTTTTTAGATGTAATAAGCTCACAAAACCTTGTCTCTATGTGAACTGTGCATGCTAAAGTATGGTTGTGTGGTTATATGTGTCATGTACCTAAACAAAACTGTGGTCAAGTTGTTTGACATAAAAAATAGAATTACCATTAAATGATCAACAACATATTCTAATGTAAATGTGACAATAATCATACAGACAAGAACAATAAACAAATGTAAAGTGTAAACATTTACATGTACATATGTAAGTAGGTATCATCTGAAAAACAAAATATAGAAGCACTTAAAATGTGTCCTTAATTTATTTTCACTTAAATGATTTGGACATTAAGAAAAAACAAACTTCATCTTTTGTCTGGTATGGAAAAGAATACATTCTTTTTGTTTAAATCATAGAATATTTCCACAGACACTGTATACTTTCACACAGTATCATCACAAGACATGAGTCAGTAAAAAATCAAAGATAAATACCATATTGTGTCTTTTTGTGTACTTTTTCAGCTCATTCTTTTGTCAATTGCTTGGGGATTTTTTATACAATGCACTGTGAAATGATTAATTTTCATCCTGAGTTAAAATCTATGCAAAATTTCAACCAATCTGTACATAATAGCAAGTATCTAGAAACTAAGGATGCCAGCAGGGTACCGGTGCATAAAGAAAGAAGGTGTCCTTTGACAAATACAGTTAAGTTTAACAAATAAATCACTATTTTTATAAGCAATTGATGAGTTGAGTAAAAAGCATTCTCAAGCTAAAATTAGGTGAAAAAAAACAACACTAAAAACTACATGAATGTAGATTAGTAAAACAGCATTACTGTTTCCCATAAAATAAATACATAAATGCCAATGAAAGATTAAACTGTTTTTGTTAGAAGTTTAATATATAGTTTTCAATAATGGGTTACATATTTTAAAATTATCATCCACTCTTGTATACAAGTGTTCTGCCTGAAAAGTAAATGACCAGATTAAACAATTAGCTTTAGATAACAATTCACTGGAGAAAAGGTACAGCACTTCCATTACTAAGATACCATGCCAGAAATATAATAATTGCACTACCACTAGACCACAAGGTACTACAATGTAATACATTAGCTGATGGTTCTTGTTAAATATAAAGTCATAAAGAAATAACCATTTCTTTACTAATAAGTTTGATCTATAAGGCCCTGTTTCCATGTCAATTCTACTTTAACTGTTACCTAGCAAGTCCCATGATATAAATTAAAATGGTGATGATTCTAATATTAAACCACACAAAGACACACGGACGAACAAACACTACACCCTAAACTTACTTGACTCTTCTTCCTCCATCACTGTCATAACCACGCCCATAAAGCTGGTTACTATAGCAATGAAAATGTCATTATGTATTTGATAATTTAGCATACTTTATGCTTTTCGATATACCTCCAGGTACATGCATATTATCTTAGGTATGTGATGCCTTATGTATTTCAAACTTCAAACAATATCACTTACTGTCTATAAATACGTTTCTAATGTTATGTTAATTTGTTAAAAACATACTCTACTTTACATCAACTAAAAAATCAAGTTTGTATTAATCAATCAACAACAAAAGGAAATTCTAAGGTATTTACACCCATATCAAACTTAATATTGTGAGAAATGGTAAAAGTCCTGTAATCTAATACTTGATGATGGATATGCTGGGATCAGATCTTCGAACTCCAAGTTTTGGGGCACATAGAAAATGAGATAGGTAAATGAGATATTTCATTTCAACTGGTCACACTTTTGTATGAAAAAATTTCCCATCTGTCCCACTTGGGTTTTTTAGCACCCAGCTTACTTTGTTTGTTATAGGATTACAGTTTTTCTGTATGTTTCACCAGGTAAACATGTATGTTAACAAAAAAAATGTTAAACCTTGCAAAAATGAAATGTAAACTTGCAGTAAGGCTGTCAAAATGAATAGATAGATAATCATATGTATATTATATCATAGGATAATAAATATGTATTTATTCTTTTCTGATAACTGTATTTTTATTTACAGCACAGGGAGCAATTATGTTTTAATTAAAATTTGACAAGTTCCTAAATAAATATGTTTGCCTAACAATAAAATTACATGACAAAATAAATATGATTCATTTTTAACATCCTATCATTTATGTGAAAGAATTCTTATTCCCTCAAACATGACAAGAGAATACAGTGTCATCTTTATATCATGTTTGATTTTATTAAATCAATTTATTATATTTAAATACCCAATTAATCTTAGGAAAATACAAGCAATGACAGTGACACAATTTACCAAACAGTAATTAAGTAACTTCCTGCAGGAGTATTTCACCTCTAGCACATTCCTGTCTATTTATAACATTTACCTAAAGGTGCGACACATAGAATCAAAATGTCAATAATTAAAAGTCCTTAGATGCAGGGTTATTACCAAACATATGATAGGACTTTTTAAACTGTAATAAGAAATAGTTTTGTTTTTGTTATTCTTGTAAAATTGTCTTCTATATTATCTTCAGAAGTAATTACACCAGGGTTTATGTAATAAAATACACAAAAAGCATATTTATGTTCCTCTAAATTGATTTTATAATTTTGTCATAATGTAACATTACAAATGTGGGAAAAAAGATTTACCTGTGTATTTTATATCAGCCATTTAATTTACCAAAAAAATAGGGTAAATTACCTAATTTCCTCAGTGTTCAATGCAGAAGTAGATACAGACTCCAACATGACAGCCTATCATTCTTCATTTATACTCAACTCACATTTGTTCCACCTTGATGTTAGCAAGTTTATAAGTGGGACAGTTGGGAAGACCCAATGAGATAATTAACTGTACAGTGCGTATTGATACATGTGTGCAAGATATATAAGAAGCCAAGCTGCACAGAGGAATGAAAATGATGTTCTGTGATTGTGTGGTTTAGGGGTTAACAACTTAAGACAATAAACATTCTTGAACTTAAATAAAGTTCTGGGACTGTGATAAATATAAACAGCCATATTTAACATGCAAAACATACAAAAGTGTCAAGGAGTCATTGGGCAGTTATTCAGACTCAGTCTTTCTAATGTTTGCTTTTTTTCTTTTGATTTGAGGTAAAAAATCATGGTAACTTGTTAATGAATCGAACACAAAATTCTATAGACAGTCACTAGATAGAGAATTCCTTACAAAGACTGTCTTTGCAAATAGATAACCACTATTTAGAAACAGCCCTTGAGAATGAAAAACTTTCCCAAGACTTTGGACATCCCATGAACCACTTTATCTATGGTACATACTTGCGTCTGTGTCCAGGCTCGCTATCGCTATCTCTATGGTGGCGCCGGTAGTTGACATTCTCACTCTGAGTCACTGATACAGGAGATTCACGACCTGATGTGTAGAGTCCGCTATTGGGAAAAGAGAGATTAATTATATGTTTTTCTGAGATAATATTAATATTTCTTAACTATTATTTATTCATACTTTTGTTAGTAGACATACTGATTATTTAATTTCATATTGTTAACAATATTGTCAAAGATAAGTGCTGGGGTATGTTTTGAAAGAAATTTTGTCAATTCTAATTGTCAGTAAGCAGTTCAAGGTACTTTGATCAGAAACATTTTTCTAGTATCCTTCTTTCAAAGAGAAGTTGCCAATTTTATCTTGGAACTCCCAAAAAAGAAAGAGTAGTAATTGTATATATAATATTATTACGCATTTGACATCTGTACTAAAACAGAACCGATTAATACATACGTGTCCATGTTTGTTTCCCAGGGAGCTGAGCGTGTACTGGTGGGAGATTCTCGCCCCTTGAGATCAGGCAAACTTCTGTGGCGAGGTCTGAAATATAGGAGATAATTTGTTCAAGGAAAGAAAAGTGTGAAGTGAAAAGGTGAAGGAAAATGAAAAAAAATAGATATAAAAATTGTCAGGTTTTTCAATTTAATGTAAATGGCATAAACTAATTATTGAGGAAATAATAGACAAGTTAAGACAAGTTAAAATAAATAAAATGTCAGAGTTTTAAGACAAAATGTAAAACTAAAAAGGTTCAAAATATGATCAGGTTTAAATGTCAGTTGAAGTGACCTTGTCACAGATGTGCATAGCTTCATGACACATAGAACCTCATGATCAACACTTCATATGTATTAAAATTATTGCTAATTAGTGATTCAACAAAGTTTTGTTTTTTAAATAAAAAAAAGGAGTTTTCCAACTGTGACCAAGTCACTTTATGTAAATTATTAGTACCAGAGGATGCCCCAGTAGCAGATTATGTCTCTAAGTGTTTGTGGTTGTTTATAGGAAAAACTGTTTATCTTTATTAAAGTACATTTGTCAAGCACCATAAAAAGTTCTTACTTATGGGCTTATCACTGCATGCTAACATTGTAAATAGTTCACAAAAGAAGGCGTTAAGAAAATATGTGATTTTTCAATGTTGTAATTATTTTGAAACAATCTTTGATTTCCAGTGGACAGAAACTGACCCTTGTAAAGTACCTACCCTTTGACTTGTTCTGGAGTAACCACCATGGTTATGTGGCCTTCAGAAAACTGGACCCCTGTCATCATGGAGTCACCTGCAAAGTACAATGCATAACATTGTTTCCAGTTTTGTTTCATCATGTTGATTAAAAATAAAAACAAAATTATCAACAGAAAAATATCCCACCAATAGGTACCCACAGAAAGTCCAGGTGAACAATTGACCTGGGGTCTTCTCCATCAAGAATAAGGATTGTTTTATTCTTACTCACTCAAGATTTGAAAGATTTCCTTAGATTTATGAACGTTTCTATGGACAAAAGGTTTTATGAATGGGACTTAAAAGATATATTCTTATATCTTAGGAAATCTTTAAAAAAAAAAACAACTATGGAATTTACTTAGTTTTAGTTGGGAAATACAGTGAATTCTGGCTTGAGTGAAATCTGAAAGAATGAGATGATGGTGTAATGCAAAGATGTTTGCAGCTCCCATCAGAATTTGTTCTTTATTTAATGTAAAAACGATTCAATTCATTGAGGAAGGATATAACGAGAGATTCAGTATATCATTCAACTTGCGTTTTGTGCTTTTCAGACCTATGTAAGTGAAATGTGTCACACATGCACAGGCTATTGATGATAATTTAATAACGAAGATACACATTGAAACATTGTGCTTACAAAAAGTTTCTAAGTCCGTACTTTAACATTTTCAATCTGCCGCAGGATCTGAGAAAATCTAATGTAAGATCATGAATTGGGCCCATTATGTCAGAAACAATTATGCAGATTGAAGAAATAAAATATAAAAGTTCTACCAAGAATGACCATGGGATGATACCTTGGTTAAGCCGAGAGTCAGACATGGCGCGTCTGGCCTGACGTCGACTCTGGACCCTCAAAACACGAGGCTCCTCTCGGCCTCCCTGATCAGTGCTGCTCTGCCTCTCTCCACGACCACTGAAATGCAGGAAGATAACTCTTGGTGGAATAGCTTTTTTATGCAATACTTTTGTTTGCACAATTCACAGAATGTTTGAGATAGTGTCTATTAAACAAGAGTTTGTTGGACAGTTTGTTACACAAAAATTTGCTTCCTCTAAGTTAACTCAAACAAATCTTAATAAATGGCAAGTTACTTTTAGCTTGATCACAGTAGTTAGCTACAGTATTTCTTTTAAGGCGCAATATTGGTGATAGTCCAAATGGTAGTGTTGTGGGTGATCACAGCTGGCATTTTCAACTGTTTTATCTTTAAGAGAGACAACTCCATATTAAAATAAGGCAGGTCAGGCCTGGTTATTGTTATAAAAATGCTTTACACTTCTGATAACAGCTGTTAAATTCAGTTGGCTGATTTTTTCTATCCCACATAAGCACTGTCAAGGCAGAAAGATTTGTTTATAGTAATTTTGATTTTTATAAGTTTCTGTAAACAGATTCAAACATGATCAGTGAGCCATCATTGTTTAAATTTCTTCTCTTCATAGAAATATTGCTTTTTTTTGTTTTACCACCTTACAAACAATAACAACAGCAAGTCAAAACATCCTACAAGCAAATAATAGATATTTCTTCTATATAAAGCTTTGAGAAATCTCTACCATACCAATGTGAAAAACAACTATTCTGTAACAGGCATGAGCAAATGGAGTAAAGCAAGATGGAGGAGATTACAAGGTCAAAGAGCAAATTAGAAGGTTTCTGGTCAGTTTTCTGCTTAGCTGTATAACAGAATAGTTTATAGGCAGGATGATCATTGTTTTAAAAAAATTATCCTAACTACAAAAAAGCACTTAATACACCAACATATTCAACCAATAACCAACTAAGTACAAATTAATCTTGCATAGAATAATGGTGTATATCGTGCTCCATCAGCTTCCATTGACTCCCATTTTATTTGCTGCTGAGAATCTAGCAATGTACCTTGTTACCTTTGCTTGTCGTTAAACTTAAGTGAATGCAACTAAGTTTCTTTTGATAAATGTCCTTAAACTAACAATGTTCTCAATTTACCTTAGCTAATCATAGTAATTAAGGGAGTACTTAAGTATTTGAGTTCAGAATGTGCGTACATGTTAGAACATAGCGTATAAAGTTATATTTAAGATTAAGAACTTAATTTAGGATGAATTTAGGTACAACAGTGGTCTACTAATTTTTTGCATACAGATTCTGCCCTGATATAGTTTCAAGCAGTTTAATTACATAAATAGCAAATGTACATCTCTTTGTATGTACATAATTATGTATCAGAATTCCAGTGTGAAAACCTAAGCATGCAAACCTAAGCATACTACATTTGTCATCAAACATACTAAATTCTTATCCATCCAGTAACAACTTCATTTGTGGTAAAGATATGTACTGATTAAGTATCTGCAGAAGATAATGCTGATCCTAATTAAGGAGTTCTCAAGAGCCAGATGACCAGGATCTACACTATTTGTCTAAGCCTGACCAACATGTGCTGAGCAGGTTAAAAGTTTATTATAACAATTAATCTGGGAACGTTCTGTGGGCAGGTTAGCTTTCCTGCATCCACAAAAGACTCAAGGGTGACAGAAGATGATTATTAATTGATTAATGTATAACGAATGATAATTAATATTTTACCCTTTGATGCAAACATACAATTCTTTTATTTACTGCAGTTTAACAGAAATAGCAAGCAAACAGGAGTACATATGTAAATATGCATAATCTACAAATCTTACACAAGAAAAGCTTATGCAGAAAGCTGTTATGCCAACTGAAGGAATATTTATGTTTTATAAGATGTTATCAAAGTAATGAATCATGAGATGTGTGAAATGAAAAGAATGTATGTGCTTTTCTAGCATATGTTTGCCATCTGTTTAACAACTTAGGTTTTTCATTTTCTTTAATACAGTTAACAACAGAAATATCTTGTTTAAATACACTTTACAAAAACATAATTTTTCAAACCAGTTAAACTTAAGCTTAAACAGTATTTCTCCAAATATTCAAATTACTGAAGCAGCAAATAATCAAGCAGTACCACTTATCAAAAAATAAAACAAAGAATCAGGTAAGCAAAACAGGACAATGGCCAATCGCTCCTCTTGGCTTTTTACAAGTCATTTCTGAAAGATCTTGCCAGTGTGTGCATATGTCACTTACCTATTGCGGTGTTTTGCGGTGGATCTAAATGGTTTACTAGTTCTAGAGGATGCTTCGCCAAGCTGACTCAGTCTATCAAAGGAAATATTATGAAAGATAATGATGAGGTCATGTAAGTGCCTGCCACCCCTTTATTTATCAATGTAAGCAAGGCCATGTTATATGCAGGATGAGTTTATTTATTGAATACAGGGGTGAGAAGGCAATGAGGAAATGACATAAAATATAAAACAGATGGGATTTCTAATTTGCTGTTTTGAAATGAAAAAGAAAATGATGATAGAAATATAAACTTGAAATTTCTATATTATAGGAAAATAATCAAAATACTAACTCTTAGACTTCTTTTTTTCAGAACAGCAATTTAGAAGCAAATAGAACATAAACATATCCTTGTACAATGAGAATTTCATTTTATTTCTTCAATTTAGGCTGGGAGGATTCACCCACCATTTTTCAGCCAAAGTCATAGACTTAGACTTTTGTTGCCATTTTCATGTAGTGTAGCTCTTACTTTAACATACATGGATTCCCATGAACAATATCAGACATGGATCTTAAAGTACATGTTAGTTATTGTGCCTAAAAATCCATTACTGGAGTAATTCTGACTTCAGAATTGTTTGTGAATATGGAAACTAAGATAAACATGATTTTTGATGAGATTTTAAATTTTACTTTTGCATATAACAATGTAGCATACATTGTAAAGACCCAAATATATAGGTATAAAGGTTATACATGTAGTTCGGCCATTGATCAGTCCAACTAATGATATTTGGCATTAAAGACTGCATGTTATAAATATCTATTTTATAAAGATGATCCAAAATTGCACTAACACTACATAAAGCAAGACCAATATTCCCATGTACAAGAAGGATACATGTATGTCTGAGACAAAAGCAGAGTAAATCTACAGCATCTATTAGATTTTCTATTTACTTTCTACAAATTAAAAAATATATATTACAACATGTACTTGGTTAAACCTATCATATATGAAAAGAGTTCTGTTAAAATTACTAAACACTAGTGTTGAATATCTAAATACTATATCAATGTTACCAAAAATAAAAAAAATTGAAGGCTTTAAATGCTAACTAATCTATTAAACACTATGACAAAAGATAAATTACTGACACACACAAAAGGTGATACTTTGTAATTATGTAAAAGTTATAACTGTGTAAAATTCATCCCTTTATGCTAAGAAAATAAATCAACTTTTACTAACATCTACGTTGTTTCATATAATCCATATTTTTATTATTACTGATGAAATAAACTTGAAAGTACTGTTCGAGAATGCCTCAACTAGAAGATTAACACAGAAACTTCAAGTGACAGGTATATCAGTTTTAATTTTCACTTTATATCTAATTTTTTTCCCGGGTAAGTCGAACTGTGACCTCCAGAGAAAGTGAAAGACAAAATATGGTACTTTGGGCCATGTTGACAGGGTAGACAAAATACTTCAAATCAAATTTTCAGCCAATGGTATTTTGTCCAGGCTGGCAAATTTATGAGGGTATTTTGTCCAGGCAAGTGCAGTAAACTGATATAGGGTGGCATAACGATTTGGGGTATCTGACCAGGTTTGCAAATTGATGTAGGGTATGTTGACCTGGCTGGCAAATTAGTATGGGTTGTTTATTTACCTGGCTGGTAAAGTGATGTGGGGTATTGTGTCTGAGATAGCAAATTGAACTGTAATATTTTGACAAGGCTGGCAAATTCATTTTTTGATTTTTTAATAGGTTAGCAAACTGATGTTGGGTATTATGTCCAGGCTGGCAAATTGGTGGGTATTTTTCCAGGCTGGAAAATTAATGAAGAGTATTGTGACCAGACTTGCAAACTGATTTGGTGTATTTTGACCAGGCTAGAACTTTTTTATCAAGTAAGATGGGGTACTTTTTCCAGGCTGGCAAATTAATGTGGGGAATTTTATCCAGGCTAGCAAATTGTTGTGAGGTATTTTGTCCTGGCTGGCAAAGTGATATTAGGGGTATTTGGTCCAGGTTGGCAAATTGATGTAGGGTATTTTGCCCAGGCTGGCAAAGTGATGTGGCGCATTTTGTCTAGGCTGGCAAACTGATATGGGAAATTTTGTCCAAGCTGGCAAACTAATATGGGGTATTTTGCCCTAGCTGGCAAACTGATATGGGGTAATATGTCCTTGCTAGAAAAGCAATGTGATGTATTTTGCCCTGGCTAGCAAACTGATATGGGGTATTTTGTCCTGGCTGGCTAAGCAATGTGGCATATTTTGCCCAGGCTGGCAAACTGATATGGGGTTTTTTGTCCTGGCTGGCAAAGCGATGTGGCATATTTGGCCCAGGCTGGCAAACTGATATGGGGTATTTTATCCTGGCTGGCAATGCAATGTGTGGTATTTTGTCCTGGCTGGCAAACTGATATGGGGTATTTTATCCTGGCTGACAAAGCAATGTTTTCCCTTCACCCATCTGGATATAGTAAGCTTTACTCTAAGCAGACCCTCATCAGATAGTTCCTAAATGACAATGGGGTGATCGTGATCTACATTAGTTGCTTAAAGCAGATATATCCATCCTTGGGATGAAACAATTTAGATACCTGTAACTTGATTACAGTCCATTAAGTTTGAATTTATTCTTTAAATGTGTGTCAGAATTCAAGAAATATAACTATAATCATTTGATAAAATGTTGTGAACTTGGTACTAAATTAAACAGTTTATCATGCATGTCTGAATAAATGTCCTCAATAAACCTTTTATAGCACTAAAATGGCAGACAGATGTGATAAAAAGGTATGTGAGAAAGTCACGGGTGTTTCATTATAAACGTTTTCTTCATACAGATTATCTTTGTATCTGCATTAGTACAGCAACTATTGTGGTATTATGCAAATATTGTGTTCGAAAGCAAAGCAATGTGGTGCTACATGGTGAAATGTTAAGTTTAAAACAAATGCTAGTAACAACAAACCTCAACAACATTACACACATATATATAATATTACGATTATCTTCACCCTGCAAAAACACACCTTGTAAAGTCTGTTTATTTTTTTAACACAATTATTATACAATTACAGTAAATATTGTGATGTTCAGCTATAAAGGCTGAAGAAAGACTCCAGATACATGTCTGGGCAGCACCAATGGCACAACACACATCAGCTGGAAGACCTCACATGTATGTTTATGCCTCCACCAGGACTCTACTGGATGTTGTGAGGGACCGAGGAATCAGAGGGGCTTGATGTGACTCTACCCATTTGGCCACGAACAGAGCCATTTAATGTAGACATTACAGAATGCAAAAAAATAAAACATAATGCACAAGAAAAATAATATAACAATCAATTCTGGGGGCTTAAATATGTTAGTGTCCAAGGGAGATAACCTCACAAATGACACGCCCACACAAGGTGAGATAATACTTGCATACCGAGTTCTGTTGCATATAATAAAACATTATAATCATTCTTTTTTATAATAATACAAGCAAGAAATTAAAATATCATATTTGATAACTTAACAATTTGTCCAAATAACGATTTATAATTTCCAACTAGTAAATTGATGTTCTTTAAAATATAATGAAAAAAAAAAAATCATCTTCTTGTTTAATTTCATTAAAATTAATTAAATGGAAACACATTCAGTATTATTATTTTGTTAGCTGAGGAGCTTTTTTTTCAGTCAAGTACTTTTTAAAGACACTTATTTTTATTTATAATATTAAAAAAAATTGTTAAGAAGTACCATTTTTTTTACGACGTGAACAATTTAAAAAAGCAAGATTCATGTTCACATTCTTTGTGATAAAAGAATATTTAACCTGCTTTATTTTTACTTTTTATGCAAAATATCTCTATAATAAAATCTGATCTGCAAGAAGTTGCAATTGTAATATATGTTGTACATGCAGACATTTTTGTATATACTACAATTTTCAATAAAACAAAACCAAATGTCAAGGTATAGCTAGTTCTACTTTATTCAATGATTGGTGAGTAAAGAGGAAAGAAAGAAGAGCACTCTGTTTCTAGCATGCTATTTCATTGCCCCTTCTTACTTAACAAGTACAGGGCAAGACTCAACTTTCATCAGTTGAAGAAAAATATAATACTCTCAAATGTTATTTATCTCTATCAAGAAGGCGAAATAGAAATAAACATCTGTTTAATTGTTTTGAAAAAAAGTATAATGTAATAAAAAATACTCATAATAACTCCATCAATATTTTATAAAAAAGAACAAGATATATGAGTTCATAACATGTTATGTTTCTATGACAACACCATGAAAAGATTACCTGAAGAAGGAATGATGCTCCACACAACATTTCCAGAGATGTTTGCATGCAGCCTTAGTTGTCAACTCAAATGCATACACATGCTCATCATTCTACAATAGATGGACAGATGAACATGGGGGCACAGCCTCCAAAACATGCATACTTTTAAAGAACAACTGGATGCTTTTTTACTGACAAAAGCAATTTGTTACAAACATACATACAGTCATAATTCAATATAACAGATGGAAAGATGAACATCAATATAGAATCAAAACCATTGATTTTTATTTCCTATTATTAATGATAATTGACAAAATCACTTTTCTTTTGTTTCGGATATAATGCTGCCTTCACTGTGTAAAGCTTGCTGTGAACACCTGGCATGATACCACACCCAGTCAAACCCAGTCAATTTTATCCAGGCACCAGGTCTACAAGTAATTGAACTACCCTTATATTTGCTAGAGCGTTAGCAAGCTATATCACTACCGTTCTTTTATGACTTTGGTATCTCACGTGGGAGTTCGGACCCTGGGCCTCCAGCACTTGAAGCCGATGCTCTATTGATTGTGCTAGCTGGTCCAGTGAATATTTTGTTAATTTTATGAATTATTAACCTCCACTAACAAATTACGCAACAACTTACCTCATAACAAAAAGCAAAAAAGGCATGCACATGGTTATCATTCCACAATAAACATAGGGATGAACCTGTGATAAAATGCTAATAAATAGTAAACAGGAAATCTATTTTCATGTTTGACTCACAGACCTACAGATGCATTGCAGGTCAGCTGAAAGACCTCCTCATAAAAAAGTTTTACTCTGGATGGGCCACAAACTCTCCTACTTGAGATTTGAGCAATTGACAAGAGAGACAGCCAGAGGTAAATTTCAAAACATGCAACAAATTATAATTTTAACAAGAGAAAATTGAACAAATGTATTTGTTTAACAATTAATGATACATCAATTGAGCAAATATAAAGAATCATGGACATAGCATACAATGCAACAAAGGAAAGAAAATTTAAAAGAACTGTAATAAGAAAGCATACAATAGCTATTAAACTTAATTTAAGATCATACATTTTCCTTTTCACATTTTTACAATAGTTATGAATGTACATTTTTAAATAAGCACTTACTATTTTGTCTTTTACTTTAATAATAAATACTTTGCCCTTAAATGTCACTTTGGTAATTCTTGGCCTGAAATAAGATAGGATAAGAAATCATCAACAGGAGCAGCAAAGGAAAAGCATCATCTTAATCAGCAACAACTGTTTAAGCAGATAATGTAGAAACAGACATCATTAATATATTTTTAGGGGAAAAACATTATTTTAATTAAACCTTGTAACATTTCAAAAAATAAATGCAAATTGTACTCATTTAATAAATTTATTAAGTTACACATATTAAAACATAGAATATCAGTTATTTGCTCATCTATACATACCAGAAATAGTTTCCGACTTTGGTTTTATTTTTATACACTACAATACCAGTAGGGGTTAGTCCCAAAAAATATTCTGTATTGCTTTCACCCTGAAAAATACAAATGAAAAATTTAAATTAAACACTGTTTCAGATTCATCATTAACATATTTCAGTTAGCACTAATAAAAAAGACTTTAAACAAGACTTATCATTGAAGATGTTGACTACCCCCAGGTACTACTATGCGACAGTTACTGCCACCACAAACAAAGGGCCCTCACCCATGTTTAATCAAGCCTGAAATAATGTGCCATTGACATGTGCAACTTACCAGTCCTGTAAAGTTAACATGACTCCAAAATAGTCCCATATACATTATACCTGGGGGTATAATAAATTAAGGAAAAATAAAAATCAAGTTTGAGGGTGACTGTTGCTGAGCGTTAAAGTTGCCAACTTGTAACTCTTCGTCCCTTCACCACATGGATTCGAGTCTCGGTAACAGCAAGGTATTGAATGAAGGGAGTCTTTCCAGCTTAACTGCTGTGTGCAGGTGGTTCTACCCATATTTTAGTCTGGGGTCTTCCTCCACCAACAAGTGTTTAAATGTTGGCAATTTATCAACATATCAAATGTTAGAACTATGAAATGCAACTTTGGACCTACCAAGACTGGATGTAAATCCACTCCATACATATCCAGCCATTTCACTTTGTCAAGAAACTTCAGTTCTGCTGTAGCAGGTATGGTACCACTGAATGGGAATAAGACAATCATCTCAATATCATAAATACTACTACTACTGTAGTCATAATACAAAAAGTAAAAATAATTATATCTTATCTAATCCACTCACAACTTCAGTAACTACAATAATATATCCTCGGACAGTAGTTGTGTGTATCTACACACCTAACGTTTGCTGTGTATACCCTCGGACAGTAGTTGTGTGTATCTATACACTTAACATTTGCTGTGTATATCCTCGGACAGTAGTTGTGTGTATCTACACACCTAACATTTGCTGTGTATATCCTCGGACAGTAGTTGTGTGTATCTACATACCTAAGTCTGCTGTGTATATATCCTCTGACAGTAGTTGTGTGTATCTACACACCTAACGTTTGCTGTGTATATCCTCGGACAGTAGTTGTGTGTATCTACACACCTAACGTTTGCTGTGTATATCCTCGGACAGTAGTTGTGTGTATCTACAAACCTAATGTTTGCTGTGTATATCCTCAGACAGTAGTTGTGTGTATCTACATACCTAAGTCTGCTGTGTATATATCCTCTGACAGTAGTTGGTGTGTATCTACATACCTAAGTCTGCTGTGTATATCCTCGGACAGTAGTTGTGTGTATCTACACACCTAAGTCTGCTGTGTATACCCTCGGCCAGTAGTTGTGTGTATCTAAACACCTAAGTCTGCTGTGTATACCCTCGGCCAGTAGTTGCGTGTATCTACACACCTAACGTTTGCTGTGTATATCCTCGGACAGTAGTTGTGTGTATCTACACACCTAACGTTTGCTGTGTATACCCTCGGACAGTAGTTGTGTGTATCTACACACCTAATGTTTGCTGTGTTTATCTTCGGACAGTAGTTGTGTGTATCTACACACCTAACGTTTGCTGTGTATATCCTCGGACAGTAGTTGTGTGTATCTACACACCTAATGTTTGCTGTGTATATCCTCGGACAGTAGTTTTGTGTATCTACACACCTAACGTTTGCTGTGTATATCCTCGGACAGTAGTTGTGTGTATCTACACACCTAACGTTTGCTGTGTATATCCTCGGACAGTAGTTGTATGTATCTACACACCTAACGTTTGCTGTGTATATCCTCGGACAGTAGTTGTGTGTATCTACACACCTAACGTTTGCTGTGTATATCCTCGGACAGTAGTTGTGTGTATCTACACACCTAACATTTGCTGTGTATATCCTCGGACAGTAGTTGTGTGTATCTACACACCTAACTTTTGCTGTGTATATCCTTGGACAGTAGATGTGTGTATCTACACACCTAACGTTTGCTGTTTATATTCTTGGACAGTAGATGTGTGTATCTACACACCTACGTCTGCGGTGTATATCCTCGGACAGTACATGTGTGCATCAACACACCAGTCTGCTTTGTATATTTTTAGGCGGGAGTTGTGTGTGTGTACATACCCAAGTCTGCTGTGTAAATCCTCTGACTGGAGTTGTGTGTGTGTACATACCGAAGTCTGCAATGTAAATCCTCTGACAGGAGTTGTGTGTGTACATACCCAAGCCTGCGGTGTATATCCTCTGACAGGATTTATGTGTGTACATACCTAAGTCTGCCTTGTATATCCTCTGATAGGATTTGTGTGTGTACATACTCAATGAGGTGTATATTCTCCGACAGGCGTTGTGTATATATACATACCAAAGTCTGCGGTGTATATCCTCAGACAAGAGTTTTGTGTGTGTATACATACCCAAGTCTGCGGTGCAGGCCGGCTATCTGATCTTCTAGTTCCTCTGTCTGGCTTGGCACAAACTGGAACTCAGACACATAACCAGGGGGGAGACTCTGTGAGTTGTAGTCACCCAGCTCAGCTGTAAACAAGGCAGTACATCTTTGAGATTTTCTTCTATTCTTTTATCAATTCAACAAAATAAATGCATATATGGTTATACAGTAAGAAGAACAAATGATCTAAGAAGTGGCTAGTTGGTTAAATCCTGAATGAATTACATTGCAAGAAATGATGCTGACAAGCATTTAGATTTAATAAGTTGTAAGGACATCTTTAAAAGAATTAAATCATTTGTGTTTGCAAGACATAAATTGATTTTTTGAATGGAAACCACTTATGAATCCAAAATGCAAAAAAGGCTCCCAGGGACTTTTTATATTCATGTTTTTAATTAATTATATCACAATTTATTACCCACTTAGATAGAACAAACATCATTAGGCACAATGTCAATACCCTAACTAAATTAGGCCTGCAGTAACATTAGATAGAGATAGAAAAACGTTTGAGTTTGCAAGATTGCAACATGTCAACATAAGCTCTACATGAGCTTTTACAAATGATCTGTTACCTATATAAGAGCAAAGTACATTAGAAGATTTGGAGTCATTTACAACAAATGTGTGGACCTAAATATGCAAACAGACGGAGCATTTACAATCTTTACCATCCTAAAAAAGCAATCCAAGTTTCAAAAGTTCCTTAATCTGTATACTGTCTTGTAAATATATGCGACAAGATTGGCACATCAAACTTAAAAAGTTTTTTTATCCATAAGTGAATGTTTTACACTGGGTCCATGGAGAATATTAGAATATTTATAATTGTATTTAGAATTTTTTCTAAATTATCATATCTTGCAATAAAGCAGGAGCCAATTTTTATAGAATTTAAAGGTTTCTATAGCCACTGATCTCATGGCCAACACGGAGAGATCCACGTTTTGCTTTGGCTAGTAGTTTTCCATACGCTAGATTGTGAATATCACAAACATCCTTGAAGCTCTTTTTTGTATCATCTCTAATTTCTTTGTATTTGTTACTGAACAAGAAATGCAAAACTAAAGAACAAAAATTACAAATTGACAGTACTAATGTTTGAAAAATCACAACCTTATTTGAATGATGCAAACATTTACCATTCCTCTTACATTCCCTTACATTACTCTACATAAAAAGTAAGTTCTTATTAAAAATGTGTTCATGCAAAAACTTAAAGCAGGAAATGTAAGACCACCCTTACATTGCACAGCATATGCGAAGAGTTCAGCAGCCTCCTCAAATGTGACTGGGAGTCGTCCATGGAGAATATCTTGCTTCACCTGCATAAAGAACTGGTACCTGGAAGATTAAAAATAATTACTGGTATTATATAAAATTTATTTGATAAAATCATACAGACAAGACATATATGCAAAACATATATGCTCTCCTTCCCACCTCATTACCTGGTTTCACCAAGTGACATCAAAACCAACATGGGGTTCTAGTTCTAAAAAGGAAGCCATAATCACATGGAAGATCTTTGTGACCTTCAAGCCTCCAAATAGAAGGTCAACCTGACATTGAATTTTGCCCTGCTGATATAAAAATTTAAAGGAGCCACCTAATTGCCATGACCAGTGTCCCTAGCAAGTTTAAGGACTGAAGGTTGAGGCACTCTCAGTTAAGATAGAACACTATAATAATATTGCAGATCATTGTGACATTTGTGGGCTCATGGAATCTCTGTAAGTCTATCATAAACAAAAATAATGTTTATGGGCACTGTGCCCTTGACCTTTGTACCACTACAAAATCAATAACAGTCATATATTTATAATGACTAATCCCCCTACCAATCTGAGTAATGTGGTCCAAGCAATCTCTAGATATTTATAGGAATTATTTCTATTGGTTGACCAAAAAATTAGCAACAGACTGACTTCAGCAAAACAATATGCCCCCACCTCTTGGAAAAGAAACATTCTAAAGGTGTTAGTTACAAAGAGCAGGATCCTCACTCTTTACTCTAACAAACACAGGTACAAAAAACTTTGCAATATGCTTATCTTCTGATTCAGCAAGACCAAGACCAAAGCAAAACAATTTGTTTTTAATTTAAACTGACACATTTTTAAATTGATAAACATATTTATATTTATTGTCATATTTTGTCAGGTCAATGGGAACTTTAACATTGTGATGTCAATAAGCCTGATATAGTACTCACCTTGTGATTTCTTCCTTCAGCTTGCATGGATCTGCAGGATAAAACTTGACACCAAAGTACAGAGTATAGGGCAGTGAGCATCCTGTAATCAGAAAGGACAAACCCAGAATGAAAGATCCTTAATCAAACAAATTTATCATGGCTCAAAACTTAAAACTAACAGAGATCTTGTTCACAAAAAAGACTTGTGTTGTTTTGTAAGCAAATATTTGTGATCTTGAATGTTGGAACAGCAGCTAAATGCTGGTAACCACATAGTTCTTCTACAGTATCTATTAATTATGTATTGAAAGCTATGAAAGACATATAAAATGTTTCTTTAAGTCAAAACAAATATTGTAGCATTTATAAAGAGACTGATTCTTAATTTATACTTTCTCAGAAGAGTCACAATCAGTATATGGACCTTATTTCTAGTATCTCTGATAGAAACATTATTTATTTATTTCAAAACAAATAAAGATATACTCTCACCTTTAAGCTGAGATGAAAGTGTTTTGTTAGGATCAAGCCAATGCTGAAAGAGAAAATATATTTATACCAGAATAGATACATTTATTCAATGTTAAAATATCTTGTCAAAGCAAGATATGTAAAACTAACATGAAAGTTTAGTTTACTATATCAACTGATTTACTTAGAAGACAATATATGGGTGGAAGTTTAAAGGTGGTAACCAACAGTTTGGTTCAAATCTTTTAAGTCACTGGTACCTGAAAGGTTCTTGCAAAATGCTGTTCACTGATGCCAAAGATCTTTGTGAACAGTCAATGATAAATTCCAACTTGTCACTGCAAACAAGTGTTTCCTATCAGAGCCACGCTGCAGAGATAGCTATTATTTAAACTTAGAAAACCTTGTGACTACTTACTTTTATATAGTCATGCAGGTAATCTGCTCTGATGTGATATCTATTTTGCTTTTTGTAGAAGTGGAAACAACGAACATTTAGAGTAATATTTTCATGATTGGTACAGTGACAAAATAAAGTTAGTGTTCAAAATCACCTTTATAATGACTAAAGTACAGGTTTTCACAAAAGGAAATTCCCCAAAGTAGTGGTTAGATCTTAGTACAGGTATTTAATATAGGCAAACTGTTGAATACCACAATTAACTTGGAGCTTTCAGTCAACTAGTTTGGATTTCATCAGCAGACAAGCTGTCTAGTCACTGCTCAAGGACGTGAGCAATTCAGTACATGAAAAAACTTAATTGTGAGAAAGATTACATCGAAGAAAGAAAAATTTGGAAGCTCTATCCAAGATGCACTGAAACCAAGCTCCAGTAACAGTGAAGTTTCATCACACATTTTTAGAGATTACCCCAGACATTGAGTGTCATTGGAAAGCGTAAGAATCCAAGACTGGGAACCCTTGTTGTTCACACAAGGTGTGAAAGGAGCCATCTAATCAGAGCGGTCAAACTGGCATTGAACAGAGGCTGTTGCAATTTACTGCACATCTGGAATAAGGTGTTTACATTGCTTACGACCTTGAGTGGTATTAGTCAGCACGAACTCAGAAGTAAAAGATCAAGAAGTATAAGAAAAGCATACCAATGCATAAATGGTGTTAGAATTTTAAAATTAAAAACATTCTTCTATAAAGCAATTCTATAACCTGTACATATATCAGAAATCAATATTACTGTTTGTCCTGTAGGGTCTAGGAACCGTAGTCCAAAGTAGTCCTTCTCAAACAGATTGAGTTGCTCAAACACCTTGTCAAGGACATACTGGCCTTTACTGCTGCCCTGAAAATACAGGAAACAAAAGTCAAACATCTCATCAAGGACATACTGGCCTTTACTGCTGCCCTGAAAATACAGGAAACAAAAGTCAAACATCTCATCAAGGACATACTGGCCTTTAATGCTGCCTTGAAAATACAGGAAACAAAAGTCAAACATCTCATCAAGGCCATATTGGCCTTTAATGCTGCCCTGAAAATACAGGAAACAAAAATCAAACATCTCATCAAGGACATACTGGCCTTTACTGCTGCCCTGAAAATACAGGAAACAAAAATCAAACATCTCATCAAGGACATACTGGCCTTTAATGCTGCCCTGAAAATACAGGAAACAAAAGTCAAACACCTTGTCAAGGACAAACTGGCCTTTAATGCTGCCCTGAGCTCTGACAATTCAAGAAATAAAAGGAATGTTTAACCCATTTCAGGCTTCACATTTTCGATAAATCATAGGGAACTTTATCCTGGTCGGAGCAAAAAACTAAATGTGTGAAGGTCTTCATGGTGACTTACAGAGTGCAAAAGGTTCTACCCAGACATTCATCTGGGGTCTTCCTCCACCAAAATAGTTGGACATAATTATGCCCCTGTGATGTATTTCAAAAACAAAACTCTTAAGTCATTTTCTTGCATGGACATGCAAAGTTGCCAAGATATACTGCTAGAGATTCATCAGCAAATAGTGCAGACCCTGATCAGACAGCTCCCATTGGGAGCACACAGTTTGTCTACTGGTAAGCCTTATAACAATGTGTTTAGCAGGATATGAGGTAAACTTGTATTATTCATTTATTGGTATTGAATGTATATGCAAATAAGGTATTTCCATTTGACAATACTTAAACAAAGGATTAGCAAGGAGGAGTGGGGTTATAACTAAACACTCAAACTCTTTGTCCATCACAGTGCCCTATTACAAGTTAATTGTCAATAGCATGCTTTTCTAAGTTCTTTCTAAGTTATTTGTCTCACAAACAAAGGAAGGATGGAAAAACACTTCTAATTTTCAGTGAGAAAAAAAATAAAATCAGCACATACCAGAGATGTTAAAAAATATTAAAATAAAAATAAAACACAAAAGATCATTGTATAAAAAGTGAATAAAAGAAAAGTTTTATTTTAATTTGATGATATAATTGGTCATCCTGTTCCTATAAGACCACAGGTATATAGTCAGAAAGATATTATATTTCTCTTTCTTCTTCTTGCAATATCATTTTACAAACAAAACACCTCAAAACACATTCCCATGCTGACATGCATTTAACATTCATGTACCCCTGCAGCCCCCATTTAGGCAAATATACCTTGATTTTCTCAAATTATGCTATTCACATGAAATAGAACCTGCATGAACATTTTCTCTATTAACCCTTATCACGCTATTCATTACAAAATGACTCAACCAAACTTTTTAGTTTCATACAAAACTCTTTGTGCAATGGTAACAAGTCATACTGCTGGAGACTCAGCTGCAAAAAGTGTAGATCCTGATCAGGAAGCTCCCATGATGCAAAAATTTATTTAACTATTTGCCTAAGACTGATCAACTTGTGCTTGGCATGCTATGAGTTAATGCACACACAGCTATAGTCAGGAAGTGTTCACTCAGGCATGACAAACCTTTCACAAATAGACTGATACCTAAAGTGGGTAATTATATTTATGTGCAATTTACATTGTATAATGATATAATATGATTCCTGCCTGACAGCCACTGACATTACATCATGGATCAGGAAACCTAAACCACTTTAAATGACAAAGATATTAATGTCTAATTACTAAAAATTAGATTGTTAGAACTAATGAATCATCATCAAATAATAGTTTCCAGTCCATTTTTCCAAAGTTGACAGTGACTAAGTATATTGAAATTCTGTAAATACCTGGAAAGATTACCGATAACTTTCTTTTCCTAGCACTGAATAGACAAACCTTAGATTAAAGAGGCATCGAAGGCCAAGAAATCAGAGTTAAAGACTAGAAGTGCCTCTTCCCTTAAAAGGTGGTATCTGACAGTTTGTCTTCACCAAATATGCCTAAACCTGGATTGGGGGAATTGGGGCATACTTTCTGCAAAAAGTCAAACCCAAGACTAACAAATGATGACTTTGAGCATTGTTAAAATTGTAAGACAGTAGAAATCATGAACTAAGTCAGTCTACATGCCCATTCTTTCTACAACTATAGATAAGCATGATACTTGTGGCTTCTGTTAAAAATAGACATTGAACAGAGAGCGGATTACCTGAATGATTCTATACAGATATGGTTTTCTTAGTTAAACAATAGCTAACTGTGCAACGTGGCTTAGATAAGAAATACCTATTTGTAATGATGAGTCTTGTGTTTTGTTTCACTGTTCACATAGATTTATAGGACATCAATAATCACCATTCTGCAAGAACTTTTCAGATAACAATGGTTCTTTTAGAGAAGAAAATCTGGTCAGATACCACCTTTAAAACACGTTTCGAGTCCTTTTTCAGCTGACCTGTGTCAGCCATGGTTCTTTTTGTTAGGGGTCTTCCTACGCCAATAAGAACTGGTCAATATGATCATAATTGTATTAGTATCGTGTATGTAAAATCCAAACCAAATCAAGCATCAAACATTGAGTTTCTAACAAGAAGTGAAGATCATTTCCTAAATAATGTGTCATACATGAGCCCTGGTGGTCCATTTGGTCATTGCTAACCATCATTGAAGCATCCAAACACTAGTTTGATCAGTCTAAGGAATGCTAGAGGTATACAATAGCCTTCCTTGCTCATGCTCAGCTTGAAAGGCTTTTTGAGGGGTCGCTGAACCACAGACAGAATATGTAATTTTACATTGTATTTGGTCATGTTTTGTGTGAGTACAAGTTATTTTTTTTTTGTTTATTGCATTTATCATCAACACCAACAGTATTTCAGTTATCTGGAGACAGTGTTCACTTGAAGCAGATACAGTGCTGCCTTCACTGTGTATAGCATGTCATGAAGACCTGGCATAATACCACACCCAGTCACATTATCCTGACACCGGGCCAACCAGTCGTGGCACTACTCTTATATTTGCTTGAGCGTTAGCAAGGGAGCTATTTTTAACGACTTTGGTATGTCATGGCCTGGGATCATACAAATTATGGTTGCATTACTATTTACTTCAAAAGACATCTTCTCCAGCTGCCTAGTTTGGTTTTAGGTCAAGTTTTATTTTATACATCACGGTGACACAATAAAAGTCCTATTTGCAACATCATAGCTAGTCATTATTGACGAAGGAAGAACCCAGACAAGTGTTTTGGTAGAGCCACCAATGAACTACAAATCAGCAAGAAGGCAATCCTATATGGAAGTTCTTACTCCTACCAGTACTCACAAACATGATATGATGAGCTAATTGTATGAATGAATGTTTTCCTTTTTTTTTTACTACAATTATTTTTTTTAAAACCCACAGAGGTCCTGAAACTTGCACAGCCAGATAAGTGTAAACTGTTTAGACAGTGGGATATAATTAAGGCTATCAAATATCCCAAGTTATTGATTAAAACATACCAAAGTGAACTCATCTATTGCAAGTACAGAGATCTTATTCAAATTAATCTTACCACCACAAGGTAATGCTGAGACCTTACCCTGATCCCGCTATATGGATCATAACAAACACATAATCTTAATGACTTGCTACATGTAAAGGTAGCATCAAATAATGTAGATCCTAGTCAAAGGGAGCTGTCAGATCTGGATCTACACTTTTTGTCAAAGCCTGATAAAGTCCTGCTAAGATGGCAGAGGGCTAATCAGACACTTTTTATTATTTAAGATTTACTGGCCAATTCCGACTGTCAAAAGATAGTCGATTTGCTATGTAAGAGATATTAGAGTCAGGGATGGGATGGGATTTGCCGGCATTTTTGCCAATACTGTACAGCGACATTTCTATCATTATAGCACATGGGCACTTGATGAGGTGCCCAGGGACTGAACCCGGCTTAATGAGTCAGGCTTAATGTTGTCCCCTTAGCCCAGAGCGTTAGGAGGGAAGCAACTACTACCAACTTTAATGTCTTTGGTTTGACCCAGCCGTGGTTTGAACCTGCGATCTCCCGATCCGCAAGCAGACACTCTACCAACTGAGCTATTGCGGCCTGTTTACAGTAAATACATGATGTACTATGAATAGGTATCAAAAGTTAATTAAGCATAGACATATGCCTGCTTTCTTGAAAGGAATATTTAATGTGGTAAACTTTTTTTTTAACATGATTTTTGTTTGTTTGTAAAGTAATATCATTTCTTTATAAATTTATAATGTCATATGTTTTTATTTTAAAATTTCTAATTTAATTAAAAAAATATCCAAATGAAATGAGATATAATGCTACCATCATTGTGGCACATTTCAAAACATTCATTAAAATAATTACGCAATTCTACCTATTGGTACATGCCTCTATGGCCATGGAAGAAAAAGACAACAAATGTTATAGCTATTAAGTAGAAGTAGTTCTTCGGATTTCTGTGGTAGGACCTGATACGAAAGGAGTCATACAATTAAATTCTCAATGCAGTACAAAATAAATGTTTTCATCAGTATATCTGTCCTGTTTTTATTATCAAATAAAGCACTAAATGAACTACAAATATAAAATTTAACCACCTTATAAAGTGTGTATAAATACAGCATCCAGAGACACAGGTGGTATGTGTGATGTAACAAGCACAGGGTCATAGTAACCACCACTCCTGCATTAAAGTTGGCCACTGCTTGTTGACCCTTAACCCCCTGTTTAGGTCCTCTGTATTGAATGCAGACTTACTGAGTTTGAGAAGGGGTGGCTCATCTAACACAAGAAATCTGCAATATTATCTACACTGATTCGTTTTGTCTTGGAATGTGACTACTGTTCCAAAGCAGTAAATTCTACCTTGCTTGTTGTGCTTTTATTTTCATTATAACAAATCAATGTTACATCTTTTGTATTATAAATACAAAAATATAGAGGCCAAGAATTTACAAATTTGAATTTAAACTTCATTAAAAACAAATATGCCCATAGATCATGAACAAATTTGTCTAAATTTGTCTTTAGATGAATTTGAATTACAATGTATGTAACATAATGGAAGTCTGAAGGTATACAAAAGAATGCACCTTTTTTTCAGTAGACCTCATTCACATGTTGACAATACCACCACATAGTCTAGTTTTGAATTCATTCAACTGTTGGTTATTCAGAGTCAACAAACTGTTGACAGAGTATTTATACAAAAGTTATGCTAGTTCAGAACACTTTACCAAGGGTACACATGCTGTATATAGTAAGAATAAATCTGGGGTTGATTTATTGATAAAGTCAACTTCAAAGTAAAAATGTCATATGCAAAGATCATCAAAAAATTGTGTAAAGAAAAGGCAGTTGTTTAAATATGCAAGAAACACAAAATAAAGTTTATTTCGTGTTTCATGAGAACAGAGACCTTGTTTTATACACGTGTTAGTAAAGTGCACTTACAGTGAATAAATTCAAGACATCCAAATATTACAATGACTGCAATTCATCCTAAGTGTCGTCTTAACAGAAGCTGCCTACAAAGCAAGTTTCATCATAATACCTCATTCCTAACTCTAGACCTGAAACTGTTTTTTTTTTCTTTCTATTTTTAGCAACAGTGACCTTGACCTTGATACCACTGACCCTCCTTTCAATTCCAAGTGTTGTTTTCACAGAAGCTACCTTTATAGCAAAGTTCATCACAATGTCTCATTCCTAACTTAAGATGTCAAGCAGAAAAGTATTTTTCTCTTTTTTTAGTAACACTGTCCTTGACATTGACCCCAACAGACCCAATGTTAAACCTGACATAATGTCAACCTTATAATGTTACACCTGTGTACCAAAAACTGTTAAAATCTGTCAAGTCTTTCAAGAGCTATCATCTGGAAACCATGAAAACCGAAAGACCGACTGACCGACCGACCAACAAGCTCACTCCTATACCACCTCAATTTTTGTTTGTGGGGGTATAACAAGAGTTGCTGGTGACAGCGCATTCAACTTGTCTCAGTGCTGGATGGTATAATAACAAGAAATGTCTTTAAAAAGACAAACGGCGTCGGATTAAAAAAAAAAGAAAAAAAATAATTTTCTTTTAAAAGGCTATGCGGCGTTTGTGAAGCATTAACTTACACATTTTTATCGTGTTTATGTTTCTATTGAATATAAATTTGTGAGAAGAATGGCATGAAAATGGTGTACATTTTTAAACTTGTTGCTCGCTCCATCTGCGCCTCATAATTCTCATGTAATAGGTACTTAAAGTTACAAAGTAGTTAGATCGTGCCGGAAGTGAACGGTCTGCTTTGCGGCATATGACAGAGATGATGTTTAAACAAATGTAGGATCAAGTGACATTTTATACACTATATACAATAATACTGTAGGAAATGGGGTACATTGGTAAACTGGAAATTATCTCCCTTGTTTGTTAATATCCGAGGTATTCCAAAGAGTAGGTAGGTCCTTTATAGTCGGAATTCTTGGACTTTATCGCCCGTTCTTTTGTAGATTTTGCAGTTACAAACGGTGAAATTTCTTTTGCACAAATATAAGCTTAAAATCCATTTAAATACTTATAGAGATTTGTTATTTAAAAAAGAAAATGGAAGTGTTTGTTGATAATGGTTAACTTGAAAGTCAAAGAAGTCAACATACACTCCAAAAAGAACAAGCATAAAAACCGAGTAAAACAAATGAAAAGACCTACTTGCATTTAGGGGTTATTCAGGGGAGACTATTCATTAATGTCACTCATTGATATAGACTTGTTTATGACTTAAATACCTGTATAAATAACTATATATCGCCACCCCGAGGACGTTTATTAGAAACACTACGGTATATGATGCTATTAGGAATTTCTACCAATGGGAATCGCTCTGATATTCATTCAGGCTAGCCTTGAGTCAGCATTTGTAAGTAGGTCAAAAGTGAGGTTAGACAGCTACGCCGAAAAATTTTAAGTTGAAAGGGGAACTTAAAATCTCTTCTCAAAATTAAATTTAAGGCTTCCTGCCTTTTTTTAAAGTTTCTGCTTTGGATAGTAAACAAGTTTTCCAAGTTTCAAGTGAATATCAAATTTTGGGAGAACTTTCACAAAGAAGTTAACCATCACCAATAATGACATCAACCATAGCATCAGGTCAATAGCTCCACCATTTTTCTTTGTAAAGTGGAGGTAAAAATATTTAACAATATATATTTTTTTAACTTTTTATGCTGTTACTATAAATGATATTGTGGTGAAAATATATACAATGGTATATAAATAAAAAGATAAACATGTTCATAGTTTAAGGCAATTTTTTCAACAATAACACAGATGACAGGATAGCTTGCAATTAAACCATGACATCAATGACCATTCCAATGTGAAAAATAGGCCAATTATATCATACAAATATATACAGGTGTTTATAAATGCTCTCTCCAGGTGCTGCATTTCCACTATGATGTTAACCCTTGGCATGCCACATTTGTTAATAACCCATGGCTTATAAATTTTATTTTTTTTAAACTTCATGCACTGTTGTAAGTCTTATTTCTAAAGACATTGTCGCAATTATTGTAGATCGTGATCAGACAGGTCCCAGTGGGGAGACTGCCAATCCGGATCTACACTGTTTGCCTACAACAGTTTAAGAAATGCTTGGCATGTTAAGAGTTAGAAGTATTTCAATCATGTGCCTATCAATATCTTATTACAGGTAATGTGCAGCAGTATACACCTATGTGAAGATCTGAGGATGAAAGACGAGTCGGCACTTTGTTTACCTATTTGAATTGTTGTACATTATAAACAAACAGAATATTGTGTTTGAGAAGTGTCAGGCTTTCATAACAATATTGATATGACATCTCGGGATCCTCCTGATCAACAATCTTAGCCTTTTATTTGTGAAGCACATCAAAATACAAGTGACCTGCTGATAAACTACATGCCTTGATTACAGGGCATATTGTTAAAGACTTTACTGTATACAGTATAGACACTAATCAGACAGCTCCCTATGATCACATGCCTTTCAGATGCAGTTGTTGATTGCCCATCTGCAAGAACATCCCGCAGCGGCATGATATTCATTTCTATAGAAATTTTCCATAGAAAAATGGGCATAGGCTTTTATGAACAAACCCACACCAAAACCGCAAGCTTAAATAAGCTTGCGGCAAGTTTGCGACAAGATTGCGGTAAGATTGCAACCAAGCGTGTTGCAATCTTATTTAAGCTTGCGGTAAGATTGCGATAAGAAAGCCGCAATCTTAAAATTAAGCTTGCAAGGTTGCGATAGGAACCATTACGATCTTGATTGCTCGCTTGCGCAATCATGCCAAGCGAGCGGTTTGGCTCGCTTAGAAGCAAGCGAGCGGTTTGGCTCGCTTAGAAGCTCGCTTGCACGCTTGGCAAGCTTGCAAGGTTGCGATAGGAACCATTACGATCTTAATTGCTCGCTTGCAAGCTTGCGCAATCATGCCAAGCGAGCGATTTGGCTCGCTTAGAAGCTCGCTTGCACGCTTACAAGGTTGCGATAGGAACCTTTACGAGCTTGATTGCTCGCTTGCAAGCTTGCGCAATCATGCCAAGCGAGCGGTTTGACTCGCTTGCTCACTTATCCCATGCGTGCAGTTTGGCACGCTTGCAAGCTTGCGCTATCATCCCAAGCTTGTGGGTTGTTTTTCTCTTTGCTTGATCAAATCTGTTGAGTGGCTAAGGTTGTGGCTAGATTGACATAAATAAAATCACTAGATAACATTTGTGGTTTTCACTTAAAAATCTGATGCAACAAAAAATTTACAGGGAAAATAACACAACAGAAAGATACTAAATATATTCCACTTTAATAAAAGACAATGGCAAAAAACATAAAGAAGAAGTGGTCATTTATTAAAGGAAACAACTAAAAGATGCTTATCAATTAATTTATATTCTTAACCCATAGCTCGCTAAGCACTTATTATTAATATGAGAAAGCATGACAAGCCATTTTAGGGGGTCTAGCAAATAGGATTTTAAATGATTAAATCAAACTTAAGTATCAATTTTTTTATCATTAAGAATAAAATACATACAATGCACTCAAGAAATAGTACCACAGGTATTGTGTTCAAAAACAGTTCATAGTCAGTTCTTGTTGATTTCTCAGATGACAACTCTAGTTCAGCTTGAGGGAATCTTGCATCCTTCCTCTTATCTGCACAGCAAATGTATTTTTTCTCCAATTACGTCTGAAAAAGAAAAAAATTCCAACATTCTGCATTATTTAATTTTTTTTTTCCTTACCTGATTTTTTATTTAGCACTGAAAGATTTATTTAGTATGTAAGGGTCTTGTGTTATTTGTACCACACAGGCATCTAATGATTTTTCAGTCAAATTTTGATGCAGAGTAAGTGTTCAAAGATTGAAAGAAATAGATTGGAAATTTTACAAAAAAACAAGGAAACAAACAAAAAACCTTATTAGATGCTGACACAAACTTTTACAGCTTTGGTCATGATGCAAACTTGCCTATTCTTTAAAACAGCAATTTGAAAACAGCAACAAATAACAGGAGCTATAGGCAAAAGCACCCCCATATTTTATATGTTTAAAGCCTGAGCTGAGAAATGCTGAACTAACTAAAAAGTAAAGCTTAACGAAATACTATCTTGGTTATTTTATAAGCATTAATATGCACAAAGGGGTAAAAGTAAAACACCAGACCTGGTAGTGCAATCCGTAGAGTGCCGGCTCCTGGTACTAAAGGCATTGGGTTCAGTCTGGGCTGCAACATACCAAAGTCATGTTAAATGGTAGTGTTATTGCTCCCTTGCTAATACTCAAGCAAATATACAGCTAGTTCTATGACTAGTCAGTCAGGTGTCAGGATAATGTGACTGGGTGTATCATGCCAGGTGTTCATGGCATGCTAAAATCATTAAAAACAGCTTTATACTGGCTTCAATTGAACACTGTCTTCAAATAAATTGTTGGTGGTTTGATTGTTTATTAGGTTTATTGAGCCACCAACAGTAGTACTGGTATTTCAGTTATCTGGAGACGGTGTTCACTTGAAGCAGATATAGTGCTGCCTTCACTGTGTATAGCATGCCATGAACAAATAACATGATACCACATCCAGTCATATTATCCTGACACCAGGCCAACCATAAACACACAGATAAATAAAAAGCCAGTAAATTTAAAATGTATGGTAATTACAGCAAGATCATTTTTTTATTAATGTAAGTGAATACAGAGAACAAAGGAAATTTAAATTTAAAATATACCAACTAATTTTAATATTATAATATTGCAATCAAAACAGGGGCGCCCATGGCTGAGCGGTTAGAATCGCTGACTTGAAGCTCCTCAGCCCCTCACCGTGTGGGTTCGTGTCCTAGTCGGGTGAGAACTTCCATGTAGGGAGGTTTTCCTCCACCAATAATTAGCTGGACGTCGCCAATATGGCCATAAATGTGTCCGTGCGATGTAACAAAAAATCAAACAAAATCAAAACAACATAATTATGATTTCCCAAAAATGACATCTTCATGTACCAACAGCTGTGCCATGCAATTAATAATAAACATGGTAGTGCTAAAAGGTAGCAAATGCATTAATACAAGAACTGGTACAAATGGTCAAAATGTTACATAGTTATCTAAGTACCTTTTGTCTGTCATCCACGCGTTGCTCTTCACTGACCTCCTTATTGACATCCGTCTGCATCTCCGATTCTTTTTTTGTTCACTTGCATCTGGCTGTTTCAAACTATTACAGAAAATAAAATACTGTACATGAGTGGCAATTCCATACTAGCAAACACAGTTATGTATGTGTTCAATCATCATGTACAAGTTATCTTGGATATTTCTATTACCGGTGACCTAAATTTATTTTTTAACACAACAATGTAATCAACAACAAAAAATATTGTGTAGCCACTTGAAACCGTTTTATGTGCCTTTATTCCTATAGTATGGAATGTATCTATGTGTAATGTCCGGTAACTGGATATTACCGTTAATAGGGTCACTCTAAAATAAACAATATTACAAAAATATCTTACGTTTGAACTTGTCAGAACCGTATCAACTCTAACTGAAGCATAAATTAAATATACAGTAGAAAACACATGTTTATGGAAAAGTCAACGGTTTCAGAAAACGTTTGTGATAAGAGAAAACTAAGGTGAAATGTCGGAACTGAAAAAAATGGCGAAAATATTTAACACGTTAATTTTGCATTCTAAACCGTTAATGTACTAAACTTACTACGTTCAGAAAACCTGATTTAAAATGTGGTGCTTCTTATACTTGTTTAAGTAGATCAATGTCTCACCTCTGCTTAGTAGTCCAGTGAAGGAGTCATTTTTTTCATCTTTTTCATCACATTTTTTGCATTTCGTTGAAAATTGGCGCGGCCGGAAGTGTAGACTGCGCATGTGCTATTGTAAATCGGGACCGCTCGGCGATTTCTTCGGTTATTTTCCGAAAGTTAGATTGACTTTATTAAAACACCGTAAAAGCGACTTTTAAACTTTTATTATTAAATGGTGTTTATTCACATTCCCAATAAAGTAAGAGTGGTTTTAACATGATACTCTACTGTCTGTTCTGTTATTTTGTTGTCATATTAGATATTAGATTGCAGATCTACTTGACCAGGTTTTCGAAAGACGACATCAAAAAGTTATTAAAAAACTGACATCTTTGGAATGAGATCAAAAAAATAAATATTGTACTGAGCTATTATTACCAAATCTTTTGTAGCTGTCTTTAATGATTGCATAGCTTAAAATTGCTTTTGTGATCAGTCAGATCAAGGTCACTGTAACTCATAGCAGCAATTTGCTTTCCATGTCTACTCAGGATTTAGATAGATATCAAATTTGGAAGTTAACTTGTTTATGGGATGCCAAAGTATGGGATTGTTTTTGTTGTCAATTAGTTTGAAGTACTGAGTCACTGTTACTGAATACATTTCATTTTGTTTATGTTCATTATCTTTTTTTTTTTGAAGATTAATCAGATTAAGTAGTTAACCAACTATCTCATGGGAAGAATATGTTTGGAATTGCTTTAGGGATCAATTGTTGTCAAGTTATTAAATATATTTTTGGATTTTCTATAAATAACTCAAGATGGGAGTAAGGTATCATTACCAAATTACTTTCTAGGGAGAGTAAATCTGGGACTGTTTTGTATAGGGTTGTGTGATTTCTGTTAAATAATAAATAATGACAAAATAAAATTAAAAAAAAAATGGCAGTTAGTATTTACAGCTTTTTTATGTCACATTCTGGTAAGCTTTTTTCAACCAACTGTCCATCTAGCTGCATTAACAATTTGCTCGTAAACACTTTAAAGGCTACCATTTTGATCCAATCTTAACCAACACTGGTGGTCAGAATGTCTTTAAATGTTTGTCTGTATGAAATCTTGGATGAGTTAATAAATAGGTCACATGGTCAAAAAGTAGGTGACTTGGTCAGATCTATAAAAACCTTGAGAACACATTAAAAGACTTTTTTGGGGCCTAATCTTCTCAGAACTTGACCAGAATCTTTGTTTGCATTAAGTCTTGATGTGTAACTGTAGGCAAAGATTTGCTTCAACATAACTTGTAATCACTAGAATCCAAGGCACAGTTGTGAACATTTAGTCTTGTGATTAAATTTTAAAGCCAGTGTCCTCAGGTGAGCGATACAGGGCCATCATAGCTTTCTTGCTGTATATCTGCAAGTGGAACTGGTCATGCTGGTCAAGTTCTCTTTCAAATGTTATTTCTTTAAAGAAATACAAAATAAATTTCTTAATGTCTTGGAATAATTTTATGCTTGCAAGACCACAACCTATCCACAATCCTAATAATAATTAGTTTTAAGCTTGCAAGATTGCAAGCTTCTTGCAATCTTCAGTGGAATATAAGATTGCAAGCTTGCAAGACCGCAAGCTTCTCGCAATCTTAATGGTATTTAAGATTGCGAGAAGTGTGCGAACAAAACCTAACCGCAACCTTAATTTCTGTGCAAGCGAGCGTGCTCGCATCCGCGACCATAATATTTAAGAATTGCAATCTTATTAAGATTGCGACAAGCTTGCGCAAACTTGTCGCAAACTTGTGACGAGCTTGTCGCAAGCAAGCGTTTTGGTGTGGGTTAAATTTAGACAAAATAATAGTTTTTTAAAATGTTCATATTGTAAATTTTATTTTAAGCATAAAATAATTTTATTTCCCAGGGAAGAATATTGTCAGCCTATTCTAAAATACTGGTACTTGGACCCTTATCCCATTTAAAAAGGTTTCCAAAAAAAATATGACAGGAATAGTACAGCCACTACAGATTTCTCTTCTTGTATGCCAAAATAATTTCATTGCACTTTCAACAACCAGCTGGATTTGCCCTCTTCATTATGTCAATGCATTTGGGCAAAATGCGTATACATTGTATACATAGTGTTGAAACATTAGGTTATTACTGGTAAGGAAGTCCAACCAAACTCCCAACAAAATGTCTGTGTAGAACTAAGGATACTCAGAATCAGATTCATATGAATAACCTCTGCACATGAAAAGTTCACCCAGAGTGGGACTTTAATCCACACTAGTGCAAGCTGAGGGATATGTTAAGTCTTCCATGCTCACCAACATGTCCCATAATACATATAAACTTCACCAACATGCCCCATAATACATGAATTTCTCACATAATATATACAGTTATTATATACTTACAATATTTCCAGGACAAATATGGCAAATAAATGATGATCAAAGGCAAAGGTTTTGAGTATTCCACCATTTGCATATTATGTCCTGCCAGAAATAAGCCATTTTAAAAGCATGAGAATTTCATCTCTTTTGTCATTCTTAACATATATTTCAGGGTTAGATTGTTACCTGAAAAGAGCCTGCAAAATACTGTTCATTGATGCCTTATAGCTGTGTTAACAGTGAAGCATACATCCCCACTCATCATTGCAGACAGGTATTTCCTATCACAGCCACACTACTGAAAACCATGATAACTTTTTTTTTTTTTTTTTTTTTGAAATCACATTATATTTTCATCCGGGTGGTCCACGTTGACATCAGTACCTGCTTTAAGCAGTAATCACTCATAAACGTATTTATAGATTTGGAAAGAGTAGACATTTAGAGCGATTTTTTCGCATGTGTACTGTTTTACAATATATATAGGTAGTGTTCAAAATTGTCTTTACTCAGACTCAATTATGAGTTTATACAATAATTATGCATAGATGCTCAGAAACCATGTAAAAATATTGTTACATGCATTTGACAAAGGTTTATTATTGGATACAACCTTTAAGGTGTGTACCTGACATTGGTTTTAGGTAGAGCGTTGCTATTAACCCATGCTGATGGTAATTAGTTGTGAACATCCATGATTAATAGATTGCTATAGAGACTGCAGCAAACAGTGCAGATCTGGCAGCTGGCTGATCTGGATCTATACTTTATGCCTTAGGCAGTCAATTTGTGATTAGCAGGTTAAGAATCTGGTGTATAAGCCTATATTTCTCTATTCAATACCACTTGGCACTTAAGGACAACTAAAGATGTTACATAACACCAATACTATTGGTTCAAATCATTGTCCACAGGGCTTTTATTTATTTAAATGGACCTGATGATGTAATAGAAGGCTGGAATATAAATGTTTGCATTAATATTTTATCTGCGTCAATATTTTATCAGGTTTGATCATTTAAAAGGGAAATACCATTATCAGTCTTAAAAGTGAGCGAGGTCAAGCAACCCTTAAAGAAGGTATCCACCAAGTTTGGTCCAAAAAGATTTTTTTCAAATAACCAAATAAGTCATTTGTACCTTAAACAGTCTTGTAAAATGCTGTTTATTGATGCCATAGATCTGTGTGAACAGTCCAGGATAAAACCCCAATCAACATTGCAAACAGGTGTTTCCTATCCGAGCCTCACTGTAGAGATAGCTATTTTTAAAATTAGAAAACCACGTGACCACTTACTTTTATGTAGTCATATGGGTAATCCGCTCTTAACTTGATATCTATTTTTAGCAGAGACCATGATATCGCACTTTTAATAGAGTTGGCAAGACTGAACATTTAGAATATTTTTTTTTTTGCAAAAAGTACACTCTAACAATAAAGTTAGTGTTTAAAATCATCTTTATAACATCTTAGGTATGGCTTTATGCAAAAAGTATAAACAAATTCAGCAAGGCAGTGGTTAGATATTGATACGCATATTTAATATAGGAAAAGTGTCAGGTACTACCTTTAAAGAACCCTAAGCCAGCCCAGCCTTTTTTTAGATCATAACATACCTGTAGGACTCTGTCAATCATCAAGGGACAAATTGAATCACATATTGTGTTGCATTGACTGAAACACCATGCTGTGAACACATGAAATGCCACAACCAGTTAGAGTTGTATTGTATTGTGATGTTTAACTCAGGCCAGCCGAGGAACTTATATAAAATTGAGTGTAATTAGAAAAGGAGCTGTTGCACTACTACTTAAACCTTGGTTAATCCAGGTCATTCCAATCTTGGGTCTGTTGCACCATGCACCTAATATTTTTATAAACAACTGTAAAGGTCAATTCCAGTCAAATCAGCAGAATAAAACACATGTTTTGTTTAGAACATACACCGCAAATAAAGTATAGCTTCTCAAAGTCTTATATAAAGTTATCTTCAGTTAATAGTGACCTTTTTAAATGGTATTCAATATCTAAAGGCCTCAATGTGTATACCTGCCTGCCAGTTTAACCCTCTCAAGACAAATCACCTAAAGCTGTATCATTCTAAACTGTCTAACAAACCTGTGCCTTGACCCCATACATTTAAATCCCACCTATCTTTGAATCAAATTACAGCCTTCCACCCATTCTATGGCGATAATTACATTTCATTCATACCAAATTAAAGGACATTAATATTTAATTGAAAGCAATTATTTTCTATAAATAGTAGCATTAAAAGAACTATAAAACTATCCCATTACACTGAATACTTGACTTAACCACAGCAGGTTTTCCCTGCACCCTGCTAATTTACAAGTGTAATAACCCATAGACATTCTTAGCTATTTCCTTACAACTACATACAAAAATAAAATTTACTGCTAACTACATTTGTTCTCAGCAGCAAATAGTGCAGTTCTTGCCTCGACGGCTCCCTTGGATCTACGCTATTTGCCTAAGCCTCGAGAATTCATGCTAGACAGTATAAGACTTAACAACGATTTCGATTTCTCGCTATCAAATTTGACTGAAAAGTAGGCATCCTGCAGAGAAAATGGACAAGTACAAGGTAGCTTGAAATGGTGTCAAGCAATGATGGAGATATAACAGTCTTAACAGGACACTTTCAGTAAGCCGATCCTGCTCTGGTGTACATGTCTTCAAACTGCTGAGTTTGCTTTAAGCAGTCTACTTGCGACAAAAAAACAAAATCATCAGTCTCTAATTTAAATACAAATACCTCTAATCTAAGGCAAGTATTATTATTTTCAAAAAAGTGTCCTATTCTGGGATATCATAAATGAAATTGTCGTCCTGTAATGCATCTTTCTACCAAATGTGCTAATAGTTATAAAATTAACTATCCTGGCAAATCTGTCCAATTTCCATTCATATATCCAGGGTTTTGTTGATATAAAAACAAAACTTGTGTTTACAATTAAAATAATGAAAGCATTGCAACAAAAAATAATTTTATCTAAAATTTTAAAATTTTTAAATCTTCTTTAAAATGTTCTTTTTTTTTTTTTGCCCTCTCAGACTGTTCAAAGGCAGTAACTGTTGGATTGTTGTCTATTTGTAACCTATCATCCCAATATTTTGTTACTTTCATAATAAACTTGCATGCTTATTACCCTTGTCTCTTCTATTTCAAAATTTGTAGCAGTTCTCATATTACCTTGTCAGGTTATCAAATTGAATAGGGGTACTAACAGTAGGATGTTTATATTGTATCTTATCGGTGTTCAAATGTTGCTGTCAACTAATGGATTATGGGGATTTTCTGTTTTCCATCAACAATTGATAACTGGACAAAACTAACTAAGCCTTTTATATAGGTCCTTGAATCCAGCAAAACAATTTCTTGGGTCAAGAATTTTGTTTGTTTAATGAGTTTATCGTCCCACCAACAGTATTTCAGTTATCTGGAGACAGTGTCCTCTTGAAGCAGATATAGTGCTGCCTTCACTGTGTATAGCATGCCGTGAACACCTGGCATGATACCACATCCAGTCACATTATCCTGACACCGGGCCAACCAGTCGTAGAACTACCCTTACATTTGCTTGAGCTTTAACAAGGGAGCTATACCACTACCATTTTTAACGACTTTGGTATGTCGCGGCCTGGATTCAAACCCAGGGCCGCCCGTACCTGGAGCCGATGCTCTACCGATTGTGCTACCAGGTCAGGTCAAGAAACGTGTATTTCATAAAAGCATGTAAGGTAATGAAAGGTTAGGCATGGTCATATCCCTGATTTAGAGTTTATAACATTCCACTAACAACCATTTAGGCATCTAGACAGATTGTGGGTATAAGAGATCCCACTAATAACTATTTAGGCATCTAGATAGATTAGGGATATAAAACATTCCACTAACAACCATTTAGGCATCTAGACAGATTGTGGGTATAAGAGATCCCACTAATAACTATTTAGGCATCTAGATAGATTGGGAATATAAAACATTCCACTAACAACCATTTAGGCATCTAGACAGATTGTGGGGAATAAAACAATCCACTAACAACCATTTAGGCATCTAGATAGATTGGGGGTATAAAACATTCCACTTACAACCATTTAGGCATCTAGATAGATTGGGGTTATAAAACATTCCACTTACAACCATTTAGGCATCTAGATAGATTGGGGTTATAAAACATTTCACTTACAACCATTTAGGCATCTAGATAGATTGCAGGGATTATAAAATACCAACAACAATAAAAAACATTTAGGCATTTGGAAGGATAGGTGGAGCCATCCAGTAATATTTAAATTAACTGACAATTTAATGCATTATTTGATATCATCATTTCCATACCAATCTAGCAGCAATAATACTACACTACAATCATTGTATGCATGTTTTATGTTGAATAAGTGCAGGAGTTCCTCGAGCTTTGAACTTAGGATCAGAGGATTTACTCTATTATTATGTTTCTGAATGGCAGAATTTGGAAAGAATTCATTATACAAGTTTTATCTAACATTTATAATGCTAGCATCAGAGTGGCTAGATCTTTTTTCAAAGGTGCAAGTTTACAGGATTAGATAAAAGATACAAGTAACATGTGATGACTTCCCTTGTTAACACTAACAGTCACATAAGGAGCATTTTTACCTCCATGTCAGTGAACCATAAGTTATGAATGAGTTAACTAAGTCACCATGGAACGAAAACGGTCATCATCATGACAACATTGAAATTTTGGTCAAAAATTACCCAAGAAAAATGTTTTTTTAGAACCAGCAGCTTGACACATATCAGCTGAAAACCTCCCCACATTAGATTTAAGCCACAAACAGGATTCGAACCATGTAAGAAAATCAGGGGTATAGTGAGAAGATATAAGTCTGTAATTCTTCTCACTTTGACCACAACTGGACTTTTGCTTGTTTTTACATGCATAACCTGTGCAGATGTGACAGCAATGTCTGTTCAGACATCAAGCCTAGTGACCAGAGCACCAGTGCCCTAATGTACATGTTTCTGGACACAGGTACAGTATGTGCGACATAACTAGTGGACTACTGACCCCATGACCATCTCACCTGTTGTCAGCAGATGCCTGTGTAATTGAAACTCTCTCATCTTGTTGTGGAGAGACTAATGTGCACATCAGCCATGTTTTGACAGTTTGTCTTGAAACTGTGGTAAGCATCCTACATGTATCAAGTTATGGTCTCATAGAAATATTATCTCTTATCATGCTGAGCACAAATTGCTTAGGCTTAGGCAAATTTCGTAGATCCAGATCAGCCGAATGAATATATTTATATGGTAATATGTCTGAGGGGCAATCTCATGGCTAAGCAGTTGATATAACCTACTTACTACTTACTACTTCTGAGCCATAAGCATGTTGATTCAAGCTGAAGGGTCACCTAACCATGGTGAGAATATTTCATGTGATATTACAAGCTGATCTGTGGGTAATTATCTTGTGTCTTCCACAACAACAATAGAAGGAAAGTAAAGAAATAACCCGAGAACCACTGATTCACCGCATGTTAGCTGGAAGACCTTCCTATAACAAAGTTTGTGTCCCAACTGGAACTGAAACCCATGGTGTGTGAAGCTGATAAGTTACAAGACAGTGACTAGAACTGACCGACCACAGGCTCCCCAAATATCCATACAATAGTTGGAATGATTTCTGTGCAAAAACAAAAATCCTACCAAACTGTAATAGCCCACATGACCAAATGCATCTAATAACAATCATGCCAATTGTTTTATTTTTTTCTGACTTGCAACTCTTTATCACTTTAAAACAAGAGTGAGGTATATCCATTCATAAAACCTTACAGATCAGATGGCACAAATTTTATTTCTCCAAATGACCAATGTGGACAGTTTTACAAGCCAACTAGTGATATATCTGGCAGTATTACAATGAAAACAACCCCGCTGCAAATACTTTTTAGCTGGCATTCTTAGTGATTATATAGTGCTACTTTAAGCCTTAAATATTAAATTAATACATGGCAGCACAGCGACGTGAATTCATTTTTATATAACAATATATGCTATTCTAAACCTCTTCATAAAGTGTTGGTATTCATTTTTAGTTGTAGCATAAACATTCCAATGAGTCCCACAATGGCAGCACTATAATGTTAAGGAGATATCAAGTATTTAGCAAGTGACAGTCTTTCCTTTATCTAGAGCTCTATTGATAAACTCTTATACACTGACTTTTGTAATATTAACCAATCTGATGACAGTGATGGGGGCAGCATGGGTCAGAAGGTATGTAATCTTCTTGTCACCTGAGCTGTAACACAGCAGAGAAAATAGCTACCCATGGTGGGCCATGGTGGGCTATTAAAGAACAATCAATCAACAGGTGTCACATGGTTACCTACACTTTTTGGATTTCAGAAACATAATTCTACTAAACAGACCTAAACGTGCCCTGTTCAAACTGGTGGTAACATTAAAGAAAAAATGAAAATTGTTTTGTAAATGCAATAGTGAACATTTATTTATAATCAGTTGTCATTATTTCACATTTCTCAATAAGGTGCAAACAATGCACACATGTGCATGGTACTAAAATAGCAGCATCTGTCTGCAAGCAGTGAAGGCAATCTGAATCTGAAGGTCCTTCCTTCAACAAGACACAAATATTATAGTGACCTTAGTAAGGAATTAATCCTTGTAAGCCTCAAAGCATATCCTTAAATTATTTTACATCAACAATACCGCTAGTAGACAAATTATTTTACCGGTTCCATTACAGTTCAAATGTAAGAAACTTATTTGTCAATGTTTTCAGAGGCTGTAGATATGCTAGACAGGGTATAAAAGGTTATGAAAGTAAATTCATAGAAGCAAAAAATAAAAAAATGGTTTGTAGTATGATTTGAACCCAGGACCTCTAGTGTGGCAGTCTAATGGTCTACTAAAGACACTGATGGGTTTGGTACAGACATGTTTGTGTAGTTTTCTTATCCATTGTTACCAGCACAATGTACCGGCCGCAATAGCTCAGATGGTAGAGCGTCGGCTTGCGGATCGGGAGGTCGTGGGTTCGAACCCCGGCCGGGTCTAACCAAAGACTTTAAAGTTGGTAGTAGTGGCTTCCCTCCTTACGCTCGGGGCTAAGAGGACAGCATTACGCCTGACTCGTCGGTGTCAGTATAATGGACCGGCCGGGTTCAGTCCCTGGGCACCTCATAAGTGCCCCTGTGCTATAATGATAGAAATGTCGCTGAGCAGTATCGGCAAAAATGCCGGCTAATCCCAATCCCAATACAATGTTTACATACATGTTTCAACATAAACCTAGGATGTGTTTTTGATGGGTTTTATCCAGCAGTTATCAGCTTATTTAACATTATGGTTGGACCAAAGAAGCGGATTTATTCAATAGCTATTGTTTCAGTCAATCTTTTGTGCCATATATTCTTGTTTTGATTTTTTTTGTACCTATAACATTGTTTCACCAGTTGTTAGTAAGGACAAAAAATATGCAGCAAACACTACAGCACTGTGTCAAAGGGTTAAACAACAAACAAGTATTGTTGTATAATGAAAAGGGAGAACAAAGAAGGTTTTACAAGACTCTCAATTTCAAAGGCTTAAAGCAAATGCCTAAGAATCAATTTACTTCAACTGTAACAGTTTGAAATGTTAGGGCTTTCAATTAAAAGGGGAAAAACAATGTACTGCACTTTTCTGGTTATGGATCTTTTCCCTACCATCAAGTCTTATATCTTCCTAATTGATGTAATGGTCAAAATAAATAATCTACTTCTAAAGATGTCTTGTGAGAATAAGTGCTACAAGCAATGTGTTATTTCCTGCTTCCAAATAAAAGTCACATGTGACTTGGAAAGTTCCCTGGGAGTATTTTGCATATAGCCTCCCAGCTTGAGGAGTATGTAGGGTGGGAGGTGGTGACTGGTTACATCACACCAACCACATTTCACTGGATGATGTATTTGTACATGCTCTAGAAAATGGTTAATTTAGAAACTTGATATATATTAAACATTGCATTATATAATCTCATATGCCTTTAGTTTGAACAGCCTAGGCATACTTATGTACACGTCAGTTGATGAATTTGCTATTGGAGTTAAAATGTGTGACTCTGCCTTTTGCGTTACAAAAGTTAACATGGAAATACATAGTAGTACTTTTTGTTGCGCTAGGAATAGTAGAACTTTATTAGGTAAGCTGCTTAACGTGATACATTAGCAAATGCAGTGAACACAAAAATATATATATGTACATATTATTTTCAATAACTATTTCAGAAACAGCATAGAGTCATCAAATATCCTATTAACATAGGAATGAAAAAACTTCATACCATTAGCAGTCTTCACGAAATAAAAATAAAAACACTGGACCTTCAGTCTATATACCAAGCTGGTAATATCTACTGGACTGGACCAAATTTTTGCTGGACCAGTATGACTCTGGCATTTTGACACAGATGTTTGGTAAGCTAACCAAGGTTAAAGTGTTGTTTAGTTTAGAATATATGTTTCCATAATAATTCAGAATTTGGAAAATGATGCGGTTGAAAATTCTGGTGAACCCTCGATCCATATACTTATAAAATTTAATGGACTGACAGAGATTTTGGTGAGTTCGGGCCATGGTCAACCAGGTTTTGTAGAAGACTGCATTAAGGTATTTTTTCATATGTGTTCCATGCTGACAAATTGAATCTTAAACCCCAACTTAAGTTACCTTAACCATTCTCAACTTGCACCTCCACCCATTATTGACAGACAGTTGACATTAAAACTAAGCCTACATTCAATGACATCTAGACAACTTTATCTAAAGATATTTGGTTACCTCAAGTTGAATGGTACATGACAGCTCTATTGTAAATACACAACTTTGTTAACCTTACCATTGTCTCAAAACTTTCTCTTATCATTGTGTACAACAAACTAGGTGTAAAGCCATTTCTTTCTCAATAACCTTGAAACTTTACCTTCAGTCTGCTTTGGCAACGAACATCTTATTATTTTGTTAAGGAATATCTTCATTGCAGAACATACACTAATATTATGTTTTGTATTGACCATTCACTGCAGACTTTTATAGTACATAGGAATTGATAAACATGTGAATTTTAGTTATGCCAAAGTTTTTCTTGGGACAATTAAAGGTCTGACAGATGAAAATGAAAAAATACTGAACCACTGAACAAGAGAAGAATTCACTTATGGCACCAGTACTCCAGTTGTAGGTATCAAGGTATAATAATTTTACTTCAATGATGAGTCAACACATAGGTATTTAAGTATTTCTGTCACCTTACCAGAACAAAAAATGTAATAGGCAAAAATGTTGTTTAAATTTTGTTTGTTTTTTTCCAACTTTTGGTTTTTATTCTTACATAAAGTTTATTGTTTCAAAAGAATAAGATCTACCTTTTTTTATTTCTGCATTGGTTTAGTTTGACTTTTTTTGTTACA
Source organism: Sinonovacula constricta (assembly GCA_007844125.1). NCBI lineage: Eukaryota > Metazoa > Mollusca > Bivalvia > Cardiida > Solecurtidae > Sinonovacula > Sinonovacula constricta. The sequence goes on along the minus strand of CM017559.1, from coordinate 48,646,654 downwards.
TCTCACCAGCACAATTATAGGGGTATTTGCATTGTTTAGGTATTATTGGTGGAGAAAGACCCCAAGACAAATGTCTGGATAGAACCACTGGACCCAAAAGGCCAGCTGGAGATCCTCCCTATATGAAAGATCTTGCTGTGACTGAAACTCAAACCTATGCTTTGAGGAGCTGAGGAGTGACAGATCAATAGGTGACTACGAAAAAACAATTAATAGTGAGAAAACAACAAACAAGAAATGTCACTGCAATTAACATATGCAATGACCTTAAATATGACCTTGATGATTGCATATGCAAATGATATGCAGGACACGCCTTCAATTGTATATTAGCAAGATGGTGAAGTTAAATTTAAGTACTGTGAATAATATGGCTGAGATGCAGAAATGATGTCCAACAGACATCACACTTACCGATGCATGGCTTGCTATTGTGACTGCTATGTGCCACCATTCAGGAGCAAATACAATTCATCGTCATTCAAACACAATCAACATGGTACCAGCCCAGAAACCCATGATGTGTGATGAAGTTTGAACTAATCTGTCTTGGCAATGTTTTGTCTTTCTGTCACAAGCAATCAACCATGATCAGCTGTCTTTGTTGATAAGATCTCTCAAGTTTATCTCCAAACATTCCATAAATATTAAACTTTTAGCCTGCTCAGCACAGACTAACAAAGCTTTACCTCATGTGAACAGATAAAGCTCAGATTAGGCATCTCCCACTGAGAACTCTTACTCAGGGTCTGCACTAAATACTGCTGTGTCTCTAGCAACATGTCTTATGGCAACTTTTCATTTTGATGTACAAATATGACAAAAAAAAGTTTGGGTATAATCAAAATAATGCAGCAAGAAAAGGGTTTAAGACCAATGATTCTGAAGAGGGTGCAGATAACAGTACACCAGCTATGTATGACAATTTGGGTATTATACATACTGTGTATTGTTTGGTGGGACTAAGGATCAACTTAGCATAAGAGATACAGTCATCTGTTTCTGAGCTTTGCACTTTAGGGGTTATAATCCCTATATGTAACTAAGGTCATTTTGCAGCATTAGAGTCAATTATTGCTGGAGCAAGAACAAATGCATTTGCCTCAACGAAAAACAACACACCAACATAGTTGAACATACTGTATTTAAAGTTAGCAATGCTGACAGGTTTCCACACCCAACAATTCTTAGCCAGCACTTTTAAAATCTTTAGACACCTTTACATCTTTTCTTCATATTTACATGGCTAAATATACAAGGTCAAGGTATGAGCAATAAGAAAATTTATATTTCATATTAATAAATATTTATAAATTTCACAACAATTTTACATACAAACATGTTTCATACATTTCAGAGTGTTTCCATAACCTTTTAATATGTTAGAAATGTTCATTAGTTACTGACACAATTATTGTCATATTGGTGATGTCAAGGTAATAATTTGTGGAAGAAGTACTCAGACATATGTCTCCATATGGTCTCCAATGCACCGCAGTCAGCTGGAATCCCTCATGAAATCCAAAAAAATGAAGGACCAAGACTCAAAACCAGGTGGTGTGGGGTTGAAGAGTGACAAGACTGCAGCTTGAACCACTCAACAACATGAACCCACAAAATAAATCACTAGAGTTCATATTTCAAGACAACAATATATACCAGTTTAACATTTGACGGACAGAACTGGTTGAGCTCTAAACAGTTTGAAGGCTCGTCAAAAATATCTGAGACGATTATGACAAGGTGTACCCATTATAAAGAAGATTCCTTAATGAGAGTCTGTAGTTTGGATATGAATACACAATTTGACTAGAGACCACACATCAGCCAGCCTACTGAAACATTATCTTGTTAAGAAGATAAAGAACAAACTCCCCACTTCAAGTACCTCCTTGGATTCATTGATACATGATAAATGAAGCCGTATCAAAGGATTTTCATTTTTAATGTTTCGGGTGTGTTTTTTCAATTAGGACAGGACTTGCGCAATAAAAGCTTAACTCCAATTATGTATGCATAGTGGTTTAAATCTACTGGTAGTGTGTGTTTTAACCAAAGAAATTGAGACAATCTATTGAAATTACCTTGACAGTAAATTATCTAGTCTTGAAATCAAAATCAGATACATGTACATGGATTGTCCAAGAAGGTTGTAGACACTCTTCATAATTTAAGAATTTGTTAATATTTTTAATCAAACAGTCGAAGACATATACATGAATTTATAATAGTGATTGGGTTCAATTTTTTTTTCAAGATATACAGAATAAGTTATAAATGTTAATTAAAAATCATTAATTAAAAATGACAAAAAGCACAATGTAACAGCTCTAATTGCCACCCAGCACTGCATAACATCACTCTGACATCTTGATAAAATGGAACTCTAAGGCCTTCTGTTCAAGGTGCAGAAATCGTTGAAACATTGAACTTCTTTGATGTGCAGGTGTTTTAATGTCCTTATTCTGATGAAAAAGTGTGATCAGAGAAATGCCAGTCCATTGCACGCTTATCTTTAACTCACTGCTCTAATGGTGATTTTAAATTAGCAGGTTGACCACAACGTTTCTTATCTTCGATCTGTCTTTACAATTATACATGCCGGTTAATTACTAATGACTGCAAACCTTTATTCACAATAGAGACATTTTGAACCATTTTGTAAGTTTGTGTAAGAATTTTCAGTCAAGCTTCACGGAACTGGATTGTGGTATATAACTTGATGTCATTTTAATGTCTTAGTTAAGAAATTATTCAGTTGTAAAATAGTCACAAAGCTAGCATCTTACTTGACAGGGAAGGTTTTTTTCATTGTCCATTATAGTTGACAGAAAATGATGTTAAGGCGTATGGTTTTAGGCATGAGTTACTTGGCAATCAATCTTTTTTTTAATTACACAATGTACTTAATTAAGCATTTGGAAATTGTGCATACTATTTATATAACTCATGTTTCAAGTGTTGCTTCTGGTATTCACTGAAACAAAAATAAAAAACAGAATGCCCGAACGGCAACAGGCCTTATACAAGTTATTACAAAGTAAAATATAAAGTTGTTTATCTATGCAAATAATCATCTGGTAACATAAAAGACTCCAGTGTTATTAGGAAACCTATGTATGTCTGGGACAATCATTGTTTATAAATGTTTTCAAAATACAATATCATTCATGGGCTCTAACTCAATCCACTTCATCCCCTCCACCACCACCCACAATGGACGCCTTGGTTGTCAATCGCTCTGCAACATCTATGACCCTTCCTGTGTCTACACTTCCAAGGTGTGTGAAGTTTATGACATCTTTAAAAGCGGTTACTAGATTAACCGAAATCGGCGGAAAAACCGAAATCGGACCGAAATCGGCTCGAAAAACCAAAATCGGCCCGTTTTTCTTATAAATGTAAAAATATATAGTGAAATAAATGTTGTTTGGCATTTACAAGTAAAGATATTAATATTGAGAAGGAAGTTAGTTAACCTAATGCAAGTAAAAGTTTGTGTAATAAAGCCAACATTGAAATCATGTATGCGCTCGGTCGGCGAATCGATTCGGCATTTGGTCGACTTCGCCCATAAGTCGAGGGTGGCTTTCGGGGTCAAAATGGTCGTATTTCACATCAATCCAGCCATAAGTTTAAAAGGGTTGACCTGTGGGGTAACAGGGCAATTCTTTGCTGCATTGATTCTCAGTCTTTGAATTGTTTGTATTGATTGTCAGCCCAGTTAATAAAACAACCTGCAGATGGCAGTCAGTTTCATTCAGGTCTTCTTGTGTCTTCTCAAATGTCCACTGTATTCCTTGTAGTTCATGTATATAAGTGGTTGCTTTTAACATTAGTCAATTACAAGAAGGAAGATCAAAGGTGACAGGAGAAAACCATGTCGACTCTAGTGGTTACAGGAAGGAATGATGAGAGATCAGTGCTGTAAATCACTAGGCAGGTCATTCCATCCTAGAAGCTATGTATAAACATGGTAAATTCTTTTATTTTAATTGTTTTATAAATGGTCCTTCAGTAAATCATATCAAATGTCTTCATAATTAGTCTTAAAGTTAAAAAATATTCAATATTGCTGCATGTATTTTATGAAGTGTCAATGATATACTGATAGCTGCCTTTTGGTCAAGGTATATGACCATGATCTGGACCCATGTCATTCTGGCTGCAGAAATCAGCAAATTTTCACCATTTTCATGAATGTCCCCAATTCCTTCTTGTCCCATGCCATAGTGAATTCCCAGCTTGCATTATGTGTGCTCACCTGTACATTCATGTACCTCCTTTAAGAATGATAATATCCTTTCTTAGTGATTTGTAGATGTATATACCTACCATACCATGCAAGCCTAACTTGAACCTGTAAAAATTGTGTGTGGGTGTAAGCTGGGTGGTGTAGAAGTTTGACAATGGCAAAGACAGAGTCAGAGATAAGAGGAGTTTAAATTTGATTCCGAGTAATGTATCCCAGAATTCTGAAGTCATCTAACTCACTTTCACATAATATACTGCTAGTAGGCACATTGTTTTACCCTTTTATAAATGGTTTATTGTTTAAAATTAATACTTATTTTCATTATTTTTGGAAGATATGATTTCTTTGAGGATTTGACTTGGATAGTTTGGAGTGGAAAATAATGTAAATCAATATTAGCATTCCAGTATTCTCAATCTCTGTTGTGATTTGAAGGTGTCTTAAATAGGAAATGACATGTCATTTATGAGATAAAATGATCCAAAACAATCAATAATTTAATAAAAATTACTAAGAGTCAGGTTACACTTATTAACTAAATCAAGAAATAAAAACTTAAAAGCACTTTCTCACTGAAAGAATAAGTGAACAATTTTCTTACATACATTAAATGTACATATACTACTATAGTAAAGGTGATCACATCAATTTAGACTTAGTCCTATAACCCTCAGCCATGTCACCATATTTGAATAGCAAAGATGGTATACATCTTCTTACATATTCTTAACAGTTTAATATAAAAACCCATAGCAGTCGGTCTTTGAACCAGTTCACTTGGTCTGGCAAAAATCAAAACTGCACTCTCCACTTTAATCTAATATGATTAAATCTTTGATATATATCTTTTTATTAAACCATTGATCAACCTATTTGTTTAGTGTTTACAATGGCTTATTTGAATCTACATCTTCAAAGTAGTGGTCAATATCTTCACAAACAATGACTTTATTGATTAAATTATTCTAAAGTTCTCCTGAAGCAATGATTGGCCCAGATTTTTAATGATCTGGTGAAAGATTAAACTTTTTGGCAGCAAAGAAAGTTAAAAGGCATTGCATAAATATTTTTAAAATAATGAAACTTCTCTTGTAGCCAGTGGTATGCCATGAGTAAGTTTTGTTGTAAAAAGTTTGAGAGAATGCTCTGTGTACTCAAGGTTTTAAAATATTTCAAAAGGTCAGAACAGATAATTAATAAAATGAATAGGGAAATGAAAATCTATACACAGGAGATCTGAAATAACAATATTTTTGCCATACACCTCCATAGAGGAATCAATTGTAGGAAAACATAAAAATTAAAACCGTTCTTTTAATTGAGACTTTAGTTAAATATGGTAAATTTTGGACAATTAATATTATTCCATTATATAACCATAGTAATGAGGGTGGCACACACCATTCAGATGATATAAGAGTCCTCATGAGGAGTTACTTACTTGTAAATAAACATAAAAATACACTTGCTACAGCGTAGACACAGGAAACTTAGCAAGTCCACTAAATTGAGAAATTATAACATTGTGTCAAATTTTCATAGAATTTGAAAATTGGGAAATATAATAAACAAAATTTATAGTGCAGTCACCACAACACTAATAATGTAAATACAACATCATCTGATGAGCTTGATTTATGTGGAAATATAAAATGTCTGCCATCCAAGAAAAACACAGATTTCATACAGACACAAAGTGGTAGAGCATCTGCTTGAGGATCAGGAGGTCCAGGTTCAAACCTCAACTGGGTCAAAACAAAGACTTTAAAGTTTGTAGTAGTGGCTTCCCTCCTAATGCTCGGGGCTAAGGGGACAGCATTACACCTAACACGTTGGTGTCAGTATAATGGATCAGCCGGGCTCAGACCCTGAGCACCTCATAAGTGCCCCTGTGCAATAATGATAGAAATGTCGCTGCACAGTATCGGCAAAAATGCCAGCAATCCCATCCCATTCCATACACAGACACTATATTCTGTTGGTTCGATATCAATGTTTCATCCCATTTACAAAAGTATAATAAAAAAAAAAGGACTCGTATAAAATAATGAAATAATATAATGCAAAAGTGTTACAACAAAAGTTTACATGATACTGGATCATCCTTCTATGTTACTCTGTATATACCTTTAAGTTGTAACATCATTTAATTCTAAGAGTTTGTCACTGCTATTTAGACACAGAAATTAAAGTACACATACATTTGTATAGATACATAAACAGTACGTACATGTGTCTGCATGTTGTTGTGGTTTTGGGGTTTTTTTTAGCTCAAGTTTATATTGTATAGGGACTTCATGTTTTGTTTGGTTTATCGTCCAACCAACAGTATTTCAGTCATCTAGAGACGGTGTCCACTTGAAGCAGATAGAGTTCAGCCCTCACTGTGTATAGCATGCCATGAACACCTGGCATGATACCACACCCAGTCACATTATCCTGACATTGGGCCAACCAGTCATGGAACTACCCTTATATTTGTTTGAGCAAGAGAGCTATTACACTAACATTTTTCAAGACTTTGGTATGTCGCGGTCCAGGATCGAAACCATGTGCTATTTTCTAGGCCAGTCACCAACAACAACAGCTTGAAGTGACCTATCTGAGCTTCAAAAATGTTTTTAACCCAAGAACTGAACCTACAACCTACTAGTGTAGTCAGGTGCTGTACTCTAAGCTCCCTTTGCTAACAGCTTTTGGGTGAGCTAAATTCACTACAACAGCTTAGTGCTTTTAATGAGAGAGAATGGGGTTTATTATTGTCATAACCATGACAGCTCCACCATAAGCTTGTCATGTTCTAATCTTTTTATACAATTTCCTAAAAGTTTTAAGTCCATTACCAAATTTGGCTAATATATATGTGTGTGTGTGTGTGTGTGTGTGTCTGTGTGCGTGCGTGCGTGTGTGTGTATATAACTGATCTATAAAGAAGACAATTATAATTAAATTGGAATGTACATTTGACAGGTGTACAAGTTAGTCCTAAAAATAAGCCATGACAGATCACACATATTTTTGTTAATTTATATGCTGCTAAATATCTTAAAACTTTTAACATGCATTGACTTTAGAAAAGTGAAAATCGCAAACAATAAAAAAATAACTTTTAACATGCATTGACTTAAGAAAAGTGAAAATCGCAAACAGTAAAAAAATAATATCAATGTTAAACTTGAAATATGAAATTCTAAGCCATATTTTGAGCCCTAATTTCAACAGAATTCAAGGACTTACCTTGTAAGGTAGGAAATATTCCGTTTCGTCAAGGAATATTATCTTCAGGTGAGATTTGTCACCTGATTTCACATTTTGTGAACTTTTATCCCCACCTCTGAGGAACTTTGGCAAGAATCTGGACAGACGTGACATAATTGCTCAAAAGTTAACAATTTTATAAAGTACAACCATTTACGATAAAGTTTAATATTCCATCAAGCAACATGGCAAGTAAGTTAACACTGTGGTATACTCCATTAGTGAATCCTCAACAACACTTGTAAAACTGATAGTGACAATACGAGAACTGCTCCGTTAGTAACGACTGTAACATATATATGAATGTAAGATCTATACACAGCTGTGTATATATACAAACTGTAGCTAATGCAATTAAGTGGCATCCATATTTATTTCATCGCGTTTTACCGTTAAAGCGTCCCCATATCTTTCTACACAACAAAGTAAATATAAACCTAACACAAAAATAAGCCGCTTAGTGTACCTCTCACAAAGGTAGGTAATTCGCACCTGTACAACGCAATGTACCCTGGGTATTGGAGGCGTTTGTTTGCAGGTGAACACGATTTAAACAGAACACGTTCTTTTCACAACGGTTTTAGACTAGACTGTTTAGTAACAGTGTAACCAAATATGCAATATGCTATTTTGTTAACCCCCAATATATTGTTATGTTATTGTCGACTAACACAAAACTATACTAGGTAAAATAACCATTTGAATGTAAAAAGAGAAGTGTCACGACTTGGCGATAGGCAAAAAAAATCGAGCATGTTTACGCGCCAAAACTCAAACGGTTGCACCTGCGACCCTCGGGCAGTTAGGAATGTGAATAAATTTTAATCGTTCACCCATGACTGCATATCTGTCCATATCTTGACACATGAATACATATAAAATACTTTTAGTCTTTTAAATACTCTACTCGCAGCTTTCTTGCAAACATGCATCTAGATCAAGATCTAAATCAAAATTTCGCGTACGAGTTCATGATAAAGATGTCACAACTGTCACCAACATCAAGAGCACCATAAACTGAAAATGTTGAAAAGCAATTGATCTGGTTCATTATGATCATAGGCTGGCTTCATCTTTAGCTTTTATTTAAAATTATCTAATGAGTTTCAAGGAATGTTTATATGGATTGCGACTATTAAGGATTGCAAGAACTAGATCTACTGGCTCATCTAGTCTATTATTATAGCAATATCTGTTTCATCCGTTATTGAACGCACAGAAGCAGACTGTTTCCAAGTTTGTAAGAATGCGATATACGTTTTATTTATTTATTTATTTATTTATTTATTTATTTATTTATTTATTTATTTATTCATTTGCTTTTGAAAAATGTCAAACTAAGTGATACAAATTAAAGTTGCACGTTATTTTTAAGCATCACATAAATACGTCGACATTTTACTTTGATCTTTCCATCATATGTTTTTCGTCGGCCATGTATTTTCTAATCTTAAAAGAGTTTATTTAGAAAAAGACAAACCCTAATTTAACTACAGAGATTTACAGTAAATTATGTCTATCGAAAATGCGTGTTCGAACATTGGAATAATGCATAATAATGCATAATATGAGCAATGGATCAAGTTTGTAATATGTCAAACAACAATGTCAAGACCGATTCCTTGTAATTTATTTGTCCTTTTCTGTATTTGTTTTGTTATTGTTGTTGTTGCTGCTGCTGTTGTTGTATTGTTGTTTTTTAAATGGTTGTGAGCGTTCGCATTGAAAACAATGAATAATCTGTGCTTAAATTAGAAATCGGTAGACATTTCGTAAAAGCTTTTCTGTTGTGTGTTTGCTGTTGTTTTTTTTTACACTAGTCTGATAACTGAAAATTGTAATTTGAAAATGATGCCATTTTCAATAAATGTATTGCATTGTGTAGATTGTTTTTTGCAATAATTAATCTGAAGTCGCTGAGTTTCTGTCGAAACAGAAAATACAACTTTTCTTTGTGTAACTAAGTTGAACTATGTCTTCAAAAGCCCTTTAAATAAAATATATATATATATATATATAAATATATTTTATTTAAAGGGCTTTTGAAGACATAGTTCAACTTATTTTCGATAGACATAATTTACTGTTTTCAGGAAAATGAAAAGCAACAATCCGATCTTTTGAAAGTTGTCTGACTTCAGCAGAAACCCCAAAAATACGTGTTTGAAATACAACGGGAAAGAGTTAGAGATCGAATATGCATTTTTGTCAGTTAGGTCTTATTTTCACAGAAGGTCATTCATATGCCGAAGCTTAAATTGCACTTTTAGGACCAGAACAAAGTACACTCTGTTATATAGGTTTAACGATCCCTATGTAAGTAATTAATGGCTTATTTTTTTATATAAAATAAGTTCACTTATACAGAAAAACTACAGCTACAGTATTTAAACAAATAGTTTATATATGGCAAGGTAGGCAGATTATCTTTGATTCTATTATATAGAAGATATAAGAGATGGCTTGCAGTAAGTTATATCCAAGAAAAATAAAAAACACAGTGACAATAGTTCAAGCATTTGTAGCACAAAATCTCTCCCGGACAAATACCTTCCATTCATTATAACAAAGGTGGACACAATCTAATTTAACAAAAACAGACAAAATCACTCCCGTAAATTAAATGAAGTAAAACATATATTGAAGCCGGAATTTTATCAGAAACATCCGATGTTATCATCAGTGTATTTATGAGACTTATCTGGGCAGACAATTAAATCATCATTGCAAAATGTGCAACTTTAAAGGAGAGGATTTATCCGCATTGGAAAAATTACGAGATGGTGTTTGTCCGTCTTTGCTAAAATGAACAGAAAGAATTTTGTTATCGAATGATTTTGTCCGTACTCTGTTTTAGCATAACATAGGGTTCAAGAATTGTGTATAAAGTTGCAAAAAAGAGAAAAGGTAAGATATTTTGCTAAGTTGATAATTTTATAATTTAATGATCTGAGCTATAGGAAGCACAGTGTGTAGCAATAGTACTTAATCATTTGTGCAGTTTTTGTTGGCTAAAATGTTGCAGTTTCAAACATTTAAACACACATAATATGCTTTGTCAATTTCAGTAATGATTTTATTCTTAAATCCAAATGAACAGTGTACTAGAACACGACGGTACTTTGATGATGGCTGCACAATCAATTATATGCTAGTCCAAGTTTTAATAAACGCTTTGCTTGGTTGATGTGCCGTAACTCCAATGTATAGTTTAAGGAAAATATCTTTATTTGAAAAATGCTTAGCTATTTTGTTCTACACTATTTACTGATTGTTGTATTTAATCTGGTCCAACATAAAGTCTTCGCGTCAAGCTAGGACTGCTTTGTTTGTCACACCATTTATTGAATGCTCCACTGGAAATTTTGGTAGTTTTTTTTTTAAAAGACAACTTTTAGTTGTAACTTTCATAAATACTCTACATCGAGATTATGCGAAACACTTTCCCGAACACCAAACATAAATCCAAATTCAGGTATTATTAATTTATATTTATTGAGCAGTATATCCGACGATACTGAAATGGTTGTTTACTGGAAAATTGCGCTAAGATAGTAAGATTTTTGTTGTTGCCAGGGGCGTGCCTGGGCTTACGCACTTATACACGTGCGTACAGTTGCTTCCAAAAATTGAAAAAAAATAAAAACGTCAAAAAGCAAATTAAAATCGTACATAACCTGTGTTTGGCACTTGTTGTTAGCTGTTTCATTTTTTAAATAAGAGTTCTTTAACCCTTTTCCAAATTCTACACATACTTCTGCAATCCTACCTGACGTATTTCTGCCCCTTCCTGCTCGTTGTACTGTGACAGAGTTTCTCCCCAGAATGCATCTACGTGTGTTCTAAGGAAAAAAATCCGGGGGCGGGGGAATGCCCCTGACCCCCCCCCCCCGCCCGGAATAGTGCGTATGCTCAAAGATCGCCTAGGCACGCCCCTGGTTGCTGTTGTTTGTGTGTGTGTGTGTGTGTGTGTGTGTGCGTGTGCGTGTGCGTGTGTGTGTGTGTGTGTGTGTGTGTGTGTGTGTGTGTGTGTGTGTGTGTGTGTGTGTGTGCGTGTGTGTGTGTTTTAAAATTGTTTCCTCCATATATGCAAACGACGACCGATGGGAAAATGGAGATTCACAGGTAATCTAGATTCAATTTATGATCCAACTCGAAGAAAATTATGTGTTTGCAAGTTTGGGGATATTTTTGGAGGAATTTGAACCAGTTTTGATTAACAAAGTTATGTTGCTAAAGGTTTATGTCTTCGCATTTTTAGACTTTCAAAATCAGTTTAATAAAACCATTAAAAATATTAACATTTTGTCCTGATGCACGTAAGAACGCATCTCCGACATTTTCGAAACGTTTTTTCTAGGGCAGCATGCCCCCCCCCCCCCCCCCCCCCCCCACCACCACCACCACCACACACCTACTACGTATGTTAAATTCGGTTTTCGCCCCCCCCCCCCCCCCCGCTAAAAAGTTCTGGATCCGGGCCTGCGTATAATAAGAATATTCTCTGAATTTCAATTTAAAACATACTTAAATACAATAAAAAGTAAAATGTTTGAAATATCACTTACACCTCACATTGTTTAGCTATAAAATCAGAAAGCTGCGCTAAGCCAAAAAGTAAACCAATGAAAAATAGAAAATGTATGTTTTGACATGTTCTAGAACAAGAATTCCACTTTGCAATGCAATTCCATATGTACAATGATTTTCTGAGTCTCTATATTCCTCGTTTCCTCTACCTATATTTAGAACGAAGCTAAGATTATGCTCAACTATTTTGAATAAAATGTGCTAAAATGAAATTACCACTTTCTTATAAAGAATGGTTAGTGTCTACGTTACACAAATATTAAATACTTAATAGTAATTTAAGATGTATAGGAATGTTTGATTTATTCGTATTCTGGTAGATTATTTTTACATACTATTTATGCACTAACACTATAGATAAACGCATTACCTAACCCTGCTATAGACTTAAACTTTTACCATGTTAAACATTTTCTTCATATCCTGTACTCATAGACCATCCATCCTTTTGTATTAAAAAAAAACTATACCTATATAACGAAAAAGCATAAACGATAGAGCGGATGATGATTGCAAGGACGACTACGACGATGGTGAAGAAGAAGAAGAAGAAGAAGAAGAAGAAGAAGAAGAAGAAGAAGAAAGAAGAAGAAGAAGAAGAAGAAGAAAGAAGAAGAAGAAGAAGAAGAAGAAGAAGAAGAAGAAGAAGAAGAAGAAGAAGAAAGAAGAAGAAGAAGAAGAAGAAGAAGAAGAAGAAGAAGAAGAAGAAGAAGAAGAAGAAGAAGAAGAAAAAGAATGTGATTTTTATTATTATTATTGTTATTATTATTATCATTATTATTATTATTATTATTATTATTATTATTATTTTAAAGAAAGATAAATAAAATAAGGGAAAGGTAAAAAAACTACAAACAAACAAACAAACAAATAAACAACAAAAAACAGCAACAAGTTGATGTATGATGGTCCAACATTCTCATCCAGACAGGTTTCTAAAGTAAACTCAATACAAACAGTGAGCCGACACTAAAGAAAAATACTTAGTTTTACATGTTCGTATAGCTAAGCACGTTTCCTTTTAATTAAATGAATATATTATTTGTGATGGGACAATGCCACCCTTCATTTGGGCCGTTGGGTCGCGACCTTGGGACCGCCATTTACACTTTGCCACTGCCTACACACAAAACTCTGACGTAGAACGCAAGAACATTGGACTTTGGACTGCCATTGCACAACGTCCTAAAATTTTCAGCAAGTTGTGCAATATTTTGACCTATTTGAGTTCGTTATAAGTAGGAATCCGAGCTGTTTGCTACACATCGGTCTCCCAACAGGGGAGTTAGGTTCTGCATAATTTTTTTTTTTATTGTCAAGTGATAGAAGAATCTGTTTAAACTAAATTCTCGTTAATCGACGTGATTCTAGTTAATCCAGTGACAACTGTGACATCTATCAACAGGTTAGGTTTGCTTGTGTGTGCTCAGACTACAACTATAGTGTCTATCTTGCACAGGAAGACACTCACACATCAAAAAAGCTGTCATTAAGAGGGTCGGCGTCATTGTTTACGGTTAAAAGTGGTATGCTTAAACGTCCCTGCCATTTTTATAATACAACAGGAAAGTGTCGTTTTGGTAAACATTGTAAGTTTTTGCACGAAGTGTTTTCAGATCAAAACCCAATTTCACAACAAGATCAAAATGAATCAGTAAATACATCAGATCAGAAATTGCAAGAAGTGGTTGAAGATCAACAACCCATTTTTAACCAACAAGATAATGATGGAGCATTAAATAGGTCATCAGACACAACCGTTGAAAGGGAAGCCGCCACTAATATTAATTCTGCTGATGATACTGATAAAGTTCAACATGGAAGCCTAAACAGACAAGGACGAAGTCACCACTCTTCATCGATTAAGAAAGGTAGTTGCCGCTTTTATTTTAAGAATGGTTACTGCCATTTTGGTAGCAGATGCAGATTTTCCCACAGTAGACACCACCTTGAGAAGGCGAGTGATGATAAAGAAAATACTGTGAAGCCAGTAGAACATGGGGCTGATCAAATGCAAGATGAAGCTGTTGAATATGCAGTCAAGGAACCATCCGAAAATGATGCTGCAGTAGAAATATCTGCGGAGTCAACACCCAATTGGGAAGGATCCAGAAAAACTGGTAAAAATGCTTCTGAAGTAGAAGGCAATCCACATTTGCAGAAAGTCTGTCGCTTTTACAAGCAAGGCTACTGTAGATATGGAAAGAGATGCAAACTTTTACATCCAAGACGAGAGCCAAAGAACAAAATAGGTTCCCAAATTACAAATGCAGTAACGAAGCTCTCAGTCAACGATGGTAAAGCTGAATCGACAGCTGACAAGAAACTGAAGAAGCCAGGAAGCCTCAGCCAGTATTGCCAGCAAGCATCAAGGTGTTTAACAGAGAGGAACTGACACATGAAAAGATCAAGGAAGTTAGAGATTCAGAGATTTGCCAATTGAAGCGACGATTTCCTAAAGATAGGATCAGAGCTGTCGAAGAGGGGGAGGAGAATGCTTCATTTGTCTTCACTTTCTGTCCAACTGATCCAGACTGGGTAGGTATAAGTTAACATTTTACATTTTATCATGGCTTGAAAACAGATTACAGTAAAAACTAACTTACATAATAAATTTGTAGAAGGTTCAAATATGATATGTGTCTGTTCACATGTTTGTTTCTTGCGTGTTTAACTTGTTTAAAGTTCGAGACTATTTACCCCAAGTCTTTTTGAAGTAATTTAATGTTTTATTATTATTGGTAAAGGATACACATTTTTAATCATTTATAAATCATTGGCTGTTCAAGAATTACTCAACATGGATTCTGTATAAAAGAAAGTATCTAATTTTGTACTTAAAGTCAATATTTGATGGCCGATGTTATCATAAAAGTTTGAGTACTAATTTAAGGGTTTTCCTCTTTCCGTTTTTAACCAAATATTCAACAAGACAACAAACACTGTTGAAAATATAATGTTATTTCAGCCATATGATGTGAAATCCTTTGATATCCAGATTATCTTCCCTGTTGAATACCCATTGAAGGTAAGCATCGCCTATTTGAGTTTTAATGAGCGACACTGGGAAAAGATTACAGAAAAAAATGTTTTGCTGAAAAACAAAACTTAAAAGCATGTTTATTTTATTAATTTTAATTTTAGGTATATTGATAAGTAATAAGATAATTAATAATTTTAACTGTTTTGTTAACTAGATGTAGTAAAACTAGCTTATAAGTAAAGGTGCTAATACTTATGATCCTACAAAGAGTTTTGATGTTGTTTGCAGGATTTCTGTAACCACATGTATATTCATTCAAGGTCAGGCATTTTCATTTTCATGATTTATTTGTTTCAGCTGTTTGAACTGACACTGCCGTTTGAGCAAGACCTCCCAGAAACTGTCAGAAGGTAAGTAACTGGGCTTTTGCATCTATACAGTATACAGTAACATCCAAGGTGTAGTGTTTAACCTTTTACTTTATACATATGCTTTTTTATGCTTTAAAAGACAGACCTAAGGTATAAGGTACAACATTGCTATGACACAAAGTTAAGATAATTAACTCTGGAAGAAAGAGTCCCTTGTTCTTGCCCTAGACGTGACGCTAGATATTTGTCCTAGGGCTAAACTATTGAGAAAGACTTTTTCTCTATGCACCACATTATTTAATACAGAGATGAATTATTTACATGCAATCAGCATTATAAGATTCCCAGTTAATTGGCATTATTGGTGGTGTCAGTTGATTAAATTTGAGAAAAAGAAGCCAGTTGTATGTATTGTCCAGGTATGTTGAGGTTTCACTGGAAGAATGGACTGAGAAGACACAGAAAGACTCCGAAGCCAAAGGAACTGCAGAGAATTACCTGCGGCCATTCATGCGCTGGCTAGAGAAAAACATTCTGGACATGGTTACAGATGGACTTAGACAGGTAGGAATCTTCTTACAACTAAGATTGATATCAGGGAAGGTCTTGAATGAAGAGTATAGTTTTGTCTGAGGATATAAGTTTTTTTTTCTCATTAAAAGACACGGTATGAGGCTAAACCCCAAGTGTTATCACATCAATTTGTGTTGTCTGATATTGTCAATCTTGAACAAAGCAAATGTTATGGATTATTATTAAAAAATGTTTATGTGAACTCAAAGCTTTTACCCTTTTATCGACAAGAACTATTACTTATTGAACTGAATTCTTCCCATTTCCAGATGTATCGAGTACTGATGTTCTAAGATGAAAGAAACAATCAATTTCCATTTGAGTTGAACTTTTTATTTTGTAAAATATGAATGTAAATGATCAGTGAGTCCTTCTGGAGATTGTATAAGTTATTTCATACCAACTTGTTGTCTTTCACTTTCTAGCTGCGGAGAGAGCTGACAGCAAAGGCAGCTGGTATCCAGTTCATCTCGTCCCAGGAGCTACAGAAGAAAGTGCTCAAAACAACAGAGGAGACTGGGAGCCAGTCTGTTGGTGAAGCAGACAATAGTACCCAGCTGCAGCCAGAGGGGGTCATCTATAGGAAGGTGAGCAGTTAGAGGAATTTGTAAAAAGACAGCTCTGAGAGCTGGTTGATTAGAATCTACATTATTTGTTTAAGCCTGATGAACTGTTGATTAGAAGTTTAAATTTGTTTATTTTGTTAAAACAAATTGTTTTGCTCCCATCATGGGTCTGTCAGGATCAATTGAATAACTCTTTAAACCATTCAATGCTTTCAGTTATATTAAAATGAAAAAAAGAAAAGAGAAGCAAATTAACATTCATTCTTGCCAATAACGCTCATTTCTTTTCAAAATTGGTCACATTGAGCACTTTCAAATTGTCCTTTATTTTTTATTGGTAATGACTGGTTTCATATTTGCATAAAATATGATAGAGGCCTTCTTCAAACATATGATAAAAAGTACATCTATTTTCGTTGCATATTTCATTCATTTTATACATATATATATGTGTGTGTGTGTATATGAGTGTATGATTCCTGTTTGAAACCACTGTGTATTGGTGTTCATATAAAAACAAAAATTATATGAATACTTTCAATTTATAGAAAAATTTTCAAAAAAATGTGTCCATTAAGTTTGACTAGTAGAACTATCTTTGTTATAAGAATTTTGTAAAAAACAACAATCTTTTTTTGATAAAACTACATTTTTCTATCTTAGGAGGTTAAGAGTAAAAAACCCTATGATAGCTTTTATCATTTTCTTTTTTTATTGTGATAAACATTTGATCGTTTTTTGAGAAAAAAAAGTATTTAGAGTATGCATTTTCAAAAGTAAGTTTATATAACACTTCCTTGAACAGGATTGAATGTTGAAGAAGGGAAAATGTAAAAATCTTAGAGATATTTATCCAGCTAAAATCTAATGTCATTAGCCAGTTAAGTAACATCATTGGCCAGTTAAATTATTATGTAACATATAAAATCAACAAAAAGTATATATTTTTTTACCATTTTATAAATAAACTTGACTCATTTTTTTACCATTTTTTATATAAACCTGACTTTAAATTTATTTACAAACACAACAACATGCAGCTTAGATTTTTTTTAGAATTATATTTATTTTCTATCATTGCCTGGATTTATTTTGTAGAGTGAGCAAGAACCAGAGGAAACTTACGAATGCCCTACTCGATCTGAAGCCTATTCTGGCAGTGAGGAAGAGAAGGAGGAGGAGGAAGAGACAGGTGAGGAGGAAGAGGGAGCTGAAGGACACCAACGCCCTCAGATTGCCATGGAAACAGAGCGCAGAGGCACAGAGCTATCGTTTGGTAACATGAAGATGTGGTTCTGTACCACTGTAATGATGGAGAAGCTACGGCTGTCAGTGAGATGTGACCGCTGCAAGCACGAGACAGACTTTAGCACACCACCCAATCGTATCAACTCTATCATCTGTGGGAAGTGCAGCAACGACCAACTGGTTGGGTTCCGGCCTGTGTTAGCCCACACATACTCATCAACATTTGGCTACCTAGATTTAGAGGGCTGCAGTGTGTATGATGTCATCCTTCAGGACTGCCAGATGTCCATTGGATGCATCATGTGCAGTAGGGATGTGCTCATTAAGGTTGGTAGAATGGTTTTTGTTTAAAAAAAATACCATTTACATGTAATCCCTATTATCTGCAACCTTGCTGAAAAAATACATCCTTTAATTTTTTTCACATTTATTATTAAATGATTTAGATGTTAAATATCCAACCCAGTTACTCAAACCAAGCTGTAAATGGATGATAATGCTGATGTCTGTGTGGGTATTAATTATATTAACTTTCTTTTCAAGCATTTTACATTTGTTTGTATTATTTTGATAACTTTCATCCTCACTTCAAAAATGTTAACGTACATTATACATTTACTGTTACAAAAGTCTTGTAATTAAATTTTTTTAATTTATTATCATCTTAATACAATTATGACATTGTTCAATTGTCAACAGAAGTTCTGCCCAGGTGTACAGACAGAGATCTACTGCCGTGGATGTCACACCAAGATGAAGTTTGCATGCGAGAATGTCAAGATCAACCTGCTTACTGCAGCTGGAGTAGACAAGGCCAAATGTAAGCTGGCAGTTAATTGGTTATACATGTTTTATCTTCGAATAATTGTTGAGGTTTTACTACTACTTAATGCTTTTAATTAATTCATAAACCTAGTCTTTGATAGTGATGTTTCTGTCCAGTGTTTAGAGTAAGTGTAGTTATTTTCCCTAAGTCCGTCACAAGTGTGAATGCTACATAGGCCAAGAAATGACTTCAGAAAGGAAGTTTTCAAGGTAGATTACAGTATATCCTTGATTTTACCTCTGCTAATAATAGTTACAATTGGCTAGGTGATATGCATAAAATACCTAGATCTAGAAAAGGTGGATTGATCTTTACAATCGTAACTATATATTTGTGATATAAACTAAAATTACCTTAATATGATATGTCCATTATTACTGATGATATAATGTGATAATTTCAGTCTCTGGAGCAGTACATCAGGTGGCTTCAAAATTGGTGAGGAGAGTGCCTAACGACCCGGCAATCAAAGAAGGGAAGCCCCTGCCTGATAATGGATCCTGCAAACACTACAAGAAAAGCTTCAGATGGCTCAGGTATGTCTGATCTTAAGCTGAGCTGGAAATATTTTGGCCTATTATTAAGGTTTGGTTCTTTATATGATAACCACTTTAGGAGCCCAAGGTGTGTATTTAGTATGGACTGTACAGTAACCTACAGAAGAAAATTGATGTCATAATACCAACTTTTGGCATAATAAAGTAACACATGAAAATCACAGTTTGTGGACAGAAAAGCGGGAAAAATCTACATATTTTTTCTGCAACTCATCATATTTATTAGCTCACTTGAGCATTACGCATCCATCAATATTCTTTAAATGAAATCTTCTCTCAACTTAACTTTCTGAAAAACTTCAGCATACAGTGGGATGGACAAGTTGTTAAAAGAATTCTGTTTAATCAAGAAACAGAGGCAAGAGCATTTTCCAAATATGGCCATATAGAAAAACTTTGAAAATCTTCTTGTCAGAGACGAGGATTTCCAGCATTGGTACTTGGTATATATGTTCCTTGGGCGGCCTTGTGTCCAGACTGTTTCAAGATTTTTTTTGAAATTTTTGAGCCATCAATATAACATGGCCATCTGGGGCTTGCCCACTTTTCATATATGGCTATATAAGACATCTTTAAACATTTTCAGAAACTGAGTTTGAGATTTTTAGGATACAAGTCCCTTGAGTAGCCCTGTATAATGATTAATTAAAGATGTTTGATCCGTAAAAATATTGTCTTAGGGCTGTGGCTCAAAGAATTTGGATCGATCAAAAAACATGGTCACCATGGGTTGGCCATTTCCCATTTATGGCTATGTAGTAAAAAGTTGAAACTGATTTCCACAATACTGCATGGGTACATATTATACAGTTATTTTGGTCTGTTTAGAAACTGCTGATATTCCTGATCACTATTTCTTAATGTCTCACGCACTCCAGTTAGTCATCATGGCCCTTTTTGTTAGTGATTAAGTTGCCTTTCTCTGTTGATGAAACTGAGTTAAGTTGACAATATCAACTGTGTTAAGATGCTCATTATTTTGATAATGACTTCAAAACTAGGTAGGTGCTTCGGTTTTTTCCTGGAAAGCTAAAGCCCATATAGAGCTAAGCTAATGATTTTGGTTGAAGAGAAGGAGTGTAATAAATGTTAGCTTACAATGACTTCATTAATGTCAGGTTCCCATGCTGTGGCAAGTGTTACCCATGCGACTTGTGCCATGATGACAAGGAGGACCATGAGATGAAGTTTGCCAACAGAATGGTCTGTGGCTTCTGCTGCAGGGAACAGGTCAGTGGAGGGGTTTCAGGGGTTTTCTAAGTTGTAATTACTAGACAGTAGTCTGTCGTACAGTGATAATATAATGTTAATTAAGGATTTGTTGTCCACCATTTTAAAATGTGTGCAGTCTAAAATAAAAGTGTTTGTCTGTTGTTTTTATTATTTTGAGAATTCCACCATTTTAAAATGTTTGCAGTCTAAAATAAAAGTGTTTGTTGTTTTTATTATTTTGAGAATTATACAAATACATTTAATTTTCAAACATCAACAATTAAAGACATTTTTGCAAACCTAGTAGCACAGTTAATAGAGCATCAGCTCCAATTATCTGAGGTCAGAGTTTCAGACATGTATCTCAGCATACTAAAGTCATTGAAAATGGTAGGGGAATAACACTCTTGCTTACGCTTGCGCAAATAATAGAATAATTCCACAACTGCTTAGCCCGGTGTGACGAATCAAGCCAAGTATTCACTGCATGGTACACATACTGGTATTGAAGGCAGCACTGTATTTGCTTCAAATGGTTTAAGTCCCAGGATTAATAAAAGATTGTTATTGGGACAAAAACACCAAACAGACTTTGCTTTGAGTTGAACGTGTTATTATTGTATGTGTTTTATTTCACTTTATCCTGCTTTTATCTGTTTGCAGCCATTTGCTGCTGACAAACCATGTGTTGGCTGCAGCAGCGCTCTGACCAAGGTACGAACTTCCCACTGGGAAGGTGGGCGTGGCTGCCGGGACAAAATCACCATGAGCAGGTCAGTACATCTGTTGTCATATCAGTGCATTAGAAATATACATGGGATAAATTAAAAATTGCAATTCTGATTCAATTTTGTAAATGGTAATATGATAAAGGTAGATTTTTTCCTCTGTTTTTAAGGGACATAACTCTTAACTGTTTAAATTACACTGTGTTGCATCCCTTGTGGGTAGGTATTACTGTAAAGCAGGTATAAAAGACAATATACTTATTTTGAAAATTAACACAACTAACATGTTGGATACTTTAATGTTGACATGTATGCCAAAGTTTAAGAAAATTTTCTTTCAAGTTTTGACTTTATGGATATTTTTGTCTTTTAAAATTTATATTAAACGTGTCAACCTTTTAGAAATAAGAAAACATATCTTATATCCCCTATAGGAGAAAAGTTTTGCAATAGGGTATCTTTAGAAAATTATTTTTGCATTAGAGAAGCCAATCAAACAAGTTACTTGATTGGTTTGAATCAAACTATCCCACATAAATAATTTAATTAATTACAAACCCAACACATTTTAGGCTGTTTTTCCAATATTTTCTGCTGACTGCTCAAATAAAAGTCACCGAGCTCTTGATTGCCAAATGATTTATTTCATAGTTGTCCAAAATGTACTGTAAAGTATTTTGGTTGATGCTACAGAGTATAAAATAATAAAATAATTTCACCACATGGTTTTTACACTTTGAATATATCAGGTAGTGAATTTGTAATTTGGCACAAATAAGTTAAAATTCATTTACAAAATAAAACTTAAACAAATGTTTAATTCTACATCTGGTAGAATGATTCAGAAAAAAATTGTCATAGGAAGAAAAAAGTTGACCTTGCGTGCCCATATCAGGATTAAAACCCTCAGTTCTGAAGCAATTTAACCCTAACTTTGATACTCTTCAATTGGAGGTGCATTATTACATTTGCTCTACCTTAAACATATAGCTACTGCAGAAAAACTATTTTTTCTCTACATTTTTAACAACCTAGAAGTTTAAATTAACTCTTGATTTCAAACTTATCTCATAAAATCATTACCTTTTTCAGAGATTATTGGGTCACAATTTATCAATCTGCTATGTTTTGCACAATATTTATCATTTCTAACAAACTAACCAAAATATGTTATATTTTTAAGTATATATATACAGCTTCATATTTATGCATTTATACAGCATTTGATTTCTTTAGTTAGTTGCCCTAGCCTTTTTATCCTAGAAGTTAATTTTAACATTGATTCTGTTATTTATCTAAGCAAGTTTATCCTAGTAGTCAAATATATATGTCCTGTTGTTATTTACCCCAAAATATTTTTCCACTGGATGTCACCTATGATATTCAGTCTGTAAGGTACTCATATTTATCCTATTGTTATAAAACCAGTATTTGTCCTGTTAAGTTCCCATTATATTTTCGTGGAACTCAACTGATATTTAACTTTAATTACCCTAGAACCTTCATCTTTAAAGGCATATATGGTACCAATTTCTCCTGTAAGTTACCATGGCATAAATATAACTTATAATATCGACTATGATAGTCATCCTCTTACTAACCCTTGCATGTTTCTTGTTGCAGGTTTGATGAAAAGAAGTACACAAACCTGAACAAAACTGTGTCCAAGAAGGCCCAGGCTATCAAAGAAAACACAAAGGGGGCCAAAAAGAACACAAAACTGAGACACACATAGAAACCAACAAGTTACAACCTACCACTACATGACCTGTGTATAAGATTTGATTACTAGGAGCATCAGAGAAGTGTAGACATTAGTACTACTAGAGGATTACCTTAACACCAAGTTATTTCTGCTACAACAATGAACTTTTACCCCAATAAATAACAAAAAAATTGAGATTTTTTTTAATGATTCCAGTTAAAAACAATACATATAACTTATTTTCTTGATATGTTCCCCATTAAATTACTAACTTGCTGTTCCGACAGAGTCTGTTAAATAAATATTGTTATGCATTTAGATTTGGGCCTTTTAAATTATTTGGGTAAAGTAAGTTTTAATTGAAGATTGGGGAAAGGTATACACAATAAAGGCTATAAAGTTGACTCAAAATCCATCACCTCATTTTAATGTTATAGATTAAGAACAGATACATGTCAGCTTTTTATATAAATTCTAATTAGGTGATTTCATTTTTTGATATTATTAATTTAAACATTTAAGGAGAGGTAGACAAAAGCATTCTAAATTAAGTTGAAATTAAAATGAACAAGTTTGATGTACATATTGGAAGTAGTTTCAAACATTGAATTTTTTTTGTGTATGTGTGTTTTCAGTTTTAAATGGCATGTATTAGCAATAGACTTTTTATTGACTCATACTTTTCTTTCAAACGTTTTCACATGCTACTAGTGCTAGTAGTGAATAGGTACTTTTTAGTTTTTATTGTAATTATGATTATTTCAGCTTGATGTACAATTAAACTTGTGACTCTTAGTTTGGGGGATCGGTTAAGGCTTGCTGTATATATGCTTGTTCTGTTTTTGTGAAAAATTACAATTAATTACAATACATAGTGTTACAATAAGTAAATTCTGGCCATTTAAACAAAACTTAAGTAAATGGAGTGTTTACAATTTGTTTTTAAATTATGATTTTTCAGAATAGTAAAATAACTATTAAATATTTTTTCTTATTTTATAATGTTGCCAACCATCAATTTACAAACCATCAATTAGTGAAATAAAAGTATGTAATCACGATTTTGTGTATTGGGGCTTTTTGGAATAAATAACAAAAACCTATAGTGAGTTTCTGATGATTATCATAAAACAATAATAAAAGTAAATCTATATGTCTCCTGTTATGTGTTTTAATATTTATCACCGATATATGGAAATTTAAGCACAACATGTATTTGTGTTTATTTTCACATACTTCTTTCAATAAAATACTTTTAAACTGTATATGTTCCTTTTGTCAAATACAGATACGATTACTGGATTTAACTCTTAGTAAGTACACACGATTACTGGATTTAACTTTCAGTAATACCCACAATAACTGGATTTAACTCTTAGTAACTACGCACGATTACTGGATTTAACTCTTAGTAACTACGCACGATTACTGGATTTAACTTTCAATAATACCCACAATAACTGGATTTAACTCTTAGTAACTACGCACGATTACTGGATTTAATTTTCAATAATACCCACAATAACTGGATTTAACTCTTAGTAACTACGCACGATTACTGGATTTAACTCTTAGTAACTACGCACGATTACTGGATTTAACTTTCAATAATACCCACAATAACTGGATTTAACTCTTAGTAACTACGAACGATTACTGGATTTAACTTTCAATAATACCCACAATAACTGGATTTAACTCTTAGTAACTACGCACGATTACTGGATTTAACTTTCAATAATACCCACAATAACTGGATTTAACTCTTAGTAACTATGCACGATTACTGGATTTAACTTTCAATAATACCCACAATAACTGGATTTAACTCTTAGTAACTACGCACGATTACTGGATTTAACTTTCAATAATACCCACAATAACTGGATTTAACTCTTAGTAACTACGAACGATTACTGGATTTAACTCTTAGTAACTACGCACGATTACTGGATTTAACTCTTAGTAACTACGCACGATTACTGGATACTGTAGTGCAACCTCAAACTACATGGGATGCCCTCTTCCTGTTCCAAAAAACGAGCTGGTAACTGTGTTTATAAAATGTATGTAAGAAAAGTGCATTCCAATCATACCTAACCGCCAGACATAGTTAGCGGCAGCGACTAACTATAAGGTTGGAAGATTGGCATATGTACTGACGCTTTAAGGCCGGAAGATAGGCATATACACTGATGCTATAAGGGCAGAAGATAGGCATATACACTGACGCTATAAGGCCGGAAGATAGGCATATACACTGACGGAAGATAGGAATATACACTGACGCTAAAAGACTGGAAGATAGGCATATACACTGACACTGACACTATAAGATTTAACTCTTAGTAACTACGCACGATTACTGGATTTAACTCTTAGTAACTACGCACGATTACTGACACTATAAGGCTAGAAGATAACATGTACACTGACGCTATAAGGCTTGAAGATAGGCATAAACACTGACGCTATAAGGATGAAAAATAGGCATATACACTGACGCTATAAGGCTGGAAGATCGGCATATACACTGACGCTATAAGGCTTGAAGATAGGCATATACATGGACGCTATAAGGATGGAAGATAGGCATATACACTGACGCTATAAGACTGGAAGATAGCATATACATTGACGCTATAAGGCCGGAAGATAGGCATATACACTGACGCTATAAGGCCCGAAGATAGGCATATACACTGACGCTAAACGACTGGAAGATAGGCATATATATTAACGCCTTAAGGCTGGAAGATAGGCATATTCACTCACCCTATAAGGCTGGAAGATAGGCATATACACTGACGCTATAAGGATGGAAGATAGGCATAAACACTGACGCTATAAGGCTGGAAGATAGGCATATACACTGACGCTATAAGAATGGAAGATAGGCATATACACTGACGCTATAAGGCTGGGAGATAGGCATATACACTGACGCTATAAGAATGGAAGATAGGCATATACACTGACACTTAAGGATAGAAGATAACATATACACTGACCCTATAAGGCTGGAAGATAGGCATATACACTGACGCTATAAGGATGGAAGATAGGCATATACACTGACGCTATAAGGATGGAAAATAGGCATACACTGACGCTATAAGGCTGGAAGATTGGCATATTCACTGACGCTATAAGAATGGAAGATAGGCATATACACTGACCCTATAAGGCTGGAAGATTGGCATATATACTGACGCTATAAGGATGGAAGATAGGCATATACACTGACGCTATAAGGATGGAAAATAGGCATACACTGACGCTATAAGGCTGGAAGATTGGCATATTCACTGACGCTATAAGAATGGAAGATAGGCATATACACTGACGCTATAAAGCTTGAAGATAGGCATATACACTGACGCTATAAGGCTTGAAGATAGGCATATACACTGACGCTATAAGGATGGAAGATAGGCATATACATTAACGCTATAAGGCTGGAAGATTGGCATATATACTGACGCTATAAGGATGGAAGATAGGCATATACACTGACGCTATAAGGCTGGAAGATCGGCATACACTGACGCTATAAGGCTGGAAGATTGGCATATTCACTGACGCTATAAGAATGGAAGATAGGCATATACACTGACGCTATAAGGCTGGAAGATATGCATATATACTGACGCTATAAGGCTTGAAGATAGGCATATACACTGACGCTAAAAGACTTGAAGATAGGCATATACAGTGACGCTATAAGGATGGAAGATAGGCATATACATTAACGCTATAAGGCTGGAAGATAGGCATATACACTGACGCTAAAAGACTTGAAGATTGGCATATACAGTGACGCTATAAGGATGGAAGATAGGCATATTCACTGGCGCTATAAGGCTTGAAGATAGACATATATACACTGACGCTACAAGGCTGGGAGATCGCCATATACACTGGCGCTATAAGACTGGAAGATAGGCATATACACTGACGCTATAAGGCTTGAAGATAGACATATATACACTGACGCTATAAGGCTTGAAGATAGCATATATGTTAGATTCAAGTGTGTCACGACACCAGTTCTCACTTTTTATTTTTTATAAAAACAACTTTGTACCTTGTATGTCCATCAATTAGAAAAAATACTAACATAATTATAGCACATATACAGTGACTTAATTTCTGCAATATGTACTTCATGACACTGTGTGGGACGAAACGTTGCCAAAAGGTACCATAAACATATCACCATACGGGATGACCTCAGTTACTCTTGTCTGCGGTCTCCGCTCCTCGACATTACGGATGTAAAGGTTTTGCTTTCTTATCAACACAGGTGACTTGTCCATATTATCATAAATTTAGAATTGACAACTTAAAGGTGGTATCCGACAGTTTGGACCAAAACTTAAACATCAGAGCATCACAATTGTGACGCCCAGCATTTGTTTTCGAGTAGATAACAGACAAATGTCTGGGTAGAACCACCGGTGCACCGAGGTCATCAGAAGTACTTTACCACATGAAGATTGTTTGCCCTGACCGGGATTTGAAAACACGCACTATTTGTAATCAACCGATGAGGACTCGAGGGGTCAACGGCGGGGATTAGATTAGCCGGCATTTTGCCAATACTGCGCAGCAACATTTCTATCATTATAGCACAGGGGCACTTATTAGGTGCCCAGGGACTGAACCCGGCCGGTCCATTATACTGACACCGACGAGTCAGGCGTAATGCTGTCCCCTTAGCCCCGAGCGTTAGAAGGGAAGCCACTACTACCAACTTTAAAGTCTTTGATTTGACCCGGCCGGGGTTCGAACCCACGACCTCCCAATCCGCAAACCGACGCTCTACCACCTGAGCTATTGCGGCCGGTGGTCAACGGCGGTTAAAATCTGCAGATAAATACTCACTTGGCCATTCGGTTATCATTATAACTATATAAATCAGGGATGGACCCAGGGGCTGGGTTGATGGGGGTGGGGATGCGCCCATATATATCTATCTATCTAGTATTTACTGCAATAATGTTGAATGGATCGTGATTTATACCCCCCCCCCCCCACACACACACACACCAAAATCTTATGGATCCGCCCCTGCTAAGGGATGATTGTACCAAGGAGAGCATTACCAGAGGAGTTCCGATTGGCACGAACTTATACGAACTTCTCTGTAGTTACAATTGCTTGCATATTATATGTAGAATTAGCGGTTAGAAATTCCCACCAGCAATTTTTCAATTGTCAATATTATAATGCTGGTACTTATGATTGATTGGTAAAAGTTTTATATGCTTGAAACATTACCTCCCCAGACATTTGCTAGTGATACTAACTAGTACCTTCGCCGGAAGATAGTTGTCTACTGTTAGGAAACGTTTTCTGCTATGAAACACTGAAAAACAAATAAAATAAATAAATAAACAACATCAACAGTAATAACAACAACGAATTTTTACAACATCAACACAGGTTCTGCCTAGGTAATACAACTACGGAAATGTATCACCTATGAAAAACAACGACGAACTTCAATTTAGCGTATACGATGTTTATGTTTAAACGTCAAGTGGCTATTTCAATTATTAACCAACAATTTTCTGTTTATAAAATACGTTTAATCATGAAACACGATTTTTGAGTAAACATGAACCAAACAGACGAAAGTCACGTAATTCGTGAATGACGTGTCACCATAGATACATGAAGGTCGATTTTTTAAATTATTTTAATTGTAACGTTAAAACTTTAATGCAACTCGTTAACAAAAACAAAATGATGTCACTGCCTGCACATGAAGCAGCTTATAAGAGATGTAATCAAGGAAATAAATTAACAAATCCTATTTGCTTTATTAATCGGCTTTTCAAACGGACGTGAGCCTCCGCTTCCTTCATTTTGGTTTGACTTTAAATTTCTAATCTGCTATTTGTTGTTCGAGGAATGTTGTTAAGTAGCCTGAAACGGAACAATGGTTACAAGCTGCTACATTCAGTTTAGTGTACTTAACAAGGTTAGTTCTGCAACAACGACCAGTTTCTGGACTCACGTATGATAAGCGGAAAAGGGCAGCGAGTTTAAAACTGTTGTGTTGTTTGCAATTTAACAACAACACCATTATATAGACTTGGCCGATTGGTCAAATTTAATCGATGTTGTAAATAGGATCAACTGTGATGAGTCCGCTTTAACTGGTTTATACAATAGTGAAAATAAAATTAAACTGATAAAGGCATTTTGATTATTTTCATTCAACATTAATTGATAAAATAAGAAAACAATGTCCTATAAAGCTTCCGTTTCGGGAGGGTTTATAGCGAAACTGCTGGCGTTTATAATACAGACGATTACAGATGGGTTGTTTGATAATAAAGAGGAGGAAGAGGATGAGAAGATAGTTTTATTTTATTTTATTTAAAATGAAAACTATTAATTAAAGTAATTATAAAAATCTTTTTGAAGAAGTAGATCTCAAATTATCAACAATTGTCATATACATCAATAACGCTATTCCATGAGCAATTTTCATAACTTAACCATGTGTGTTTCTTTTCTTTTAAAAAATGACATTGCAGCAACACAATTTTTGTCATTAAAGTCCATTAATTTGAGAATTATTTCATTCAAACCACCGATCATCTGGAAGACCTTGCTACATGAAACTCGACCGGGACTCACACTTATGCGGAAAGGGCCTAATGAGTCAAATGAGTTTCAAGTCGGCAACTCAACTCATCCGCCATGTGGGTAGAACCAACGTCGAGTCGCAGGTCAGCTTGAAGACCTCGCATTAAGTCCTTTGACCCGACCGTTACTCGAACTTTAGTTATGGTGAAGCATTTAATCATAACACTCAATAAAAAATGGAACGTAATGATTTTTTTAGACTTGATGAATTGGCAAAGTAAAAAAAAACGTGACATGAAATTTTACTCTTAGCCTTTAAGCACGACATTGATAATGTTTACTCAAAACGTGTAGATAAAGTTAAAGCTGTAATCTGCCGGATCGGGATCTGCACTATTTGGAGACAAATCTCTAGGAAGATTACTTGTTACCTTGGCATGCATTGTTAGCAACCTTCAAATTCCTCAGCTTGAGTAATGGTCTAACAAATGTAGCGGGCTAAAAGTTAATATCAAAGTTCAAGGATGCGAGGTCAAGGATGGAAGGTCATTGATGTTATGTCATATATGTATGGTCATAGATGTGAGGTTAAGAATGGATGTTAATGATGTAAGATCCAGATTTATTATCAAGAATCTAAGATCAAAGATGTCATGTCAAGGATGTGGGATCAAGGATGTTAGGCTAATAACGCTATGTCAAGGATGTGAAGTAACGTTTTAATATTGATGTAAGATCAAATATGTAAGACCAAGGATGTAAGGCCAATGACGCTATGTCAAGGATGTGAAGTAACGTTTTAATATTGATGTAAGATCAAATATGTAAGACCAAGGATGTAAGGCCAATGACGCTATGTCAAGGATGTGAAGTAACGTTTTAATATTGATGTAAGATCAAAGATATAAGATCAAGGAT
The DNA here is from genome assembly GCA_007844125.1 of Sinonovacula constricta. Taxonomy (NCBI): domain Eukaryota; kingdom Metazoa; phylum Mollusca; class Bivalvia; order Cardiida; family Solecurtidae; genus Sinonovacula; species Sinonovacula constricta. The sequence goes on along the minus strand of CM017559.1, from coordinate 48,616,261 downwards.
GTAAGGTCAATGATGCTATGTCAAGGATGTTAAGTAAGGTTTTAATATTGATGTAAGATCAAAGATGTAAGGTCAAGGATGTAAGGTCAATGATGCTATGTCAAGGATGTTAAGTAAGACCAAGGGTGTAAGATGAAATGGTCAAGGATGTAAGGTTAAGGATGTAAGGTCAAGAAACTAAGCTCAAAGGTGCAAGACTTTCTCTCTGTACATGTTAATTAGCAGTTTCCAAAGTAATACATTTGTTATAATAATATATTGCACATTATCTTTATAATGAAATATATTTTCAAAATTGTATTTCCATGTCGACATTCTGGATATTTTTAAACATTTGGACCTGTTGTAAACGGACCACAGCGTAAAATTATCGAAGACTTTTTACTTCAAAGTCGGATCGACGACAACAAAAGCACGGGAATTCCATATATTATGTTCATATTTATTATGATCCTCTTTTGTGGTCTTTGTGACGAATATTTAATTATATCATATATGTAGTAATTGACCAGTAACTTGGCATGTCGGAGCTATATTGTTGCTTAAATTATTTCCTTGAAGTTGTGTATTTATTTCCTTAAAAAACAAATCATCCGACCTTTTCAACGGATACAGTGATTGGTAATTCCCGTAGCAATACCAATAGGCAGCATAAAACGTGAATTGGTCAGGCGTGATTACTTGTCCATGATTGGGTGAATTTCTTGTAAAGGTATAAGCTCGGGCTCGTTTCTGTTGTCCGTACTGATATTGCTACAAGTGTCCCATGTTCTGTAAATGTTGATTATTCTACAATTTAAAGTAAAACTAATATCATGTAAACATGAGTTAGTGTTCTACATTTAAGCTAATATGACTGACATAACTAAATAGCCTAATTGTCCGTTTTTAATTTTGTAGCGAATTTGTTGATGTTGAAAGCACTTTTTACATAGACATTCCATATTTGAAAAAAAATCTTAAAACAATTTTAAGATAACTGAAATAAATTGCAAGCCCCACATATTTCAACAATCTCTCGAAATAATAATATAAAATAAATGGGTCGAAAATTAAGCAAAAGATACCAGAACAAAAGGTTTGTACGTCTGCACGTATCACCGTACGGACTAACATCACGGATTCCTTTTATGGTCCCAGACATCCCGGATGTAAAGATAAGTCTTATCAAACAAAATTTGGAGGAAAAACCCCCCAACTCATTATGGCCATATAGCCTTCCAATACAAAACAACTGTTCACCAATGTCAACGTGCAAAGCTTTCGAACTTTTATTTTGTTAACTCTCATTCGATAAGTTGAGAAAATCGCACATATTGCGTGTTTTCAAATCCCGAACAGGGCAAATAATCTTCATGCAATTGTTGCATTTCTTATTTTAGATTTTTCTTTCTTACAGTTTACCTGCATGCATTCATACTCGTGCCTGTGAACATACCGTTGTGCGGGTCAATGTATGTCGGTCGGATATTTGCTAGCTTGATGTATAAACGGGGAAGACGAGAAAAGCCAGAAGGAAGAAATAAAGAAATTGAGAAGCCTTGAGAAGAGGTATAAGAAAAAGAAAGAATGAAAGATGATTGAGATAAACAATGGTTGAGAAGAGGGAGAAAACGAATAAGGTAAAGAAGACACAATTAAGAAGAAGAAGGAAAAGAAAAAAGATGAATGAAAATTTGAAGACTTGTACGAGAGAAGAACAAATCTTGACTACAAACCGTCAGAGAAAAAACAACAACAATATAATGTCACTGCCTGCGCATGACAGCAGCTTTAAAGAGCTGTTATTTTGAGGAAATCAATTAACAAATCCTATTCGCTTTCATAATCGGATTTTTAAACCTACGACGTTTCTGTGATTTTTGTTTACAACTTTAATCTGAGTTTTTCGAGGGGTATTTGTTATCTCGAGATTTAAGCTGGTACACATAGGTTTATTAGTCAATAGGGTTTTTTATTCCATCAACACATCTAACAGCTTACATGCTCATGTATGATAATAACAGTGGGTGTTAAACTGTGCCAACAGTTACTGCTTTATGCAGGATGCTGTCGACCAAGCACGCCATTACAATTCTTGTAACGAGCGCGACAAAAATAGGTCTACGCATTTCATTTGATGTGAAACGAAAAGTATAGTCTCGCACTTAAAATCCCGCAGCAAGACAAAATTATCAAATATTTAAATTACTTTGCCAAAACTGTTAAAACAAGAAGTAAATTTGATTACGAAATATAGCAGTAAATGATCTACGAATAAAAACAAAAACAAAACAACACCCTTTAGAGGGCGCAAGACTATAGTAGCCGTAATCTCCAATTGAAACCTGAAAAACTTGTGGACGTCCGTGGTCTAGTGGACGTTGGACTCCGGATCGGAGGGTCCCGGGTTCGGGATGTTAGTCATTGAGCAAGAATATTTACTGCACATTGCTCCAGGTACTCAGTACCTGAGTACTTGTTCTACCCGGGAAGTGGACAGTCGAGAGGAATTAATATAAGTTGATATTATTTGTTTCATATATACATAGGTTTAAACTATAACCGCCACCACGGTAACTCCACAGTGTGTAAGAACAATAACAGTAAAATAACATTCCCAAGGTTCTATTATGTTCACTACAATGAAAGTAGAGTTGGGGCGGTTTATCTAACACAAACACGTAACACGTAATGTACAACCGTTTAACTCAACCCGATGTCATTTTCTCAAATACGACTATTTTTCAGAAAAAAAGTGAATAAATACAACAATGCTTGCATGTCTACATTTAACAAAACAAAAATATGATTTATAAAAACGGCTTTGTAAAAGGTGGTGAAATTCGTAAGTACGACAGCTGTGGTGTGTCTGCTTTGGTGAAGTAAAAAATGACTTATATATGCTGTGTAATTGCATTAATGCAACGTAAACTGAAAAATAAGAAAACACCTTACTAGCAAACGAAAATAAGCATAGATGTGTGTGCTGAACAAAGGCATTCAAGAAGGTGATTGAGAATGGTGTTTATTGTGCAGTTGCTGATGATTGTACAGATGGTTCTGACAGCGGTGAATGTTGGTGATGATGATGTTGATTGTGCAGCTGATGATGTTTGTACAGATGGTTCTGACAGCGATGGATGCTGGTGATGATGATGTTGATTGTGCAGCTGCTGATGTTTGTACTGATGGTTCTGACTGCGGTGGATACTGGTGATGATGATGTTGATTGTGCAGCTGCTGATGTTTGTACAGATGGTCCTGACTGCGGTGGATGCTGGTGATGATGATGTTGATTGTGCAGCTGCTGATGTTTGTACTGATGGTTCTGACTGCGGTGGATACTGGTGATGATGATGTTGATTGTGCAGCTAATGATGTTTGTACTGATGGTTATAACTGCAGTGGATGTTGGTGATGATGATGTTTTTTATGCAGCTGCTGATGTTTGTACTGATGGTCCTGACTGCGGTGGATGCTGGTGATGATGATGTTTATTTTGCAGCTGCTGATGTGTGTACTGATGGTTCTGACTGCGGTGGATGCTGGTGATAATGATGTTGATTGTGCAGCTAATGATGTTTGTACTGATGGTCCTGACTGCGGTGGATGTTGGTGATGATGATGTTGATTGTGCAGCTAATGATGTTTGTACTGATGGTCCTGACTGCGGTGGATGCTGGTGATAATGATGTTTTTTATGCAGCTTCTGATGTTTGTACAGATGGTCCTGACTGCGGTGGATGCTGGTGATAATGATGTTGATTGTGCAGCTAATGATGTTTGTATTGATGGTTATAACTGCAGTGGATGTTGGTGATGATGATGTTGATTGTACAGCTGCTGATGTTTGTACAGATGGTCCTGACTGCGGTGGATGTTGGTGATGATGATGTTTTTTTTGCAGCTGCTGATGTTTGTACTGATGGTCCTGACTGCGGTGGATGCTGGTGATGATGATGTTTATTTTGCAGCTGATGATGTTTGTACTGATGGTTCTAACTGCAGTGGATGCTGGTGATGATGATGTTTATTGTGCAGCTGATGATGTTTGTACTGGTGGTTCTAACTGCAGTTGATGCTGGTGATGATGATGTTTATTGTGCAGCTGCTGATGTTTATACAGCTGCTGATGTCTGCACTGATGGTTCTGGCTGCGGTGGATGCGAGTGACGTTGATAATGAGAATGGAGAGAATTAATTAAAAGAAATTTCAATAAAAATGAAAACACTTTTTATTGTTGCTTCCGAAATTAGTTTCATTTCCTCTCTTGTCTATTCTTCTATGTAATCAAAGATCATTCTTTTTACGAGTATACATTGAATTATCATTGAACAGTGGACACTAAGCAACAATGGCGCTATTCTTAGAGCCCCTTTTCACAGCCTTCCGTTGGTTTTAGTATAGGTTTTAAATATTTAATTAGAACAGTTAATGAAGATAAATGAATGTAGGAAGTATTTACAGTTGATGGATCGGCATTGTAAGGCAAATAATGGCGGGAAATTTGATATCACGACGAAAGTGCCAGGATGTACGAATTACTCGTTGTACATGATAATTAACAGTCAATTAAGGATGTATTTAGTTTGTTATAATTATATATTATTTATAAAATATTAATCATTATATTTGTTATATTTTAAGATTTTGCTAAGATCATTTTAAACATATTGTAAACAGGCCATAGTGGGAAATAACGACTGAAGTCAGTTAAAAGTTTATTACACTATATCCTGTTGTTTGTTTGTTTGTTTGTTTGTGTGTGTGTGTGTGCGTGCGTGCGCGCGCGCGTGCGTGCGTGCGTGCGTGCGTGTGTGTGTGTGTGTGTGTGCGTGTGTGTGTAATATTTAAAACTTCTTCTGGCTTTACGATGATATGATTTAATTATTATATTTGACACAACAGGTCCGAAAATGTAACATTCAATGTCAGTGTTATATTTATAGTTTCCTTATATACATGTATTGCAATGCTCACTTAATGTCCAATGTATAACTCGTTGGGTTTATTTCCTTAAAAAGCTTTAAATCACATTAACAAAAATACATTAATTGATAGTATTTAATAGATCACACACCTGAAAAGTACATGCAATTTTTATGCAAGGTGTGAATACTTATACACGAGTGGGTTTTTAAAATCTATGCAATCAAAGTTCCGGTCGAAGTTGATGCTTATTTTCAGTTGAGGTTTATTATTGTTTATTTCATGTGTTTAACTTGTAGGGGATCCATGTTCCAGGAACATGACAAGTGTTTAACGTGTAGGTGATCCATGTTCCAGGAACATGACATATGTTTAACTTGTAGGGGATCCATGTTCCAGGAACATGACATTTGTTTAACGTGTAGGGGATCCATGGTCAAGGAACATGACATGTGTTTAACGTGTAGGGGATCCATGTTCCAGGACCATGGCATGTGTTTAACTTGTAAGGGATCCATGTTCCAGGAACATGACAAGTGTTTAACTTTTAGGGGATCCATGTTCCAGAAACATGACATGTGTTTAACTTGTAGGGGATCCATGTTCCAGGACCATGACATATGTTTAACTTGTAGAGGATCCATGTTTCAGGAACATGACATGTGTTTAACTTGTAGGGGATCCATGTTCCAGGAACATGACAAGTGTTTAACTTGTAGGGGATCCATGTTCCAGGAACATGACATGTGTTTAACGTGTAGGGGATCCATGTTCCAGGAATATGACATGTGTTTAACGTGTAGGGGATCCATGTTCCAGGAACATGACAAGTGTTTAACTTGTAGGGGATCCATGTTCCAGGAACATGACATGTGTTTAACTTGTAGGGGATCCATGTTCCAGGAACATGACATGTGTTTAACGTGTAGGGGATCCATGTTCCAGGACCATGGCATGTGTTTAACGTGTAGGGGATCCATGTTCCAGGAACATGACATGTGTTTAACGTGTAGGGGATCCATGTTCCAGGAACATGACAAGTGTTTAACTTGTCGGGGATCCATGTTCCAGGAACATGACAAGTGTTTAACGTATAGGGGATCCGTGTTCCAGGAACATGACAAGTGTTTAACGTGTAGGGGATCCATGTTCCAGGAACATGACATGTGTTTAACTTGTCGGGGATCCATGTTCAAGGAACATGACATGTGTTTAACGTGTAGGGGATCCATGTTCCAGGAACATGACATGTGTTTAACGTGTAGGGGATCCATGTTCCAGGAACATGACATGTGTTTAACGTGTAGGGGATCCATGTTCCAGGACCATGGCATGTGTTTAACGTGTAGGGGATCCATGTTCCATGAACATGACATGTGTTTTACGTGTAGGGGATCCATGTTCCAGGAACATGACATGTGTTTAACGTTTAGGGGATCCATGTTCCAGGAACATGACATGTGTTTAACGTGTAGGGGATCCATGTTCCAGGAACATGACATGTGTTTTACTTGTAGGGGATCCATGTTCCAGGAACATGACAAGTGTTTAACTTGTCGGGGATCCATGTTCCAGGAACATGACATGTGTTTAACGTGTAGGGGATCCATGTTCCAGGAACATGACATGTGTTTTACTTGTAGGGGATCCATGTTCCAGGAACATGACATGTGTTTAACGTGTAGGGGATCCATGTTCCATGAACATGACATGTGTTTTACGTGTAGGGGATCCATGTTCCAGGAACATGACATGTGTTTTACGTGTAGGGGATCCATGTTCCAGGAACATGACATGTGTTTAACGTGTAGGGGATCCATGTTCCAGGAACATGACATGTGTTTTACGTGTAGGGGATCCATGTTCCAGGAACATGACATGTGTTTTACTTGTAGGGGATCCATGTTCCAGGACCATGGCATGTGTTTAACGTGTAGGGGATCCATGTTCCAGGAACATGACATGTGTTTAACGTGTAGGGGATCCATGTTCCATGAACGTGACAAGTGTTTAACTTGTAGGGGATCCATGTTCCAGGAACATGACATGTGTTTAACGTGTAGGGGATCCATGTTCCAGGAACATGACATGTGTTTAACTTGTAGGGGATCCATGTTCCAGGAACATGACATGTGTTTAACGTGTAGGGGATCCATGTTCCAGGAACATGACATGTGTTTAACTTGTAGGGGATCCATGTTCCAGGAACATGACATGTGTTTAACTTGTAGTGGATCCATGTTCCAGGAACATGACATGTGTTTAACGTGTAGGGGATCCATGTTCCAGGAACATGACATGTGTTTAACGTGTAGGGGATCCATGTTCCAGGAACGTGACATGTGTTTAACGTGTAGGGGATCCATGTTCCAGGACCATGGCATGTGTTTAACGTGCAGGGGATCCATGTTCCAGGAACATGACATGTGTTTAACGTGTAGGGGATCCATGTTCCAGGAACATGACATGTGTTTAACGTGTAGGGGATCCATGTTCCAGGAACATGATATGTGTTTTACTTGTAGGGGATCCATGTTCCAGGAACATGACATGTGTTTAACTTGTAGGGGATCCATGTTCCAGGAACATGACATGTGTTTAACTTGTAGGGGATCCATGTTCCAGGAACATGACAAGTGTTTTACGTGTAGGGGATCCATGTTCCAGGAACATGACATGTGTTTTACGTGTAGGGGATCCATGTTCCAGGAACATGACATGTATTTAACGTGTAGGGGATCCATGTTCCAGGAACATGACAAGTGTTTAACTTGTAGGGGATCCATGTTCCAGGAACATGACATGTGTTTAACGTGTAGGGGATCCATGTCCATGTTCCAGGAACATGACAAGTGTTTAACGTGTAGGGGATCCATGTTCCAGGAACATGACATTTGTTTAACGTGTAGGGGATCCATGTTCCAGGAACGTGACAAATGTTTAACTTGTAGGGGATCCATGTTCCAGGAACATGACATGTGTTTAACTTGTCGGGGATCCATGTTCCAGGAACATGACATGTGTTTAACGTGTAGGGGATCCATGTTCCAGGAACATGACATGTGTTTTACTTGTAGGGGATCCATGTTCCAGGAACATGAAATGTGTTTAACTTGTAGGGGATCCATGTTCCAGGAACATGACATGTGTTTAACGTGTACGGGATCCATGTTCCAGGAACATGACATGTGTTTAACTTGTAGGGGATCCATGTTCCAGGAACATAACAAGTGTTTAACGTGTAGGGGATCCATGTTCCAGGAACACGACATGTGTTTAACTTGTAGGGGATCCATGTTCCAGGAACATAACAAGTGTTTAACGTGTAGGGGATCCATGTTCCAGGAACATAACAAGTGTTTAACGTGTAGGGGATCCATGTTCCAGGAACACGACATGTGTTTAACTTGTAGGGGATCCATGTTCCAGGAACATAACAAGTGTTTAACTTGTAGGGGATCCATGTTCCAGGAACATAACAAGTGTTTAACGTGTAGGGGATCCATGTTCCAGGAACACGACATGTGTTTAACTTGTAGGGGATCCATGTTCCAGGAACATGACATGTGTTTAACGTGTAGGGGATCCATGTTCCAGGAACATAACAAGTGTTTAACGTGTAGGGGATCCATGTTCCAGGAACACGACATGTGTTTAACTTGTAGGGGATCCATGTTCCAGGAACATAACAATTGTTTAACTTGTAGGGGATCCATGTTCCAGGAACATAACAAGTGTTTAACGTGTAGGGGATCCATGTTCCAGGAACACGACATGTGTTTAACTTGTAGGGGATCCATGTTCCAGGAACATGACATGTGTTTAACGTGTAGGGGATCCATGTTCCAGGAACATGACAAGTGTTTAACGTGTCGGGGATCCATGTTCCAGGAACATGACATGTGTTTAACTTGTAGGGGATCCATGTTCAAGGAACATGACAAGTGTTTAACGTGTAGGGGATCCATGTTCCAGGAACATGACAAGTGTTTAACGTGTAGGGGATCCATGTTCCAGGAACATGCCATCAAACTTACAAGTAATAATAAAACTAGTTTGTATTTCATTTTTGTTCTATCATGTAACTACGATACCACCATCTTCAAATTGTATCTGTTATTTTGTAGGAAATTGCTTTTTGAAGGCATTTATTTTTAAAATGTTATTGTCCAAATGCTAAAAAAACACGCACTATGAAAATTGAAAACACTGGCGGTCTTTGCGCATTATATTCTGCATTATTTTAGTATTATATTGTATCATAAAAAACTGTTTAAATTACCGACCAGTTTCAGCTGCCTATTAAAAATTCGTTTATCTATTATTTGTTTCTGAAGATAGACATGAACGTGAGGTGTGTGCGTTTGTGTTTTTGTATTCACGGCGTTAGCAGTAAATTGCAAAGTTTCTTTTTTTTTTTCTTTTTTGTTTTTACACAGGAAACTGCCAACCAAACTATTTAAGACTATTCCAGTCTCCAGCCAGAACATTCTCGAAACCCAGTTAAAAATAAACAAATGAACTTTCTAGCATGATCCTTTTCTTTCTAGCAGTTACGCGAATGCTACGTCATCAATACCACACGGGTAAACACCTTAACCTGACTAGCGTAACCTTAAACGCTAGGGTACTACTGTACATAACAAACCAAATACCAAGTTATATAAAGTGCAACACTATATGAAGTAAATAAATTAATACTCACAAGCGGATGGAAGAATGTTGCACAATTTTATCCAGGATCGCGGGCGGTAAGGTAAGGCAATCGGTTTTGGTTCTCGGTCTTGGTTACAGTAAAATAACGACCGGAAGTAGAACATGACATATGAACTTTTTTCTTCTTTAATAATGGTCTGTTGCTATGTCTTAGCACTAGCTTTCTTCTTTATGATAATCTTTTTTTTTTGGTGTCAAAACTATGTAGAATTAAAAATGAAGCAAAAATCCTAAACTTATATGCACAAAAGGTAGACAATCTCTTACACCTTTGGTTTATCACATTTACCTCTGTCATAGGCTCAGTTTTTTTTAGCAATGCGACAAAGTATGACGTTAACCGATAGTTAGAATTTTATAAAAGTAGACGTTTCAAATCGGCTTCACTTTACGTTGTGAAATATAAGTGGGATAACAAATAAATATTATAATAATGTTAAATGAAATGATGTCAGTAATTAATTATTTTTTTTTTATCTATGTATTGTTAAGATAAACTGTGTTATAGTTTACACTCTCGCGTAGTTATCTGCCTTGAACAAAAAATATAGAAAATAATTCCATAGTTATTTCTAAATTACTCAAATAAGCTGACGATTTCAGACCAAAACAGTATATGTTTAAAATACCATGTACACAATTTACACCAACCTTCAAAACATGTATAATATTTGCCATCTGCGCATATATCTGTTTATAACACTGACCTAATTTCTATCATTTATCATTTATTTTAGTGCCAAACTACACTATGAACTATAAAATGACTTACACGTCGCCAATCTTTGAATTCATCACAATAATCTTTCCGCCACCTGCGGTCTTTTGTATGCTAGAAACAATACCTTTAATACCTTGCATAAAATATTGATTTGTACACATACAGCTGACAGTATTAGCTACTATACATTCGCAACTTAAAATCAACTGAGATCATTATAACGATGCATACTACACTGTTTCCCCGAGGCCAAGTTAACCAGATAGTTAAGTGTTACATGTATTCTGACCTCATGATAAAGGGGATGATTGACAATGGTCACTAACATACCACTTGATTTCAATCAAGGACAACAAATGTAATAAACGAATTCGTCTAATTTATACCATCCCTTAGAATGATAGGTACGTAAGAAAACAATATGTCAAAATACATTTATCCTGTACGAAAATGCGATAAACAGGTGTATAAATGGCAGTTTTTATATAAAATTCAAATGTATCATTTTGGAAGAACTCTGAAATGTTTGTTAGAAATTGTGCATAATACCATTATAAACATTATCGCCAAATGTTCATTTAGAATTAGATAAACATTTACATTTAGAATATAAAATAGACATATTCTTTTGCATTTTATAAACGTTACAGAGATACCTGTCCAGCGCGGGTAAAGGAGCTTTTAAAATGTTAATGCCAACAGATGGCAGGATTGCTAAGAATTGGGAAAACATCTCATCTTGAGAAGAAGTTGCTAGGATCTTCAGTATAACAGCTTTAAACAAACAATCGACTGTAATACAACATTCGGACGTTGCTGAGAAATAAACTATTTTAGAATAACACGCTCGCAAGAAGGGATTAAAACACATTTGAGGATGGCAAACTTCAGCAAATGTCGTCCGTCACATTTCGGGAATATTCGATACTTTACGGAACGTTTTTATAGTTTTTACGTTTTTTTTTCTGTTAATCATACACGCTTTTCGCTTAAGCAATACATATGAGTAACAGCTGAATTAATATACACAGAGTATGAACAAATAAACAAAAATATGCCTTCATGGTAACACAAAATGGAATCTTCCTAACTTCGACAAAACTCGATTCATTTCTGTGAACTGCAGAACCAACTTTGGCGTTATTGGGACTGTCTATTCTAATCCAGCCAGAGGTATTTTTTTAATTATTGTTTTCTGACTTAATTATCAAATATATACCAGGGAACAATTTACAAACCGTTGAATACATAAACGTATTAAACGTCAGTGTGCTCGTACCTTAATAAACTCGATACAACTTTTTTTTTAATTGTCACAGATACACAGTAAGCAAATTAAATATCACAGCTATTGCGAATATATTATTGAGCTAGGCATAAGGCAATGAATTATGACAGTTGCCAAAGCTATAAAAAGCCCGCTACGACAATCTATGCAGAACTTCCGTTTTTCTAGCAAGAAACCAAATACATTTTACATAAAATCTCGTCAGTATTTCTTATTGAGCATAATATAGCAATCAACCTACAAGTCGAAATCTTTAAAGAATCGCCATTTTAATTAAAGGGAATGTCCGGAAACGTTCTTATAAAAAGGGTTGAACATGAGTCAAACAACCATTGCCTCTTGAAATGCAACTGAAAATCAAAGATCGACTCATCTGCATAGATTTCCTATGGGTCGGCCACTCCTTTATTTCTTTATACAGGCCACTCTATAGCTGTACACCGGAAGTGAATAGAGCACTCTAACACCGGTGTCTTGCCACACGCCATTGTGTCTGGCGAGGACATGCGCAAGTCAAGGAGCCTCTTCTACTGATATCAGCCGAGATAATAACATCTCCGATCTACAATTCTTGCTGATAGTTCGGATGTCCACATGATAACTTATCCATTAATGACAGCTGGTGCAGGTACCATATCATTAACTTTTGTCATACAATTGTAAATGTGTGCAAAAGTATCAACATCTAACTGATCATCACTCAATACATTTTGCGGTTAGAGAGTGGAGAATTCCTTTTGGGAGCCTTATCTGGAGGCCTCTTTTTTAAAGACGCGAGGACATCATTTCCAGGAGCAGTCAGTCCTTGATTGACCCAGATGTTGTGTTTACTTTGGCTATATATGGTGTATACACAGGATACAGGATAACTATCAGACATTTTTCTAATTAAATTTACCATGTAACTAAAAATGGTCGCCATTTTGCCTGCGTTAATATTTGAAAGAGAAGCGGCACATGCGCCTTGTTGATATTTCTATCTTTATTGCAAATGAACAGAGCATTTGTGTTAATTCAGATGTGCATACTGTACATCTAAAATAAAACATTATAAAAACACACGAAAAGTATTTTAATAAAGACAACTCTTTATCATAAAAAACTAACCTGATTGGCGCATAACGGGTTTGTTGCTTGGCAATATTTTTATGTTTGATTAAATAGTCAAGTTATCGAATAATACCTTTACCTGTATGGTTGCCCGGAAGTGATTGGGACATCCTTGTCACAATGACAGCTGCTCAGGGGATATCGAATCTCATTGGATAGACTACATGCTCGTCAGTGAGACTTTCCTGGTTGAAAGTTTTGTTCAAAAGGCCTTGCCGATTATTGTTTCATCATATGATAGCCGATGCATCTCGCAGATACAGGAAATTAAAATTGTGATTTTTATCGTTTTTGTTCATTTTGGTTGTTGCCTGCATATAAAAATACTTTAGCGTTTGTAAAATGTTACTCTTTTGATACAAACATCTACAAGATAAACACACGTATATGCTTAGTTTTGGCTTAAAACATGTCGACATAGTTACATTTAATAACAATTGAGCTTAACTAATTCTCATATTCATTCACATATTATATAATGCAAAACATATATAAGAAATTTCTTCTTACTTATTTTTTATTACCATTCAAAAGTTGATTTCAAAAGGGCATAGCTTTTTAAAAATGATAAGGAAATAAAGATAGAGTAAGTACAGATTACAATGTCATGCAATGGAGCAACAAAAGAGAAAAAAAATCCGATAAATATTCATGAATGATAAAACAGTGATTATCCTATGATGTAGGGAGAAACGCTCAGGCGCTGTAGCAAGCAATGGCAAACGTAGTATATAGCACAGGGGACAGGACAAGCAATCTGTGCGGATTAGTATAACTGTATCTAGGAAAACAACAGGAAAGTGGGAAGAAAAAAACAAGATCAAAACTAATTTTACATTGGTCTTGTAGAACCAGTGGGTGTACTAGGATCGCATGTATGGATGTGGACAGATGGCGAGAAGGGGTTAATTTCACACACGTTTTAAAATGTTGTTATCGTTGTGTCAAGCCAAAAGAAAACCACTTTCCTTATCTCTGCTGTCTTTGAGACGTTGGCGGCACGGATTTATACCACAGTCTTTGTCTTTGTGGTGTAAGAAAACATTGGAATTGAGTGAAATAGGGCTAGTTGAGCGTGTACCACCATACTGCATCGCTCTTGTTCGGATATTGCTATGTCTTCACAAACATTGATGATTGTTTCATGTCTGCTTGTCAGTTATGTTGCACTCGTAACTTCGGAGTCTCAATTCACGAACACCTGGGCTGTTGAAATAAAAGGCGGCCCTGAAGTAGCTCAACAAGTGGCCGCAGAACACGGTTATGAAATTGTCCGCAAGGTAAGTTTTGACATTAACTAAACTATCCTTTCCTTCAAATATTTGTTTAAGAATTTTTCTTAAGATAACATTTTATTTTTTACCAGAGCATTAATTACTAGAGATATTTCAATAAATATCATTGAAACACAAATATACCAGCAAATAGACAAAACCTAGTTAAGAACAACAAGAATAAGAAATTAAATGAGTGTAGTTATGGTGATAGTGTTCCATATAAGCAGGATAATAATAATATTAATAATAATGATGGTTATAATAATAATAATAATAATAATAATAATAAAAATAATAATAATAATAATAATAATAATAATAATTATAATTATAATAATAATAACATTAATAACAGCATGAATACAAAACAGGTGCTTAAAATCACCCAATTTGATAAATTAACTCCCTTTTTATGTAAGAATGATGGTTCTGCAAGCACCGGATGATTTCGATGACATTGCACCTGATCATGATTAAGTGGCAAAGAAGCGAGTGCAGAGTTAGAAAGTAATGAAATGTCAGTTTATTGTGCAGTTCTTGTAAGTGTGCTAGTTACAGTTCCCACGTTTAAATAATAGCGAAGAGGTTTGTTTGGTAGATTACCAGGTAAATTATATGCACAAACGACGCTTGTGTATATGATACTGTAATTAATTTCAATGGATATCGCATTGTTTGCAGGATTGGTGACACAATGTCATTCAGCTGTAGACTAGTTAAGTACATAAGTCTGTCGCATCTTACTGACCACGTTGTGGTGGGCTTTACATTCTGCGGACTTAACCTTTCTTATCATGCGTGTGAATAGAAAACGCAGGCTCTCAGATATATTTCTCACACTTACATGCATATGTCACAATATATAGTGTATGTATGTTCTGATCGGATACTTCCCAATTAATTAAGGGTTAAGTGTTTTGTCACGCAATATTAATTAAGTATTAATTAAATCAAAACGACTTAACCTTAACATTTAACGGGGTAAAGTCATGGCAACTCTTTGAAGAACGCAATTTTAATATGATAAACAGATCTGTAATCGACTGAAAGCCACACAACTTAATTAAAACATTTTGAAATAATTTAAATATGCCTAGAATATGTTTAACATACAGGAAGTGGTTGCTTAACTCTATTGGAATACGGGCTGCTCTTACAAAATAACTTGTTATTTTATACTTTCGCATGCCGTGCATGTATCTTTAAGAGAAATCGAAAGACTCATAACAAAATCCACAACGTTGTTGTTTACAAGTACTTTATTTTCGATTGAGCACAGTATTTTTAACCTCTTGTTATGTTAATGGCGGTACTATAGTAACACTGGTGTTACATTTCTTGTCGTGTTCAAACACCTGATGTCAATTTTCTGTTTAAGTATATAGCATATACTTTCATTGTGTTATTTCTGTTGTAAGTCGGGTTACAAAGATGGGTGAGTATAAAAAGTGGATGAGAGAAAGGTCATGCGATCAAGCGATGTTATTTGAATGGGACAGTCAGATGCATGAATATTGATAAAACTAAGTTCCATACGTCGGTAATGAGTGTTTTAGTACAAATTAAGAAGCCAAGTCCACAGACCCAGCCCATGTCAATTCGATATTCTGATAGAACATATCGTAGTATACATATCAAAGAAGTTTAAACAAATATATTTTCAACTTCTTTGAATTCATGGGGTGTGATATTGACATATATCATATTTTATTAGTGGCCACTGACTCGTTGTCGAAAAGAAATATTATGGTATTTTACAACAGACCACAAAAGACGATATTCAGAACTGATTTTATACTTTCGTAATCCATTTTTGCTATGTTTTACTTCGCCTGTATGTGACGTAATGATAAAATATTTACAACTATTACTGTATGTAAATGTGGTATTAAAATAACTGCAATAGGGTTAAGTTGAGTTTTGGTTGGAAATGTAGAAAAAATAAGTTTAACATAAAGCTCTTATAAAAATTCAAATTTTATCTTATATCTGAAAAAGCCTTGTCGTCTTATCTAGTATTTATGCAAATCATTGGGTCATATCAGTTTATTTTTGTATCTATGTGCCTTTCTTAAACAAAGCAATTGCATCAAACTATTGAAACAATGTCCCAAGGCAACGAGCAATGTCTTTGCATAAAACTTCCTACACATATTACATAAGGCTAAGTTGTTTAAGAGCAAAGAATGATAGTATGACTGGACATATTTTAAGAAAAAAAGAACACAACTGAACAGGTGTGGTCTTCTATTTAAAATTAACGCAATTAGCTCCGCTTTTTCCAACGATGCTTATGCAGCAGCGTATGCTGAGCAAATAAAGGCGGCGTCTTTAAGTCTCACTTTTCACATTCTTAAGATTAAAAAAAATGATCTTGTATATTTTGAAGGTACTGCTTTGTGTAAATCTAATACAAAGTAAGGTAACATTGTTTTACTGTCCGTTTACCACAAGCAACAACAGCAAACAACAACAAAATAAACACCGTACATGCCTCTTATATAAAAATACTACTTTATAGATGATCATATTAAACCCTCTTAGTGATAATTGAAATCGGATATTTAAAAAAAATATATTTAAAAATATCATGATTATAAAATAGTTAAATGAGGATACACTAATTTTGTACTTAAATCCTTATGTTCTTAACTTTTTCCTTAATTTCTCGGGTTTGTTTATCCGATTCATGAGATGAGATGTTTATGACATAAATCTGGCAGTCGTGTTAGAATGGAAATAATTTTAGGGCGTCCGTGGGTTGTTGTAAATATACAATGGTTGTAAGTCGAGATGCGCATACATTTAACCACGTTTGCAATAGGCTTCAGTGGTTAAATTTTTACCATTTCAACAAATTATTTCCATTCTAATACGACCGCCCGATTTACATTGCTTATGGAAACACAGCCGCGTGCAAGAGCCGCATTGTTCACTTTGGCTGTTCCATTAATTAGACTTCCTGGTAAGTAACGCCGACTTAAACTCCTAGTGTACCCTACAAATCTACAGCAAACGACATATGTACTTTCAATTTTAACTTTTTAAATTTGATCTGTTTTTATTAACTGACGATAGCAACTTGAATGGCTTATTCTCGAAAAACTACGTACGTCATATAAGCAGGAATTGTAACATTGGATTATTCGGCAAGTCAATGTACAACTTCCAAAAGCTTTAACTATTTAATAGAACGAGGAAATAAAATGTTGTTCGATTCAATTATTGTATAAACGTTATTTACAATTCATAGCAAATTTAAAACATACGTTGAAACTGATTGACTGGTCATATTCAACATTTTTAAAGTGATAAATGGACACGACGGTTGGATTTCAGACCCAGCGTTAGAAACGGACCTTTCCTGATTAAGCAAATAGAGATTTCGCTTGTGCTGATAGCTGGCAAAACAAAAGTCGCTAAGCTTGACAGATTTCCGGAATGTAAGAAAGACTTTCTTATTGCAACGTATGTGTTGCAATTGAATTTCGCCAATAACACTTAACATGCAGTTTTACACCTCGTGGCGTTCATTCATGAATAATGATTTATCGGTTGACATACGTGAATACTCGGTGAAGGGAACAGCTAAATATATGCGTCACTGAGACATGACGCGTGTAATCGTTGACTGTGGCTAAATATACCACGTTTGTTTTTCTATATGTTACATATTGAGCATATTCGAGTCGTGTTAGAATCAATTTTAACTGATAACTATTTAAAGTAATTTTCGTTATATTCATATTGCAGCAATATGTATCATTGACTATTGTCGTCATGGAAAAGGTTCTTCTGGTCTCTATTTAGGTTTGGTTTTATGAGGGTTTAAGGTCTTAATGGTAAGGTGTTAAAGTATTTTGGAAGACATAATTTTAAAATAAAATACTTAATACCATTTACTTTTCAGTGAATAACTATTGTAATATACAATTGTTTGTGACTTGATCACATAACGCACAAATGTTCTTTCAAAGTGACAAAAGCCTGGCTCATATCTTACTTCAAACATATATAATTACATTGTTACATTGCCACATCTTGTCAAACGATAAGCGCATGCCAGTGTTTTCATACTGCAACATGTTGACAAAAACAATTTGTAGTGTACAACTGACAACTATCGTGAGTTTGTATATATGTTCGACATTCTCTAGCTTTATAGGATTCACAGCGGTTCTACAAATGTCAACAATCCGTTATTGTATCATAATTGATATACTTATCTCAAATGTCACGTTATTTCTGCTGTATATGAGTGATGAAAGAACAGAACAGGGTACATTTTTGTTTACTCTTGTATTTTGCAGCCGAGAATCGTTGACTTAAATTAACGCCTTTCTATGTTACAACTGTGTTTTGTCATGTACTGATAAACTTTTAATAGTCTTTGACTTCAGCAAACGTTTAATTGAGGGAGTGAGGGTGGGGACAAAATTAACTGACAATCACTAAAGTATTATAAACGAAAAGGGGAAGGTTATTTTTAGTCTCATGGTTATTTTTTTACTAAATTGTATCTAAAGCCACAACACAAATTATTTGAAAAACCTTTCTTTTGTTGTATTATTTCAAGAATCTAATATTTTCACATAAATATTTGCGAAAGTTTAGTTTCCCATTTTAACGACGCTACAACTTCACCAAGAGGCTTGAGAAATACAGACTTGTTAATTAATAAGATTGAAAACTCAGCTTCGTAGACTAGGACATTAGGGTAAAAAACTAAGGCTAACACCGGACTTTCTAAATCTAAACTGTTTTCTTTGCCTGATACACCCCCATACTACGTAGGATTTGAGGACCATCTGACGTTGTGTGGTACCCGCAACCCGCCCCCCCCCCCCCCCCCCCCCCCCCCCCACACACACACACACAAGTTCAATGGGCATTTAAGTAGCAACCGTTTGTGTGGCTTGTGATACCGTGAAACCATTACAGTACCAGTAAAATCTAATTGCTTTAGATATACTGAAGATAAGCCACACATGAAGTCATATATATAATGAATGTAACACCAGTCTTTGTTGAAACAATTGTCATAGGATTGAACATATGTGGTATGCTAATAATTTTGCAAAGATGCAAATACATACTTATGATACTACTTCTGCAAATACCTTATTCATAAAACACTGTTGCTTACACGATGCAAAAATAAATAATAAATAATTCGCTTGATGTTAAATTTAAAGAATAACGTGTCAAAATCGTAAAATAATTGGGTTCATTTTGTACAACAGTGTGCGATTTAAGACTGTTCAGTTACGTAGACGCCGAAAACTGTATATGATTCTCCTTTTTAATGTTATGTCACCGAACACCAATTAATTTCAAATTCATTTTGCCTTAATCGTTAGTGCAACAACTGTGGAAAAACTTTTATGAAGGCTTCAATTTGAAATCTCACACATAAGAAAACTGACAGAAGCAACTAGCTCATCACAACATTTTCCAAGTATTTCAAAATCACTCTCTAAATGAAACTTTTCTTAAAAATGTATTTTCAAGGACTTGTTGAGATATTTTACATCACCCTTTGAATCGAAAAGGGCACATCAGTCCTGCAATATGTGTAGTGTGTTGTCGCCTCTGCCACTTCTGTATGCCCAATTTTCATTTAGCTTTGTAAGGTCCACAGCGATTCTACAAATGTCAACCGTCAGTAATTGTCGTAATAATTGATATATTTATCTCCGGAATTTTTTCATAATGTCAATCATAAACACAACCCCTTCGTTGAATGTTTTTGAGAGTGCAATGTCATAGTGCTGATACATGTTCATATTGTTATCGAACAGAATCGAATAAAATAGGACAGATTTTAACTTGTTCATGTACCAAAAATATATGTGTGACACAAATGTAACTTGGAACATCTACCAGCACACGTCTTGAGTCTTTCTCCACCAGTTATAAAAGAACTCTGTCAGAACTTTTATAACTGTATCAGTGCGATATATAAACAAAAACAACAACAAGAACAAAAAATCGAATTAATATGCTTAGAGATAAACCTAAGTTTACATATTGGGTCCACTTTAAATTGCGAATATCAGCATATTTAAAAAGCACATTGTTTTCTCTTGATGACAGGCTAACGTACCAGAATGGATGAATTTCTGTCAAATGTTGGTTTACAAAAAAGGATACCTCATCAAACACAAACAAGTTGCTGTAATCATACCCATTAAAAGGACAGAACTTAAATTGTCATATATATTGTCTGCTCTATCTAGTTGTCCACATCGCGTTCATGATAGACTGCCTCTAAATCTATCTTGCACGAACGTTGGTCTAGATTGGCCATCTTTCGCAGGAAGCAGTATGGTCAGGATCTGCACTATTCCATTTGATGAAAGTCGTTGACAATATTTCAATTTCCCATGTAAATTAGTTCAACAGTTAGTTTCAAAAACTGTGTATTTGTAAAGATAATACACACATATATCATCGTAAAGAATAACCTCCAGACCCTTTCCCTTATCTCAGTTGAAGTGGAGAAATGACGTTATCCGTGACAGATGGTTTTAGCCAAGGTCACGCGTGCTTCTGGTCGACCATGCTTCTGTTTACTTCAAAATGAAACAGCATTATTACAAATGACACAGCATGGTTACAAATGTCACAGCATTATTACAAATGACATAGCAGTGTTAGAAATGAGACTTGATTCAAACTGAAAACGTTTCAGCAATATGATAGATTGTAGTATAACATTAAAGTCATATAAAGTACATGTGTAACACAGCGTTTGCTCTGGACGTTCGGAATATGTCCACTGTCAGTTGGTATACGTATATGAAGCTACTTAGATAATGTAAGGTATGGCGTGTGAAACGTTGCAAAATTCAAAAAAAAATTTTTTTGTGTGTTATAAATACACATTTATATTTAATTTATATTATATAATATATAAATATTATATATATTATATAATATAATTTATATTGTATAATTTTATATTTATGTGGTAAAATTCCACGTTTGTATTGCATAAAAATATTTATGTTCAATATTTTTATTTACATTAAAAAAATAAGTATGTGGTAAAATTATTTTTATATTCTATAAAAAGCAAGAAAAAAATGCGTTTAATAATAGCATCATGGGTAATGAATGTAACAAACGATTTCATTGAACAACATTCCGAACATTGCTTCCACCATCGATTTGGAAATCGTCAAAATATTAAAGCAGTTAATAATATTATCTTTAACAGACTGCTAACTGTATGATATAAAGATTAAAAGTAATATCAATTATATTGAAAAGACGTACCGATACATACCTGGTGGGGCAGCCATGTTTGAAATAATCCGCCAAATATCGTGGTCCAATGAAATCGTTCGTTACAAATGTTATAAGTATCCCATGATGCAATTATTGAACATAAATATTTGTTCACTTTATCGAATATAAAGGTATGCTTGTTTTATAACACATAATGAAAATTTACCAGATAAATATAAAAATAGAACAAAAATATGTTTTTACAATATAAATGCTGAATTTTAACATAGATATATTATTTTTACAACACAAATGAAAAAATTTAGAATATAAATATGCAATTTATCTTAAATATTTTTTTTCGAATTTCGCAACGTTCCACACGCCATAGTAAGGAAACACTAGACAAATGTCGTGGGTTCGAACCCCGGCCGGGTCTGACCAAAGACTTTAAAGTTGGTAGTAGTGGCTTCCCTCCTAACGCTCGGGGCTAAGGGGACAGCATTACGCCTGACTCGTCGGTGTCAGTATAATGGACCGGCCGGGTTCAGTCCCTGGGCACCTCATAAGTGCCCCTGTGCTATAATGATAGAAATGTCGCTGCGCAGTATCGGCAAAAATGCCGGCTAATCCTAATCCTAATCCTAATCCTAGACAAATGTTTCGATAGAACTACTAGCGCCCTGATGGTCTGATCAGCTAGATGACATTGCTATATTTAAGTGTTTCGCCCAACCAGAGACTCGGAGAGAGGATGGGCAGAGATGCAAGTCTGTGACTGTAACCATTCTATTAGCATGTTTTAGTCATTCATTGTGACTAATTGTTGCGTATATTTCACTCTAAATAAAAGCTGGAACATAATGAGTCGGCAGAGTGTATAAGAACAGGGCATACCTTTTGTATAAAAATAAGAACCGCCTTATAGTACTGATGCCCGACTCTAATTGACAGATAGTAACAAGTTAGCGGGACATAAAAGAGTGTTGTGCAAAAAGTAGAAATGGCTTGCCTTTTTGGTCAGCCTTGCTGAATGTTGGCTTCTTTGACAGGATGTCGTTATTTACACTGTTTGTCAGGAAGTGTGAGGTTGGAGCGCTCCACAAACCAGCTTTAAGCACCCCAGTCTTACCTTTTGCCGATTGACTGTTCCAAGGCGGTAACTGATGGTTTTTCTTTTAGTGTGTTATGTCTCGTCTCAGTGTTTTGTCACATATTTATTAACCTTGTTTGCCTTTGTCTACTGGAAGATAAAAATTTTAATATCTGTGCAAATTTTGATAGGACCTTTTCTTATTTACCTATTCTTCATGTATGTAAGGTTTTATCGCCTAAAAGCAACTAAAACAGAAACAGAGATAGTTTAATAAGTGATACATTCAGTGTGTCCTTTTTCTTTTTTTCTGTTGCATTGAACATATTTTGCGTCTTCTCATAGGAAATGACGGCTGAAAGAGTTAAGACAACAATTTCATATTGTTTTTATAATTAAGCTTGATATTGTACCTTTATTCAATGACGAAACAGTAAATATATAAGAAATATCTACACGCCCTACACAAGTGAAGTATTGTAAGAATGCGTAACCTTTCGTATGTCACTTAAGCCAGGAAATACTACACATTTCACCTTGTATGGCTATGAGTGCAAATCATGCTATTTTATAGTGTCACTGTCTAAATTTTGACCTTTTCATAAAAGATCGGACGAGATGTTTATGCCAATGTTTCGGGAGGCGATAAGAGAAGCATTGTATCTTCAAAAACCCTTATCAAAAAGATTGGCAAGCAGTATGAATTATAAAGACATCAGCACGGCGCTAAATGTGTGTAACAAACTTTACATCTAATGAAAGAAGTTAACGATAAACATTATCCTGTCAGGTTATTTAGTCTATATTGAATTTAATTTGGATCCATTTGATCAATTTAACTGGGTAAAACTGAGTAAACTAAACGTTAAGATGTGTAGGCTATGCTCCTACTACCTGTTCCTAGACACACACGTGCTGAAGGACTCGCCAAAATGCAACTCACCAATCGGCATTACACACGATAATTTATCACAGTCTAAAATTTGTATATCGACAATTCGTCAAAACATTCTTTTTACGTGCACGTGCTAATAGCGGACATTGTATCTTACAATCGGAACTCCTCGGGTAATTCCGTCCACGGGACAATCATTCCTCGGATGTATCTGGTGCAATGATACGTGCTCAAATCACGATCGTTTTGAGCGCCGGAAATCGAAAGAATATCCCTAACATGTAGTTCGCACAAAACATAAACAATGCCATCGTTTGACAGCTGTGTTTTTGCTGCGCCGGGTAAATTAAACTTGGATGATTTAAATTTGCAGCAGTCATAAAGTGAATTTTTACAGGCATCGTACTATAGTGAGCTGTCATCCGAGCTGCCATCTTTGTTTTGACGTCTGTCACAAAAGAAGTCCCATTTAGGGAAATTGACAAGGTAATCCGACTATCTACATACATCCGAGAGATGATTCGTGAATTATCCTATGTGTTCCGATTGGGTATTTTAGTCTGCGCAGAGGGATTGTCTCTTCTGAAGCTGGAGGCTTCTGACCCTTTAGTTGGCTGAGCTCTGACACCTTGTAGAATACTTTAGCAATCGATGCTTTAAACTTAAGTTATAAGGTAATAGATGTTATTTTAATTAAAAATTGATTTTACACTCAATCTAATATTACTGCAACCGAAGCAACCAAATATCTATGTAATATTATATGCCTATTTCTCAGCAAGATAATATTTTCATGCTTTTTTGCACAATAACACGTCATTTTACCTAGATATTACTTTTCTAATTTACACTCTATTTTAAATTCCCTTCCATTTGTTCTGATCGAATATTACTCTGACAGAGCAAATTACCCAGTTAATATATTAATATATTAGGATACATTAATCGAGACAGGTAATATTTTCAGGTTGATATTTTGGCAGTGTCACCCAAGAGGTTAAATGCATACAGAGTTGTGTTACATGTATGCGTATTAAAGAGCTTCTCATCAGGAATAGAAGGAAGCTGTTTATAGTTGTTAAGAAAACGTAAACAACCTTACCTTGAATAAATCACGTTTGTGATAATTTGACAATTAAAAAAAATGTTGAAAAACGTGTTGTTGTTTTTCTTTTGTATAACTAGACTCATATAGCCGTTGTTGACGTGATTATGAAGTTTATTACCATTTCTTGAATAAATTGCCTGGAAATGAAGAAGTATCCATTTGTTCTTTTGACTGTGTCACTGACTGGTATAAGCTTTTTGATATTATGGAATAAACAAAAAATGTGTGTCAGTATGATACTAAGAATTATGGGTATGGATTCTAGGAATTATCCCTTAGAACCCTGATACTTCATTTAATATTGTCTGGTACTGTTTTATAATTGTTGACAATATTGATAAAAGTACGAACTTAATGAAGAAAAGTCTTTTTCTAAATACACAACAATTTATGTCAAGAAAAATAATCTAAACAACATAGTTGTTATGACTAAACACGTATGTTAAAACACTTTTCTAGCAATTTAATTGGGTATCACCTTAGCTTTATTCATGCACCGTTTAATTAGTAATAAATCGTTTCAGATCTCCAATATGATATATCTTTATTTCATATTTCCTAGAAAACAACAAGTTGTTTCTTAATAGGATGTAAGGAATGTCAATCGTTAATCCTAATGCATGAGCTTCGTCCAACGTAAGAGCATTATTTTAACGCCACTCTCGATATGTTGCTTCATTACACGACCGATTTAGTCTTAGTTGTCCCCATTATTACAGCACATTAACCTAATGTAGTTTAAGACCCCGTCCTCGCTAAGGTGAGACCGATGGTTCATGAATTAATAATGCCCACATGTGATTGGCAATAGTCAATTCTATTTTACATTGTCAAATGTACGCCCAGGAACGATCCAAACCACAGACATACACGAGTTGTAATAATAATTATTGAAATAATAATTATTGAAATAATAATTGTTGAAGTAATAATTGTTGTAACGAATATAAAACGGTATTATTTTTAATGTAATTACCTAAAGTATTTTAGTTTACGTAAACATGTGACATGATACGTGCATGAGGCAGATGCTGATATTTTAAATATACGCTAAATTAAATTAAACTTCATGTTATATTTTGTAAATTAATATGTTTTATGATATAGTATTGTGAGTTATCGGTAAGAATGTATTTAATGGATTAATTTAATGCGCCATGTTCAATAACAAAACGGCGTTAATCTGTTTGTGAAAATGGAACACACTTAAGTCGTGGTCTGTAAAACGTAGTCTGAAATTAGGCGATTACATGCACAAAAAAAATTCTGGATATAAAATAAAGCCACGATATATATATTAAGCAGCGTTTTAGATCAACGATAATATTACTAGGTTTTAGACCTAATTGATGTATCTTTGAAATAATAATATACTGATGACACATATTGGCAATTTCACGACGGGTTGTACTGCCTTATACATAACGTTTCCTGGTATTAAACAAATGTGTCAGTAATTCAACGTGCTTAAACAAAACCAGTACGCCAACACACGTTATTACCATTATTGAACAATATTAACAGTATCAAGAGAATGAAAGACCTTTGCTATTACAGTGTTTCAGTGTTGCTGTTACTTTTTAATACCGTGCTGGAAATACACATGTGCAAACTCATTGTTATGTTGACGTAGACAGCATAAGCTATCATTTTCAAAGAGAATACATGCAGTAAAATAACACAAGACTTAACACTAATACATCAAAACCGTCAAGAATTTATTTTGGATTAATTAAACTTTTATATCAACATGTTAAAAAGTTGCAATCATTATTGTAATAGCTAATCTACCAATTATTTAAACATGCTGTATAATTTTGGTATGAAAATATATGATTTTCTGTCAAACACAGTTCAGTAAATCTCACTCCTATGCCACAAATACATAATATTGCATGATGCGTTACAACATGTAACAGTTGGCATGCGCATGCACTATAATTATTAAAGAAAACATTAATAAAACACATACCGCCATTTTGCCTTTAATTGTCTTTATCGCTAGTATAGTATACTATACTATAGTTACATAGCATGTTCTATTATATACACTGAAAATTGTTTAAGAGACCTACACGTTTTTTTCTATTCCAGCTGCTGGCATTTGAAGACCATTATGTGCTGAAACGTGGTGACGTCCCTCACCGATCTAAAAGAAGCGCCAACCATCACACCAGACGGCTAGCAGACGACTTTAGAGTAAGTTCATACAATAAACAATAAAATCAAAAATTGGCAAAAACTCGTCTTTAAGAGATGTAGTCAATGGTTAATGATACACAATTAACTGAATAAACAAAAAGTCCAAAATGATTTAAACCAGAAAACAGGCTAAAAGATGTTAAACACGCCGACATGGGTTTGCTTTATTAAACTGTTTAATTAAGTTAGCGATACAAATATGTACCGTTTAAAATATATTTTATGTCGATGTCCGTTATTTTTTACTATTTTCTAAAACAACTTGTTCCTGTCTGCTTGTGTGCTCTCTTCTTTATTCTTTTATACACTGATATGTGAGGGCTTGCAAGATGCATTGTGAGTCTCGGCATAGACGGTTCATTTATGAAAACTAACCAAGACCTTGCCATTGCCGGCTATATATGTTCATTTTCCTTTCACCGAGCTATTTTATAGGAGGGCACGCTTTAACGAGCGACGGAAATAAACTATCCGACAAAAGAATATCCGAGTTTTTAACCATGTTACTGATGCAAGTTCTCATATGTTATATCACTTTTGCCGACTAACCGTTCTAAGGCAGTAACTGTTGAGTTAGCTTTTTTTTTGTTTACTTGACTCATCACTGATTTGTTCCTATTTTATCATTTATTTGGCTTCCATGTGAATATCTTTGTCCAGTGCCATTTCGGATTTTGGTATATGTTGCAATAATCATGGGACTTGGTTATGTTTCCTTATTGCATATATATATATATATATATATATATATATATATATATATATATATATATATATATTGACTCGAGTCATGTTTCATTAAAAGTTAAACTACTAACTGGTAAACTGTTCTAAGCCAAATATGAAACAACATCAGACATCATAATCATATTACAACTGAGTTAAGTTTATGTAGCTTTTGGAAATACATCAATTATGTCTAAAAAGGCTGTTGTTGTAGTTGAATCACTGAAACTCCAGACCGTTTAATCTGTACCGTAAATCCTGCTTCAACCATATGTCTTATGAGCATATTGCCAGCTCACTTAGCGAGTTTTTTTATTACTTGAATTCCAGTCATTGTGTTGTTATATCATATATATTCGTTTGAAATATAAACTGGCCGGCCTTTGGTGTTTGGCATCAATTTTGTGTACTCTCATTTTTACACCAATTTTCATACCTGTCTGAGGCATGCTCCACACATCACGAGAGCGGTGACTTCTATGTGAAATTTATATTCACCTGCAAAATTAAGGAATACATTACTGCTCGGTGTTGCCTCAGTGGATTGCTCTCTACAATCAGGCAGTGTATTCATAATGTTCACAATGGCAAGCAATACGATTATCTGTGCGGCAAGCAATAAAAATATGCTGGTATTGCAATAAGTTATAAATATTGAAAAAGAGGCAAACATTTGAAAAAACGGTTAAAATATTTAATAGTAATAAATATCCATTTAAAGACAGTGAAATTTCAGTTTACATTCTGTAATAAAATTTTCGCTCGTTTTTCTTACTGCATTATTTAAATAATTAACTGCAGCTCTGCAGGATACGCCTATCATGGTGCCTTGAATGTTTATATCCATGCCCTTTTGTCTTAAATAGCAAATAAAAACGCAAATAAATGCCATGCTTACATCTAATTGAACAACCCGAAATGACAACAAAACTTGTGTTCTGTTGTCAACATCTTACACTAAGGAACGACGTGTTGTGCTTTTATATTTTATTGAGGGTTTCAACTGCGCGGTATAAAGACAATTTTGCATTGCTTCGACGAGCCACAAGTCCCTAGGGCATGTCGAGCTAATTGGCAGTGCTTTATAACAGATAATCACTTTATCAATTAATATCTTGGACAGAAGCCGGAGTGTTACCTTGTCAATGCAAACGGTGAATCGTCAATGCGTGCAAGTGTTTGAATGTCGAATGTTAATATCCGTGCGTCAATTTGTTGTGATAAGTTATTGCATTGGTATACCATTTAGATAGATTGGAAAGTCAACAGTAATGTGGCATTGTAATCATTGTTCAATTGATGACGCTGATAAATATGCCAATAAAATATATGACAAAGTCCTATGAGCTCTCCAACATATACCAACATTTGAATAGACACTGGACAAATGTATTCAAATGTATAAAGGAGTAGAAAGGACCGAGATAACTTACCAAAGAGAGCGATTTCTTGCAGAGAGTTTAAATGGTTAAAACTTTTAATAATCTATGCATTCGCTTAAATTTAAAGTTAATATTCCAAATCTATTACATTAATTTTCTCTAGTGTAGTACAACAGTATATTTTTATGTATAATAAGATATAACGTGGCGTTTTCCTGGCGATGTCATTCCGTTGTGGCGTGAGTTGAATACAGACTTCATACTGTCACGTCGTACATTTGTCTTGTAGTTAAGCATGTTCTCATAAAATTAGCGTTCCATGTGTTCACCCATCTATATTTCCAGCCGGTCAAAATTATGTGTACGTTGGCCAATGTTACACCGAGATTAAAATCAAAATCTCTGTACACTGCAGTCTTACATTAGGAAATCATATATATCACTTATTAAAATACTGTTTATGGTAACTTATTTGACTTTCCGAAAATTTTATAACGCCATTCTGTCAATAATAAACATTTTTAGACATGTCCTATTAAAGGTTTTCTTTTTTTGTGTGTTCACGGACGTAGAGTTCAGTACTTTAAATGTTTTGACTTCAAAAACTATATAAAGCATACATTTGAAATATATAAAAATGGCACTGCCTTTGTCTGAACAGAATTATTTCGAATGTAGTCTCTTATCTTTTTATGACTCATTACTTAATGGGCTTAAACACTGCTGCCATAAACTCTTAACTCTTCATAGAAATCGAAAGTTTTAACCACTTTGTCCATCAAACCACCGCTGAGGTTAGCGTCGTTATTTATTTACAGTATTTATTAACATGTGATCAATATTGACAATTATCTTGTGTGACAATTACTTCATAAAGAATTTATAACAATTTAAATGTGTGGTTGTATATGAAACGATCTGTGGTGATAATTTTCAGTTTACTTCGAAAGTCTCAGTAAAAGACAGCAATTTTGCGGTTCATATCTCACATTAAATTGTTTTACTGTCATTACTGTCAATATTTATCTGTTAGTATACTTTATCGCTGTGATTCCCCCTCCCCACAAATCGATTAGTTTTAGTTTCACTTTTATAATTTGGACAACCTGTAGGAATTGCAAGGTTAGAACTCTGTAAACCGGCTACAACAGCCAAGTCGGTTCTTTTGCCGTCTGAGCCGTTTCAAGTCGGTAACTGTTGGGTTTTCTGTATTTAATGTATAATATCTCCTGTCAGTGCTAATGCCACTTTTTATCCTTTTGTCTAGTTTATTTTTTATACTTTAATATATTCTGTAATACGCATATGGCCTTGTCACTATTTTGTATCAATATTTGAAATCTATCTATATTTGCATACCTGTTTTCTTTTTAGAATTCTCAGGTTGTATTTCTCCTCGTCAAATAATTCTTAAAGTATTTTTCTATTAGCAATCATACGTATACAACCACAACACGAGTACCTTAGTAAACACAGCGGTTATTAGACATCTGATTCTCTGGACAAATTTAATTCAGCCTCAATCAAGGATAGTATTTCTCATTAGCCTTAGTTGTGTTACACCATAAAACAGTCCCCAGGCTTTATCTAACCTGATCTCATTAGGTCTCTAAAATCCTAAAGATATGTACTGCCAAAGCTGGCTTTGTTGTCAGGTTATTATTAAATGGATTTTATACTACACCACGCAATACATGTACCACGTGTCACTCCTACGAAATTATTAGTGATCCTTAATAGTCAATTTAGAGGTTTAATGTATACATGTTCACGTATCCATCTTGTGTACTTAGTATAACTCATATACGTATTTTTTGTAGTTACAAAATAACTGTCACGGTTTCAACTTGAATATTTTATAAGCAGTTTAAGTCGATGTGCAAAAATGGTGTAAAGTCTTTTAGGGTGATCAAGTTTTATAAATAATAATTCGATATCACAATTGAAAAGTTTATTTCAGAAATGTATATAATAAACAATACGTCTTTGATGCAAAAACACATAAAACCTTTTGGATGTTGAAACATGGTACTATCACATAACTGTTATCACATAACTGGAGTTTCTAATAACTTGTTACGTTAAACAACATATGCCACACAAGACTGACAGTCAACGTTTTAATTGACCTGAACTGTTTGACGTTTTACGGTTTATTTAATACGTATTTAGAACGGACATCCGACGTATTGCATATACATTAATATTATAGTTAGTTTAGTCAATTTCTTGGGGCTGTGTCATAAACAGTGTTATTATTACAAATTCTGCAGGGTGTCGGTGGTTCTAACCGGACAAATAACACCCAGGAAAAAAAAAAACAGCTGGACGTTGCTATCTTGAACATAATTGGTCGCTGCCTATGTATCTTAAACAAAGCAAAATATCACCATTAATTTAGAAACTGTCCTAAGTCATGTAAACACTAGACTTAGATTTCTATTGGTTTAAGGCTAATTTCAGTCCTAGGATTGATTGAACCACACTTTAGATAATTTAGTGGCATAATGACCATAAAAATGTCCTACGACTTTTGATGAAACTACACCCTGGCCTCTTTTTATTAACTGATCAGAAAATGTTTTGCTAACGGTTACAACCCGAAAGTCCTTTTATGTATCACATTTGCCTAATGACCGCTCTAAAGCGGTAAGTGATGTTTTTTCTGTGTGTGCAAAGTCACGTCTCTTTGTTTTGTCTTGTTTACATTAACTTGTGTGTGTGTGCCTTTGTCTAGTCGTAGTTTAAATTTTAATTAATGTGGTAATTCTCATCGAATCGTGTCATATTAGTACTGCATAGTACTGATAGTTATGCTTTGCTTCTTCGTAGAACATATTTTTGTATCTTTTTAGTCGCAGTTATGAACGTGGCACATAATAAAAATGTATATGCATTTTTTCGTGTGTTCCTTCGGCTGCTGTTGCGCTACTACTACTGCTACTGCTGCTGCGGCGGCTGCAAGTGTTCGTAATAAAATTTTGTGGTAAACATAGTTTATTGGTTTAATTTACAGTTATGAATGACTGCCAGACAATGTGACATAAAACATGTTTTCAAACTTTTGTACAGTTTTCTTCAAGTTTACTTAAAGTCCTTTTATAAAAATGACGTTTGTATTTATGTCAATGTTTCATAGTCTTTTTGCATTCGTCAAACGTCTACTCTACAGATAATATCTCTAGTCATTGCACAAAAGTCCGTCACAGACAAAGATACTGACGGTAGAAGAAAATAATTTCCCAATATAAATACAAAACTTGACGATTGACACCGTCTTGGATTTCCATGGACTTAGATATAGCGAGACCATTTCCGGATAAGCGTCAGAGTTTTCCGTATTAATGCGATAGCGGTCCGAGCAACCTGAATGTCGAATGTATTGTCTTAATCTTTGATGCCTGCCATGCATGCTAATAGGTTCTTCATGAGATATTCCCACGTCTGTTTGGTAGAAACCGCACGATTAAGAGCACAGGAAAACAAATGTTTGTAGCATTTAACAGAACCGAAGCAAATAAAACCCAAAGAAATGAGTTGTTGGTGTTAATCCACATTTGATTGTACGCTCTATGATCGGATATTGTGTTGATAAATAGGTAGAAGAGAGGGCGTAAACTTGTTTTTTCAGGTTACTATATAGAATGATAGGTTTAAATTGTGTATATGTGACAAATTGGAACCAATTAAATCTGAAAGTAGCACAAATAACATAACCGCACTAAAGTCATTGAAAACACACCTTTAGTGAAGTTTCAAACATTTATTGTTAAAATGTTCAATAAAAATAATGCAGAAGTTTAAGACCCATTTTCATGATGCTTTAAAGTGATATTTAGTGGCACTTTATGTTTTTAATTTTAATATGCAATGACATTAAACTGTCTCCGATTACTATATCAGTTGGTATCATTTGTGTATATAAAGCTTGTCGAGATTCTAAAATAGTACGACTTTTAACAACATCCTGCCCATTTTCACAACACAGGATGACGTGCCCGTTTTTAAGTATTTCGGCATTATCATGGTATCTGTCTTGAATAAATGTAACTAATAGACATTTCTAAATGAAGTATAGAAAAAAGGTAAAAAGATGTAAAAGAACGAATCACACTTAAATATTTAACATGGTCATGAATTTTATCTTATCAGTAAGTTTCACTCCAGCAAGACTTTCTGTCATAAATCCTTAAAAAGTGAGGGTCGAAAAAGTCAGTGCTTATAAAACAATTTTGGAAATAATTTGTTCAATTTCTTCAAGATGTTCTTTTAAAGCCTATTTCCTAGAAGGAAGATAAATAGTAAATGGATACGTATCAACTTAGAAACTAATTACATGTTTTTGTTAATAAAGCATGTTTAATAGCCTTTACAAACTGATTGTTTAGTAGTAGGCAAGGACATATTAACTAAATGTTCAACAACTATATAAACTAAAAATATCCATGCGACCTTTAAGCGTACATCGGCAAAAGTTACATTGATGGTAAACAGCCCATGAGAACGGTGCCATGCATGGGAATTTCGTATTTACACGAAAAATTAAAGAATGCGTTACTACTTGGTGTGTGTGTGTGTGTGTGTGTGGGGGGGTGTAGTGTATTCATAATTTTTACAATAATAATACACTGTGCAGCAAGCAATATAAGATTGTTAGTATTTCAGTCAGCTGTAAATTTTTAACAAAATAGATATAAAAAGCAGACATTATATATATATATATATATATATATATATATGTGTGTGTGTGTGTGCAATGCATACATTTAATTGAACAACCTGAAATGACAACATAACTAGAAGCGATTGTATTCTGTTAACGTCACCCATAAAGGAACGGCGTGCTATTCTTTTATATTTTATTGAGACCATCAAATACTCGGTATAAAGACGATTTTAAATCGTTGCGACAAACCACAAGTCCCTAGGCATGCCGTGCTAATTGGCAGTGCATTATAACAGATAATCACTTCATCAATTAATAACTTGGACAAAAGCCGGGGTGTTAGCGCGACAAATCGTCAATGCGAGCAAGTGTTTGTATGTCGATTGCTCATATCCGTGCGTGAAGTAATTAGTATTCCTATGGGAACCACCGGTGCACCATTAAATGCAGATTTGTTTCATATTACTTTAAACGGGATTTCATGTTAACTTTATCCCTTTCTAACCAAAACCACATTATTTCATTTCAACGTCACGCTGTCTTGACGATATTCTTACTATACATAATTCTTTCCTTTTTTAAATGATCCATCTGACTTACCCTCCAGAATGTACCCTCAATAAAGCAAATACCTGATTTTTAAATGCAGCATTTCTTGACATTGAGATCAATTTTTCCAATGACAACGTCTCTACTAAAATATTTTACATTTGAGACGATTTCAATTTCAGTATTGTAAATGATCCATTACCGCGACCTTGTGCTACCTCATATGGTATTTACATTTCCAAGCTTACAAGGTTTGCACGAGTCTGTTCTAAAGTAAAAGTCTTCAGTGCTAGACACCGGTTTATAACATAAATTCTTACAACAATGCTTTCCATTCCACTAATTAAGGAAGGCTTTTTCGTTCACAGCAATGATTTTATTGCTTCAAAGGCATAAGTATGAAAACACTTATGCAGTAGCTTTATGAAAATGCTTATACAGGATAAAGAAAATCAAGGATCTTTTCTAAACCTCTTAACAACATTTATTGCTGACGCTTACAACCCGGGAATCCTTCGTTGTACTGCATTACTTGCAGTTGACCCTTTAACAGTCAAGAATTTACATTGCTTTTTAATTACACGATGACCGGACAGGTCGTTGAGACTATATAAAAACAGTGACATAAGGCCGTAATTGGACAGTCACTGCTGGACTTTTGTCTCTTCATTTCTCCTGTCGTATGCTATATAAGTGAGACTAATTGAGCAGTCTCCATGCCCTATACGTGAGATTGCACAGTAGGTATAACATCGGGATTTTTGTATTATTTTTATAAAATATGCCAAATGCTGATAATCCTCGGCTTTTAATAACATAATATATAAATCTCATAACCGATTAACTCCTCGCAATTCTATATTGTTGGCTTGTTTTTTAAATCAAATTCGAAGATTTCCTCCATGTATTTTTTATATAAATTTCACATTTTGATACATCTGACATATGACGTGATGTTTTTTTAAATGTATGACGTCATTAAATTGTTCTTGTCATAAGTCATCGCTTGGGCTGTTTTGTTTTGAACTACTCTGTCATTTACGTTGCCGAGGCTTTTATCTATTGTACATATTGTACATATGTTGATAGTTTATTATATTACTAGTTATTTTGTCTGTACATAGGTTCCTTCAATCAGGTTTAGCGCCTGATACAGGTGTTTCTGTTAGCCGTCTTATTTTGAAGGAATATTTCTGTTTATACTGTTTGATAGAAAAACTTTCAAAAATTGCAGGCTGACCTTTCCAAGGCGGTAGTGGCTGGTTTTTTCTTTTTGTGTGTTATTCTCGTCTCTGTTTTTTGTCAGTTTCAGGTTTTTCCTGTTTTTGCCTGTGTCTAGTGCTAGTTCAGATTGAAATATCTGTGGTTATTCTTAAAGGACCTTTTCATATTTTCCTTATCAAAGAAAACATCAGCGCTTGAACAGGTTTATTCACTTTTTGCCAAATGACCTTTCCAAGACGGCAACTGTCTGGATTTCTATTTTTGTTAATTGACTTGTTCACAGATTTGTTCTTGCTCTTACAATGGACTTCCATACCTGCAGTATGTATAACATCGGGATTTTGGTACCTTATTAAAGGTAATATGCCAACTGTGGATAAATCCTCGGCTTTTATGATATTTTTTTAAAACGTATTTACTCTTAACAATACTGCATTTTATTTCGTTGATTTGGGTTGTTTTCTAAAATTCGATGATTTCTTTCGTACTTTTTACATTTCACTGTTGACACTTTTTTTTTGGCATGTGACGTCATGACATTTTATGATGTCATTTCATTATTCTTTTTATATATCAGCGCTTGTACGGTTTATTTTATCTGAAACTACTCTCTCATTCGGAATTTTAAGGTTGCCAAGGCTTTTATCTATTGTACATAATGTACATATGTTGATAGTTTATTTTATTACTAGTAATTATGTATGTACATAAGTTCACTGTATCTGTTTCAACTCCCGATGCATGTGCTTACTGTTCGTTGGTTCACTTTGACGGTTTTTTTTATTTACACTGTTTGTTTGATAGAAAAGCCTTCAGGAAGTGCGAGGTTGGAGCGCTCCACGAACAAGGTTCAAGCACACCAGTCGGCTCTTTTGCCGGCTGGCCGTTCCGAGGCGGTACCTGATGTTTTTTTTCTTTTTGTGTCTCGTCTCTGTGTTTTCGTCATATTTTAACATTTACCTAGTTTGCATTTGTCTACAGGTAGATAAAATTTAAATACCTTTATTTATTTACCTACTTTCAAATTTCGGTATATACTGCAATGCAATAGGGCTTTTTCATATATTCTTATTCGTTACTTAAAAAGGTTTAAACACAGCTGCCATAAACTTTTCATAAAAAATCCATAGTTCTTATCACTTTGTCGACATTTTTTGCGTCGTTATTTTCACCTGACAGGCAGAAGTTGTCATACCTATACGAAATAACTTAACACATCGTCGGCATTTACCGATGCTAGAAAAGTAAAAAACTGACATTATGACGTTATAAATGAGACATTTTGTGAACTCCAAGATTTGCAAAAAAAAAAAAAAAAAAAAAAAAAAAAAAAAAAAAAATGTAAGGTTTTCATTATCATGTTATCAATATTGACTATTGTCCTTTGTGACAATTCATTCATAAAGAATGTATAACATGTGTACTTGTATATGAAACGATCTTTGGTGATAATGTCCAGTCCGACGAAAAATATCGGACACTTCCGAACCCACTCATTGTACACAACGATTTTAACTCAGACTTTACACTAAACGTCGCCGTGAAAGATTGTAAATGTAATTTTGCGGTTCATATCAAACTCATTAGATATCACATTTAATAATAACTGCTAGATTTTCTCTTTTTAATGTTTAATATCTCCTGTCAGTATATCCTTTTCTTTTCTGTTGTCTAGGGCTATTTTTTAAACTTTAATATATGATGTAACACGCGTATGGCCTTGTCACACTTTTTTATTTTTTATTTTCGAAACCTGTCTTTATTATTTTTTCCCTGTGTAAGACATTCAAATCTCAAATTAGTTTTGGCTATATATGTATATATATTATTAGAATTCTCAGGTTGTATTCCTCTTCGTCAAACAATTCTTAAAGTATTTTTATTCTATTAGCAATCATACGTATACAACCACAACACGAGTACCTTAGTAAACACAGCGGTTATTAGACATCTGATTCTCTGGACAAATTTAATTCAGCCTCAATCGAGGATAGTATTTCTCATTAGCCTTAGTTGTGTTACACCATAAAACAGTCCCCAGGCTTTATCTAACCTGATCTCATTAGGTCTCTAAAATCCTAAAGATATGTACTGCCAAAGCTGGCTTTGTTGTCAGGTTATTATTAAATGGATTTAATACTACACCACGCAATACATGTACCACGTGTCACTCCTACGAAATTATTAGTGATCCTTAATAGCCAATTTAGAGGTTTAATGTATACATGTTCACGTATCCATCTTGTGTACTTAGTATAACTAATATACTTATTTTTGTAGTTACAAAATAACTGCCATGGTTTCATCTCAAATATTTTCCAAGCAGTTTAAGTCGATGTGCAAAAATGGTGTACTTAGTATGCCTTATATACGTACATTTGTGTGGTTACAAAATAATTGTCACGTATTCAACTTACAAGAAATATGTCCCATGCATGTTTAGTCGACGTGCGAAAATAGTATAAAACATTATAGGGCGATCAATTTTTATGAATAATAATTCTAGACCAAAGCTGGTAAGTTTATTTAACCAATGTATATGACCGGCCGCAGTAGCTCAGGTGGTAGAGCGTCGGCTTGCGGATCAGGAGGTCGTGGGTTCGAACCCCGGCAGGGTCAAACCAAAGACTTTAAAGTTGGTATTAGTGGCTTCCCTCCTAACGCTCGGGGCTAAGGGGACATCATTACGCCTGACTCGTCGGTATTAGTATAATGGACCGGCCGGGTTCAGTCCCTGGGCACCTCATAAGTGCCCCTGTGCTAAAATGATAGAAATGTCGCTGCGCACTATCGGCAAAAATGCCGGCTAATCCCATCCCATCCCAATGTATATGATATACTTTGCAGTCTGAGAAGCGAAAAACACATAAACCCTTCTGGTTATTGAAATCGTGTATTATGGCATAATTGTTTACAAGAGTCGAATTGAAACAGGAAGATTATAACTATGTGTTTTCTATAACTTGTTAAGGTCAACAACATAAGCTAGGCAAGACTGACCAGCGCAAGTCCACAAATTAAACGTAACCATGAATTACAGCGATCAACTTTCTGTGTAATGAAACCTCTGAAATGTATCCAGATTTTATTTTACTGCTACGTGACTGTTAACTTTTTAATTGACCTTAAGTGGTTTGACGTTGTACGATTTCTCTGTCATATTTTAGACGTTTTAAGAAGTAACATCAGACTTATTGTAATGTACGTTAATATAAGTGTAAGTTGAGTCGATTTCTTGGTTCCGTTTCATGAACAGTCGTAATAAGTTAGGAACAGTTCTAGAACACTGTTATGTGTATATATGAGTTTGAGGTTATCGTCAGTCCTAGGAGTGATTAAAACACACTTTAGCAATCGTCTCTAAAGTACAGATAATATATCTAGCCAGTGCGCAGATGTCCGTCACAGACAAAGATACTGACGGTAGAAGAAAATAATTTCCCAACATAAAAACAAAATCACCGTTTTGGATTTCCATGGACTTAGATATAGCGAGACCATTTCCGGATGGTCAGAGTTTTTCGTATTAATGTGATAGCGGCCCGAGCAACCTGAATGTCGAATGTATTGTCTTAATCTTCGATGCCTGTCATGCATGCTAATAAGTTCTTCATGAGATATTCCAACGTCTGTTTGATGGAAACGCACGATTAAAAGCACAGAAAAACAAATGTCTGTGACATTCAACAAGACGGAAGCAGTAAATCCCAAAGAAATGAGATGTTAGTGTTAATCCCCATTTGATTGTACGCTCAAGAATCGGATAATATGCTAATAAATAGGTAGAAGAGAGGGCGTAAACTTGCTTGTTTATATAATTATGTAGAATGATAGGTTTATTGTGTAGGCGACAATTGGAAACAATAAAAATAAGATCATGATGCATAATAGAATCCTTGAAAATACATGACAGGAAATGGTCACAAAGAGATGTAATACCGTGTCATTTGTTTAAGTAATTATTTTATATAGAACTGGAAAATGTGAATGAATCCCTTTGCAGTTTTTGCTTAAGCATGTTTGAAAAAATGAATATCCTTTCTATGACATATTTTTGTTTATATATTGCTACGTCCCAGCTGTTGCGGACCTTATAAGGAGAACATCTAAATATTGGGTGTCGTGATTGTTCTTTTTCTATCTCTTTAAATGATCTTGTAGTTTTGTAGGTCAGGGGCCACACGTACGTCAATAGTAGTAACGTTTTAATAAAGCTTCGATTGGAATTGGTCAAGATTGAAGCAAAAATAATACAACAAATAATATAAATAGTCCACATACAACAGTTCTGACGGTATTCTAATAACACAGACGTCCTATTAATTTAGCGTCTAAAAAAAGAACAATGTCTTAGTATAGTATTACTAAATATTCTCAACAAACGCCCAAGTACGCCAATGCAATAATCTCGTATACATAATACGGTAGCTAGTTTAACAAGTATGCGAATGACTAAGGTCCAACTCCATAAACGGCAGTTCAATAAAATAAATGTAAACTGATTCGTTTACTTATAATCTCATAAAAATTCGCATTTATCTAATGCAAATTACTTTAAGAATAACGGAAGGGTAGGTACAGATGTAATATAAATGAGCACCGACTGTATTATATCTTATAATAAACACTTAATGCAGTAATAGAACAAAAACATATTGATACGATGCGCTTGCGAAAGATTTGAATTTATGTGTCTAAAAAGTTTTATGATGTAGCTTTTATACATTTATAATGAAAATACGAGACTTTATGTACCTTGCTAATATTAATATTCTGTCAAAGTGCAGTATTAATTCCATGTAATGACAACTAAGCCTGGCATTATAAGTCTTTAAGGTTTCATAGAAATATAATGAGATCACGTTAAATAAAGCCGTGATACTGTCTTATGTTGTAACACAGCTTAGGCTTATGAGAAATACTATCCTTAATTGAGGTTAAAGTATGAATTGTTTATAGAATAATGTACTTAAAGAAAAACTTGATGAGGACAAATACCAGAAAAAATATCTCCTAAAGCCACTAGTACATCAACAGATTGTCGTCCGTTGTGACCGTATAACATAATGCAATTAAAATGTAGACAGACATAATATTTAAAAGTCGGGTTATAGCAATAAGAACAATTGAAATATTTTGTCTAACCGGTTTATTGTTGGTATAATATTTTCAATATGTACTGACTACCTTATTTAAAAAGAAATCAGCATTATACGTTAAACAATTTGAAGTAAATAACACCTGTAAGACGGGATTGATCTTTTTCTATAATTCAACAACGTTACACAATGTGATATTAAATGCTTGTTGACGTAAATTTCTTAATACAACACAAAATGCACATTTTTTCTACTATTTAGCCCATTAAAAACAATACACATTTATTTTATCTCCGTTTTTTCAATAGAAAGGGCATTTTCCTGTACAAGTTACGAAATCGCAACACGACAAATAATGACAAAAACATAATGTATGGCAATAATGTTGCGTTACATAAAATTATGCAAAACACCATTTTTAATACGGTTAATCTGTCTTATGATTGCCTAAATAAACCTAAACAAACCAAAGATTTTTCTAGACCATTTCAGGCAAATAAAAAGCCACATTAGCCTGTCCCAAAGCGAAATGTTAATGAATGTATATTTGTAAATACGGAGAGGACGTTACATATGTTGTTAAACATACTTTGTTGTCTAATCCAGAACTTTCATACTCAGGTATTTTTTGTTTGTCACAATTTGTCAAATAAAAGAAAAGTTAAACTAACCATTGCCTTTTTCGGTTTGGGCTGAAATCGAACCTAGGTAAGTGGACTGAAAAGTCAATTGGTATAAAGTCTACTACATGGCTCGGCTTTCCTGAATTGGTTGTAAAGACAGGAGGTGATTCGCTTTTGTTTCGTTCTTGACATTTTTGCGAACTGCATTACTTCAACACATATTACCATGCCAGTTCATTGTCAAAATTCTATTCCAACAAAATACACAATACAACATTTTAATTGCACAAAACATATACATGTTCATAGCAATACAATATACTACATCTCAGCACGATTGAGACAGATGATTTTCAGAGGAGTAATTGTAAAATACATCAATGTAATAATATGTAACAATTATGTCATTATAAAGTTATTCTTAACAAGCACGATAAATAGATTTACTTCAATTATTTATAATTAAAGATGTATATGACATAAGATTTATAAATATTTGCAGTGTAGGCCATGTAAAATAGTATGGTCTGATTAACCTTTTTCTTAGATTAAGATTTTAGAATCTAGATTTTTGTATCATTTATAAAATAAGTCATGATTTGTTTGACGAATCTTTTCAAATATCATAATTTTGTTTTTGTAACATTCAGATTAAGTGTATACTTGTTGCAATATCATTATACATCATTTAACATTTATTGTAGTGACTTGCGGCTTTGAGCGAACAAGGCTGCATCATCTGCAAATAGTAAAATACAGGCATTTTTATCACCAAGATTCATAATTCCATTGCAGCAGCTAATCACAGCAAATTGATTCAAGGTCATGAACAGTCGATCTATGAGCCCATTTACTAGTCACCATCCAATGACGAGCCAACATTCCAGTTACTGCTGTCACCGATAGTAATTGACGAATTAACTATCTATAACAGAAAATACCTTCCAATTAGCTTGATACGCCCAGGGCTATTGTCGCTCTACAAAACGATTAACAATCATTTGAATAACGCACGCGTGATGTCCCAAAAGAATATACTGCAATATATGCAGTTCCTTAAAACGTGGCCAAAACAACAACATGACAAAAACAAACTAACAAAACAAACAACAACTAAATAGCAAACAACAACAACAAAACGAAATTGCTGCGTGTAAGGTTAACATTAACAATCTACCACTTATATACATAATAGTGTAGATTCTCATTATATAACTCATAGATATACTTGGCTCATCTTTATTAATTACAAAAGCTGATAAGCCTCTGATTAGAGGTATTTAACGTTCTAAAAATCTGAAAACGGTTGTTTTCTGTTTAAGCAAATTTACTAAAACGTATGGGTATTAGTATGAATGTTCATGCAAGTTTAGTGAAACTTTCAAAATAAAAGCAGGTATTGATAACACACAATCATACACTGAGGCGAAACTACCTTACAAAACTTTATAAGACAACCCAGACCTATCCTGGCACCAAAATGGCATATTATTATTAGTTTTCGAGATATATTGAATTGAGTTGTTTCTATTTCAATATATTGTTTGCATTAAACATTTTAACCGTGACTAATCAAACAAGTTGATGGCGTGTGCGATATGCAGAACGGCATTTCGTGTTTTAAGGCGTAATCTGTGACTTTCAATAAGTGCAATTATTTTTTGACCATAGGGCATACTTTAGGCTTAAGGCAAAGCATCCGTTTCTAAACCCCATTACCCCCTACCACCACCACCCTACTCAGCCCCCACCCCCTTTTTCATGCATACCTGGTATACATAGTTTACCGCCACGTAATACAATAATGCTCCAAAATAACCCTGATCCTTACGTTAAATATATCATCTAAATATATCATCAAGTAATAAGTCAGAAATTCCAAATTCTTTAACAGATCTTAATTTTTGCTCA
The DNA here is from genome assembly GCA_007844125.1 of Sinonovacula constricta. Classification (NCBI taxonomy): domain Eukaryota; kingdom Metazoa; phylum Mollusca; class Bivalvia; order Cardiida; family Solecurtidae; genus Sinonovacula; species Sinonovacula constricta. Next base: position 48,573,526 of record CM017559.1, on the reverse strand, counting down.
ACTTATTTCACTTTTTTCATAGAAATATGATCCGCAATTATAAATTTGCAACAAATATAATCATAGGTAAATTCTTATTTATATATTTGTTTTGTTCTTTTGGCGCATTCATTATTCCTGTATGATATGATGTTCAGATATGAAGTAAGTATAAGATATCAGTCACTCCGACTCATAAAAATCTTTGTTGACAATGTATTTAACGCATCACTTAATGTCTGCGACAACAAGACAATCGTTTCAACCTGACACCCACTGCACTACTGTTTTTTTTTATTAAAAGAAAGACCAATAACAAAGGTGAAATTCTAAGTTAACACAACAACAAACGGTTTTAATTTTTTCTCCTTTTTGTTTCGGATAGGCATCGTGAACTATAACATAATAGGCAAATCGGTCGCTTGTTTATTCTTTGTTTTCATATATCGACATTTAAGTGTAAAGAAATAAGACGCAACACTATTTTCACTGCAGTAAGATTGTAATTTAAACTAAGTTTCACAACATTAAAGCGATAAAAATAGGTCTGTTTTATGGTTTTATGTAAAATTATGAGATAATAACAATAAAAGATATAATCAATAAACACCTCACCATAGACCATGGTGATCTAATTCAAAGCGACAATTTTATTGACATGTTCAGCTAAAGTCTGATTTTCGTTCTAAGTACGTCCAAAATAGAATATAGACATCTTAAAAAGTCATCTTCCTTAAAAACACTTACAACTTTTACTGCCATTCCATGTGTTGTGATGTCAAATTGACATTTAAATTTACATGAAACTTAAAGTTGAAAAGCTGTACAAAACAATTTGAAAATTATTGACTGAAAAATGTTCATGCACATGCGCACGCGCACTAATATATGACACTGAAACATGCTCGTACACACAGCAATGTTAAACTTTATAGACATGGTAATTAGAGTGTGTCTATGCCATTTGTGATTCATTGATTTAGCACAATAAGCCCACTGTTTATCTAGTTGAAGTAAACGATCAATACAAGCACTTTTCATCATTTAAAAGGTTTTGTAGCCCTATACATTAGTAGGACTCAAAGTTTTACTGTTTTACTTTATTATTGCACTGTTACTGATTTTGTTTGTTTATTTGGTTTATCGTCCCACCAACAGTGTTTTAGTTATCTGGAGACGGTGTCCACTTGAAGCATATATAGTGCTGCCTTCACTGTGTATAGCATGTCGTGAACACCTGGCATGATACCATACCCAGTCACATTATCCTGACACTTTGCCAACCAGTTGTGGAACTACCCTTATATTTGCTTGAGCGTTAGCAAGGGAGCTATACCACAACGATTTTTAAAGACTTTGGTATGTCGCGGCCCGGGATCGAACCCGAGGTCTTCATTACCTGGAGCCGACACTCTACCGATTGCGCTGCCAGGTCCGGTCTACTGTTACTGAATATTTACTTGATGCAATTTTACTTTGTTTCTATTCGCGTCCATTGTCGGTCGCAAGCATATATGGTTGTGATTATTTGTTTTTGTCAGCTGCCACGTAAGACTGTCAACAAAACATGTTCAATCAACGGCATATTAATATGAACTATAATGGAAAAGCATTATTCTTAATTGGCTTGTCATCGCCAAACCATCGAAAGTGAATTAAAATTTTAATTTGGGGTTTTCATTAACAGTGTCAACGGTTGCCTTTCAGTCGATGCTTAAAATAGGTCTAAAGGCTGGTCTGTAGTGCATAATTTATAGAAGTATCGTAGTAGCAACCACAAGAAACCTATCCTAAATAGGTAAAAAACTTCAAAACTAACATTGACAACAAAGAAAAGGACACATTAAGCCCCTGTCGCTCTTAAAGTTTTAGCAATACATTATTAAAAATATTCTACTACGGTGGCCAGACATATTGCCTTAGTCTGTACAGAATTGAGTGCAGATCATAATCAGACTTTCCTCGAGGGAATAGGCTGATCTGGGTTTTCAGAATGTGCCAAAGTCATAGTTATATGTACTCATTAGGCTAAAGACCTGTATAATGGTTTTCCAAAGTAAATTAAACAAGTAATCAAGAAAGCCAATCAAATAGAACACGTTGAACACAAATTTAATTCTGCTGTATATATTTTTTTTCTAGTTATCTCATGTGGGAAGACGAACTAAAATTTTGACCTTTTGTCTAAAACTTTTTTGCCTGATCGTTTTATTTCGACAGTTTCTCGTACTACCATTTGTACCTGTGTCTACTTGTTACAAAGAATCTCACTTATATCTATATAAACATGATTTCTGTTAAGGACTGTATGATTAGTTCCATATTTGCTCTTTCTTATCCTAAACAATCATATATGATACTTATAAGATATTCATAGTATATTCTTATGAATATATTTTAATTCTGAATTTATAACCAGTTATTCCTGTCACAGATTTGATTTATAATGTCAACGAAAGATTAATTCTTATTAGTACGTATATATATATATATATATATATATATATATATATATATATATATATATATATATATATATATATATATATATATATATATATATATATATATATATATATATATATATATATATATATATATATGTATGTATATATATGTTTTCTTTCTTAACAAAAAGCCAGTCCATCCGTATATATTCTTCTTCTTATTATTCTTAATTTTGTTATCTCTGCTCTTTTGTATGATGTTTTCAAGAGGATATAGAAAGTTTAGTTCAGCCCCTACATGTTTGCTTAACACGAGTACATGTAGAAAACATCTGTGCTTATTTGTGTATAAATGTATCTCTTACTATCGTTTGCGGCTAATGAAAACTCAAGTATATAATTAGCATTAATTAACAAGATGATGCATGCTATGATGTACTCTCATTGTGTTAATGAGAAACGATGGTAGATTAGTCAATAACGTTCTGTTCTTTTTTTAACTAATAATTAAATATGATACAACTTAATTGTTTAAGTCTGTGACATTTTGGTGAAAGGAGATTTCCAGCATAATACAATACAACAAAGCAATGCATACATATATAAACATAGCATAAACATTTTTTTTATTTCCAATTTCGATAACAGCCTGTGAAATGTTATATAAATAGCGAAGTATAATGTCTTAGTACCCCTACATATAAATACAATCTAATAGTCGTAGTTTACAATGAATTGCCAAGTGAAAGATTTGCCTATAATGTTATGGTACATGTAATGCCTTTGCAACACAAAAAAGAGCAAAATTTGGAAACGTTTAGTAATGTGTTCAATCAGAATTTCACATTGGTGTTTTGTTGTGTTATTCGTGTTTCTTTAAATACAGCTAAGTACTTTCGTATTTCAATTACGTTAATTTCTGGTTTGTCTTGGAAGCTTCCGTTGCTTAGCGAAATGCAATTCTCTAGCGCATATTTTAACATTCAAGTAATTTTTGAAAACAAAATTTGTTTAGACTTACAAATATTTATTTTTGTTGTCTATGTGTTTTGTCACATATTGTACAGCAAAGTAATTTTAATTGAAAGCATTTGCTGAACATGCGAAACGTAAGATTCCACTATATAATTGTTCATTAGAGCCAAACCGAGCCGTCAAGTTGGCTTGAGTGACTCTTTATCAGTGGCCTTAAAATAAGAGTGATGGGTATCCGACATCATCTATATAGAGAAGGTTAACATAGATAAAAACTGGTTTCCCACACAATCACACTCTGAAAACATTTACTTACTTATACTCGTACTTGTGAAACTTAGACATACATAAAATAACTCATGCTTTGTGTGCCATTTAAGCAGCTTATACAAATGTATATAATACTCAATCGAGTCAATAACAGTTTTCTACAAAAGATCTAGGAATAATCGTGCTATACAATTGTATTTTAAATACAACATTCGATGGGCCATTCCAAGACAGGTGATGTCTGTTTACATATACCTGTTTGCTCAATAGTAAATATGTGAAGCACGTGGCAAATGGTTGGTGAACTTTATGCAAAAGAACATATGCGTTTTGTTTGTGAGCCTGTAATTCAAGCAAGTGTGGTAAGCGTGAACTAAAATTGCCAAAATAACGATCGTGGGAGGCTTTTAGTACATATACGTTACTGTCCATTACGTGGGTAGGTACATGCAAAAGAACTGTCGAAATTTTTCATTAAGATCGAGTATTGTCGTGCATGTGATTAATAAGAAAGCGAATTGTGTACCTTAAGATAAGGCAGTTTATGTTCACTTCACAGTTCACAGTTTCATTTTTCGTACAACCGTAAACACTATATCTACAGTTTTTTTTATTATTTGCAGGTACACTGGGTAGAGCAGCAGGTGGCAAAGTCAAGGTCGAAGCGTCAAACGTTCAACGATCCGGACTGGAATTCGGAATGGTACCTGGTAAATAGCCGCTTTTAAAACTACGTAGGATTATATTGTACCTGTTTATCCCGGCAAGATCTTAGAGTATCTGGTTCCTTACTGATTTCTAGAAAATATAACGTAAAGTGTACCTAAGAATAGCTCTGTTAACCGTTTGTATCATTATTTGAATTATATATATATAATTTAATTAACATTGATCCAGCATAAAACTAAACTGTACATTTAATTATAAAAATAACTCGGAATGCTTTATTTCGCTTTTTTTGGTAAGTTATTTTACACTGATGTTTGTGTCTGCAGCAAGACGCCCGCGATGGTAACGTTCACCTCCCTAAACTGGACCTGAACGTTGTGGCTGTCTGGAAGAAGAACATCACTGGACATGGTGTGAGGGTGTCTGTTCTGGACGATGGTACGCTTAAAAAGGGGTCGACATAAACAACCCTATCATGGTGTTTTAACATTTAGCTCGTGCTGAAATCTACTGGTACATACGAGCAAATATTTGTAGACATTGAATAAAAATAGGAAGACAACATCTTATGTTATTGTTGCTTTCAAGACTACAGAGAATCGGAAATAATTTAGAATATACTAAAACATACATTAACAATACATAAATTGATAAAAAAGAGCTAATATATGAACAAGGTTGATATAAAATTGCAGCGCTCAACCTTTGTTTTATTATTCTTGTAAGTTGGTTTCATTTTTGTTATAAAATAACTTGCGTCATTATCAGTTATAAATATATTTTCTGAGACTTGGAGTCGAACCACAGACTGGCGTTAGTAATCGTGCAAGATACTATCTGGTTACTGGTTCTACTAAAAACTAAACTACAAATACTTCAAAGAAAATAGGGCTTCCTTTTTAACTGGATTGTCTTTGCAAAACATTTAGTGTCATTGTTATTAATATAAAGATGATTTTTTTCAATTACGAAAGGTAGTTCTGAAAAACAACATAAATGTCTGTCTATGTATGTTAGTAAAGCTGCATATAGAACAATGCATTGACCCTGTGATAATCTTAACCCATTATCGCTTATAAAAGAGTTCGAATAAATCAATTATATTTGATCATCGTCAACAATAAACAGTATGATAAGCATAATCAAAGTCGTGCCATTTTCGGAATATAGAGCTTATATAAAAGGCGGGGTATAAAATCTTGAAAACTCCAGAGTCAAATAGTTTCACGCATTTTTGAACGTACATGTATAAAATCACTGTTCAGATTCATTATAATTATAGAACCGCGTTGTTTGTCGCAAGCGTTTTATTACACAGTTTATTAATTGCAATATTTTGTACCCGTTAATTTGGATTTGATAGGAATTTTAAATTCTTCTACAATCATGAAATATGTGTGTTAAATTTAAAACTTATAATCCATAGTTTACTAAACTAAATAAAATATTTAAAATCATAAACAAAATCCAACTATTTGCTATCCTTAACGATAATGCTAGAGAACGTGTATAAAAACAACACAACAGAAATATTTAGAGCTTGACAATATCACAAAACCTGTCAATATTGAATGTATAATTACACATTTAGCAGTATATAATGTCATGTGATCTGACTTTCTTGTGGATAAATTACAACCATACGTACATAAAGTCGTACTTTCAAAAATCACAATTGAAACAAGAATTCGCCCAAAACAACAAGGTCAATAAAAGCCAACTGGAATAGGCTGTTCATTGTCAATACAACGTAATTAGAAACACCAGCTTTTGGAAAATATAATATAAATGTAGAAAATATATTTGATTATGTTTAATTTGCTTGTAGTTATTCATCTTTGAAAGAATTATAAATTAATGGGGAGTAAACGTATACTTATAAGAACAACAATGATTAATAAAAGTGGCCGGCAGATTTGTTGTTGTCCAAAGAGAATGATAACTTAAAAACGCGGTTTCTTTTTTGTCAATTATCTCTCATAATAGTCTAATTTGCTCTTTGTTATTATATATATGATTTGAATTAACAACATGTTTTATTCTTTCAGGTCTTGAACACAATCATACAGATATAGCAAGTAACTATGTAAGTATGGACTAGAGTGTTATAATATGTACAGATATTACCGAAAATGTCAATAGCGAATATAACATTGCAAACCTTTCAAAAACTTTATGTGCGTATAAATATTGTTTACTTTTCACTTTTATTAATTCATTTTCGCTTTTAAGTTCTTGCATATGTACCAGGTATATTTTATTTATTATTTTATTTATATTGTGAAAACGGTGTTGTGCACACAGTATATGCACACACATATATATAGACGGGATTTTAAATATTTGTCTATTTATTTTTAAACGAATTTTTTAAATTTATGTGGCGGATTTCTTCGAAGTTTTAAAATTACAGAATGTTCGAAAATGAATTCTCTTTTATTTTACCAATTCCAAAACCAAAATTTGAATGTAAAATAATAAGACTTTTACATATATTCGTATTAGACATATTTTTATTATGGTTAAAATCAATTAATATTGTTCACATTTGCTTATAATGTTGAAAGTAATTTCCTCAATGTCACATCTTTTAAATTTGTAGGATCCACAATCCAGTTTTGATTTGAATGATAATGATAACGATCCGTTTCCTAGATACGATCCCACAGATGAAAACAAGTAAGTGAATTAAGTTCAATGCTCTTGGCAACCAGTTGTTATTCTTTATTGTCACAAAAGTATAAAGTAGATTAAGGAATATAAAATATGCTTAAAAACGTACTTGAATCGAAAATACGTGTTTTTCAGCAACGAGTTTATTTTATTTTACTTTTTTTTCAACTAGTATGGGGATTTTTCTGTTTCCCGTCTTGGCATTAAATGTTACACGTTGACATATAGTCATGGTTGTCTGGATAAGATACGTCATCGAAAAGGAAACTTTCTTAAAATGTTTGGAATGGAAACTATGAAAATTTAGAATTATTACATTAATAGAATAGTAAAAAGTGTATACACGATGCATGTTTTAATTACGCAACATCATAGTCAACCCGTTTTTGTAAATAAAAATATCTTCTGCAAGAAACCGATTTAAGTTTAAATGTGACTCTTTCAACCAAATTCGTCGAGATATTCCAGTAAAGCAATGCTAAAATAAATAATATTTACAGGCGGTAATCGTGCTTTGGTGTCGGACTTAAGGTCGTTGGTTCAAACCCAATCTTCTATAGCTTTTTCACATAATTGAGTTAAAGTAATGATTTTGTAAAACGGATATTGTTTTATCACATTTAGATTGCTTTATCATTTTTAAAAAAAAAATCAGCTGTGTTACAAATATTGAGAATTATTACATATAAAATCAAACTGCATATCCTTATGCACGTTTTAATTACGCAACATCAAAGTCAAACCGTATACGACTTTTCTTATTCATAAAACCATGACTATATGTCAACCAAAGCACTAAATGAGCAAAACAGCTGTCGGCATGTATGGCCAATAGAAAACAAAATAATGAGGGACATAATCTTAATTTGGCAGAGTAAGTATATAATGATGGATAACTATGTGCACAGTCATGCAATAATGAGAGCATGTCTCAACAGTTAAATGTGTAACAGCGTCGACGATGCGAAGAGATAAAAACTCTTAGTACCATGGCAAAAGGCACAGAATAAAGACATATTGTCGTTGTGAGACGAATATTACCTGCATAGAAATTGGCTTAAACTCATTTAGCGTAACTAAACAAAAATACAATAACTTTGAAATTCATGCGCAATAAGATTTTTTCGTAATTTATCCAGTCGGGTATTTTAGAAAATTCTTTTTAAATAGAGCCTTGTGCAGTGTTAAATGTTAAATACGAAGAAAAATCAAGACGCCTGACAGACTTAATATCTTCCATGCAAGTATTGAAAATAAATCATTTTCGACCAATTCAGTTTTGAAAACTCTGGGGCCAAACTGTCGGTTCTTATTTAATTTCGATTTTGCGATAAAGCTTTATTGTTGTTGCTACTGGAAAACAAATATTCTCACCACGTGAGGCATTTACTTAAAATGTCACAGCGCAGCAGTTGGTTGCAAGTGTGGACGAATAGTCTAGCACATTGATAGAGTCTGACAGAGATCCTACCGGCCGTTCTTTGCAAAATCTGACTAAATGTGTATGCATGTAGATTTATAACTAACCAAAAGCATTTTATATGTAGATTTTCCAAATACGTGTTTCTGGTAATTTCGAGAAATTTGTTTAACAAAGAACTTCGATTATAACAAACTAAAATTTCCAACTGAAATCATAAGTTCAGTTATGGCTATTTACAACACTTCGCTTTGATACCATAGACAACAATATCGCTGACGTTAAGTGTTACGTCTGCAAAAGTACTTTTAGAATAAAATGGCAGTGTAGCATACAGCTAAAATCGGGGATCTCTAAGAAAAACAAAAAGCATTTAACCATTTTAAATATCATAAGAACAATGGCTTTTGATACGACTAACGATAAATATGCTTGACAGACTTAATACCTTTCATGCAGATATTTGAAATAACTCATTTCAGACCAATTATGTTATGGAAACTGTTAGGCCAAACAGTAGGCTTCTAGTTCATTGCGGATTTCCGATCCGATTTTATTGCATTTGATGATTGAAGACAAAACGGTCTCGCCCCGTGAGACATTTACTTAAAGACAGCACAATGGGTGTTCATATATAGACGGATTGCCTAGCACACTGATGGCATGCTGCAGAAATTATTCTGTACTTGTCAGGAAAAGTCTTGGAGAACAGCGCTTGTAATAAGAGTCTTAATATAATAAAGTGTAATAACTTTGTACTAGTATTGTAACGTTTGACAGTTTACATCCAAAATATATTTGCAACGCATGAATGGTAAAAAGGATTGCGTATTTTCCAGAGACATTATCAGTAAATATTGACAGCTTGGGTAGGAAGTGTCTATTTCTTACATAAGGTGCTAAAATCTAACCGCTTCAGTCATTATAGATATGTATGTACAGCCCCAAAGGAAAGAACTAAACAAGTATTGGCCAACCTTATTTTGCAGATTATAAACAACGTGTGTTTTATGATAAACGTAAATGGATACTTTAATTTCAGAGTTATGCGTATGTAATCAATGTAAAGCATCAGTCTTATATGAAAATGTACAATCGATCGGTGTCTTGGTTCGCACAATCTTCTCTTCTTTAAGAGAAACTACCATAAAAAGTTAAAACGCCGCATACCGTTTCAAAAAGATATTTCTTGTATATGTCTTTTTACACACTAACTAGTTTTGACGCCCGTTTTATTTTTTGTCATGAGGTCTTAACGACATTTGTGCACTTATTGACTGAAAAATCTTTCTTTGATATATTCGTTATTTAAATTTATTCATCTTATATGCTGCTATATGCTGCTTGATCAGAACTGCAGAAGATTTGGCTAAAGTTTGTAACATTTCATTATCGTCCATTATCGTTTGCATTGTTTTGTCTAAAATAAATCATTTATGTTGATGCCAAAAAGGAATTTGTATAGATTAAATTTGCTAAGTAAAAACTAACATAAGTCGTACGTTGTTTTTTCTATACACACTAGTTGGAGTCGATGTGTAAGTAATGGAACAGCGTGTACGATGCTGCTACTGCACGTAGATAGATGTATGTTTGAATTTTTAAAGGATAAATTGCACGAACATTAACTTGGTGTCCCTGTTAGAATGGAACGAATTTTTGGACATCCGTTTACGGAAGCACTATGCTATGTATACTATGTTTAGTCATTGACATTCTGAAAAGTAATTGCTTACGAATGCGGTTTTCAGGATTACAGTTATGCACATTTCCACTCCCACCTAAGGTATATTTGCAAACCAATCCAACATTGTTTCATCAATATACTATTAGATTTTTTTTCAAGGCCGCAAATATAAATGCAATAACAAATATGCAATTATATACACATTCAGCTGACGGTCAATTTAAAAAGAACAATTAACACATTTTGCAAATACCTTAACAGTTACGGTGCACGTGTATATTGTACTGGATTTTTTTTTAAATGATGATAAACATTATAGAAAATAATTACCAACTATAAGCTTGTCTTGACTTATTTACGTATATAATTTGCTAATGACCGGCTTAGTCAAATTGAATACATTCAGATTAGCAAGTTCCGAAAGGAGCTTTATGACCAATATCTGCACTGTTTGCTGCTGAGTTTCAAGCAATATGTCGTGTTACCTTTGTACGTGATGGTAAGCAAATATCTAAGATTGCATTTCTATTGATATTAAATTCAGAATACACATTTTACTTTCCACCATAGACACGGGACCCGCTGTGCCGGAGAGATAGCTATGGCCGCTAACAATGGATTCTGTGGCGTGGGCGTGGCATATAATGTCAAAATAGGAGGTAAGTGACAAGTTAACATAGCTCTTATTTTGTACAGAAATTTTAACCATAACCCAAAATCTTATTTCGACGTCATTTAGTCATACTCTTTCAATTTAAGCTTTAATTTTATTACAATGCATGTGTTCTGAGAGAAATGTTATGTAAAGCCGTCACATACTTAATTTGATTTACCCAATTTACCACTCAGTGACTGTCTTCACAACACAAGTTTAATCTGTTTCTTTGTTATTATAAAACAAAGACCGGTAGATTGGTTTTATGGCATGAAAGTAGCTCACTATTTCTTTATGCTGGTTACTTCTCATGCATCCCGTTTAATTGAAGAGTCTAAGTTAAGGTCTTTAATTGTTTGGTCTCGGCTTTCTGTGTAAAGCAGTTACTCTATATTTACTGCGGACGTGGTTTGAGGAAGTGCTATAAGAGGTATTCTAGTCCCTGAAATGTATAAGTGTAAGAATTCTATATGCATTTAGGTGTTCGTATGTTGGACGGCACGGTGACGGACGAACTGGAAGCTGATGCCATAGCTTACAACCACCGTTACGTTGACGTTTACAGCGCCTCCTGGGGGCCCAATGATGACGGCAGGACCGTAGAGGGGCCGGGGAACCTGGCGGGCAAGGCTTTCGTAAAAGGAATCACAGAGGTGAGGGGCATAGAACATCTTGCGGTTTGCTTTACGTGTATATTTTGTGTGAGTGCCTTCCAGTCAATAGACAGAAAAGGAAAGATTATTTATGCAAAGATTTACTATATGTAAGTCAAGACTTCTATTGACCGTTTAAAAGTTATATATGTATTGAAAAAGCACAATGTTGTCATTTGTCATTTTATAAATTATATCAAATGCATCGAATATTACAAAGATAGACAGAGTGTGATAGATAAAAAATACTTGCTACTTTTGAGCAGTCAGCATATGGATCTAATTTATTATTAACCATGTGTTAAAAGAGAGTGAAGTGAAGTGAAGCGTGGCTTACATATAGTAAAGCAGTGATATTGTACTATCCATTCATTATTTCAAGGATTGTGACGGAAAGGGCGTCTTGAACATCGGGGATTCTAGCGTTGGATAACTGCAGGATAACTGCGGTATTGCAATATACATTGTAGATGGAAATTCGGTGCACATTATATGTACCCCGTTCGCCTTTGTCTAGAGGTAGATTAAAGTTAAATATCTGTGGAAATTTTGATAGGACCTTTTCTTATTTACCTATTATATCTATATATAATCTTGTTCATTTATTACATGGTCGTGGCGGAAAGGGCGCCATATTCGCAGGCTCGTACGGCAAATGAGGATCGTTTCAGGACAATTTCCCAACGACCAATTAACCTGGATAAATGCGTCAGTCTTAATAACACGCCGTATTTTACTTTTTACTTAAGGGCCGTGGCGGTAAGGGCGTTATATACGCATGGGCCTCTGGCAATGGCGGCTCGTTCCAGGACAATTGTGACTGCGACGGCTACACGGGCAGCATTTACACCATCTCCATTAGCAGCGCCTCCCAGCAGCAACAGAAACCCTGGTACGCCGAAAAATGTGCGTCCACTATGGCCACCACATACTCCAGTGGAGCATACAATGACCAACGAATTGTAAGTACTACAACAAGGTTTTTTTCTCTGCAATGTCGTCACCTTTTGTAAATACCACTTAGTTTGACGACCTTTAATGATTGGTGACATTGAATTTTACTTTATTGAATAACCATGTATTTATAAAAATATGAGTATCTTACAAATACGTTGTTTAGTTGTGTATTGACTTTTGTGATATTTTATTAATACACTCATCAAATTCTTACAACTTTGTAGCTTTGTAGTGGTTATTTACATTTCATTTCTGTGGTAATTCTCGTGAACCTTTTTCATATTTTCCTGATTATTTGCAATTTAATGTTTAAAGTTTAAATCCAACATCATACTGGCTGATTTTACGTGTTTAGCAGGGTCCTTTTGCTTCTTTTTATACGAGTTGATAAAATGGTTTTACATTGGTTTATCGGCTATGCGAAAGTGGCGTGAATGTTTGAAGAAAATGAAGTCTTGATTTTTTCTGCTTCAACAAATACAACATTTATGACATACTCAACAGCTGATGTCGCTTTGTGGTTTCAACAACGGTGGCTATGTATTTTTAAAATTTAAGACTAATTTAGTATCTTCTTATGTAACAATACCTACTTTACAAATAATGTATCTGGAAATAACAATAACAAGAAATATGGAAAAACTCACAAACGTTTTTCAATATCCCGCATTTTTTCATAAACATATCCAACAATTCAATTGTATAGTAGAGACCAACATTTATTATGTACTAAATATCTAAACGTTTTAATTGTGTATTCAAAATGCCTGACTTTGTTTCTGGACAAAAACATTCAAAACATCTAAAAGACTTAGATATAAATATAATTATCGGTACTGTACTCGGCTACTTCCTGTTCTAGGCGAGCGCTGACCTCCACAACAAGTGCACCCAGGGACACACGGGCACTTCGGCTGCAGCGCCTCTGGCGGCGGGAATATTTGCTCTCGTGCTAGAAGCCAAGTAGGTTAATAGAAAAAAGGTTTATTTTTATCAATTTGCTGGAGTATTTATTTTCCTTCCAGTATGTTATTAGCATTCTTATAAGCGAAAAACATGGACTACTAATATTATTTGCAGCAACCATATATTCTCGCTTTCGCACTAATGCCTATTCTCGCCATAAACCTTTTCAAATGTAGACGTCAACATGTTTTTGTATTTCAATAAGTAACATTCAAGCGGAGGAAATAACTTCATACAGAATATATATTCTAAATGGGCAGTGGGTGACAATACCAGCCGGAAGAAGTAAACAGCTAGTACATACCAGTTTGTTTATACAATTACACTATAGCATGCACATGAAAAATGATTGTCTTGATAAATAGAATTATTGTAAGAGGACCATTTGTCTTGGTCATATTTTAGTTGCAAAATGATTCAGTGTTGTGTAGTTTCTCCGTTTATTTGAACCACCAAAAACAATGTAGATTTGGTAGAAGGGATAAATAGTGTATGGTCCCTAAAGGGTGGTATCCGTCGTTGGGAACAAATCTTTTTTTTCTCATATAACCAAAAAAGTCATTGTTACCTGAAAAGGTCCTGCAAAAGGCTGTTTGTTGGTGCTTTAGATCTGTGTCAAGTATAAACTTTTAAAGTTAGAAAACTACGCGACCACTTACTTTTAGGATCGCCTTAGATTGTCATCCGGGTAATCCGCTCTAACGTCGACATTTGTTTTAAGCGGTGATCACTATCGCGCTTTTTACAGAGTTGGAAAGAATAAACAATTTGAGTTTTTTCTTGATTGTTACTGTCTAACGATAAAGTTAGTGTTCAAAATCGTATGTCTTTAGATTAGTGAGAGTTTATGCAAAATAATGCCTAAACTCCTCCCCTAAAGCAGAGGTTAGATATTGTTATATGAATGGGATATAGGCAAACTGTCGGAAACCACCTTTAACTGTCAATAATTTCTGTTTGCATAAATAAATTGTCAAAAATAACATGACAACACTCCCAATCATCTTATAGTCCAGAGCTCACGTGGAGAGACATGCAACACATCGTCACGTGGACAGCTGAGTATTCGTCACTTAAGGACAACAATGGCTGGAAGCAGAATGGGGCGGGGCTTTGGGTAAACTCCGCCTTCGGTTTCGGTCTCATGAATGCCGCGGCCATGGTGGAACTGGCAAACCCCGCCACCTGGAGACGAGTGCCTGAGAAATCCAACTGCTCAGTAGTAACTTCAATTAGTTCAAATTTACCCGTGTAAGTATAGGTTTCATGCGTGGCTGTAAAACAACATCTTTTTAAGACAAAAAAGCAAAAACCTGGGACTTTTTCCGTTGTATATCAAGGACCTTTTTTCTAGCTTGCCAAATATTCTTCTGACATCTTTGAGAGTTATGCTAGAATCCTACTGACCTGCAATCGCTGTAATGGTTATTGCTAACTTACCTGTGTTCGTAAAGTTAAATGTCTGGTTGTACAAATACCAATTAACAGACTGACTATGGTCTAAAACCTGGCACTTTTCCAAGGTCTCAAATCCTATTGTGTATTTTATTGTTATGTAGAAATCTATCTTGTGATACCGGGATGATTGGGAGAGAATGTGTAAGCCGTCCGGTTAGCTCAGTCGGTAAAGTATTCACCTTGTTAGCGAAGGGTCCCGGGTTCGATATATAACATGTTGATACACACAAAAGTAATGTATCGAACCAGCTGTTCTAAAATTAAGTGATTCAGACAATGTTTATGTGATGTGTGTTTAGCAACGTTAGTAAAGAGCATCTGTTTGTACGATCTATATGTTTGCCGACGCCATTATCACCTTTTAAGTATACAATTACAGAACGATCTCTAGCAATCAAGAGCTTGAGATTGATATAACGTCCGAGGGATGCCGAGGACAGCCAAGTGAGATCAACTACCTTGAACATGTAGAGCTTATTCTTGATATGGAGTATACGTACAGAGGTGCTTTATCTGCTGATTTGATTTCTCCTTCGGGTAAGTTCGGCTACTTTCGACGCAATTTATTTTTTAAAGTAGCTGTCTAACTTCATTTTTGATTTATATAGCAACGCTGACGCAAACAAGCCCTGATGAATATGAAATTGGTCAAAGCGGTCCGCATTGGTAGAAATTGCACAATGTATCAATATTCTCATCATAACAAGACTGGCAGCCAACTGTTAGTAACAACTAATACAAGCAATGTGTGAAAAAGTTGTGTGCACCCAACGCAAAGACCTAAACAAGTATTGGCCAACTTTTTTTGCAGATTATATACAAAGTGTGTTTTGTGATAAACATAAGTGGATACTTTAATTTCAGGGTAATTTTATCAGAAAGTGTATCATCGTTCGGTGTCTTGGTTCGCACAAGCGTCTCTCCTTTAAAAGAAACCTGCATTAAATGTTGTTTATTTAAAAAATGGTAATGTACATCACACTGACATGCAAGCCTAATTTTTAAAGGCCTCTAAATGCCGCATATCATTTAAAATATATATCTGGTTAACACTTGCTTAGGTTTGTTATAAAATATGGAGTGTTCAAGAGTGGTGTTGACAAATATGGTAAAATTAAAAAAGAAAAGTGAGTTTTGTCCATTGTGTTGTTTGATAAGTAACATGTTTCCTTAGTAAATCTACACCGTCAGTGTGCTTAATTGGTTTTTGAGATGTGCACATGCACCAAAATGGGTCCAGCTCATTGCCATAAAGTATACTTCCATTTATCTCTCTCACAAACCAGATAAGCTCGTTAACTCGACAGCAAATAAGCGCGTAGAAAGTGAAAAGAGAATATCTAAACAAATCAAACATAAGACATATGCAACAAAACAGATATAAATGCTTGAAACTGACGTTTATTTTATGGAATTATTAGTAAAATTCAACGAAACAATTGATTTTAAGCCAAACAAGACAACAAAACCGGTGACAATGAATTTGAAAACAATAACATCCTAATCTAACAAAAGACATCGAGACAACCAATCAACGAAGTATATTTTAAGTAAAGAAAATAAATGCGCATTTGAAAACGAAGGCAACATTTGTTCCGTTGGATAGTAAAATCTCCGGTACCCCATGTATATGAATATGCCCGAATACTTATTATGCATGATTTGAAAGAAAGCATGCTATTTCAAAACCTAAATGTCTAAAAAAAAAGATACAATTAAAAAACAACAACACCTACTAGTGTCACCTTTTTCCAGAAATAGATAGTCGAAACATTTACTCGTTGATTGCGGTATTGGTTTTCAAATCAATCGGCCAGGGTTCCCAGCTCCACATATGTTATCCATTTTATTTATGTTTATATATGTTTTAAGGTCGTAGTTATGGGTTTGCATATTCATATGTTTCTGTGTATGCCAGGTACGGAGACGATGTTGCTATCCGAGCGACCCAATGATGACTCCAAGGACGGTTTCCTAAGCTGGCGCTTCATGTCCGTTCACAACTGGGGCGAATCACCGAGAGGCACATGGCGCTTTACCATCAGGGATAAGGTCAGTTGATAAAGTTTACCATAGGCAAAGAGTAAAAGTAGCGCTGACTAGTGGTTTACAACCGAGACTTGTCGCCCACAGCGACATTGCGCTTTACCATTAGGGACAATGTCAGTTGATAAAATTTACTATAGACCTAGAGTAAAAGTAGCGCTGACTAGTGGTTTACAACCGAGACTTGTAGTCCACAGGCACATTGCCCTTTACCATCAGGGATAAGGTCAGTTGATAAAATTTACCATAGGCAAAGAGTAAAAGTAGCGCTGACTAGTGGTTCACAACCGAGACTTGTAGTCCACAGGCACATTGCGCTTTACCATCAGGGATAAGGTCAGTTGATAAAATTTACCATAGGCAAAGAGTAAAAGTAACGCTGACTAGTGGTTCAGAACCGAGACTTGTAGTCCACAGGCACATGGCGCTTCACCATCAGGGATAAGTCAGTTTACAGAATGTACAGTAGACACAGAGTAAGAAGAGCTGACTAGTGGTTCGAAACCGAGACCAGTCGTCCACATCCACATGGATGGTTACACTAAATACCGACCGGAAGTACAACCAGTAACATTTTCTCTTTAATAACAGACTGCTGCTGTGTTTTGGCATCACATTACTTTTATTGAAGGTAATGTAAATCTTTTGGTGTCAAACCATGTAGAATTTAAATAAGGCAAACATCTTGAACACTTATTGGGGGGGGGGGGGGGGGTAGACAATGAATTGCTCTTTTCACTTATGCTTTGAGCTGGTTTTAGCACTTCGACCTTGAACGCACGATAATATTTGTGACAGTTAATATTTATAGGGTTTCTTCATTTAAGATGGGTATGACATCTTTACGAAAATTGAATGTTTTTGAGGGCATCTATCCATATGTGCCCACTAACCAGCTATTGGTCAGTTGGTTATTGTCTTTGTTTAGCCACCCAATTAGGTTTTAGTTTGCATTTATGAGATGGATATGGGATACATTTAATATAAACAAACCACTTTTATAAAGTAAATTCAACAAAATTGAATAATTGGTATTCCTACGTTTGGCTAGGCTGGAGAGACCAATGCAGGTCAAGCGAACACAGGGACCGTGAAATCCGTGCAGCTGCTGTTACACGGGACACGTGACATGCCGGACCATGTATGGCGCTCTAATGGACGCCGTAAATACAACAATCACTATAACAACGTCGTTGATGAGAGGACGGTATGTACAATGTATTCTTTTGGTTACAGTCTCCATGATTTATAGTCATACTCCATTGTCATAGTTTTAGCATCACTGAAGCATTTTCTATATGATAAAATGTGACTGAATTTTGAAGAAATTGTAATTCAAGAGGGGTTTCATAATTATAAAAGAGCACCATTTTCCCATTTTTAATGATAATGACACCTTTGAGTGTTTTGTTACTTTCTTCCATTTTAATAGAATTACACCGGACCTGGTTGCGCAATCGGTCGAGCGTCGGCTCCAGGTACGGGAGGCCCCGGGTTCGATTCCGGGCCGCGACATATCAATGTCGTTAAAATGGCAGTGGTATAGCTCCCTTGCTAACGCTCAAGCAAATATGAAGGTAGTTCCACGACTGCTTGGCCTGGTGTCAGGGTAATGTGACTGGGTGTTATCATGCCAGGTATTCACGGCATGCTATACACGGTGAAGGCAACACTATATATGTTGAAGGGACATCAACCCAATAACATCACATGGGAGCTTTCACGGTGTGTGATAATACACAGCTTGTCCTGAAGATTTTCACATAAAGTAAACAATGTTTTTGTTTTGGGAGTGAAATCTACATTTCTAGTAGTTTTTATACTAATTAGTGTTTCTTTTCAACTGATGATGGTAGGGAGTTTTCTATTCAAAACAATGTTGAATAAAAAAATGTATCGCTATGTCATATTTTACTTTGCTACATTTTTTGGTTTTAGAGCTAGTTGTTTGCTTGTTAATGGACAAATGCATACTAGTATGTGGCTTAAATATATGTACTTATTCTTCCTTTTCAAAGGACCACATTCGTTGAATGCATTTTTGTATCTATTTTAAAAATACATAGATAATGAACGCCATTTAAATCCATATTCAATGGCACGCGCAAGGATTCGGGCAACTTAAGTCTTATCTTAAAAATAGAACTTCCTTTTTAAATGATTTTTACGGTTTCTTTTAATGGTAAATTTCAAAAGACATCCCACAAGAACTTCATGATTGCGTTAATGTTTTAGGTACCCTTAGCGTTTTTATACTGTTTACAAGCTACAGGCTAGCTGTGCTGTTAACATAAAAGTATATTAACGTAATGTATGCTGACAAAGTGTCAGTATTGGTCATTTGGTCCATTACAAGGCTTTCTTAGGAATATCACACGGCGTCAGAAGGTAAATATCCTCTGGTTGAATTAAAGTTAATTGTTTGTTAATATGTATTTCACGATACAAGTCTAATATTATTCGTCGACTAGCCATATTGTATCTGAGATTTCTTTTTGTGTCTTGTATTTCAGACAGGCGAGGATCTATCTAAACCAAAAGTAGACCAACTTAGCAAAGACTTGGACAAACTTAGACAAATATTAAACTCATTCTAACCATAACTATGACATTGTGAATTCTTGTAACAGTTTGGGAAAATAAAAGAGTTATTTTGTTTTGCTATTTTTGTTTCTTGTATTATGTGTGAATTCTACATTCATGCACACAATCCAGCTGCTTAAACTAATAACGTTAATATACAATTATTAAAGAAGCCGTTAACATTCTAGATAAAGTATCAATACGTTAACACGCGAAATGATCTGGTAAGGCATATGTAAAGTGATAGTGTAGATCTAGATAATCTAGACGGGGCTTAGGGATGTTAACGACATATGTTCATTAAGCTAAATATAGTTTTCGTTAACAAACATAGTAATTTAAGTGATTAATTAAGGTTGTTAAGTAAAATGCTTGAATTAAAGTTAGTTTGGATATTTCATGATCGAAAGTATAAAAGCAGACAATCCCACCTCAACTAACAATAGCTTAATCTCTCATAAAACAATCTCTTCTTTAGATGCCATTTGGTATTTTTCTCCATGTTATGTGTATACTTATTCACGCTTGTGACGTTTTCATTTTTGCCTTGATAGAAATTATAAATACCGTAAAACTTTATCGACAGCAGGAAATACCATGTTAAATCAATCCACATAAGTGGAAGTTAAATTCAAGGAGGGGTAAAGGTCAAATTGGTTCAAAGTTCGTGAAGTTTTAAACTTTGTTTAAACTATGAAGCAATCAATTTACCGTAGTTCGGGGCTGTTCTATGTTGCTGGGCTTCAAAGAGCTAAATATAAAAGTGAATTAATTGAAAACCGTCTGGGCCTTTTTTTATTCCCTATAGCTACAGACAACATATTTATAATAAGTACATCTTGTTCACATGTAGTTGATGCACTATTGCTATCGTTTATCGATAGATTTTGTAAGCAGTTAGCAAACATTTAAACATGTAAAGACAAGCTATGACCACAGATTAACGTCAGCGTCTGAATGTACGTTGTGACATAAAGCAAATCTACCATGTACTATAATCTTGTTTATAAGTCAGTATCAAGAAACAGAGAATGTACGCGTATATTTAAATAGCAGATTTAATCATGAGTAAAACACAATATTTATCTTTCAAGTTTTATCCTTTGACATTCTGAGAATACTATTATGGGATTTGGGATTTGTCAGCATTTTTGCCGATACTGTGCAGCGACATTTCTATCATTATAGCACAGGGATGCGTATGTGGTGCCCAGGGACTGAACCCGGCCGGTCCATTATACTGACACCTACGAGTCCTCTTAGCCCCGAGCGTTAGGAGGGAAGCCACTACTACCAACTTTAAAGTCTTTGGTTTGACCCGGCCGGGGTTTTAACCCGCGACATTCTGATTTGCAAGCTGACGCTCTACGACTATTATGTAACACTAAGATGACTGTTTTACATACCATATATATATCATTCTGTCAAACGTTTTGCGTATCACGTATCACGGAAAAAAACAACACATTCTTACTTTTCATAATTACAAGTAAAAATCGTGAAAGGTTAATAATGTTTCCCTTTTAATTAACTGAATTTAGTTGACAATGCAGTAAGTTTAACTTACAATGTATGTGCAAACGAAATAATGGTTATTTCATAATCTCCATATAAATAACAAATCCATATTCGATAAGAGCACTTAATGCTTTGAGCTCTGTGTATTTCGTTTTCATTACACTCTTTCAGTGAAACTTTGACAGTTTAATTCTTATTTACCATTATTGCGTTTATTATCTTCGTTTTATCAACCTAAGAAACTTGTCATAAATAACACTAAGCTGAAAATCGAACTTAATAATCGACGGCTGTGGAAACGTATGCGTACATTGTTCATATTACTACACTACAAGTAAGATTCCAGCTAGAGAGTTAATCTGTTTTAGAGTTTATTTACATTTAAATAAGAGAATTTATATTGTAACATGTTGCTCATCTCCCGTGTATGTTGCTCGTATGTCAGTAAGAAGTAAAAATCCATATCACTATCTATGTAACAAACATGAAACAAAGAAAACCTCTTAAACCTATTATCTCAACGTGCCTTTCCTATTTCAAGCTGAACATGAGACTCTGTTCCATTTTAACACTAATTTATAATGACAGCTTTGTATACACTTTATAATAGGCATCTAAGGAGCGAGTCATAAATATCAATTTGCAGAGATTCGAACTTAATCGTCGGAGGAAGAAAGCTTGTGGCGGGGAGGACATACATTGTACTGCTGTCACAATATACATTAGGGCCTGTCACAAGGCAATGGTGTCTACAATAACGTGGCATTTCATGGAATGATTGCGGACGCTTAACATGCAAGCACATTCAAAACAACGGGCGAAGCGGTTTGTAGTATCATTAAAATAGGATTTGTTTTCTGACACATCGCATCAACAAAATTATGTTATATCGACGTCAAGCTATGATTAATCGAGAAAGTCTCCGGACAGATGTCTGGGTAGAACCACATGCGTGTATAGTACAGTACATTTGTACTATAAGCTTATCAAAGAACACACTCCTTGAAAATTAATTTAAGTAATACTGTTTAGCATATGCTAATGATATGATAACTAACTTCGATCTATCCTAATTGGCGCACCTAGATCCGTTTTAAATGTCTAAATGGCGAGGTCACACTATTTCTCAACCATTCTGAAAGGTGCAACTCAACTGCCTTTCAAATCTAACATATCTAGATATATCGGTTAATGAGAATATTTCGAACCAATGAACTTGTAGTTGTATATTGCATCTGTAACATAGGTAGAAAAACGTGTAGCCAGTCCGGGTATCGAACCCGGGAATCTTCGTAACCACTGAAGGTCGTTTGATCAGGTTCTACAGCATCTGCTGTAAAGAATCTATCCACTGGAGGAAGCTTCGTTTTAGAAAAACAAAAAAACAAAAAACGAACATCATTTAATCAAGCTTGAAACCAGAAGAATTATTACGGACTTTTGGTTATGGCCTTTCAGTGGAACCGCCTTATTGTTCATTTTCATTTCTCTTAATGGGATCCTAAAGGTCTTAACCAAAAAAGCGTTTTTGTTTCGTTTTGTTTTGTCAAAGATAAAAACTCTTTTTTTTGCACAAAAGGTATACTATAAAACCGGATATGGTTAACAAATCTGACAAGAAAATGCAATAAAATGTGTGATAATAAAGTCCAATTAAAAAAAAAGTTAGTTACTTGTTTGTTGATTATATTTTATTTGTCTTTGAGAGTCAAAATTCAAATGGGCATTGTCATTTTAACTGAAGTTACATGTTTAATAACTTTCTTTAATCTCTCTATCAGAAATATACTTAAATTATTTTTTTTACAGTAAAATCCAGAAAGATCACTTTAACGAAGACTACAAATTTGAAATCATGCATTGTGTAATACCAGTTCTATTTTAAGATAACTTTGAATGAAACAATACTTTATATCCAAATTGGTTGCTTGTCAATTATTCACTCGTGTTTTATATCTGAATTGGAAATTCGCAGAAAGTGTTGACAGTTTCAAGGAATGGTTCCATTCGAAACATACAAAGGATGATATGTATCACATGCAAGGGACCAATAATTCATCCATACAGTAGATGCTAGCTTAGCCTTTTTGGCAGGGATTAATAAAGCTTAGGCAGATAGCATAGGCCCGGATCAGTCAGTTCCCTCTGGGAGCGATATAATCAGGATGTGCACTTATTGCTTAGAAGTCCTTTATAATACATATTGTTACCTATATGTGAAATTATAAACAAATAACAAAGGAATTAAGGATGATGTATAAACAAAGGTTGCATGGTTAAGGATGCAGGTTAAGGAACACACGCCTCAAAACATTGTTCGTCAGTGGTGGTATTAAGATTTCATTGATCTGACGCAATAACTGATCACGCAATTACGGCATATACACATTTATTATCTGTGGTTTTGTTCGATGCATTTAAGTTTCAGCATCTAAATATCCAACTCACATGAGCCAATAATTGGCAAGGGAACATAACCAGGGTCTAAGGTTGTACAATTTTATGTTTGTGACTAATCTCAGGCATCTGATTAGTTAGACCTTAAAGACATTTAAATTCTAGCCATTAGGATTACTGAGACTAATCTCAAGCATGGGATTGGTCGAAACTGAATGGTAATTTAATTCCAGCCAATAGGATTACTGAGACTAATCTCAAGCATGGGATTGGTGGAAACTGAATGGTATTTTAATTCTAGCCAATAGGATTACTGAGACTAATCTCAAGCATGGGATTGGTGGAAACTGAATGGTATTTTAATTCTAGCCAATAGGATTACTGAGACTAATCTCTAGCATGGGATTGGTCAAAACTGAATGGTATTTTAATTCTAGCCAATAGGATTACTGAGACTAATCTCAAGCATGGGATTGGTGGAAACTGAACGGTATTTTAATTCTAGCCAATAGGATTACTGAGACTAATCTCAAGCATGGGATTGGTGGAAACTGAATGGTATTTTAATTCTAGCCAATAGGATTACTGAGACTAATCTCAAGTATGGGATTGGTCGAAACTGAATGGTATTTTAATTCTAGCCAATAGGATTACTGAGACTAATCTCTAGCATGGGATTGGTCGAAACTGAATGGTATTTTAATTCTGGCCAATTGGATTGTTGAAAATTATTTCAATCATCTGATCGGTTGGACATAAATGATCTATTTATTATTTATATACTTCCATTGTTCAAGGTACTATCTATCTTAAACTGTTTCAAACGTCGAAATGGATTGGTAATTGAGAATGAGCATACCGGCCACCCAGGCAGGTACAGTTTAGTTGCCCTTAATACATGTGCTGTTCTTCTAAATTGGAATATATCGTACTTTTGTAAGAACTGTTCAAGTCGTTTCTTCTTAACTTTACTCGGTTAACTAACCGAGTAAATTTTTATCATAAATAATATATTAAAAATGTGTAAATACCGACATTCGGTCGATGTTTGGGAAGATGCAACGTGTATCAGGTATACAGTCAAATTAACTACTTTCTGCACAAAAAAACGGATGTCTATCGTCATCTTCTTTCTCATCATCATCATTCTTCTAATTATCATGGTTAGAACCATCATTTTGGTCTATCTATTGTTATATCGATCCTTTACTCCAATTCTCACTAATAAAGTTCTTTAAAAGAAGAGAGGTCTTGAAATTGACAAGAAAATATGGCCTAAAAATAATGTTTATTTTGCAAAACACAACATTTCAAAATACGGATTAAGAGAGTGGTGAGTTTTATTTTTGTATAATACATGAGGATAAGAAAGTAATGTAAGGTTGGCGCTAGCTGAGCGATAAAGAGCTACATGTACATATACTTGCACACATATTAAACATGGCTGTACACACTTCAGCTTCGGTATACTGAGACAGTTATCTGAAAACAATTTAAGAGACTTCCTACAAACATGACACAAAGACTTGAATATAGGATTTAACAGAAGATGTTATCTGAAATATAATACAGTTGACAACACTTAGAAGAGTACTTTCAAAACAACTCAGTTAGATTAAAAGATAGTAACAAGCACAGTCTGTAAGTTTAAGATAACAATTAAAATCATTATCATACTAGCTTATGCATGTTCCCAGGATTTATGTGGACATTTTGTCAAACGTTGGTAGACCGTTACAAGATAGCATTAAATCCATTAAATTGTCAACTTATTCCACAAAGTGGCAATCCAAGAGTGATTTTAGGTAAAATTGATATTTAACGTAAGCGACATACAAATAAAATGATTTTCAAACTTACGAAACTGTTGAAGAGGGTACATATGTAACAACTGTTAAAACAATAATATAAACAATAAATGTAACCCTATACAAAATATCACATCAAGATGTATATGTATATAAATATGCAGAAACAAAGAGTGTAGTTCTTTGAACTGGCTCTTCCTCTTGAATGTATCAAGTTTAAACAAACTTACGGATACGCCGTTATGTATTTATAAATGCTTGATTGAATATTAACTGACTAAAAAGAGCTAAGAATTACTGCTGAATATCAGTTATCCACGAAGTATATTCAATTGTGTTAAACCTATTAAAGATTGTAGATTGTAAATCGAAGAATGTTCGTCAATTTAATTTTAGAATGTTATTAGAAAACATCATTTAACACCACAGCTGCAACGTCAGTTCTCCTTGACGCGATTGGTATTACTAAAATCCGCTTGTTTCTATGTATAAACAATATACATCGCCAATATTTGTGTAACGCATTAAGCGGCAGTCATTGAACGCTACAAGGCTCATTAATGTCACTCAGAGTAGGCCGGTGGTGCTTGATTAGGAGCGGGGATGTTAGCAGTAGCTATAGGTGGGATTCCGGGGGTGCAAACTTCACCTGACGCCATGAACGAATACGGCGGCGGCATTGTTCGCGTAGACGGGGCCGTTGGGATGACGTACGGGTTAGCCCTAGTGTTCGACGGTGGACCGACCGATGCAAATTCATCGCCGGGCTTGTGGCT
Source organism: Sinonovacula constricta (assembly GCA_007844125.1). NCBI lineage: Eukaryota > Metazoa > Mollusca > Bivalvia > Cardiida > Solecurtidae > Sinonovacula > Sinonovacula constricta. The sequence continues at coordinate 48,547,589 of CM017559.1, read as the reverse complement.
GCCTCGGTTTCGTTGATCACCTAAAAGACAATAAATGTCGTGGCATAATAAATGTCGTGGTAGTTTGGCAGAAAATATTATTACATATTTTTTTATATTTTTATAACTGAAATTATTGTACGAGCTTAACTAATAAGTTCACATTTATATGTAAACTAACTCACAATAACTGCCCCTAAGTTATTTAACTATTTACATATTTATATTAAAACTACTGATTCAGTAATTAACGCCATTTTACACATTTATATTCGACTCATTGCAACTACTGTTTCATTAATTAACACCAATTACACATTTCTGAACAGGGTGCCTTTTAAGGCTGCTTTGGCCAAAAATAATACGAAGTAGGACATTTGTATATATATCTTTTTAACTACAACTGTTTTAAACGAAGATCAAAGTTTTAAAATGTTTTGAGTAGTAACCATTCCTGTTTATAATATGCTCCACTTATTTGTACTACACATTTCAAACATGTACTCTTTCGAACATAATATTACATGCAAACAATTTGTATTTTTGCCATTGACCAAATACCGTATTTTGTTATTGCATAACTTGTACTGACAGGCCAGTCGGCCTATATTGTACTGAATACACTATCTTTACATGTATGTGTGTGTTTATGTGTACGAATCTGTTCTATGTACATTGTTAATTATGCACCAACAATGTACTGTAATAATATATTTATTGTTTAATTCACTAACATAGTGGACAATAAAGAAAACAAGTATAAAGTCCTAAGCAATCATTTTTGTTAAACGCGTTTTGGGCATAAATATTGTTCCGGATGTCCGCATAAATATTTAAAACATGAAGACATTATTTAATTTATTCCCATGTGAACAGTATAACGCCAAATCTGTATTGCTGATACAATGCTTAATGTACTAGTAAACTTTTCGTTAACGTACAAACCCGACTAATTCCTATTTAAATCGTATAACATTGTATTCATACATTAGTTTATCCTTAAAAAAGTAAGTATGCATCCGTGCAGCAACAGCAGTAACTTGTTATAACCCTGACCAATTGCACTTTTACGTCATGTGTACGATTTCGAAACGGCACGGAAAAGGTGCGGTTTGATTCGGGTTAATGACGGAATTGTAGTAATAGTTATCGTTTTAAAGTAAAGTACAACCACATCCACGGATGACAACGTAGGAATACTGCCCAAGAACGGTTCATTTTGAATTGCAAGGATTGAAGCCATAACTATGGCCCATAGTGGTCTGAGATTCCGATCTGTGAATGTGTGACCTTGGCATTAATCATGTCCGTCTTACCTTGTACGTCATACACAGTCATCTTTTTCTTGTTTTTCTTCTTCATTATGCACATAACCACGAGGGCGATGGCAACGATGGCCAGGATAGAAATCACGACCACAGCAGCAATCTTCCAGGACTTACTAGAGAATAGACATTGTAAGCATTAGTTTTAACTTTAAACATGCTAAGCGAGAAAAAAAAAAACCCACACAACTAAGGAAAATATATAGGTAATTTACAACTGAAGCATGGTCAATGATAGCTGGTACGTAAAATTGTTAAATGCCATCAAGTGTTGGTTGCTACTGCTTTTAATATTATCGTTTTGTCTCATCTAGGCTGATCAATATTTTATGCAAACTGGTCTAGGTTACAAAAGCCTATCACATTACTGCCGACATGCTCGAATAAGCATTGATAACAACAATATCGAATATATACTTGGATGTTTTCCTCCGAAGAATTACATGTAAAGCCAAAATATTTTCTAACAAATGCAGCTTTTTAATGCTAAAACGTTAAGCAAGGCATGAAATATGGAAGCATTTAAATATGAAATGAAAAGATGCTACGCATAAACATGAAAGTTATTTTTGACAAAAGAGTAATATAATCGATCCGTTAGAATGTTGATTTTCAGCCAAGACGTCGGCATATGGGTTGTTTAAGGTAGTCGGTTATTTGAATAACATTAAAAAAATACCATTTGAAAGATATTGTAAATAACCAAATTAATGTATAAATACTTCACAACTGACGAGATCTCAACGTTATATAGTATCGGCAGTGACGTATAAATTAGTCATTAAAGCATTTGTATTTTCATCGCGTACTGATTTCACAGGTTAAATTACCTGTCATAATACACTGTGACAATCAGGATTGACACGATAAATCGATTTTTCAGACTGTCCGTAGTGTGCTCATTAAAATTGAAAGCCACAACGATGAATTGCTTACTTGATCACATAAGCATAGCATGTCAATTATCAAATGCAGTGTTGGAATAATATAGTTAAAGACAACTGTTAAGTTTATTTGAACAGATATTTTAACTCTAAGCCGTGTGCTAATCAAATAAAATTTTATCAGGGTGGAAAGTCTCTGATCAGGATCTGCAATATTTGCTGCTGTGTCTCTGTTTCCTGAGTAGTTTCATCGGCTTATAGTTGTTGGCATACACGTTTTTGTGTGTTTTGACTTTGAGCTGTACTTCTTTGAGGATGTAGTTTGGTATTGTTTGTGTTTTGATCTTATTTTACTTGAAACACCGCATCTGTTAGGATGACTATCCATATCCCATGATGCTTCCCATTTATGAAGGGTGTCTAGGTTAATCCGCAGTTGCTGCTGATGTTGTTCTGACTTAACTTGATGGTAAGGTATACCATCATCAGCGGAGAATCGTATGCTACATTTAACTGATAGTTTATTTATGAATATCAGGAAGAGAATCGGTCCCAGGACAAAGTTTTTGGGAACTCCACGAATGTCTCTTGATTTAGCCAACGTGCGGCCATGAACAAGACATATTTAGCTATAATGAGGTAATCTACCCTATAGTTAGACCTCAGATGCCGTAATGTGCCAACTTCGTCAGAAGTTGTTGGTGGGGAAAATGGTCGAATGCTTTGCTAAAATCTGGGACAATTATCTTTGTCTGCACACGAATTTCAAGTGATTATACTGAATTATTATCCTTGTTTGAAGTGTAATTTCTGTAAACATGCCAATGTACAAGTAGAATATCTCTCCCATATCGTATTTGTAATGCACATTTTGCTAAAACCTGGCATTTGTAATTATATATTGTTTTGTCGAATCGTTGAATTTGGATTCTCGCACGTTCAAAATTAAACACATACACACAATACGATTTACCCCTGCTCATAGTCCGGGTAGCGCTCCTTTTTTGTGCAGCAGCGCTGGTTCTCCGTTGTGCCGCAACAGCCGTACTTGCATGGGAAGCTGCCCAGATAGGTAATGTACCCCACCGTCTCCAGTTCGTAGAAACACTCTACACCCCCCTCGTTGTTATCATCGTCATCCGCATAGACACATGACGTCACTGTAATAAATGGTACTTATATTTTCACTCGTAAATTAAAATTGATCATTTATGCATTTTAATAGCACATAAGAACTGTTGTTTTTTTTTGTTTTGTTATTTTTGTTAATAAGAACACTGCACCGACCCTTATGATTAAGTAAGACAAAGTCCATTGGTAGTCCCAATACAAATGTCTGGGTAGAGCCCCTGACGCATCACAGATCACATGGAAGACATAACCACGTATACGCCCTCCTCGATATTCGGACCTGCGGTATGAGGTGCAGACTAATTATACAAGTCGGCGATTCTAACTGTGCAACCAAGGACATGCCCATAAAAAATCGAAATATAATTATCATATCTATATACAATGGTGGCGGTGCTGATGTTGATGATGGTGATGATTTTTGTTTAAATATCAACCCCAAAAAACTAAACTTCGTCAGTAATAAAATCATCTAAATAAACTGGTAGTTCCACGACTGTTTGGCCCGGTGTAAGGATAATATGACTGGGTGTGGAATCATGCCAGGTGTTCACGGCATGCTATTCAGGGTGAGGGCAGCACTATATCTGCTTCAAGAGGACATCGTTTCGAAATAACTGAAATACTGTTGCTGGGACGATAAACCCAATGAACCAATAAACATAACCATATAGAGATGGTTTTGTGCATTACCAGGTATATAATATATCCACCAAGAGTTAAGTGAATTCAGAGTAGTTTTCTGCTGAATTTTCCGTACAAAATAGTAAATTTAGGGAGATGACTTCAAAATGAATGCCCACTTATGATTCCTTTGCAACGTGCCAGAGAGATCTTACCTGATAAAATGTCTTGTCTAGTTCTACATTGAATGACGCAAACATGAATGTTTTGAATGATAAACTTGGCAAGCTAACAATGATCATTTGCACAACAAAAAGCCACTCGTGAGCAGGTATTTTAAACTACTACCTATGGATGGACGTTAGGGCTGTACACCCATTATAGGGATTGTAGAATTATAATGGCATTATGGTACAAAACATATACGCCATAGATATATTTATCAAAGGAAATTTTCTCCGGAACTTTTGATGATTGCCGAACAAAGGTGTATAAGACAGGTTTGAATTTTCAACCCGTTTTGCAATACATTTTCCACATCAGTCAACCCGTTTTGCAATACATTTTCCACATCAGTCAACCCGTTTTGTAATAAACATTTTTAAGCCTGATATCCTCTTAAAGTAGGCTTAAAGACTAGAAAATCTCGCATAAGATTGGAAATTTCTTTAAAGCGTGCGAAAACAACTTTTATAATGCCAGAGATGTGTGTGTTTTCATTGTTTATTAATTAATTTTAGCCATTTGAGGCAGAAAATGAAGATCTCAGGCTGAAAAATATTTTTTTTTACATCACGGTGACAGTATGTTGGGGTTGTTTGTTTTTTGTATCATGAAGACAATGTATGTACAAGTCTACTGAATAGATTCTGTTCTGTTCTGCTAAAAATAAGTTTATTACAAATTGGGTTGACCAATGTGGAAAAAGGGTATTACAAAACGGGTTGAAATTCAAACCTCTCTAATATATTCCAAATAATATTTAAACGAGCGAATATGTTGTTTAAACATGTTTTTTTTTACACCAAATCAAACACTTTGTCGAGAAATCATTAAGAAAACTAACTTTATTACAAAACGCGTTTTCCTCTTATAATAGGGTTAAGGACTTTGAAAATTCCGCATAAGGTTGAAAAATGAAATTTCTCAAAAGTGTGTGAAAACAACTATAAATAAGAGAATATGTTGTATTAACATGTTTTGACACCAAATCCATCACTTTTGTCGATAAATCATCAAGACTTTTGAAGAAAACTAACTTTACTACAAAATGGGGTTTTCTCTTATAATAGTGAAAAGAACTTTATTTATGATTTTTAGTTATTTTAGGCAAGAAAATGAAGATATCGGGTCAACAAATAAGTTTATTACAAAACGGGCTTTATTACAAAACGGGTTGTAACACAGCATGTTTACACAAACGCTCTCGCGCTCACGTAAACAATTTGGTGATTTAAAATAATACTTGAATCCGTTTTATTGCACTCTATCTAAGTTTTATTTATTTCAAATTTAAGCTACTGTTATTTTGACCATGTTGCTTTTATATAGAGTACAATATAACCAATTTACCGTTCTGTGTACAAGGACTATGCTTAGAGAGTTAACCGGACATGGTAGCGCAATCGGTAGAGCGTCGGCTCCAGGTACGGAAGGCCCCGGGTTCAATCCCGGCCCGCAACATAACTAAGTCGTTAAAATGGTAGTGGCATAGCTCCCTTGCTAACGCTCAAGCAAATGTACGGGTAGTTCCACGACTTTTTCGCCCGGTGTCAGGATAATGTGACTGGTGTGGTATTATGCCAGGTGTTCACGGCATGCTATACACAATGAAGGCAGAACTATATCTGCTTTAAGTGGACACCGTCTCCAGATAACTGAAATACTGTTGGTGGGACGATACACCCAGTAAACATAAACATAGTGTTAGATTGGTGCATCACCAGGTATATCCACCAAGAGTGAATTCAGCCATTAGTTTTCTACTTAATTTTCCATACAAGAAAATAAATTGAGGTGGGGGGACTTCAAAATTAATGCCGAGTTATGATTCCTTCGCAACGTTCTTATCAAAATGTATTCATTCTTTAACTTCAATGTCAGCTCGTCAAACGAACGTGGAGATATGCTCCAGACCAAACGGAAATACCGAATGATGGACAGACGGTCTTCTTCCTGGATCGGAGAGTATTATTAGTTGGTAAAATAAAGTTTTCTTACCAGAAGTAGACATGTTCCTATATGAGATAACATTAAGCAACAATTTAACTAAACAATAAAACAACGTAAACTTACATTAAAATCAGAAAAAAACTATATCTCTTACCTATTACAAGTAATATAAACACTGATATAAGACCTTTTCCTGGATCAAAGGCACTAAAACCCGCCATGACGGTTGGCTAAAATGCGAGTTATTGAGGCTCCACCGGGTATTGTATAGAATGTCAGACGACTCGGTTAGCCATCCGTAACAACCTCCATTGATTCGTTCCTCTTAGGTCTACACGGCACACCGAATGAGATCGATGTATTCATTGGAAGCTATACATAGGATCATATTCATATGTGTCACGATTATGTTTGGCACATGCGAATGTTTTTGTTTATTCTTCTGAATTGAAATAATATTTATTTGTGGGGCGCCTTTGACTAAGCGATTGGAGTATCGACTCCAGAGCCCTTAACATCGGGGCAGCAACTGTCGCGCGCGCGAGCGTGCGTGTGTGTGTGTTTTTCCATTTCATTGAAATGGAGCGAATCTATCAATAAAAATGTATACGATTCACATAAATTTACCATCAACACATGTAATGACGTTAGTTTTAAAAGATTATAAAGAATATATGATTAAAATGAGTCATATTTCATGTAAATTTATTTTGAGTGAAGTGGTATGATATACTTTAATATGTGGGAACGTTAGTTGTCTTCTTACACTGAACAGTTATGTGTACTTGCATATCACAAAAAGTGTGTATATGTGTAAATAATTCATTATCATGAATATAACACGAACACTTTATTATAGAATGTTGCATTTAAGCGTAACAGTAACTGTCTTAAACAGAATGTAATATCTTATTTAATTTGACTATGTTTTCCCGTAACAATGTCCTATTTCATAGGGGCCTGGCACAACAAATCACGAGGTATTATCAATAAATAGAGGAAAACAAACTTTTTATGATGATAATACGATTTGTCAATAACGCAATGGCTGCTACCTCGTAATCGCCGCCGTATACTTCGAGGGACGCAAATCGTGCGTTATGCCTATTGCAAAGAAAAACACAGTTATTTCCCTTGTTGATGACGCGTTCCCCGACTAACACACTTCCACGCATAACTAAATGCAATTGTATTTATCACAACAACGTCTAAATGCTACCTGTGGAAAATGACACTAGACTGGAAAATACCAAGAACACTGCCGTATCGCGTGTCATAAAACTGGGTGACCAATCCAGCATTATGCATCACTGTTTACTGTTAAAATTGCCTGGTTATAAGTATTACTGTGTGTGGTCACGTGATGCTGGGCCGCTGGTGCCGAAATAAATATTTTTACATTTAATGCAATAAAATATACTAAGCCTTAAAAATATAATCCCTATTGTTCTATAAAAGGAATAATCATTCAACAACATCGTTTTTTTATTATTTACAATTACCTTTAATTACTCAGTGAACATTTTTACTTTTTCCGTATTTCGTTGGTTTCGATGACAATGTCGAAACGAGTGTTTCGTTGAACCGAAATATGAAGTTTTGACAACTACGGCCATTTAACGGCCTTAAAACGCCTGAAAAATAAAACTTTGGCGGGAAAAACGGTTCAATATCCTGTGTTAAAATATCCTGTGCTACAGTCTGAAGCACAATGTTTTTTGGTGGTGGGGATACTAACTAATCGCATCCTTTTTATTTTCTTTGATTGCCTTGATTGGTTTGTCGAAGTTGCCTAAAAAAAAATCGAAGACTCACTGATACCAGCCATGTGATCTTTCCTTGGTCCTAAAGAGGGAGACTTAGTTTCCGAGAGGAGATTGGGTGCCAGGGAGGGAGATTTCAGTGAATGCGCGTTAAATTGACTATGTGGCTTATTTCTATTTTTATGACAGTACTTTTTTGTCCTTTTTATCAATAATCATAGTAATTTCAGTGATATTTTTTTTTACTATATTTAGTTCACTATCTAAACATAAATTGTATGCTTTGGGTTTTAAGCTTGTGGCCTACAAAAACAGCAGCAGCCAAACATGGTGTAAACAAGTCAAGTGTCAACAGCACTTACTAATGAATTGATTTTTTTTCCAAAAGTGATCCAAATATATTGTAGGGTCAAATTCAAATTTAAATAAAAAAAATAAAAACATTTATGTACTTATGTTAAATTTGAAATAATGAGTATGCAAGTATAAAAATAGTTTATTGAATTTGTAAGTTAGTGACAACAGAGTTTTGATAATCGTAAAATATTATTGGCAAACACTTTGATACCATTATTGCCTAAACAAATTGGAGTTAAATGAATTAAGAATACAAGAAGACATTATACTAATCGAATAAATATCAAACAAGTGTTTTTCTATGACACAGTAGAAAATAGATAACTGTCCACATTTTTTTTTGCATATAGAAGTCACATGCTAATGCAAAAACAGCTCAAATTATTTTTGATTAATTACTGAATTGGTCTTTAGACAATGTATCATCTTATAACATAAATGATGTTAATTGGTTTGAACTAGTTGAAATTTAAAAAAAAAATGTTTTAAAAGTGTCTATAGTTGGCATTTTATTTACTATTCATGCACAAAATGAGATGGTATTAACTGTCACGAAAACCATTTACTTTTATGATAAATGATATTTGCATAAGGAAAATTTTTCTTTCAAATAGAAATAACTTTTTTGTAAAAAGCTTAAGTCAAAGAAAGCTGAAGATAATGTTGGGCAACTCTGCCATGTTCGCCATTTCTTAGCTTAGATCAGTTCCAAGGTTCCTGGCCCTTGTAGAGTTGTCTCCTAATTCCCTCCGATATACGTTCGTATTACAGGGCTAGAATTTTGCCTACATGTCTTATTTACACAATGTGTTGCGTTGTGAGTGCCGATAATGTCCTAAATAATATGCAGTTAGCAAAAGGCCTTGCAAAGAATCAAATTAAAATCATTGTTTTAGTAGCACAATGCACAAGTATCCATGTTGCAATCTCTGCGTATTGAGCAGTGTTATCCTTTTATATATTAATCTCTTTCATGCAAACAATGTTTTTTGTTGTAGTTGGTTCTTCAAGTCTGTCCCTTTTGCCGACTGACCTTTCCAAGCGGGTAACTGTTGGGTTTGCTCATTTTTTTAAATGACTCATCACATATTTACTTTTACATTCGGCTTGCACGTAAAAACTTTTTTCCTGTGCCTCTTCAAATTTTGGTTTATGTTGCAATGCTCATAGGACTTTGTCATATATTCTTACTCATGGAATAGAAACCACGGTCTCTCGGTTCGTTCGCTTCCTTTGGTTTCTAATTCCAGCATGAGCCGCCAATTTAGACACTTACCTTAACATGGTAAAACTTGGTAAAACTTACACGGCAGTCACAGTTTGTTAAGAAAACGAAAATCAATGTCAGAGTAAGTTTTATGAGTACACACGAGCGCGTCAGTTTCTCAACAAAGTGCTGACAAAATGGCGTTAAAACACGATGACGTCACACATATAATTAGCACTAGTTTGTTTTTTGTTTGTAAGGCACGTACGCAGGTCAACTGTTTAATGTTTTTGAATTGTTCTGTCATGTTAGTTGCTTGCATTCAATGGCATGCATGTCCATTTTTCTGCATATTTAGGAGTACCAAAGTTAACGAAAATCATTGTACTTTTTGCAGTCAAGAGGCTTGTCAAAAGCAATAATAATGCTGGAAACTAGTACCTCGACTCGACTAGGAAAAAAAAAATGAAGACGTTCAGCAATAAGCATAGCTTCAATTTTCAACAAAGTGTTGTGTTAGAAAGTAGAACATGTGGCACAGATTGGGCATGATCAACGTGTAATTTTTTCATCTGAGACCAAAGTAGGAGATTATCACTTGCAAAGTGGCAGATATCTTGTTTATATAAACAAAGAAGAAAGTACCTGTTACTGAGATTTCTGAAAACACTCCTCATTTTCATGTAATTTTGAACCTTAAAAGTGAGAGTCTCCCTCCCACAGTAAGAGAGTTCACATGTATTATAGTTACGATGTTTATCGAGATTTGCCTTAGATATTCTTGAAAAGGAAATTGAAGTGACCGTACATGACCATGTCCTCAATGATAATCTTTACAAAAACTGCAACAAAATGGTAAGGCTGAACAAATAAACAATGTTTGATTTGTCATTTCCTGTATTACAATGTCATTCTTAGCACATAAAGATAAAAAATAAATAGTACAAAATAACGATGTATTATCACTTTACACAACTTATATATACAATACAACCTTTATATAACAAAACAAACCTACCCATATTGAATCATTATACATACTTATCTACCATGTACAGCAGTTTTTTTTTAAATATTTACATATTTACACTATCATACAAAATAGAATTAATTAAGAGTCTAATAAATTAAGTAACGATTTCTATAAATCAAAATATAGTTGAAATTCACAAAGTCTCAAAATGTAAATGAAAAAAAAAATATGGGCAAAGGAAAAAAAAACTTCCTTGTATGGCAGAAGTGTTACTTTCCATCTTGGGGGCATGCACCTTAGAGCATCCCTTAGCTTAGCAAACAAAATTCAGATGTCATGTGAAAGGTTTAGGTAGTGTTTCCTTATAAAGTTGTGTGTTGAACATGAGTTTTTAGGCATAATTGATATGCGCATATATACATAAGTTAGTTTTAGCCCCTAAAGAATGGGCTTAACTGTGCTTGCTGAAGATAATAAAAAAATCCGCAAATTCATATTTTGCATAAAGTTTGTACTAAATCAAATATTTTTGCAAGATTTTCCATTACTTAGTTACAAATATAGCACGATAGGCTTCAATGACTCATAAAACAAATACAAGTATATAAACAGCAAGGAACTTGTGCAGGATACAGCATATTTAGTACCATATACATGGATAGAATATCTTAATACTGGAAAGCATGTGGTTAACTAATAATAAAGTGTTGAACATGATATTGGAGTAGTGATGATAAATGACAAAATAACCCTTTACCTTCATCAAGTAATCAACATTTGCAGTCACAATTCACATATTCATGTGGACAAAAATTACATGACCCTGTATTATTATAACCTTAAAAGGTACCAAAGCACACAAAGAAAGTGACAAGAGAGGTAAACATATTGTCAGATGTTATCTTTACTCTTAGTCATCTCGATACTAACACAAAAGGTTTTTGAAAAAGGATCTGCAATATTTTCAGATAAAATTAATAGGCAATAAATCTCGGTAGCTCTGGAGATGGATGTAAAAAGATGTGATTAAAAATAAGTACAGTATAAGTATACAGTATTGTTTGTTTACTATGTGCGGTCTGATAAGGTTTGAGGTTACAGAAACCATGCTAGAAAATGCTGTTTGGAACCAGCAGGTTCTTTTTGTTACCCTCAGCATAAGTCATTTCTTTTCTTGACTAGTTACAAGAAAAAAAATTTAGTTACAAAAAAAATATCATATTAAGATGCAAATAAATAAATGAATGCCAACTTACATAACCAGCTCATTACAAAACATGCATACAACACAACAAGTCAGAATAAATATTATAAAAAAACACAACAACATACAGGCACACTTGCTTGCAATTCAGAAAACATAATGAACATGTTGTTTTCTTCTTAGCCTGCTAAGTTCAATCAGATGCAAAAAGTTTATAACCGGATTAGTCAGCTTCTCCTGGGAGCTGTCAGATCAGGATCTACATTGTTCATTGTCAAGTCTATATTAGTAACAATTTTGTAACATATGCATGATGTTGCAAGCAGATAAATAGAAATTAAGTAAATGTTACCAATGAATGTAGCATTCTAGTATCAATAATACATAGATCCAGAATTTCCCCCGTTTTTGTTGTTGTTGTTTATAATGGGACCTTACTCTATTTAAGTTACATTGTGTTATCTCCCTTGTATTATGATACACCCACTCTCTATTTAGAAACTATAATATGTATTCTATGAGTTATGATTTTGTGTCTACATAATGTGTCTGATGTTTTATGTATATAAAACTTTGGAAAATACAGATACATTGTAAAGTAGGTAGTTGATAGTTAATATAGAAAAATGATGATTTTTCCACCTTTTAGACTACTGAGAAAGCTTCAAACTGTAACATGCACATAAATATATATATAATAAGAGGTTAGAATAAAAATAGCGATTGAGCATATGATAAAACTGAGCAAAACAGAAATACATTTAAGAATATTTATTATATAAAGTACATGTATATCAAAATGCCTACCCACAAGGGAGAGAACCAATACATTCAGTTCATTCTGGAACATGGGGAATTTATCCTATATATGATAGATAGACTCAGTAACCGGTTTCTTTCATGAAAATAAACCACTATTAATCCTCAGTATGATACATGTATTAATACTGGATATTAAAACTAATTATCTAATTACAATAAAATAGCCAAGTTTGCTAATAGCTGCATGGAAAGATAACCAGAATATATTGCTAGAAGCTTAGCAGCAAATAGTGCAGATTCTGATCAGACAGCTACTCATTCTTAGAACCAAAGCCACAAAAAGATATATTCTTTTACGAACTTCGGGGTTTTTTTCTAACCATATTCATATGCAAACAGTCAGTTTATGCATACACACTATTGAGCAGTAGGTACCGTACCTGAATGATTTCATGAAGAAATTGGGACAAGCAGAGAAGCTCTTGCAGAGCTTACCAAACTACATGTATTCATGTTATATTTTTTCAGGACAAAGTTAAATAATTCAATTGCATTGTCAATGATACATATAAACATATGTACAATAATAAGGGAGATTAGCACTTCAGGTGGACATGGCTAAAATAAATACACAAGCCTATTTAACAACATATGGATCGGGGATTTTAACAATGAAAGCAAACAGCATGGATGCAAGTCAGGTTAAGAAAAGATTTAGCTAAGTGTTAAGTAATGAAATGGTTTTTGAAGAGGTACTAAATCCACTCTGTACAGAGGACAACAATCCAAAATGTGGATTGTAGTTAATTAGAGGTACTCTGAACTCCATTAAAACTTAATAATGTTCAGCCATAAAATCTTTGTGCTACACATAGGTGTTTATTGCTATGTTAAATAATTTATTTGAAAATGAAAATAAAACACAGTACCTTAAGACAATAATCTTCATATTTACCTTCACAGAAAGTTGACATACTCAGACTGTGACGTACTTGTTATGAAAACTAGGTTACATCTGAACAAAATGATTTATACCTGATATCTGACCTGGTCTTCAGCTTTAATATTACTGTCATTACCATCTGACTGTACTAATCAGACCCTACATTGTCTATGAAGGTCCCACTATACATGTGATCAGAGTTATCAGCTGCCAGACCCTACATTGTCCATGAAGGTCCCACTGTACATGTGATCAGAGTTATCAGCAGCCAGACCCTACATTTTAACCCTAAAAGATTTTCAGTCTTCACTACAATCGGTTAGATTAATGACATTGATTTTAAACCACAATGGTCCCATGACATAATAAAGCTACAATGTGCAACCACTTAACTTTTGACTCTTGCTTTCAACGAAAATTTGAGTAAATCTATGTATACAACTCAAAATTTGTTAAGGATCACATTTTATAATGTATAACGAAGTTGTGGCGACACGCTTCTCTTGCAAAGTGTACATATCAAATCAATAACTGCAATTCATATATGCGAGGCCCAAATACCTGTTTATTTTTTGTAAGCAAACTGATTTTATATAATGATATTATGAACAAAATATCTAATAAAAAAGAGATCCTTACCAAACTTTAAGTTGGATGAAATATGACAAGAATGTTCATATAAGAAAGCCCCAGAATCCTCTGACAAACAATAAATATAAGTAATACCACAAAACCAGTCTGCACATAAACAGACTGGCACAGAGATACTGCTAACTCTTCTCCACTTCCTCTAAACTTTTCTTCAAGTAGGCAGGCAAGTCCGTCATATCTGACAAAGCTGAATAAACAAGTTCATAAAATATTTGCGGCCAAATTTTATTTAGTTCAGTCCGTTTTCTGTCCGTGAATATAGCTTCCTTTGTCATTTCACTGACATAACTCCTGGCAAAGCTGCGTTTTCCCAAACTATCCTGGAAAATAAACATGAAAAAATGATATCAGGTTGAAGTATCTAGGATAATCATTTTCATCCTATGAAAGATGTTCAGGTATATAATATCTATATTGATTTTATTAATATGATTCTGCATAGATGACAAGCTAAATAAAAACGACCTTTAAAAATGGGATTGTTATAAGCAAACCATATTTATGTTGTTACAAGCATCACTCTATCCTAAATTTTTAGTTCATAGTTTTCCATGCTTCTGTGTGTATATAACCAATACCTAACAACTGTGTTAGGGAGACAACTCTTCAGTTATGTGGTTACAGTACTGGCTTATCACTGTCAACCTGGATTCAAATCTCGCTTTCTTTTTCAAACTCTGGTCTGTAACAACTTTTAGTTGTAAGATGAACAAAGTGGCTTTTATATGTAAGTTGAGGGAATCACCTTAAAGAATTTCTGGTAGCACAATTAGTAGAGCGCTGGCTCCAGGTACGGTTGGTCCCAAGTTCTATTTCAGGCCGCGACATACCAAAGTCATTAAAAATGGTAGTGGTATCGGTCCCTTGCTAACTCTCAAGCAGATATAAGGGTAGTTCCACAATTGGTTGGCCTGGTTTCAGGATAATGTGACTTGGTGTGGTATCATGCCAGGTGTTCATGGCATTCTATACACAGTGAAGGCAGCACTATATCTGCTTTAAGTGGACAGTCTTAAGATAACGGAAATACTGATGGTGGGACGATAAACCCACTAAACTAACGAATCACCTTAAATGTCCAAAATTGACTTAGACATGCCTAAATGGCTTTTTTGAAAAAGGGGGGTTTTAAAGATATAATTCAACCCTCCATTTTGTTATGGGCAACACTTCACCTTCAGTATATATAACTTTCCATGCTTCTATGTATATATGATCAATACTTCTTTAAGGAATAGTCCCTTCAGCTCAGTGGTTAAGATATTGGTCTCTTATTCCATCAGCTTGGGTTCAACTACAACTCAGTGCTGATAATTTCTTTCAAGCTATGCATGGGAGACAGCAAAGTTGACTGTTTAGCTCTGTGGTAATATTATCAGGTTCACATTGTTTTAACTTAGGTTCAAATCTTGCTTAGTGATAAGAATGTTTTCAAGCAATGTTTTGTTACAACTGTCAGTTGTAAAAATGGGACAGTGAAAATTTAGTCAGATAAGACAAATTCATCAAGCCAAAGTTTCTCAAGTGGCAGAACAATTCTAAGTGAATCAATTTTGGACCCAAAGCTATAAACTCTGAAGTCTAAGAACTTTGCTTACAATATATGCAACTGGTGTGTATAACACAAAAGATAAAACAACATTTTATTTATGAAATGAAATGTTGATTTTTGACATTCATTGGTTGAACAGATGAACCATGTTGGGCTGTTTGGAGTATCATGGAGTCCAAAGGACTTCACACTATACTTTAAATGGTCCCACACAGTTCCAAAACTAATCCATGTAAAATCAATTCCTTATTGTAAATTCATTCCTTATATTTACATAACATTCAGATTAAAACCCTGTGACTTCTTAAGCATGTTATATCAAATAAATATCTTCCTCTGCACACGATAAAATTCTTTGTTTTTAAGCCACGCCCACAAGGTAAAGAGGCAAAACGAAAGTAGTTTCTCATTTATAGTTCTATAAATGTTCTATAAATGAAAAAATAAAACATTTAACAAAGAAAACATGGTTTGCAAATGTTATACAAACACGTCTGCTGTATAATGTAAGTTTGATGTCATGTTTACGTTCATTCATGAAAACAGTCTGCAGTAAATTAAGCACCGCCCACCTCACCAAACAACAATCAGAAAGGCAAGTACACACCGATTACGTCACACTAAAGTTCATAGAGAAATGAACATAATTTTTAATGTACAGTTTACTGCTGCAGTAAACATTGGAAATGTACAAATTTACTCTTCAAACCAATATTCGTCACATTTAGACTGAATGGATTCTAAAAAGGTTTTTTTTGGTAAAAATTAAGGACAAGTAATATACACAACATATTATACAATATACTGTTTGTATGTTTTAAATTTTTTCAATTTGCTGTTATTTTTAATAAGACAATGAATGTTTTATGTCTGCTGTATGTCAGCAAATTTCATTATTGAAAGTTCCTAATTTGCTATGTGTGTTGTTTTTTTAATAACTGAACAACAGCTTATTCTCTTGAAATGAATGACCTTCAAGCCATCCTTTGTTTTCCACCCCTCTTCTGAATGCAATAGAAAATTTAGTTTTTGTTATGCAACGATTATTTTGCTTACAACAATGCTTTATCTATTTCTATTAATTATTATTAATTGATAAAACAACTGGATTAAGTGAGGACTAATTATCAACCCACACCATATCTGTTGATTCAATTATGGATTTAATTATGAATCATTATAAAACAAAATGAAGCAGTTTCACTTTGGTTATAACTCTAAGAATTAATAAAAATGTTGCATTTCAAAACTTAATTTTCATGGGTGTGAGGAGTTGTTCGCATAAAAAAAATCACGGAAGAGAATTTGTCCACATATGCCAAAATGACCAACAGGGGTTTTGTCCAGCCCCTAAACACTAAATCTAAGCATTGATATGACAGCAAGGGGTGCTACTCACTAATTGCTTGCTGGTGTCCCCCTGATACACAAGTCCAGCTCGTCCAACAAATTCTCCCTGGGATTTCTCAATTTTCATTGTTCCTTCAAGAATTTTCTTTGACTTCTCTTCACTCATCGTCAATAATTGTTTTCTTCTGAAATATACATAGGAGCATTCATTAATACGAACTAATGGAAAAAAGTCTATGGACAAACAGATATATAGATATATTTAAAGAAATATATATATAATGAGATATCTTGATATGTATATATCCGTTTTTGTATAACTATCCATGATCTTAATATCACCGACTGACTGACTGATAGGGAAAAGTAAACACCAGATTTAAGATATTTGTAAATGCAAGTGATTGGTAGAGACTCATAAACAGGATGTTGAGAGTTGTGTGTAACTTTTGTATAACTTATCCTTAAACTGTATGTGCTGTGCCATAATACTTATGTTGGTAATGTAAATTTACAAACTGCATGATGGTAATATTAACATAAAAGCAAAACAATGAATTGAAGCCTTCACTTTTAAAGATCAAAATAAGGCCTGAAAGCTGCCCTCAGTAAACATATAGGTTCTCGTTCAGGCTCTAGTGAATCAAATATGAGCTGTACAAACTTCTTGAAAAACAAAGGAGTCAAAGTAACACAAAACATTTAATGTTAATTTATTAATGGTAAAGATGAGTACATACGCTCCAACCATGGTTGATTTAGCTGTGGGAACCGTGACAAATTTGAAGCCAGCCTTGGCCCTCTGTCCCATCTTTATATCACATACAATAACAGGAGAAAGTTCCTTGTTGCACAGTGACACCATTGCTTGTATGAACCCACAACAGCACTTCTCCAAGCCCAAGAAATTAAACTTACAAAATGTAAACTTTGATAAGGTGCTTTCACCAAAATGTCCAATGATTACCCGGGCAAACAAATTCTAGTTTTTTCTTTAAGAATATTTAAAAACTAACACTTTTAAAATTCATCTGATTTCAGAATTTGCCTTCACAGATATCAGACAGTTATGAACAACTATCAGTGTTTAAAACTTGTTTTCATTACAATATCTAACAGTTACACAAATCTCTTTTTGTAAAGCTTGTATCCTAAATGTGATCAGAACATCAAACAATTATATTTTAAACATCCAATGTTCATAACTTTCTCCCCATGATTTCTGAAGCATAATGATAACAGTGTTCACAAATGCAGCCTACAAAATATCTCAATGCAACAAACACGCGTCACTCACACAATGCCAAACCTACAATGCAATCAAGTTTCTCATCATTTTCCAGTTTTTCATAATTTACAACACCCCTGGTGCACATAATCACAGACTTGAGAATTTATCACAACCTTAAACAATGTGGCCCCAGCAGACTGAACACAACTTTCCAGACTAGTTATCTTTCTGTACACAGCTTAGCGAGATTTACAGCACCCCAACTGAGCAACTGATTCATGTATTAATTACATTTTTTTCTTTCCATTTGCAATCCTATGAATGTCACACAAAAACTATACAAGTTTATGACACATTGTCCTTCACAGTAAGCATGAGATTGTTATCTGAGGATTGATCGACTGTACACAAGAAACTATAACTTCTTGACCTTATACTGATTAACCCATTAACAAATGACCAAGAGACATTTTCAGGCAGCTACTAACATTTTAAATCCTTCAGTCAGTGTTATCCAACCCAAAGCCACACAGAATACTAACTGATACTTTAATTTAATCAGGATAGATTTGATATAAATCACAGTTAAGCTAACCTTCGTGTTACAAAAGGTTAAAAATGAACAAATAATTCCCCAGGCTAGCCAACCCCCCATTGATTACTGATTTTTCAGGTCCTACTGATCTGTAGATTTGTACCAGTTTTGTTCCTTAATTGATTAATTGAGTTTATGGCAGTGTTCATTGTGATTAGATTGACATTATATCTGTCACATTGTTGTATGTCATAATTGTTTGACTGAATTTCTGTAATATAATTTAAACAAAGTTTAAAATTAAATTTACATGGATTTCATTAGGCCTGGCAAGGCATCAACTTGAAATAGATACTAGTATGATGGTATACAGTTTTTATTATTAATACTTATGCCGAAATAAGTAGTTAATTTCAGAGATAAACATTATTACAACAATGGTATTATTTTAAATAACACTACAATATATTTATTGGATATTTAAAATATTGCATTGTTTGTTGGGGACATGTTATGAATTTGTTTTATGTGATATATATATATATATATATATATATATATATATATATATATATATATATATATATATATATATATATATATATACATGTATATATAATCTACATAATACGTATTTATTTCAAATATGAAATATGTTTTTTCCAACACCTTAAATCGGCCAGTTATTGTGTCTCAGTAGCCACTGGATATAAGGTTGTCAATGATAACTAAATGCTTGGTCATGTTGCCTGAGGATCAGTAGCAGATAGTGTAGATCTTGATCAGACAGCTGACTAGGAACTGACTAATACAGATCTACACCTTTTATCAAAGCCTTATCAGTTGATGATAAACTGACAAACAGTTACGGTAAGTTTAAACATAACAAGAGCACCACAACAAATTTGACTGTGGACCGAAGAAGTTATCTGTACAAAAATTTGCCAAGAGAATTATAAACAAAGAGCAGTAAGTCTGGAAGTAACCCCTAAAACTAGAGTTATCTCACCTCTATATACAGAACTGTAATCTGATGACTTATAAATACTGCCACCATCTACCTGGTCATAAATCTGTCTCTCATATTATACATGTGAACTCTCCCACTTTTGGACAGAGACTTCCTCTTTTAAGGTTCAAAATTACTTGAAAATGAGGGGTGTTTTACACATTTTCAGAAATCTCCCTACTTGGTAACAGATAACTTCCTCCTTTGTTTATATGAAAACAACCAGTCTTCCACTTTGGCCACATAAAAAGTTCACATGTATGTCTTGTATACAATAGTGTTAAAAGGGGCAATAACTCCTCTTTCATCAACTGGTTCCCATTGTACAGAAGAAATACAGTTGAGAAGGCCTTTTGCTATAATTCCAAAATTAACATTAAAGGACAATATAAGAAGGAATAAAAGTAAAACTTTACAAATACCTTTCTTCCCCTTGTGTAAGATTTCAGCTAATATTGTGTTAGGAATAAGAATATATGGTATTTCACATGCAAGCCAAATATAAATTTAAAAAAAATCTTTGATTAGTCATTTAACAAATAGAATAAACCCGACAGTTACTGCCTTAGAACGGTCAGTTGGCGATATGGACCGTCTGAGGAATATTTTGTTTGGTTTTGGACAATACATAAAATGAATACATGTGACAATATACTGAAGAATGTGTTAGTATAATGGCAAAAAGAATTCATATTTATGACATCATCCAACGCATGCATTATTTTAAAAATGCAGATAAAATATGCATAAGTAGTTAAGATTGCCAGTGATTTCAAATACCAAATGAATTACCCAATTATTCATTCTATGAGTGTGTAAAATATAGCACAAATAATGTAACAGGCAATATAAAAAGTTTACTGCATGCATGCAATCAGACTCAGCATATCCAAGAAGTAAAGAGGATAAAATATGCATAAATAGTAAATTGCCAGGAGTAATAAATACCAAAATGGTTCAATATTCACCATGTGATGTTTTCATTTTTGTAAAATAAAATGTCAGGTTGATGATAGTGCTTTTTTTGGCAACAATGACTTAATACATGAAGTAACATGAAAGAGTGATTTAAGAATACAAATTGTTTGAATGATAATAGGTGACAGCAAGTCATATAGTTATAGTTTAAGTTTGGTAAGTCCACAGATTCTAGCTCGAGTTGTACTGTTGAAGTGTTAAACTGGGTTAGAAATATTTAGACAATTTACATGCACCTGTATTGTTCTTAGCATTGTCTTTACATATATCATAACTGTAATCAATAGCAACAGAGATAAACACAACACAAAGGAACAGAGCCGAAATAATACAGCTGTGATAAAAACAGAGGTCTTTTTTTATATCAAATTTTATATTTTCAACATAACACAAAAAAATGTTTACGTGAATTTGAGATAAATTATGAACTTTTAAAAAACCAACTCAGCATGCATGACAGAGAAATAGAAATTTGATAAATAGAGGGCACAGAATTAACAAGATATCATGATATTGGTTTTTCTGTGAAAAGTCATTTACAGAAAAGTGGATACATAAAGAGACTGTGCTCAAGAGACAGAAAAATGAAAAGAAAGAAAAGTTGGAAAATATACCTTTGTGACACTGTTTGTCTACAATTATGTAAGGACATATGTTAATGCATTTTTAAATGTGTATTTATTTGAGTTTTAGATTATCAGTAATGAAAAGCCATAGTTGGTAGATGACAATGAATATTAACAAGACACACTTAAAAATATGTGGTCTCTCTGAAAGACCTATCTTTCATCAAGGTATTAACCTGACAATAAAATGTGCCCAGCAACAAACAAAAACAACAATAGGTTGTGCAAGTGGTCCAATGAAAGAGTTGTTTAAACAGACCAGTTGGTGTGTATAAACTTAACTGCAACACATCAAAGCAGAAAACTCGTTTCAATTTTGCATTAAATGTCATGGCCATAGAGAAACTTTCATTTTAATCCAATTTGTTATATAATCATTATGCTTCATACCCCCTGAACAGTTCTGCAAATAATTTCTTCATATTCTCAAATTGATCACAATGTGGAATCACAAGTTATAACCAGGTTTCAACACCTATATTTTGTGAGTTACATAAGGACAAATTATTGGCAGAAAAAGGCATCAACTATTAGTCAAACCACCAATATACATATGTTTATATAAGCAATGCATTTAACCAATCACTTACAATAGCCTGTATATTGCATTTGTAAACATTGCATAGAACCAATCACCTTACAGTAGTTAGTACATAACACTTGTACAATATGCATAGAACCAATCAGGTTACAGAAGCCCGTACACAACACATGTAAACATTGCATAGAACCAATCACCTTACTGTACTGTAAATGACTTAAATATCTCACATATACACAAGTGATTAGAGCTAATAATGTTCTCCAATATTTGTTTTTGGTTCAACCAACAAACGAAGCACGATGGGGCATCAGAAAAGCTCACCTTAAGCACATTGTGCTCAGGTGAGCTAAAAAGTACTTCATCAACCATGAACAGTTTGCTTTAAGAATAAGTTATACAATGGTTTCATTCAATGCCCCTACCGTGTTTCTCCAAGCAAAGAGAGAAGTCGAGACTGGGGCAGCTCAGCTGTGGTGATCTGACTGATGGCGCCAAACAACTTCTCTGCTGTCACTACATCGCCTGCTGACACCTGAACCATAATGAAGGAATACGTGATTAACACACCCAAGAGTCACTTTTCAACATGACAGGCTTACACATGCACTGGGGTGCAGGTATAGTTAGAATCTTCACCTATTACACCTCAGCTCCTTGCAGTGCAAGAATGAACCCCAGTCTAAGTGAATTCTTCCAGCTCAACTACACTGTGTCACTAACTAAAATTCAGCTGTTGTAACAAACATAACAGACAAAGATCTGTAAAGAAGATTCCACGCTTGACTCATTTGCTTAATGCTCATTTTAAGTTTCACATTTCTAATGTATCTTTTAACTCTGCAGTTAAAGGATTTCAATAAAAAAAACACCTTACTTTTACTTAACAACAAAAAACAAAACAACTAATTATTTTTTTAAACTCATATTATTCTGTTAAATAACTAACACTAGTTGATCAATGACTATTACCTCAACAAAAAATGAAAAGTGTTTATCAGTGAGGATCTTACCTCAGCATTATTTATTTTCTTGAGAGCAAAGTGAGCCAGCCTGAAAAGTATATAGTATCTCCAGAGGGTGTGGCGTGTGATAGGGTTCCCCTCCCCTTCTATCACCAGGTTGTCAAGGCGACGCACGCTTGTTAGGGCGTTGATCTGAGAGAAGTGGCAGATGTTGGTCGAACTGAAGATAAGCGTCTGAAATAAAAACACATTAAGAAGATGTGTCAATGATGATATCTATAGTGTGCTCCAGCCTAACAAAGGGTTTTGTGTTGTAAAACAAAGTGTGGTAAAAGCTGTTGTTGTAAGAGTCAAAGAAACAAATGTGATTGAAAACTAATAAATAAATCCTATATACCTGTGTGCCTGGGAACCGTGTGCGAACCTTGTGCAGGTGTTTGACAATCTCTTCAAAGTCGATGAACTTGAAGATGATGACAGTGACAGCGCCTGCAGCCTGCATGCCCCAGTTCCTATCCAGGGCCTCGAGTGACTGGGGCCCATAGAGGGTCAGAGTGTCTCCCTCCAGATCTGCCAGGTTGTTCAGGTTGTTTGACTCCTTGGTACTCGTTCTGTAATATGTTTTTTTTTAATATATAGATTGTATTGTGGTTGTGACTAAGTAACTCTTAGCCTGCTACATTTGTTAAATAAGACTTAGTTATTTGATATCAACTTTATGGATACACATAACAAGATATATTACTAGAGACCATGCAGCACCAATAAAGATCCTGATCAGACAGCTCCTAGTGGTAGTTAGGTGATCAGTATTTACACTATTTAAGCTTACTAAAAAAATGCTTAGCACGTTAAGAGTAAAGACACCTTAAGCCAGTACTAAAGTTACTGATCTATTCTGATAGCAAAGCTGATAAACTTTCAGAATATCAATTCTACACCAAATATCAGAGAATTGATAAAGTTACATGCATATTCCACCTACCCAAACATCATGGTTTCTTTGTAAACACCTGGCTTGGCTTCGGGTGGTTTGCGGACCTGACTGGCTGTCCTTGGTCGCTCACGTGCATCTCCACCATCCAGGGCCACACTGTATGCACTGCCTGGCCGGCTGTTATCCCGACTGCTTTGTTTGCTAGAAAGATGAACAGACAGTAATGTTTAAAATATAATTTTTATAAATTTTTTTATTTTTCAGTCATTCCAAGTAGCAGAAGCATCAGATATGAGTCTAAAAGTGAAAACTTTCATGTGAGAATATCTTCATTCTGACATGCTGCATGAAGGTCTTTGTCCATACTTAAATACGTATCCAAGCAACAACAAACTCAATTATGCAACGAGTGTGTATGTATTTACCTTGCAAATGATTCAGACTCATCCCTGCCATCCTCATCAATGTCGTTGTCAGGGGAGACAACCTCAGAGTTTGGCACAGAGCCAATATGGTTTGCATACAGATCGGGGGTGCGAGTCATCTTGGATGTCTTCTGTATAAGGGAGCCCTGCATCACCTCCCATTGACGCTTCGCATTGTTGATGGCAAGACGGCGCTTCTCCTGGACATGCAAACACCAGCTTTGTTTATATGTAAAAGACAATTTAAGTGCTGCCACAGAGTTTAAGGTTTCAAAGCCTGGAGTTGAAAATCATCAAAATAAGCCTTGGACAATAACTTAGCAAAATTAATGTTTAAAATTGTCTAACAAAGTTTTTTACTGATTTAGTCATATAAATGTTATGTAAAATATTGGAAATATTTAGCTCTCAGGATTATTGAATCAACTATAAGCTAACTTATAATACCATCACCTATCATTATTGTATGCCTTACCTAGTCACTGAACATTTTGTATTAGTACTGCATAATTTTAGCTAGTAGTTGTAGCTCCAAGTAAAATCCATTCAGACTCATAACTACTTAACCTGCACATAGATAGGGCTACTTAGGCAAATGGAGTAAATCCAGATCAGCCTGCTCTAGCTGGGTGTTGTCTGATAAAGATCTGAATGTTTGCTCCTTAGTCTCTGACACTGCGACTTGTTTAATAAGCATGTAGCTATAAGACGACTTTTCAATTCATCAATTATATTAAGATGACTTAATTAACTTTTTTCTTGTTGCAGCTATAGTACCAGTTATAGACAAAAACAGCAGGCTAAGTGTTATATCACAATGCACACGGCCAACAAAGCGAGGCTTGTGGCAGCAGACAGGGACACAGACACTGGCACAACAAACAGAACCATCTTGGCAACATATGTACATGGCTCATGTCCCATAGCAACAGCATTTATTATTTTAGTAAAAGCTAACAGTGAGCATAAAAATTAATAAAACAGAAATAAATGTGTTCAAGAAGAAAAGTCACTTAACTAACAGGCATGTATGATTAAGGTGAGAAAGTATGTCTTGACTTTTACAGCATTTGGAAAGTTCAAAGTAATTCTTTTAATGTTATATTAATAAAAAATGAAAGTCTGTCTGTTTGGTTTAATGTCCAACAGACAACTTTCGGAAGTATTTTATTTTTTACACTTGTGTGATCAAAAATAAATGTTGTTTTACTCTAGACTTGCACGGTGAATATTTATGTACCAAATACAGAAAACAATGTTCATATTAATCCTGGTCAATTGTTTGCAGTAACTATCTATACTACCACTCACAATACATGGGATCCTAAATATTTTATGGTCCAAAACCTGTTCAAATAACCACAGCCCAATCTCAAGCCAAATGCTAACAATTTGATTGGCTATATTAGAAGACTAGACAGCCAATCAGAAAGTTGACTGACATTGAGTATATTCTCTGGAAATTTGAATGTTTCAGACCAAACTAAGGGTTTGTAAAGGATAAGAGTCTAAAGAGCAACCAAGTAACATTAATTTACATTACTACAATGTTGTGAATGCATGAATACTAACATGAAAGATGAAAACAAAATAATGAAAATTACTGTATGGAAAGGACTCCTAATAGAAAAGAATACTTTAAATGTTTTTTTGCAGTAAAAATCAAAGGATTGAAAAAAACACACAGAAAAATTATACATTTAAAAATGACAAATAACAACATCAGCAGCTGTTTCCATATTCTAGGGTTGCACTGTGTCTTCCTGCAATCTTTCACCATTTTCTTAAGATGCTCTTTGCATACATAAAAAAAGTCACAAATTTTCCTAATAAAGTTAAAAATGGAGTTAACATGTTTTATCTTTTATGTCCTTGACTCTCAAATACCTAGGCAAAGTCAAAACGTAAGTGAAGTGTCAACATTTATTAAATATGAATAATGAAGTGATTAATGGCAGCAATGTATAAACTAACATGTGGTGGAATGATATGACAGTGATAGCAGCACTGTATACACTTACATGTGGGGGAATGATATTACAATGATAGCACTGTATACACTAACATGTGGTGGAATGATATGACTGATAGCACTGTATACACTAACATGTGGTGGAATGATATGACAGTGATAGCACTGTATACACTAACATGTGGTGGAATGATATGACAGTGATAGCACTGTATACACTAACATGTGGTGGAATGATATGACAGTGATAGCAGCACTGTATACACTTACATGTGGGGGAATGATATGACAATGATAACACTGTATACACTACCATGTGGTGGAATGATATGACAGTGATAGCACTGTATACACTAACATGTGGTGGAATGATATGACAGTGATAGCACTGTATACACTAACATGTGGTGGAATGATATGACAGTGATAGCAGCACTGTATACACTTACATGTGGGGGAATGATATGACAGTGATAGCACTGTATACACTAACATGTGGTGGAATGATATGACAGTGATAGCAGCACTGTATACACTTACATGTGGGGGAATGATATGACAGTGATAGCACTGTATACACTAACATGTGGTGGAATGATATGACAGTGATAGCACTGTATACACTAACATGTGGTGGAATGATATGACAGTGATAGCAGCACTGTATACACTTACATGTGGGGGAATGATATGACAGTGATAGCACTGTATACACTAACATGTGGTGGAATGATATGACAGTGATAGCACTGTATACACTAACATGTGGTGGAATGATATGACAGTGATAGCACTGTATACACTAACATGTGGTGGAATGATATGACAGTGATAGCAGCACTGTATACACTTACATGTGGGGGAATGATATGACAGTGATAGCAGCACTGTATACACTTACATGTGGGGGAATGATATGACAGTGATAGCACTGTATACACTACCATGTGGGTGAATGATATGACAGTGATAGCAGCACTGTATACACTTACATGTGGGGGAATGATATGACAGTGATAGCAGCACTGTATACACTAACATGTGGGGGAATGATATGACAGTGATAGCTCTGTATACACTAACATGTGGTGGAATGATATGACAGTGATAGCAGCACTCTATACACTTACATGTAAGGGGGGTGATATGACAGTGATAGCACTGTATAAACTAACATGTGGTGGAATGATATGACAGTGATAGCACTGTATACACTAACATGTGGTGGAATGATATGACAGTGATAGCACTGTATACACTAACATGTGGGGGAATGATATGACAGTGATAGCAGCACTCTATACACTTACATGTGGGGGAATGATATGACAGTGATAGCACTGTATACACTAACATGTGGTGTAATGATATGACAGTGATAGCACTGTATACACTAACATGTGGTGGATTGATATGACAGTGATAGCACTGTATACACTAACATGTGGTGGAATGATATGACAGTGATAGCAGCACTCTATACACTTACATGTGGGGGAATGATATGACAGTGATAGCAGCACTCTATATACACTTACATGTGTGTGTGGGGGAATGATATGACAGTGATAGCAGCACTGTATACACTAACATGTGGGGGAATGATATGGCAGTGATAGCTCTGTATACACTAACATGTGGGGGAATGATATGACAGTGATAGCACTGTATACACTAACATGTGGGGGGAATGATATGATAGTGATAGCAGCACTGTAAACACTAACATATGGGGGAATGATATGACAGTGATAGCAGCACTGTATACACTTACATGTGGTGGAATGATGTGACAGTGATAGCAACACTGTATACATTAACATGTGGGGGAATGATATGACTGTGATAGCAGCATTGTATACACTTACATGTGGGAAGAATGATATAACAGTGATAGCTGCACTGTATACACTAACATATGGGGGAATGATATGATAGTTATAGCAGCACTGTGTACACTTACATGTGGGGGAATGATATAACAGTGCCGCACTGTATACACTAACATGTAGGGGGGGGGGAATGATATGACAGTGATAGCTGCACTGTATACACTAACATATGGGGGAATGATATGATAGTAATAGCAGCACTGTATACACTTACATGTGGGGGAATGATATGACAGTGATAGCAGCACTGTATATACTTACATGTGGGAGGGGGGAATGATATGACAGAAATAGCAGCACTGTATACACTTACATGTGGAAGGGGAATGATATGACAGTAATAGCAGCACTGTATACACTTACATGTGGGGGAGTGATATGACAGTGATAGCACTGTATACACTAACATGTGGGGGGAATGATATGACAGTGATAGTAGCAATGTATACACTTACATGTGGGGGAATGACATGACGGTGATAGCAGCACTGTATACACTTATATGGGGGGGGGATGATATGACAGTAATAGCAGCACTGTATACACTTACATGTGGGGGAATGATATGACAGTGATAGCACTGTATACACTAACATGTGGGGGGGAATGATATGACAGTGATAGTAGCAATGCATACACTTACGTGTGGGGGAATGACATGACGGTGATAGCAGCACTCTATACACTTACATGTAAGGGGGGTGATATGACAGTGATAGCACTGTATAAACTAACATGTGGTGGAATGATATGACAGTGATAGCACTGTATACACTAACATGTGGTGGAATGATATGACAGTGATAGCACTGTATACACTAACATGTGGGGGAATGATATGACAGTGATAGCAGCACTCTATACACTTACATGTGGGGGAATGATATGACAGTGATAGCACTGTATACACTAACATGTGGTGTAATGATATGACAGTGATAGCACTGTATACACTAACATGTGGTGGAATGATATGACAGTGATAGCACTGTATACACTAACATGTGGTGGAATGATATGACAGTGATAGCAGCACTCTATACACTTACATGTGGGGGAATGATATGACAGTGATAGCAGCACTCTATACACTTACATGTGTGTGTGGGGGAATGATATGACAGTGATAGCAGCACTGTATACACTAACATGTGGGGGAATGATATGGCAGTGATAGCTCTGTATACACTAACATGTGGGGGAATGATATGACAGTGATAGCACTGTATACACTAACATGTGGGGGGAATGATATGATAGTGATAGCAGCACTGTAAACACTAACATATGGGGGAATGATATGACAGTGATAGCAGCACTGTATACACTAACATGTGGTGGAATGATGTGACAGTGATAGCAACACTGTATACATTAACATGTGGGGGAATGATATGACTGTGATAGCAGCATTGTATACACTTACATGTGGGAAGAATGATATAACAGTGATAGCTGCACTGTATACACTAACATATGGGGGAATGATATGATAGTTATAGCAGCACTGTGTACACTTACATGTGGGGGAATGATATAACAGTGCCGCACTGTATACACTAACATGTAGGGGGGGTGGGGGGGGGGGGGAATGATATGACAGTGATAGCTGCACTGTATACACTAACATATGGGGGAATGATATGATAGTAATAGCAGCACTGTATACACTTACATGTGGGGGAATGATATGACAGTGATAGCAGCACTGTATATACTTACATGTGGGAGGGGGGAATGATATGACAGTAATAGCAGCACTGTATACACT
Organism: Sinonovacula constricta; assembly: GCA_007844125.1. Classification (NCBI taxonomy): domain Eukaryota; kingdom Metazoa; phylum Mollusca; class Bivalvia; order Cardiida; family Solecurtidae; genus Sinonovacula; species Sinonovacula constricta. Next base: position 48,517,830 of record CM017559.1, on the reverse strand, counting down.
TACATGTGGAAGGGGAATGATATGACAGTAATAGCAGCACTGTATACACTTACATGTGGGGGAGTGATATGACAGTGATAGCACTGTATACACTAACATGTGGGGGGGAATGATATGACAGTGATAGTAGCAATGTATACACTTACATGTGGGGGAATGACATGACGGTGATAGCAGCACTGTATACACTTATATGGGGGGGGGGGGATGATATGACAGTAATAGCAGCACTGTATACACTTACATGTGGGGGAATGATATGACAGTGATAGCACTGTATACACTAACATGTGGGGGGGGAATGATATGACAGTGATAGTAGCAATGCATACACTTACGTGTGGGGGAATGACATGACGGTGATAGCAGCACTGTATACACTAACATGTTGTGGAATGATATGACAGTGATAGCAGCACTGTATAGTCTTACATGTGACGGAATGATATAACAAGACTGTTTAGATTATCAATCCGACATTCAACCAGACAATACTAGACACACAAAAAAGATATTACATTAAACAACTTGATAACACTGTCTGGTAGGGTAGATTGTTTTCAGTAAAAGAGATGATCACATGACATGTATGATAGAGACCACGTTTGGTGGTGTTCCAGTAAAAGAAAAAATGTGGTCACATGTATAATAGAAATGGAGACCATGGTTGGTTGTGTTCCAGTAAGAGAGATGAGTAAGTGTAGGATAGAAATGGAGACTACAGATGGTTGTAACTAGGTTTTACGGCACACCAACACTTGATAGGTCATAGGGCGCTGAAACAGATGGTTGTGTTCCAGTAAGAAAGATGACTACATGTATGATAGAAATGGAGACTACAGATGGTTGTGTTCCAGTAAGAAATGGAGACTATAAAAGGTTGTGTTCCAGTAAGAGAGATGATCTCATGTCTGATAGAAATGTAGACTAAAGATGGTTGTGTTCCAGTAAGAGAGATGACGACATGTCTGATAGAAATGGAGACTATATATGGTTGAGTTCCAGTAAGGGAGATGACGACATGTCTGATAGAAATGGAGACTATAGATGGTTGAGTTCCAGTAAGGGAGATGACGACATGTCTGATAGAAATGGAGACTATAGATGGTTGAGTTCCAGTAAGGGAGATGACGACATGTCTGATAGAAATGGAGACTATATATGGTTGAGTTCCAGTAAGGGAGATGACGACATGTCTGATAGAAATGGAGACTATATATGGTTGAGTTCCAGTAAGGGAGATGACGACATGTCTGATAGAAATGGAGACTATATATGGTTGAGTTCCAGTAAGGGAGATGACGACATGTCTGATAGAAATGGAGGCTATAGATGGTTGAGTTCCAGTAAGAAATGGAGACTAAAGATGATTGTGTTCCAGTAACAGAGATGATCACAGGCCCGATAGATGTGGAGACTAAAGTTGGTTGTATTTCAGTATTAGAAATGATCACATGACATGTATGTTAGAAATATCGACTACAGTTAGCTGTGTTCCTGAAAGATGATGATCACACACAGACATGGTAACATAATTATAGAAATGGAGACTACAGTTAGTTGTCTATAATAGAAATGGGGACAACAGAGAGGATGAGGGATAAGATGAAATGGAGACTATGGTTAATTGTGGTCTATTAAGAGGGATGATCAAATGTATGATAGAAATGAAGACAATGGTTGATTGTGTATTATAGAAATGGAGGCTATGGTTGATAGTGTATGATAGAGATGAAGATTGGTTGGTTGTGTTCAATTAAAAAGGATGGTCACATGCACTATAGAAATGGAGACTACTGTTGGTTGTGTATGATAGAAATGAAGACTATGGTTCATTGTGATTCATAAAGAAGGATGATCACATGTCTGATAGAAATGGAGACTATGATCACGTGTATGTTAGAAATGGACACTATGAACGGTTGTTGTCCATTAAGAAGGATGATCAAGTGTATGATTGAAATGGAGACTATGGACGGTTGTGGTTCATTAAGAGGAATGATCAAGTGTATGACAGAAATGGGGACTATGGACGGTTGTGGTCCATTAAGAAGGATGATCACGTGTATGATAGAAATGGAGACTATGGATGGTTGAGGTCCATTAAGAGGGATGATCATGTGTATGATAGAAATGGAGACTATGGACGGTTGAGGTCAATTAAGAGGGATGATCATGTGTATGATAGAAATGGAGACTATGGACGGTTGTGGTCCATTAAGAGGAATGATCACGTGTATGACAGAAATGGAGACTATGGACGGTTGTGGTCCATTAAGAGGGATGATCATGTGTATGACAGAAATGGAGACTATGGACGGTTGTGGTCCATTAAGAGGGATGATCATGTGTATGACAGAAATGGAGACTATGGACAGTTGTGGTCCATTAAGAGGGATGATCATGATTGTGTATGACAGAAATGGAGACTATGGATGGTTATGGTCCATTAAGAGGGATGATCATGATTGTGTATGACAGAAATGGAGACTATGGATGGTTGTGGTCCATTAAGAGGGATGATCATGTGTATGACAGAAATGGAGACTATGGACAGTTGTGGTCCATTAAGAGGGATGATCATGTGTATGACAGAAATGGAGACTATGGATGGTTGAGGTCCAATAAGAGGGATGATCATGTGTAGGATAGAAATGGAGACTACAGTACCTTGTATTCCAATAAAGAGGATCACTCACAGTTAGACTCTCTCCCTAGCCCATATTAATATAGCTGCATAACAAGATTACTTGGGACAAGACATAAATAGGGTAATCCTACAGACTGATCATAAACATAGAATTCCTGTTAGAAGATTCACCACATATTTGAACCATCTGGGCAAAGTGTAGAGAACACTGAAGGCAAATCCTTAAATGTTTTCAAGCACACTTTTTTTTAGTCCAGGTTTTATTATAACATGCATTGTCTGATTAATCAGATGCATTTACAATGAGTACATGTTTATCAACTGTAAAGTCTGATATGATGTTCGAGTACTTGACCAGTCTATCATGTTTAAGTACTTGACCAGTCTATCATGTTTAGGTACTTGACCAGTCTATCATGTTTAAGTACTTGACCAGTCTATCATGTTTGAGTACTTGACCAGTCTATCATGTTTAGGTACTTGACCAGTCTATCATGTTCAAGTACTTGACCAGTCTATCATGTTCAAGTACTTGACCAGTCTATCATGTTCAAGTACTTGACCAGTCTATCATGTTCAAGTACTTGACCAGTCTATCATGTTTAGGCACTTGACCAGTCTATCATGTTCGAGTACTTGACCAGTCTATCATGTTTAGGCACTTGACCAGTCTATCATGTTCAAGTACTTGACCAGTCTATCATGTTTAGGTACTTGACCAGTCTATCATGTTCGAGTACTTGACCAGTCTATCATGTTTAGGCACTTGACCAGTCTATCATGTTCAAGTACTTGACCAGTCTATCATGTTTAGGTACTTGACCAGTCTATCATGTTAAAGTACTTGACCAGTCATCATGTTTAGGTACTTGACCAGTCTATCATGTTTAGGCACTTGACCAGTCTATCATGTTTTAGTATTTGACCAGTCTATCATGTTTAAGTATTTGACCAGTCTATCATCCTTAAGTACTTGATCAGTCAAGTGTTCTCAGTTACCAAAAAACTGACCAATCAGATGCTTGAAAATGATTCAAAAATCAAACTCAACTTCACATTTGGTTAGACCTATAATATGAGCCATTCACTTATATTTAAAGATTGCTTGCTATGAAGTTAGATGTAGACAATATGAGAGCATGTTGTCATGTCATGTTAGACACAGAGACAGAAGAACAAATGTACAGACAGATGTACAAACAGATAGTGAGGTATCCTAGGAGCTAGTTTATATGCAACATACCAGATCTGTGGTCACCGGCAGCGATATGATTCTTTCCTTTAATAAATTGGGTATTAAATCTTTTACTGTTACTTTCATCGTTTCTTCAACTGCATTAATAATTTTAACTAAATTCATATTTGTCCTTACATGTTTTAACATATTTTTAATGAAAAAAGATACAGTTTAACACATTGCCCATGCTAAAACTTGTAACAAAATGGAAAGTACATAATAATATACATCTTGTTAAAAAAAGATAACAAAAGTTGTCCAAATATTAAATTCTTGTTAAAAAAAAGTGCCACATTTATTTAATATTATCCACCATCATTTGTTTGGTACATTTATGCAATATTTTAAAGAATCATTTCAACATTCTTCTAGTCAAACTATTATTTATAGTGTATATAAATATGTATAGTTTAGCTAAATACTTATGGAGCAAACTACACATATGATAGAAAAAGATCATATCATTTTAAAGGAATGCAGATGTTCAAAAAAATATGCATGCATACATTTCTTTAAGGAAATCAAAAAATGTTAACTGCGTACAAAATCTGGTCCTTATTTTTATTGAATGTAGAACAGGGTCAAACATCATGTATTCAGTATACAAAGGGAACATTTTTTTATTTTATACTTCCACACAAAAATTGTCGGATTTTTAAAGACATGTACTACATGCACAATCATGAAGTAATTTTATATATTGTCTGCTAATGTGTCATTTATACAAGCAAATAAGTATTGTTAGGTTTTACAGATTTACATCTTTACTACAGTAAAATGCTGCCATACCTTTAAATAAAATACTACAGAAGAAACAAAACATAACATTTAATACAGCACATAGGCTGGATGTAAAATATAAACAAACCTTTAGCTTTTAATCAGAAAACCAGATAAAATGTCAACAAATAGGATGAATGATTGCTTGACTGATGAATAAAATAACAGATGGACATACATACTGATAGATAGACAGAACAACAGAAAAACTGATGACATACAGAGCAAAGGCAACATTTAAAGGCAGCGGGTATACCTTTTGTCCCAAACTTTTGCCAGTAAATGGCTGCATATAAACCTTAAGAACACAGCATAGTTATCTTTATTGTGATACACACGGGTAAATCATACACAAATACAACCCCTACTGAACCGGCCACAATAGCTCAGATGGTAGAGCGTCGGCTTGCGGATCGGGAGGTCGTGGGTTCGAACCTCGGCCGGGTCATACCAAAGACTTTAAAGTTGGTAGTAGTGGCCTCCCTCCTAATGCCTGACTCGTCGGTGTCAGTATAATGGACCGGCCGGGTTCAGTCCCTGGGCACCTCATAAGTGCCCCTGTGCTACAATGATAGAAATGTCGCTGCGCAGTATCGGCAAAAATGCCGGCTAATCCCATCCCATCCCAACCCCTACTGAGACACAATATCGACATTCATACTGTTTTTACACATTATTTCATTTTTTTTTTATAAAATACCAGAAGAATTATCAAAAATCAAACAATGTACTAAACAATCAAGATTATCTTTTTTTATTGAAACAAATATATGTAGGAGATAACACACCATAAAATTAACATTCTTGCATTGTATATAGAATTGATGACTCTGCAAGAGTACAGAGAGGATGAGCATTATACACAGGTGGACTACAAAGGCAAATTTATGAGATTCATCTGTGAAAAAATTCTGCTAAGAAATAATGAAGAATTTATACCACAAGAACTGGATAAGGAATATAACAAAGGGAAACAACTCTAGAACAAAACATTTATCTGAGTTATCTCATCTTCATGAACACAAAGACCTCAATCATCCATGCGAGTATTAAAAAAATTCCAATGAGTAATGAAGGAGGAATCATCTGGACGAGAAACTGCTAATAGACAGACAACATTCCTCATACCACAACTTGACAATTTGGGTGTAATATAATTGTGTTAAACAATAGACATATTTTTTGTAAGTGACATTATTACAAGGTTTCATATGATTTTTTTTATCTGATAATTTCTACCACACAACACACAATATAAAATATGGTAAATACTAAAGATCAATACATGCAACTATTCAGTGAGGAATACAAATGCTATAGTAGAAGATTACAATTATTCACCAAAAAAGAATGAACTAAAATAATGCCAGTGACAATACACATCTGCAGAAGAAAATAAATATAGTAGTAAACATATGTAAAGGATTGAGATTCATCCCAAAGATTAACGACCCCAGGTATTAGATATATAAACCAATAGATTTTGAATTCAGTTTGCTGTTTTATTTGAAAATGACATGTATGCTGTCTTTTTACATGTTCGCATAGTTTAAAGTAAAACTACTACCGGTATAATATAAGCTTACATCTGCCCTCCTATATAAAGTATATGCTTTGTGATAAGTAAATAATGGTCATTCATTCAAGAGCCTGAGGTATTTCCCATGCAGTCACTGAATTTTTTATCCTCAATGCAGCCAAACAAATTATGTTTCCATAATTATATCCATTGAATGATGTGTGTTATATTTCATTGACTAATGTTACTTTAACAGTTGAAGGGTATATTGGCAATTTAAGTTATATTTCTTTATATGTTGTTACTTTTCAACGTTGCAAAGTACCTTAAAAACTCTATTTTAGAAGAACAAGAATGGAGAGAATAAGAACGTATTGTGCTGTCAAAGCAGCCCTTCTGTCTTATACTGCCAGGTACTCTGAATAGAAGCCATGGGAAACAAGAGCTGAAACTGTCTAACCTACATATATAATGATGTAGACTACACTTGACTTGACAAGAATAGTAGACTATATTTACCTTCATGACAGAGAGCTTGTTCATCTCCTTCTTCTTCTCCTCCTCCTTCCTGGCCATTACGAGGGCAATCCTCCTCTCCTCCTCCTGGTATTGTAAAATACATTTCCAGTAGTGATTCGCCATTACGTGTTTGGCTAGTATAAATGAGTTTCTACCGGGATGCTACATCATGCACTTCCAGAGGGATTTGTTGTCATGTCTCAATTATAATGTGTTATTTTATTATTTTCAGTTTCTATGTGGATGATACACCATGCAATTCACGAAGGCATTAAACAGGGCCTCTCTGGTAAGTTTCTAGTACAATGTTAATCATTCAATTTCTGAAAGGGTAGTGGTTAGACAAGATGATCCATACAGACCCTCTGTAATGTTAATAATTCACCTTATAACTGGTTTGTTACATTATGCTGCTTATTAAGCTATTACTGTATCTACATACCTCTGTAGACTTGATATTGCACATATGATTTGTAGTAAGTCTGTGTTTCCTTATTGCAACTATGTGTAGTACTTAGTTAAATTCACATTTTCCCAGCCCTTATACAGTCATGCATGTTGAAGTATAGTTATTTCAGGTTCAAACAGCCCATATAAGCCAAATCATTCTACTGTCTTTCAAAATAGCACCTTTAAATTCTGTTCAATTGTTGTAGCTTAGTAGTCTAACATTTAGCCTGTAAACTTGTGCTGCCTCTTCACCTGATAATCCCTCTGCACCAGTGGGCAAATAACAGTCTATATATATGTTTAAAATGTCATTGTTTTAAAGTCACACCATTATGTTCATCATTTATGCCACAATTTGTTTTTTTTTACACAGTTATGTGTCACTATATCTCACTGTTTGTTAGAAATATAAGTATTATGTTAATTGCTACAATATTATTATGGGATTTATTTACGTGAAGGCATCATTTCACGCCATAAACGTATTAAAAGATTTTTTACACAAAGTACAGCAATATTCAATTATTATTTTTGTTAAGTTATATTACTTTTAAATCAAATTGCTGAATCATGCAGATGTTTATCATGCACATAATGGATATAACATCTATGTTGTGGAACTTAGTATCAGTGTTAAAAAAAATCAAGGGCAAAAATACTTTAAGAAGGTCAATATATCAAACCTTTGAAAAAACAATATTACTTTTTATAATCAGTATGACTGATAAAGGAATATTTCATATACATGTAAATGCCAAATATTAATAAGTGCTAGGCTTTAATATCAAGATTTTATGTCTTTCTAATTTATTATGATTTAAAATTTAAAGTTTTGTCACTTTTTTTTTACTTAGCTACAGATATCCAGACCCATCCCACTTACCGGGTTAACAATAAATGGCATGTATCTAACACCTAAATGAGGAACCCACATATTTATACATCTATCTACCAGAACAAGAACTTGTTGTCAATCAAAGTTAAATGTTAAGTGTATTGTTGTTTGTTATTGGCTCCAGATCTTGTACTACTTGTACATCAAATATAACATATCCCCCTAACTGCCTTACAACAATCATGTGTCTACTGGAATGGCATTATAAATGTATTGTTTGTTACAAACACTGACTCAAATAGCCAAAACACTGAACAAGAATGATTACTTCTTTAATTACTAAATCGTTCACTTCCAAAATTCATAAATTATCAACTTCTTTTGTCTGCTTTCACTTTTATGAAAAATCCAAATATTATGATGAAATCCACTGTATACACTATTTGCAAATGATCCTTCTTTGTAACTGTAAGCACTCTGTACCAAGTTATTACAACCCACCCTATCTAAGATAAGCAACACCAATTTAAAATAAAACTGAGTGTATAAAATGCATGTTAATACAAAATCAATTTGATAAAAGTAAAGGGCTCATAAGGTTGCCCATGTTTAAAACAGAAATAAAGTTCAGACTGATAACATGAAAAAAAAGTTTCCAAATGACAGTCAACAATTTAAATCCAACCCACACACATCCCATGCCACAATGAAAACTCCAGCTGATTATCAATAAAATAACTTAAATAACATCATTAAGAAGGGCCATAATACTGAATACACACTGTGGCATTAATAATACAATGAACATCAAACTTTAAACACAGCAAACTTCAAGGATAGCACTTCTTTGACCTACATTTCTCCACCAAATCAGACCCTTGTCCCAACCATGTTACATTTGGAATTACAATACTAGTCAGCTGTCAGGTGCTTGCAACTATTGGAAATATTCTGACAAGCACCATTCATTGCATATGGCAAGTGTGAATTCATATGATCATGCAGCAAAATTGTGCAAGATCGAAGTGGTGCTATTTGTTAATTTCAATGATGAATTGTTAGCGTTTTGACTCTGAGTATTAAGGCAATCATCAGCGGAAGGTTTTATTGATCCTATATAACCAGTCAGCGATACAACAAGTGGAGTATCTGATGAGTAGCTTAATATTACAAGATCAATACAGTGATTGGTCCTTTGTTTTAATTAATCTAAATTTAACGGTTGGTTAAATGCTTGTATCACAAAGCAATATCAAGTTTCAAGCTGTAGGCAGACACTGATATTTATATCTAAACAACGTGGATTCTAATTTACTCAAAAATAGATAACTGCTAACTAAGTCATTTATGCTTCAATAATTGGTTGTTTTAATGTTTTTTTTAATCTTATATAGCATAGAAAATAATAATTAGTATAAATATAACCTAAACAGATAATTATTGGGGCAACTAATTCACATCTAATTCATCAAAATAGGCATCATTATTGTGAGATAATAATTGGCTAACTGCTGTGTGTGATTTAAGCTATAATTATCCTGCTTCAGTGTTTGCTTTGTTAAGGTACATGTATGTACATTGCACAGTGATGGGTTAAAGGTCAGCAGGGCAGAGAGTAATTTGTTAGAGTAAAAAAGGCTTTGTCAGGGAGAATCAAGACATGAACCCACACAATAAGGGGCTGAAAGGCTTTAAGTCAGCAAGACATAAACCCACACAGTAAGGGGCTGAAGGGCTTTAAGTCAGCAAGACATGAACTCACACAGTAAGGGGCTGAAGGGCTTTAAGTCAGCAGGACATAAACCAACACAGTAAGGGGCTGAAGGGCTTTAAGTCAGCAAGACATGAACTCACACAGTAAGGGGCTGAAGGGCTTTAAGTCAGCAAGACATGAACCCACACAATGAGGGGGCTGAAGGGTTTTAAGTCAGCAAGACATGAACCCACACAGTAAGGGGCTGGAGGGCTTTAAGTCAGCAAGACATGAACTCACACAGTAAGGGGCTGAAGGGCTTTAAGTCAGCAAGACATGAACCCACACAAAGAGGGGCTGAAGGGCTTTAAGTCAGCAAGACATGAACTCACACAGTAAGGGGCTGAAGGGCTTTAACTCAGCAAGACATGAACTCATACAGTAAGGGGCTGAAGGGCTTTAACTCAGCTAGACATTAACTCACACAGTAAGGGGCTGAAGGGCTTTAAGTCAGCAAGACATTAACTCACACAGTAAGGGGCTGAAGGGCTTTAAGCCAGCAAGACATGAACTCACACAGTAAAGGGCTGAAGGGCTTTAAGTCAGCAAGACATGAACTCACACAATGAGGGGCTGAAGGGCTTTAAGTCAGCAAGACATGAACCCACACAATGAGGGGCTGAAGGGCTTTAAGTCAGCAAGACATGAACCCACACAATGAGGGGGCTGAAGGGCTTTAAGTCAGCAAGACATGAACTCACACAGTAAGGGGCTGAAGGGCTTTAAGTCAGCAAGACATGAACTCACACAGTAAGGGGCTGAAGGGCTTTAAGTCTGCAAGACATGAACTCACACAGTAAGGGGCTGAAGGGCTTTAAGTCTGCAAGACATGAACCCACACAGTAAGGGGCTGAAGGGCTTTAAGTCAGCAAGACATGAACTCACACAGAAAGGGGCTAAAGGGCTTTAAGTCAGCAAGACATGAACTCACACAGTAAGGGGCTGAAGGGCTTTAAGTGTGCAAGACATGAACTCACACAGTAAGGGGCTGAAGGGCTTTAAGTCAGCAAGACATGAACCCACACAGTAAGGGGCTGAAGGGCTTTAAGTCAGCAAGACATGAACTCACACAGTAAGGGGCTGAAGGGCTTTAAGTCAGCAAGACATGAACCCACACAGTAAGGGGCTGAAGGGCTTTAAGTCTGCAAGACATGAACACACACAGTAAGGGGCTGAAGGGCTTTAAGTCTGCAAGACATGAACCCACACAGTAAGGGGCTGAAGGGCTTTAAGTCAGCAAGACATGAACTCACACAGAAAGGGGCTAAAGGGCTTTAAGTCAGCAAGACATGAACTCACACAGTAAGGGGCTGAAGGGCTTTAAGTGTGCAAGACATGAACCCACACAGTAAGGGGCTGAAGGGCTTTAAGTCAGCAAGACATGAACCCACACAGTAAGGGGCTGAAGGGCTTTAAGTCAGCAAGACATGAACTCACACAGTAAGGGGCTGAAGGGCTTTAAGTCAGCAAGACATGAACCCACACAGTAAGGGGCTGAAGGGCTTTAAGTCTGCAAGACATGAACACACACAGTAAGGGGCTGAAGGGCTTTAAGTCAGCAAGACATGAACCCACACAGTAAGGGGCTGAAGGGCTTTAAGTCAGCAAGACATGAACACACACACAGTAAGGGGCTGAAGGGCTTTAAGTCAGCAAGACATAAACTCACACAGTAAGGGGCTGAAGGGCTTTAAGTCAGCAAGACATGAACCCACACAGTAAGGGGCTGAAGGGCTTTAAGTCTGCAAGACATGAACACACACAGTAAGGGGCTGAAGGGCTTTAAGTCAGCAAGACATGAACTCACACAGTAAGGGGCTGAAGGGCTTTAAGTCAGCAAGACATGAACCCACACAGTAAGGGGCTGAAGGGCTTTAAGTCAGCAAGACATGAACCCACACAGTAAGGGGCTGAAGGGCTTTAAGTCTGCAAGACATGAACACACACAGTAAGGGGCTGAAGGGCTTTAAGTCAGCAAGACATGAACTCACACAGTAAGGGGCTGAAGGGCTTTAAGTCAGCAAGACATGAACCCACACAGTAAGGGGCTGAAGGGCTTTAAGTCTGCAAGACATGAACACACACAGTAAGGGGCTGAAGGGCTTTAAGTCAGCAAGACATGAACTCACACAGTAAGGGGCTGAAGGGCTTTAAGTCAGCAAGACATGAACCCACACAGTAAGGGGCTGAAGGGCTTTAAGTCTGCAAGACATGAACACACACAGTAAGGGGCTGAAGGGCTTTAAGTCAGCAAGACATGAACTCACACAGTAAGGGGCTGAAGGGCTTTAAGTCAGCAAGACATGAACCCACACAGTAAGGGGCTGAAGGGCTTTAAGTCAGCAAGACATGAACTCACACAGAAAGGGGCTAAAGGGCTTTAAGTCAGCAAGACATGAACTCACACAGTAAGGGGCTGAAGGGCTTTAAGTGTGCAAGACATGAACTCACACAGTAAGGGGCTGAAGGGCTTTAAGTCAGCAAGACATGAACCCACACAGTAAGGGGCTGAAGGGCTTTAAGTCAGCAAGACATGAACTCACACAGTAAGGGGCTGAAGGGCTTTAAGTCAGAAAGACATGAACTCACACAGTAAGGGGCTGAAGGGCTTTAAGTCAGCAAGACATGAACCCACACAGTAAGGGGCTGAAGGGCTTTAAGTCAGCAAGACATGGACTCACACAGTAAGGGGCTGAAGGGCTTTAAGTCAGCAAGACATGAACTCACACAGTAAGGGGCTGATGGGCTTTAAGTCAGCAAGACATGGACTCACACAGTAAGGGGCTGAAGGGCTTTAAGTCAGCAAGACATGAACTCACACAGTAAGGGGCTGATGGGCTTTAAGTCAGCAAGACATGGACTCATAAAGTAAGGGGCTGAAGGGCTTTAAGTCAGCAAGACATGAACTCACACAGTAAGGGACTGATATATATATATATAACAAAGGTAAGAATATACTGAATAATTATGATTTCAATTTTAAATAATAATTAAAACAACTAAAAGGTTAGTAGGACACTTACTGTGACACGCTTCATGTCGAGCTGTTTGAGCTGCTGCATGTGTCGGAGGACAATCTGTTTGTAGTACTGCTCCTGAGTTAGGGGGTTCCCATCCAGAGACACATCTGACAGGCTCGTCGACTCTCCAAGGCACGCAATGTCCTCGAAGCTGAAACATAGAAGTGGAATAAAGAATGAATTATGGGTACAATAATGTTAAGTTAAATGATGTCAGTTCATAATCTATTTAGTTTTTAAATCTTAGTGCATGTTTTTAATATATGGTGGTATTGTTTACATCCACGTACTTAACAGTTTTGCTTAAAATAAAGAAAAAACTCCATATTTATTGCTAAATTGTTAAAGTGATCTGTAAATTAACATTTTAGAACAAAATATCTTGAATAAAAATACAAAAAGTGTACAATATACACAAACCTCCCAAAACATGATAAAACTCTTTATCCTTATTACAACATAAATCTTGACATTCACGGCTGTTAACCTGTTGTAGGGGAATATGTGAGAGTGAAGATACTTAACTCTGAGATGGATGATGCAAAATATCTTTAATGTAGGTGGACAAGTGGTTAAAACAACTTCCTATTGTTGATACAAGAAAGACTGAGAAATACTGATGACTTAGTAAAGAAGGCACATTAAAGGTACAGATAAGTTTGTATTATTATGTCTCACAACTTGCACTTTAAAGATTACCAGACCTAAAACACCTATTATACAAGAGATTATGACTCATTAACTACCAATAATGAAAAAAGACCAAATCTTAGCAATTACAATGCATAATAATACTGAACTCTTCTGAAAATATGACCAAACACCTTAGAGAGGAAGATAATGTACATACATACAATATGTCAAACAATCACAGATCTTTTCTTCTAGTTGTTGAATATATATTCAATTACTGTTATGAACAAGTTAGAAATGAGGGAAAGGTCTTTCAGCTGACCTGGAATAGGTTGATGGTTCTAACCAGACATTTGTCGGTAGTCTTCCTCCATTAAATAGTTTGCTTAAAATAGTTGACAGAAACCAAATGTCCATTTCAAGTAACAGTGACCTTTACCAGATTAACTTGTTCCTGGAGACTTTCCATCAGGAAGCTATAGACTACCTTATGTTGTAAATTATTTTTATCCAGACTAAAGATTTTATATGGAAGTGAAAAGTCTATTTAAAGAAACAATGACCTTGATCCGAGTGACCTTTAAAGCAATCCTAGACTCCATCTTCTCATAAGAAAGCTACAGAACTTATTTAATATAGTATTTCACTCCTGACTTCAGATTAGTTAGCAAATATTCATTTTGAGTCACATTGATCCCTAAACAATACCAGACCACTGCTTTTTATAAGAAAGCTACATATCTAGTATAAATATCTGAATTATAATCCTGTATAATTATAATAAGTAAGACATTGAATTGAAAGGATATCTGATGTTTTTGATACATTGACTTTGGAATAGATTGACTACAAAGTGATAGCAGTCTTTACCCATGAGGATGCAATAGATCTTCTTTGGTAATAATATCCTGATTAAACTAGATTTCCCATGTCTCCCAAATTATGATTGGAATGTAACAAGAAATCTAGTTAAAAATAAAAGGTATGTGATCTTTAATAAATGGATTCTTTTAAACCATTATTTGTATAAATAAACACCAAACACATGAAAGTAATAAATAATGAATGGTGAGTGTGATAAAAAACATACATTCTTGTAAAAACATTATAAAACAGCTTAGCCATAAAAATTAAAAAAAACATATATAACATGATTGTGGTACGTACCTGGAGCGGGGTCGGAAGTTGCCCTGCAGAAGCTTGGAGAGAGGAAAGACCCCCACCCCAAACCTGCCATCATCCCTTGGCTCAGTCATAGAGAACTATCCTCTCATACTCTCACACAACTAGCCTCTAACCCTTCAAACTATCCACTGCCACATCTTTTATATTTAAAACATTCCTTGGTTGGATCTTTCCTTTATAAAGACCCATACCATTCTACGATTCAAAATCAATGTTTTCAAATGACAACTATTGGACACATTTGTTCCATTTTTCTAAATAAAATGTTGCAGGATATTTGTAGTATAGAAAGACACTTAAAAGATAAATAATATGACATACAAACACTTCAAATACTAAAGGTAAGATTAAATTTTAAAAGCTTTGAAGTAGGATTACAACACACTTTTTGCTATTTATCTGCCAGTTATTCATTAATTGTAAGCACCACAGAAGTTCTCTTCATTTACAGAGTGCTTCATCTGTAGGTAATCTCAGTACACAAACATGTAAAAAAAACTGTTTATGTCATCAGTTTGAACACATAAAAAAGTAAACACGAAGTTTCTAAAACATCTATAACAAAAGTGCCCATTTTTTCTTATTCTGTTAAACATTGTTTGCTATATAGCTATAAATAAAAAGCATTTTAAACATATTTAACATAAAATTATGTTGAAACAAAACAAAGATAATTCCTTTTTAACTTTGAACATCACTTTTATTTCTTATAGATTTAAACAAATATCCATTGAAATCCTCATCCACTTAATAAAGGTAAACATCTCTAATTGCTTAAATACAAAAAAAAGAATACCAAGATATTCTTAATTAACACTTATCCATCTTGTTTAAATTGAATGTTTCTAATACACTTCAATATACACTGGAGGTTACAGTTTGATCCCTGTCCTATTTAATGATACTTTGGCCTGTCTGTTTCCTTTCTATCTAAATACCCCACAGTAAATAACTTGAACTGACACACTGGGGTATTAAGAGTGGTAAATAATGGTTAATGCTGCTGGTATGGTCAGTGCTTCAGGTTCATTGTCAACAGTCATGAACCTGCTTATCTCATTCAGACAAGACTACTTTTAAAGTATTCAGCATTTCACCTGTTCACCCTCAGACATTCTAAACCCTTATTGTGCTATATTTGTTACTTAAGTACATTTAATGATTAACTATCTGCTTTCAACTTCCTACCTAGTTAGCTAACACTACATATGTATTGAGACTCAGCAGCAAATAATGCAGATCCTCACCAAACCACTCCCAGTGACAGCTGGCTGATCTGGATCAATGCTATTTGCCTTAGCCAGATCTTTTCTTGCTTGGAAAGCAAAACATTACCCATCATAAAAAACTAAACAACTGTGATGACAGGTTTATTTATAGTTGCATTCGAAATGCTTTAAAATCTATGGCAAGATAAAAACTTTCACAATATGTTTAAAAAAGTTCTGTTAAAATCCTGTAAATAATCTTTTCCTTTACAACTTCTTACCGTATATATGCCATAATCATACTAAAAGAAAACTGGAATGTTTAAGATAATTTTTAATGCATTGTCACAAACAGACAAAGACGCATTTCAAAAATACTTCTACAATGCTTTGCATTCTAGACAAACATGCATCATACTTTACAACACGTCTACCACAAATTTAACAAAAATTCAAAACATCTGTCAAAACACCTCCAAAGTTAATCTTTATTACTATGACTTAGATAGATAAAATTTTATCCCAGACATTCTTAATTAACTAATCCAACCATAAAAAAGAATCTTAGAATGTCTCCACTCTCCTTCTCCAAATCAGAACTTGCAATGTACCATCTAAAATGCAACAATGTATCATAGACTGTTTTCTATCTTATCTGTGTGGCATGCAATTGTGACACTCTTGTATCTAAAAGCAGCTTAAACAAGCTTGTATGCTCAGAGAACATTCACATTAAATCCTCACATTCTATTCCTCACTGACTTAATCTTGAGATAAACCAATGAATGAATTTGTGATAAACCAAGAGACAATGGTCTTGTCCTTAATGGTGAAGGTTCATGCCTTAACAGAATATACAGCTTTAATGTTGACCATTCTGGTTGCTAAGCACAAATCTTGCTTGGAGTTAACAAATATTAAAAGACTGAATTGAAGACAAAGTGTACACCCCGAGACATTGCCTACCAGTACTTGATAAAGCCACAGAAGCTGTGTCCAAAAAACATTTAAATGTGTCTAAAACAGCTGATATTCTGTACATAAGAAGGATTTGCCTTGGTACTTCTGAATCCATAGATAACAAATCTGAATTTAATGTAAGACACAAATACTTAAGATATACATAACATAACAAAATGTTTTAAATAAGATGAACAAGTTTTGTGGCAATACTGATTCCTGCCATTTGTTAACAGTTTCAAATTCACACTTAATGATGGTTCAGTTTCAACAGTACTGTTTAACTACCCTTACAATTAATTACTGGTGACTATATCTAAATAAAGATGTATTGATGTCATCACATCTTTTTGACAAGACTTTCAAGTGTGACAAATATACTTCCATTAAAACCATGTTTAGCCATTCTTAAATGATAAAACCATTTCAGAAACAACTTTCAATCAATAAACACAAGATAACAGACATGTTGAATAGATAAAGGATTAAATCTGGCTTTACAGGTTTGACATATAACAACACAGAACATCTTTTCTGACTGAAAAACCTCGATTCAAAGTTTAACAATTTTAAACTACCACTAGTATGCTAGAAATATAAATGAAATATGCAGACATTTGTCTTTTTCAAATTCAGAACTTAAAGACACTTCAAATAAACAGCTTTAATGTTTTTCTGTCAGCAAAACAGCAACTCCAATTAGTAATTAGGAGTAAAATCAGAGTACATAAGATCACAACATATAGGCAATGATTGTCCTAATTGTCTTTTGTATACATGTAACTTAAAATTAATAAAGTCATGAGCCAAAAGAACACTGAAAATTGTGAATGAAGGTTTAAAAAAATTAGATCTAATACGAACACTTTCTCTTTCCAAAATATGTGTCCAAAATTTGAGGCCAATTTGATACATAAAACATGTGCAAAACCGATTCATCCACATGTTTTCATTGATAATAATCTCTTAACATTTGAAACTTGTCCAATGTTAACACACTATCCAATGTAGATTTTTCTGCATTATTTCCTTGTGCATTTTGATAATTTGAGTTTGTCAAGTAATAATAGAGCCGTGTGAATATAATGTCACTTGTACAAACACTTGAAAGTTCATTCAGACTATAAATGACCCTGCAACACATCAGTTCCATGATAAAGGTTACTCCACACTGAAAGAACTCCCAGAAGATCCACTTTATATATACAATCAGTTCATCAGGTCTACATATTATTATAGTAATGTATTATCTACACAACAATATATCAACTCCCACACAAGGGGAGATTACTCAGCCACTCCACTGAGTCCTATGATAGATAACTGATGGGATGACATGGATCATTGGGCCATAGAGGCCCTTCCCCAAGGTATTGTGGATGTGTTTACAACAGTTCAATGTATATACAACTGTTTTGAAAACCTACTGATATTTTCAAACAATATTTTATTTATGTCAGTAAATCATTTGAAAGAACTAAATGTCAGTGGTTATTTTTATTTCATATTATAATTATTATTTACAATGCTTTTATATATTGCTTTAAAACATATAAAAGTGTTAGGTATTTGTTTTCTGACAGTCTTTTATATACAATATTTTCAAAGAATAAATACAGTATGTATTAGTTATTGAAGGTCCCTGTGATAGAGTTACCCAGATTAAACACACAAATTACCCAACACAATGCATGCTACATTATATTAATAACCCATACATATTATTAGTCCTTTTCTATATTTAAAGGTATGGAGACACATGTCTTGAGACTCAGTAGCAAATAGTGCTGGAATCCAGACAGCTCTAGAAACAAGACAGCTCTAGGTGCCAGACAGCTCTGGTAGTCAGACAGTTTGGAAAGCCTGACAGTTCTGGGTGCCAGACAGCTCTGGTAGTCAGACAGTTTGGAAAGCCGGACAGTTCTGGGTGTCAGACAGCTCTGGTAGTCAGACAGTTTAGAAAGCTTGACAGTTCTGGGTGTCAGACAGCTCTGGTAGTCAGACAGTTTGGAAAGCCTGACAGTTCTGGGTGTCAGACAGCTCTGGTAGTCAGACAGTTTGGAAAGCCTGACAGTTCTGGGTGTCAGACAGCTCTGGTGGTCAGACAGTTTGGAAAGCCTGACAGTTCTGGGTGTCAGACAGCTCTTGTGGTCAGACAGTTTGGAAAACCTGACAGTTCTGTCATTTGGCCTGTTCAATTTGCACTGAGAAGGCTTGGAGATATTTCTAGGGTCATCCTCTAACATTTCTTTGGTCAAATAGTAAGAAACTTTGAAACTAACACTCCTTTTGCACGCATCGAGGTTATTAAACTTTCAGTTTGACCCATAAGCTTTCTAAAGAATTGTACTATGGTTTTGGTTTAATCAACAATTTATCAACCTACTAGGCATAGCCTAAAGAATGGCCTCAGATCTGTGCATTAAACAGTCTGGGTACAGTTCATATTGCTCTCCCCTTTAAACTAATACCTGGTAGATGACCTGAATTAATTATCAATTATGACATCATATTAAGGACATTTGTCAGGTAATGCTTGGTCAAATCATACACTTAACAATTAACAATAATTATGTAGCATAATGCTATTATCACCCATTAACAATACAATAAGTACTGATACATATGACACCTTTATAATTAGATTGATTTTTTTACCAATAAAATGATGTAACAATGTACAAGTGTTCATGCAAAAAGATATCATGTATTGTTTGTTATTTATATGTTGAACGGTACTCACAGTGCCCTGATATGCTGATTTATTGATGAACTTAAAGTTCATCAGACCAGACATTTCCATTGTAGTACAGTTAAGATTTTCCCATGAGATGAGACTTCCAGGGATTTGGAATTGTCAGTTCAATGCTGTCAGCAATATCAGATTGTTTTTTTTCTGACACCCAATCACCTCCAGTTGTTTTTGATGTTATTTTATTTTGGTTTAAAGTGACAGTCTACTAACTGGATCTCATGACAAGCTTTATTGTATAACATGTATGGGAAGGTAGAGTCAAACATGAACAAATCAGGCTTAGGCAAATAGTATAGATCCAAATCAGCAGGCTCTGATGGGAGTTGTCTGATCTAGATCTGCAATGTTTACTGTTCCATATCTAGCTATATGTCTTCTTACCTTTGCTTGTTATTGTTTTCTTATTTTTTTCTCTGCTTATAACTTTATATAACATGACTTGTAAGACCCAGGTATATGAAAAGTTATCAAAAATATCATCTGGCATAAATCAGTAAATTTAATAAACATATCAGAAACAAAATCATGTATATGGTAAAACTTTGACAATCAACAGATTCTTAAAAATCGTTAAAAAATACCCCAGTAATATGGAGCTCTGACAACACTGATTATGTAGAACCACCAACAACTTGTAGAAGGGTAGTCCTACAATAATATCATATGGTCACAAAATGATCCTTGATGTTACGGGAAAGGCATATGGTCACAAAAGGATGCTTGATGCTACAGGAAAGGCATGTGGTCACCAAATAATCCTTGATGTTACAGTAAAGGCACGTGGTTACCACATGATCCTTGATGTTACAGGAAAGGCATGTGGTCACCAAATGATCCTTGATGTTACAGGAAAGGCATGTGGTCACATAATGATCCTTTCTGTTACAGTAAAGGCATGTAGTCACCAAATAATCCTTGATGTTACAGGAAAGGCATGTGGTCACCACATGATCCTTGATGTTACAGTAAAGGCATGTGGTCACCAAATGATCCTTGATGTTACTGAAAAGGCATGTGGTCACCAAATGATCCTTGATGTTACAGGAAAGGCATGTGGTCACCAAATGATCCTTGATGTTGCAGATAAGGCATTTGGTCCCCAAATGACCCTTGATGTTACAGTAAAGGCATGTAGTCAAATGATTCTTGATCATCCATCCATATCTGATTTATTCCTCTAGTGAATGTGAGGCCTGTCTTACCCAGCGAAATCAAATTCCCCTTCTCCAGCCCTGGCAGTCATGTGGATCGACACTGCCCAAACCTGAACACCCATGGTCCTATTTTACTAAATCATCTAAAGACAATTTTGGTCTGCCTGGAGCTCACTTTCCAGTGGCCTTCAGTGATAGGACCTGTGATATCCACTCTGTACTTCACTCAACTTGGCCATTTCAGTCTACTTGTCTGGAGAATATAGATGATATTTCTGATGTTAAGCTGACAAAGAAGAGATTCAAAGGGGCCATTCACTTCAGGTTTAACAAGGCAGATCCATCCTATCATGCCTTTATCTTTGGGCAGTAGTTTTCTAAGAGTGGTAGCTGTTGCTGTCAATGTCTCTAAGCCATAGAGCAACACAGGTTTTATGTAGGTTAAGTAGAGATGACCCCTGGTTATGATTGGCAGATGTCTATTTGTCAGGTTTAGAAGAAACTCCCTGAATTGATTTCAAGCACACTTGCAGCATGTTGTTGCTGCAAGTTCACAGCCACCTTCAGACAACAGGGTGTCATCAAGGTAACAGACATCAGCTACAACTTCAAGCCTCTCCTCATCAACTTTTACTTCTGTCTCCGCCTACCATCAATATGTCGAGTAAGTCCATTACAGCGTGGGCACTTGTAGCTTGGATCATTTTTAAACGTTGAGACCACTACATTTCTTGTGTACTAAACACGAGCAGCTGATGCAGAAGATGTTAATTTCTTTCCTGTGCCTTCAAGAAAGATTGCAAAGGAACACTTTTCTGAACTTCTCAGGGATTCCAGCAACAAATCATTACTTTGGTCTTACCCATGTTGATATTAAGACCTTTCTCCTTCATGCCCTCTTTCACTTGGATAATCTCTCAATCAGTGACTCAAGTGTGGTGTCAACAACTGCTAAATCATCAGCATATGGTGCTTCCATGGGCATCTAGTATGCAATTGGTTTGACAGCACTTCCAGAACAAAGATAAACAGCAACGAACTCAAACTCATCACTGCAGCAATCACCAACACAAACATGACTGGATGTAACAGTAGTAGCATGTGGTCACCAGATAATGCTTGATGTAACAGTAGTAGCATGTGGTCACCAGATAATGCTTGATGTAACAGTAGTAGCATGTGGTCACCAGATAATGCTTGATGTAACAGTAGTAGCATGTGGCCACCAGATAATGCTTGATGTTAAGTAATAGCATGTGGTCACCAGATAATGCTTGATGTTACAGTAATAGCATGTGGTCACCAGATAATGCTTGATGTTACAGTAATAGCATGTGGTCACCAGATAATGCTTGATGTTACAGCAATAGCATGTGGTCACCAGATAATGCTTGATACAGTAATAGCATGTGGTCACCAGAACATGACTGGATGTAACAGTAGTTGCATGTGGTCACCAGATAATGCTTGATGTAACAGTAATAGCATGTGGTCACCAGATAATGCTTGATGTAACAGTAGTAGCATGTGGTCACCAGATAATGCTTGATGTAACAGTAGTAGCATGTGGTCACCAGATAATGCTTGATGTTACAGTAATAGCATGTGGTCACCAGATAATGCTTGATGTTATAGTAATAGCATGTGGTCACCAGATAATGCTTGATGTAACAGTAGTAGCATGTGGTCACCAGATAATGCTTGATGTAACAGTAATAGCATGTGGTCACCAGATAATGCTTGATGTTACAGTAATAGCATGTGGTCACCAGATAATATTTGATGTAACAGTAGTAGCATGTGGTCACCAGATAATGCTTGATGTTACAGTAATAGCATGTGGTCACCAGATAATATTTGATGTAACAGTAGTAGCATGTGGTCACCAGATAATATTTGATGTTATAGTAATAGCATGTGGTCACCAAATTATCTTTGATGTTACAGCACCATCATATGGTCTCCAGATAATGCTTGATGTTAAAGTAATAGAATGTGGTCACCAAATTATCTTTAATGTTACAGTAATAGCACATGGTCACCAAATTATCTTTAATGTTACAGTAATAGCATATGGTCATTAAATTATCTTTGATGTTACAGTTACAGCATGTGGTCACCAAATCCTCTTTAATGTTACAGTAATAGCATGTGGTCACCAAATAATCTTTAATGTTACAGTAATAGCACATGGTCACCAAATTATCTTTGATGTTACAGTAATAGCACATAGTCACCAAATTATCTTTGATGTTACAGTAATAGCACATGGTCACCAAATTTACGTTAATGTTACAGTAATAGCACATGGTCTCCAAATTTAAATTAATGTTACAGTAATAGCACATGGACTCCAAATTATCTTTGATGCTACAGTAATAGCACATGGTCACCAAATTATCTTTGATGTTACAGCACCATCATATGGTCTCCAGATAATGCTTGTTGTTATAGTAATAGCATGTGGTCACTAAATTATCTTTAATGTTACAGTAATAGCATTTGGTCTATAAATTATCTTTGATGGTACAGTTATAGCACGTGGTCTCCAAATTATCTTTAATGTTACAGTAATAGCACATGGTCTCCAAATTTACTTTAATGTTACAGTAATAGCACATGGTCTCCAAATTTACTTTAATGTTACAGTAATAGCACATGGTCTCCAAATTATCTTTAATGTTACAGTAATAGCACATGGTCTCCAAATTATCTCTAATGTTACAGTAATAGCACATGGTCACCAAATTATCTTTAATGTTACAGTAATAGCACATGGTCACCAAATTTACTTTAATGTTACAGTAATAGCACATGGTCACCAAATTTACTTTGATGTTACAGTAATAGCATGTGGTCTCCAAAGCATACTAAAGTTCATTAAATGCACTAAAATATCAAAAGTGCTATTTGCTTTGCTTTAGAAGTTTGGAAGTGATTAAAGGTATGCAAACAATGCAAAAAGAAATTTCCAGGCTTAAGCGATTGCACAGCACACTGAAAATCAGGCAAGTCTTCAGCTGCAAAACAACTATACCTCCTTTAAATATAGACTATAAATACAGAAAAAAATTGTAACACAGTCAACATCCAATGACAGAAACTAGTCACACTATCCTGACACTGGGCCAACCAGTCACGGACCTACCCTTATATTTGCTTCAGCATTAGCAAGGGAGCTATACAACTACCATTAACAACTTTAGTATGTCGTTGCCTGAGATCGAACCCAGGGCCTCCTGTACCTGGAGCCGATGCTCTACCGATTACACTACCAGTTTCCGAAGGTCATGTGATGTATTTAGCAAATAATGAAGATTATGCATTAGTACATAATACACATAAAGCAATAGGCATGATACGAGAGAACAGTTAAGTCATCGCCATAAAAAGTAATCCCTTTATCAGTTGTATACATACAGTGGGTTACGGAGCAGCCGACGTTGGAGTCTGTCTGTGCATCCATCACTGGAATCTTCTGCCTGCTTGTAACTTCTCACATACATAATCACTGGCTGCCACAATAATATTCCAGTAACAACTCACTGATTTAACAGCTTACTGTACAGCCTTCCAGTATAGCCCAACTGCTTTAACAACAACTAAATGGTTTCAGCCATTTTGTTACAACTATATGAAACCACACAATAAAAGGCTATCCCTGCTGTCCAGCAACTTATTATTCCTTTCAGAGCAATAAAGTGTCTAAATCCACCAGTCATATTGTGACTTCTAGCCTATTCCAATTAAAAAAAAAATTAACTATATGTTCTAATTAAGTTTCACTTCAAACTTAATTTGAATTGTATGTGAATAATCTTTTCTGTTGTTTTTTTGTTATTGCAATATACAGTTTACCATTGAATGAAATTAGAAAATTATATATTGCATTTTCTGGTACTTTATATTGCATAACAATCAAATGTTTACATGTATCCACGGGTAATGTACACACATATAGATTCTAAACTATGTTCACATTAAGGAGAACAATGTGTTTGTAGAAAGTAGCACTTAACTAGAAACTACTATCCTTCTAAAACATTCCAATAAAATTCAAGTTCGAACTACGTTTTAACTCAGACAAGCATCTTGTATTTGTCCATCTGTGCAGTGGGAGACAGTCTGCTGTGTTTATGTAGGTGAGTTACTGAGGATCAATTAGAAATAAACATTCAAGACCAGCAAGTGCTCAATCATTAAACTGTTAGTTCAATTGTTTAATTGTCAACACTGCACTCATAAATAAGGAATCCACATATATTTCACCATCTTCATGAAAACACTTTTTTATAACAAATAAGACATATGTAAAAAAAAAAAATCTATCCTAAATTTTAATGAATTTGCATGATTCACATCTTTTTTATTATTTTGTCTGGATCTACATGAAATTTTAAACTTGTAAATGAATTGTCCACATCAAACCAGCACAGGTACTGTTGCTGCTGCCACCCTGGTATTTGATCTTCAAGATAGAGAAAATTAACTGTTCAGGAATAAATCCATTTATCCTTTTCTTATAGTCTTTATGTTATAACTGTTGTAACTATTTAACATTTTCTGACTGATTGTTTTTCTAAAACATAATAAAATCTCTCACACTCATTGTATCAAAAATGTTTGAATCTCCTCCCCAAGAATCTGATACCACAGTTAATCTAACATACACCATGATTACGATCTACTAGACTGTGTATAAGGCTGTTGGTACAATGTCCTAGCATTTACTGCTACATCAGACACACATTCTACGAGCCATAATCACCATTTAAACCAATGACAATGTATAAATCTTTATCCAATCAATGATATCGCATTGACATCTCACACAAATACACTCAAGGAAAATTCATTGATTTTCTACATTAAACCACTATATACTGCTGACATCTATTCAAGCATTTTAAAATTGAAAAACCTGTAAGCTGGAGTTCAAGACATATAATGCTGCTTTATGTAAATTGTATACAAACACCCCATTCATTTGCCTTGCACAATATTTGCATTTTTAGCACATTAAGTTTCCGTCCTAATATTATTTTTTTCTGCACGGAAACTTTTATAAATCAATAGCTTAATGGATCCATTCTTAACCCTCATCTTGCTGCATTTTGTTATTAACCCGCACCAATTTGTAGTCATTTTTAACATTTACAAACAGGGGGGCCTAAGACTGTAGAACATAGTGCAGATCCTGATCTGAGGGCTCAGACAGCAGAAGCTAGCTGATCTGGATCTACACTATTTGCCATAACCAGATCACAGGTGTTCTGCAGGCTAAAATTCCACTTCCCAGTGAAAAAATGGGAGTTGTTTCCCCTTCGCACAATGTATTGATAAGCATAAACTATTAACGAGATAAATAAAATATTGACTCTAAGAGAATGTTAATTAGAATTGTGCTTTAAAACATTGCCAGAATAATCTAACTCTTGGCATTTCACAAAAAGCTATGTTGAGGGATTTGGGATTTGCCGGCATTTTTGCTGATACTGTGCAGCAACATTTCTATCATTATAGCACAGGGGCACTTATGAGGTGCCCAGAGACTGAACCTGGCCGGTCCATTATACTGACATGAGTCAAGCGTAATGCTGTCCCTTTAGCCCCGAGCGTAAGGAAGGAAGCCACTACTACCAACTTTAAAGTCTTTGGTTTTACCTGGCCAGGGTTGGAACCCTTAACCTCCCAATCTGCAAGCCAAAGCTCTACTAAATGAAAGCCATATTGAATGTCTATGGTCTAAGTCTATACCTGTAAAAATTACTTTAATAGGTATATTTAAGCATTAAGAAAGCATATTGTATTACAAAAATATAAATATATCAAAATTAAGATGTGGATACTTTAAACAAGTTTCATTGTGACATATTTTTCACCAACTTTTCATATCAAAATATCTTCTTTAACTAAGTACAAGAACAATCTAACAACTGGACTCTACAAACATCATCACCATAATTATACCCATGACAAAAATAAAACGGAAAATGCTGAACAAGAAACTATACTATTTACGAGATATTTATCTTTTGATCATTATTACTGGTGGACGCTAACTTAAGACCTGTATATAAACATTGTAATCCCAACATAAATACTAACAGGTAGAGCAAGCAGTACCGCTGTTATGGTGCATAGCACAGTGTAAAAAGTATCTGTTTGTGGAGATGTAGCATGCTGGTTTTAATCCCACAAATGTACAATTATTTTTTCCATTTTGGACATCTTCATAAGTACTGGTAAACATTTGCGTAATCATGATGCCAAAGATGATGATTACTCTGACATGGATACAGCTTGTGAATAAAGGTATAAAGAATTCACCATAAATGAGCTTTTATTCTCGGAGGGTGAAGACTTTTATAGTTTATTTTCATTGTATTGTATTTTTTGTCTTAACTTAAAAAAAATGTAAAAAAAAGTTTTTAAAAAATTCAAGAAAACAAAGAAAGTATAGTAATGCAAAAAAAAAATACATATAAAATAAAATATGTGTACAATGGTATTGCATATATAAAATCAGTACAAAGGTTGTTCTGATAAGAAATTATTTTTTTGGTCTGATTCTTATTATTCCTAGTTCATCAATAATATTCTCATGATTTTTGAATGTAAAGTCAAGTTGCACTAGCAAATGCATTTTTTGCAGGAATCATAAAGAATTGACTAAGTGGGATTCGATCAATGAACATCATAATAAAGGATAAATTTAGTTATTTATCACCAACCAATACAAGAAAAATATATTTGAACAGCCAAAATTAATTTGTAAAAAATATTACACTTCCGCGGGGATCACATTCTTCCAATTCTAAATTCAACACCCTATCCACAGGGGTGTGACTGGTCAGATATGAAAAGGGAGGAACATTCCAGCAAGGGCTTTGGGGGCCGCATTAGGCTCCCAGTGGTGTCAAATGGAAATGAATTTGAAACCCCTTAACCATATTTTATCTTTCTCTTTATTAAAACAGGAAGTTCAACATAAAACGATTATAGCTTTTTATCCATCTTTATTTACTTGTAAAGAATACACTAACACTTTCCTGGACTATCGATCTTTCTGATAAATTGGGAAAGTGCTAAACGAATACCATTAAGTTCAATAACACTTTCTAACCATTCCCATCTGAATTTGTTTTTACAATCCACATCTACATCTATCACTAAGTGAGAATTGTTCGTACATTAAAAAATCAGTGACATTTTCATTTTTTTTTATTTCACCTTAATTTTCTAGCTGTAAACAGTCGCCATCAAAACGTTTTCGCTGAGCTACGGCTTTTCTGATTGGATGAAAAGTCGGGAAACAACAAATGAATCGCACGTTGTAAATAGTAACATAAATTTAATCGCGTTGTTGTCTACTCCAATCAATTTTCCTCAGATAATTATGTCATTGACAGTCGCTTGTCGCCACTGACACAGATTTTCTAAATGGATGAACAGTTGAGTAACCACCAATGAAATTGTGCGATCGTTTAATAGAACATAAACTACCTGATTTCCCTTCGCTTGGTTGTAGGTTGTCCTTTGCTGGGTCTAATGTTATGAACTGTGGGTTATCGAGGTTATGTTTAGATAAACACCAAGAGAAAATAATGTAGAATGGAAAAAATTGTACCCATCAACCTGGGTGCCCAAAAAGACAGGACATTTTGATACCTGAAAAAGATGGGACCAGGGTTTTCCCTTGGCTTCGCCGACTGGGGGTCATTTGAACCCCCAGACATCCATAATTGGGGGTCATTTAAAAATTTTTGGGGTCATTCTTAAAATAACAAGCAGACACTGATTTGCAGTACTTGGACCTGGTTCACTGCACTTTGAGCTTGCAGACGAAAGAAACTGTGTCAGTTTTGTTGAGACATTTTTTAACAGACTGGTCATTACTTTTGACGGGTTTCCCGGTAAAACCCCCCAAGAAACCTGTGATACAGTCTAAATGTTCGACTGTGTTTTCCACTGAGCAGCAACGACACGAAAATACAATCAATACACTGTAAACCGTCTACCTGGTGGC
Source organism: Sinonovacula constricta (assembly GCA_007844125.1). Taxonomy (NCBI): domain Eukaryota; kingdom Metazoa; phylum Mollusca; class Bivalvia; order Cardiida; family Solecurtidae; genus Sinonovacula; species Sinonovacula constricta. Next base: position 48,489,143 of record CM017559.1, on the reverse strand, counting down.
TGGTTTGATTATGTAAACCCAACTAGCGAATAAAAACCGTCACCATTAGCGAACCAGTCTGGTTAAAAATGAAAGTAGAAGAATAGAAATTCGGACAATCAACAAATCGGAAAGCAAACTGAAATGATGAAACATTTTTGTTCCACGCTAACCTGCGTCCACATGGACGCATCGTATTTTATTTTGAGGGTCATTAACAGAAAAAATGCGACAATGACGCAGGATTTGTGCGTCAGGGAAAACCCTGATGGGACATTTTTATACCTGAAGAGATGGGATATTTCTGTATCTGAAGAGATGGGATATTTCTGTATCTGAAGAGACAGGACATTTAAGAATCTTCAGTGAAGAGATATTTCTGTCCCTGAATGAAGGGACATTTTGCAGAGATGGGTCATTTTTATTACAATGTAAGCATTCTACATATCTACTTTAATGCTTTATATGCATCACTTGTACTATAAAATACATTGAAAATTAGTAGAGTGCAAAGCTATTTTATTGGCATATGCCTTGCCACATTCAAACTTTACCCAGTGGTTAGTGCAAGGAACTCTATTTTGTGTGTGTGTCTTTCTACAAGATCTTTTTTTTATCATTTTGTCTTTTTTTTTTGTTTCATACATACTTGAAGCTTAATAAAGTTATAAAGTTTCTGATCGTGAAAAAGTAAAGAGAGTTCTACCTGAGGATGATTGAAGCCCCATGGGTGATTGGAAGGTGTGTGTGATGTCGTCGTATCCTCCGTGGTGCCCGTGGGTTTGGGACTGATCCCACATCCTCTGTGGGCTGACCTCCAGACCCAACTTCCTCCTCCCCACGCCCAGAGAACCCTCCGTGACCCACTAGACAGAGGTCAACTGCTGTCTTACACCGGTACATATTCATAACTAATGTTTTCTGTGGTCACTCTATGAACAATGTTTTTCACAACTTTTTTAAATTCTTCACTTTACTTTCATTCACTGATATGCTAAATCCATACTCCAAGTAATTCCTATTTTCCATGTCATTGATTGTCACATGAACTTCCAAAAAACACAATGTAGTGAATATTGCTAACCCTCTGTCACATTAAATAAATTTTATCCTCAACCTATGTCCTTTATAAACATACATCACGAAATATAAAATTAAATTTATAGAGCACATTTTTTTTGAAGAAAGTTAGCCAAATTTGCATTATGTTAATCCCAAAATAGATAACCAAAGTATGTTAAACCTCGCTCAATAATGGATTTAAATATTATATCTGAGAACAAGAAATGTAAACATGCTGTCATTCTGAATCACAAGTGCTGCAATCTGTCATTCTGAATCACAAGTGTTGCAATGTTTTTTAACTTTTAATAACTGTCTAACTTAACAAACTAGTATATCTCCAAACTGAGCCGGTGGTAATACTTGTCATACACCTATGTCACTCATAATATATTAACTGGTTCAATAGTGATGCAACAATTTAAATATATATAACATACAGATCCTGTTCTTCTGTATGCCATGTAGCTTTGCAAAAATGAGGCCAAGTCACTTCAACAACATAATCCCTAAAACTTAGGAATCAGTGGGTACAATTAATACATGAATCTATTTCAGTTCTCAATATAGGATTTGGTTTATTCCTACATAAGTTTTCTTCCAATCTGAATCAATGAGTGTGGATGTAAATCTGGACATAGCTTGAAGACTCAACCATGTGACATAAGATCTCAAAAATGTATGCATTTTCAGTGAAAGTATATATTATCTACATAAAAGACCATCTACCTTTAGCCTTTATATTAGTCCATGACATCTTAATGGTAAATGCAATAAATAAAAGTTCTTGGATAGAAAAATTTAAACTTGACACAATCTGTATGAAACTGGTAGCAAAAATCCTTGCTTTTTAACCTCATATTTGCAGAATCATTTCTGAATTAAGTGCTATTTTCCAAATTTAAATAAGAATTTGATGTCGGTGTATAATACTGTGACATACCAAATGTTCTCAACACTTTGACGTCATTATCACAGTCATGCAGGTAATATACTCCTGAAGTTGTTTGACATTTATAACAAATCCCATGCAAATACAACCCTTTTATCACCCTCTTGGGTATACTGGCCCTTCTCTTGCTGCAGTAAATATAACACCATTGTATAACAATTTTCTTACATCTCATTGAAATGCTGCCTAGACATACTGCAATAGACTGTTGCAAATATTATAGATCCTGATCATACAGCAAGAGCTAGCAGATCTTGATCTGCAATATTGCCTTAGACCAATCAATCTGTTTGCAGGGTTACAAGCTAGAAAGTGTTTATAACAAGCATTCCAAGTGACCAATTTGGGATTATGTTATACAAATATTGTGCTTGGCCAATATGGTTAGTACTGTACTTCTTTCATGGGGTCAAATACAACAAGGTAGAAAAGTAATGAAAGAAAATATTTTCAAGTCATGGATGTGTAGACAGATTAGAAGTTTTACGATCTTTAAAGGTACTATACCAACAGAGATTATATTCATGACCATTTTAAACCTTATAGGCATAAAACTTAAACACAAACTATTCAAAATACAACAAATTTTTATTTCATGTTTATTTTTCTGCCAGGATGGAGACTATTCACTTTACATTAGAACACCATGATATGAGAGCCTGACTTGAGATTTATCCCAAATGTGACACTATGCCATGAGAACCTGACTAGAGGTTTTTATCCTCACTATAACACCATGATATGAGAACATGACTTGAGATTTATCCCCACTGTGACATCATGCCATGAGAACATGACTTAACATTTATCCCCACTGTAACACCATGATATGAGAACCTGACTAGAGATTATCTCAAATTTGACACTATGCCATGAGAACCTGACTTGAGATTTATCTCCACTGTGACACCATGCCATGAGAACATGACTTGAGATTTATCCCAACTGTGACACCATGATATGAAAACCTGACTTAAGATTTATCCCCACTGCGACACCATGATATGAGAACCTGACTTAAGATTTATCCCCACTGCGACACCATGATATGAGAACCTGACTTAAGATTTATCCCCACTGCGACACCATGATATAAGAACCTGACTAGAAATGTATCTCAAATTTGACACTATGAGAACCTGATTAGAGATTTATCCCACTGTGACACCATTCAAGAGAACCTGACTTGAGATTTATCCCCACTGTGACACCATGCTATGAGAACCTGACTAAAAATTTATCCTTACTGTGGCACCATATTTTGAGCACCTGACTAATGTTCAATACCAGCTGTGATACAGTGCCATAAGCACCTGACCAAGGTAATCCCTACTAAGACACCTTACCATAAGCACCTGACCAAGGTAATCCCTACTGAGACACCTTACCACAAGCACCTGACCAAGGTAATCCCTACTGAGACACCTTACCACAAGCACCTGACCAAGGTAATCCCAACTGAGACACCTTACCACAAGCACCTGACCAAGGTAATTCCTACTGAGACACCTTACCACAAGCACCTGACCAAGGTAATCCCTACTGAGACACCTTACCACAAGCACCTGACCAAGGTAATCCCTACTGAGACACCTTACCACAAGCACCTGACCAAGGTAATCCCTACTGAGACACCTTACCACAAGCACCTGACCAAGGTAATCCCTACTGAGACACCTTACCACAAGCACCTGACCAAGGTAATCCCTACTGAGACACCTTACCACAAGCACCTGACCAAGGTAATCCCTACTGAGACACCTTACCATAAGCACCTGACCAAGGTAATCCCTACTGAGACACCTTACCACAAGCACCTGACCAAGGTAATCCCTACTGAGACACCTTACCACAAGCACCTGACCAAGGTAATCCCTACTGAGACACCTTACCACAAGCACCTGACCAAGGTAATCTCTACTGAGACACCTTACCATAAGCACCTGACCAAGGTAATCCCTACTGAGACACCTTACCATAAGCACCTGACCAAGGTAATCCCTACTGAGACACCTTACCATAAGCACCTGACCAAGGTAATCCCTACTAAGACACCTTACCATAAGCACCTGACCAAGGTAATCCCTACTGAGATGCCTTACCATAAGCACCTGACCAAGGTAATCCCTACTGAGACACCTTACCACAAGCACCTGACCAAGGTAATCCCTACTGAGACACCTTACCATAAGCACCTGACCAAGGTAATTCCTACTGAGACACCTTACCATAAGCACCTGACCAAGGTTATCCCTACTGAGACACCTTACCATAAGCACCTGACCAAGGTAATCCCTACTGAGACACCTTACCATAAGCACCTGACCAAGGTAATCCCTACTGAGACACCTTACCACAAGCACCTGACCAAGGTAATCCCTACTGAGACACCTTACCATAAGCACCTGACCAAGGTAATTCCATCTGAGACACCTTACCATAAGCACCTGACCAAGGTAATCCCTACTGAGACACCTTACCACAAGCACCTGACTAGAGATTTATATTCATTTAACAAATGTAGTATGTCTGAGATAAAAAAAAATTGTAAAGACAAACTGGTCCTGCCTACATTCTGGCAGCTAGAAGTCCAAGGTCTGAAATGCTTCATAAAATGACTGCAAACCTAAGAAGCATGTGTTATACTTTTATTACAAGTATTCAGAACAAACCTGTTAATTATTAAAATTAATCTTCAATCTACAGTTGCCTTTGTGCCAAGTTGAAAAAATGTAATAAAATATTTCAAATTAATACTACTTAAATATGCAGATTTGCTGATCTTAATATTGCGCTCCCTATAGATTTCTACATTTAAGTGCCAGATATTTATCGTTTTTAATTTAATGAAAAATTTAATTTGACATTTCAATTCAAATGAATTATTTATTTGTCACTTCATTTCTAATTAACAATTTCAATATCCATACAAATGTTATTGAATTATTGTTCAAGGTGTACTATCCCTCCAACAGTTTAGTCCTGCCAAGATGGTATTGCATTTAAAGCATGGAATTAGCTGGGACAGCTTGTTATAAACACAGACCTGATATATTGTAGATGAAATATTTAACCTTATGATCAGTAAAAATATTATTAAAATACACTATAATTGTTAGCAATGTGATGCAATTAAATAAAATTATGTCAACATATCTAAATGGAACATTTTTTAAATGAGCAGACAAGCATTCAGCTATGATATTTCAGCAAAACATAAAAATAAAAGTTTCAGTTGACAACTGTAAAACTGTCTTTTAAATTACATTTATACTATTAAGACAATTATAACGATTTTCAAGCATCTCAGAACATTCTACTTGTTTGAACATTCAATGTTTTTTATGCGAAAGCAATAACGACAAGTAGTCACAAAAATCTTCATATTGTGTTTGCTTGTATTTTTTTGCACAAAAACAAAGGTACACATTAAGCTCATTGTATACAATACTGCACTTGTGTCCAGCATTTCACAGGGAGTGAACGTGTTTGGTAATGCCAAGGCTGAGAACAAAACTTAACTGTTGTATCACTATAAAGCAAAAACAGTTATTTTAACGGAGTTGATCCGATTTTATCATAGCAAGTACCACCTTCAGAAACCACTCTCAATGTTAGAAAACAAGAAATCTGAGATATTTGCAAAATGTAACGATAAAAACACATACTTTTTTAAGACTGCAGCAAATAATGCAGATCGTAATCAGACAACTCCCAGCAGGAGCTGGATGTCCTGGATCTTCAATATTTGCCTAAGTCTGATACTTAGGTGGTAAGAAGGCCAGTCAACATTTGAGACATTTTTTTTTAACTCTCTGCCAAGCATTTATAATTTTACCTGAAACACAACTTGTATAAGGTGACATCACTAACATCAGCACCACTATTCCTCCAAAGCATTCTTGATATGAAAGTTCTACTGCACCAACAATCACGAAGTTGCCTCAGAGAATAATTCACAACTTAATGCAGCACTGAGAATGTTTATTGCCCAAAATAAAACCTGATATGAGAAGCTTTAACTTTTCTTCCCAGCATTTTACTCTTCAACTGACATCAAAGGACCAGACAATACTTTCACTAGTAGCTCCTCACATTATCACAATACCTATCAACAATGACACCTATCTTCTTTCTTATCTGCGACATAATATACCCGTTACATATATCTACTTTTCGATTATAATCAAGCACAATAGGGATTGATACATGCATTCAGTGGGTACTTTCTTATCTCCTAGCGGACAGTGTATATCACTGGTAGCAGACCCCACCTCCCAATAAGTGAGATCCACAACCTTCTATTGTGTCAGGCTAAATGACAAACCCTCCCATTCAATTCTAAGCTCCTTATCATGCTGAACCTGTTATTTAATTCCTTGATATCTGCAGACAATTTCATCCATAAGGATTAAAATATATTAAAAGGGACAAATAAAAAAATAGTTAAGATCCTGATCAGACAGCTTCTAGCAATATCTAAGTTTATTGCATAAGCCTGATCAATTCATGGAAAGCAGGCTAAGAGTTAAATACCAGACCATGTCCTCATATTGCCCTGGTACCTTTGGATGACCAACATTAATCATAACAATGAAAAGAAAGATACATATTTGTTCAACCCCCTGATCACAACATGACACTCTCAGACAATACTTTGTTTTTTAATATTTACAGATATTGCACCCATACATGGTCATTCTTCATTATTATGTCACTCTGCCATTAAATCCAATTACATCTAATCCTGTTTGCATTTATACAGTGTTATTGTATAAGAATTGGTAAACACTGTTTATGTTTAACTGACAACGTTGATGTTTGGTGATCTTTTATTTATCCCCTTAACTTAACAATAAGGTTAATTAGAAAGAAGGAATATAAACTTCTAGGTGTTTTTCTGCAAACATCACCTAAATCTGACAGATTAACTACTTTGTATCCAAGCTATTTTGCATTCCAAGAGCAAATATAAAATAGTTGTTATGTAAAGAATACTAATCCAAGAGACTGCAGAAGCAAACTTGAATCCCCTTTTACCCGTGCAGCCAATAATGACCAGGAACTCTGACTTATCAACCTTGGATTTCGACCTTTTGCATGACATTAAGATACATAAAGGTATACATCTGTACAGTAAGTTGCTTTTATTTTGTAAATTAAAGCCAAATTACATTTACAAACTTTAACGCTAAATATGAACTTGACTTTTGAGCTTTATGCACCAATCTGATACTGGGAACTGCTACTATTGTCGCGTCATAACAGATGTTCATAACAAAATTCAAAAGGCTTGCAACCCATTGACATATCAAATTACTGTTTTGCGTCCCTTGTATTTTTAATTCAATACTATCACTCTCTTTCACCATCAGCTCACATCATTTACATCTATCACAGGCTCAGAGTACTTCAGGCCACATGACGCAAAGGTAAAACATCAGTTATGAATTTGAAATTGAAGTTTTAATTCAGCTACAAACTCAACTTGTGAAAAATAAATGGGATAAAGATTAATTATTTTAATGTTGTTAAATGATGTCAGTTTGTAATTCACTTAATTTTTTAATCTTGATGCAAGCTTTAAATAATTATAAGTTGTTGTTTACATTTGCATACTTATCTGCATAGCATGAAAAGTACAAAAAATAATTCCCTAGTTATTGCTAAATTACATGATTCCAAATTAAAACAAGGTATCTATTATTTAAGCACACAGTGCACAGCAGTTATGAACCTTGAAAAATATTATAAACCTCTTTATATTTGTTATGCCAAGAATCTTGACATTCATGGCTAAGAAACTATTGCAGAGGTGCATGTGAGAGTAAAATAATAATTCTTATTTGAAGGAATGCAGTACTGTTAGATAGTTGTACAGCAGTTATTCCCCTTACATCCCAATTATTATAATTTATTATTATTAATTATTATTATTATTATTATTAAGATAAGTGCAGTTCTCTGTCTTCAAGAGTACATATAATGACATTTTTGGAGCCAACAACACTACAGTACCAGATATGTGGACATTTTTCCTTCATTTTCCTTGATTTTTCTTTCTTCAACTGTTAACTGTAGGAACTTTTCAAAATTATTGCAAACAAGTTTCATGAGTACTCACAATATAAGGAATCGGTTGAGAATTATAGGATATTTTCCCTAATCACACTCTATTTGGCTGAAAGTCAGAGCAGTGGTTCTACAAGGCAAAGATTTCTCCTCAAAGAACAGATGAAAGCTCTCTGTTAGAGTGAAGTTATCTTAAAAAAAAATAAAAAAATGTTTGTTTATTGTTTATTGGGTTTATCGTCCCACCGACAGTATTTCAGTTATCTTGAGACGGTGTCCACTTGAAGAGGTATAGTGCTGCCTTCACTGTGTATAGCATGCCGTGAACACCTGGCATGATACCACACCCAGTCACATTATCCTGACACCGGGCCAACCAGTTGTGGAACTACCCTTATATTTGCTTGAGCGTTAGCAAGGGAGCTTTACCACTACCGTTTTTAACAACTTTGGTATGTCGCAGCCCGGGATCGAACCCAGGGCCTCCCGAACCTGGAGCCGACGCTCTACCGATTGCACTACCAGGTCCGGTAAAAAAAAAAAGAAATGTCCCTGGAGTAGATTTATGTCCGCAAAGATGCAATGACAATAAATATGGCATTGACCTTGAGGGTTGTCAACTTTTCAACTCATATTTGAGAAACACTTTGTCAGTATGATGGTGAAATGTGATTTTAAAACTGTAACAAATGTGACAAAGTTCTTGCTGAGACACGAATACATGCATAAGTGGCCATCTGTGACTGTCAATATTACCTTTTGTATGACCTTGACATTAATGGTTGTACTTGAAAATGTACTGTGCCACTCACCATTAAGGGTATAACTGTATTATGGTGAAGTGTGTTTAAAATGGTACCATATGGAAGGTATGACTGAAACATGGAAATGGGACAGAAAATATACAGACATTCCGATAGACGTACTAAATCCAGCCTATCAATCAAATATGCAATTATCACAATATGTTTTATGTTAATTAGAATGGTAAAATACAAGAGTTTTACAATTAAAATCTTTGCGAAAGAAACCGATAATTAACCAGAAAGTGTAAAGTGTCTTCATTCAGGTTTTTAAGAGAATATATGATATGGTTTAAAAGAAGTTAGTTACTACTTATCACAACTTGAATGGAGAACATTATTCATCCTGCACATTTCACTTGTGACCATTCAGGGTGTATGGCTCGATATTTATTACTTCCTATAAGATATTTCTCGTTCTTTTCCACCTGACAAGCTGCCTGTACTTTATTTTCATTCTTTTTAAGCACTTATTTAAAACATTTCAAATTACCTCAGAAATTTATTCACCACACTTTAATTCCTCCATTGCAATACAAATAATATTGCTAAATTAAAAACTGCAGCAACAATTTGCCATAGTTCCATCCATTAAGTTTGTTTATTGGGTTTATCGTCCAACCAACAGTATTTCAGTTATCTGGAGACAGTGTCCACTTGAAGCAGATATAGTGCTGCCTTCACTGTGTATAGCATGCCGTGAACACCTGGCATGATACCACACCCAGTCACATTATCCTGACACCGGGCCAACCAGTCGTGGAACTACCCTTATATTTGCTTGAGCGTTAGCAAGGGAGCTATACCACTACCATTTTTAACGACTTTGGTATGTTGCGGCCTGGGATCGAACCTGGGGCCTCCCGTACCTGGAGCCGACGCTCTACCGATTGCGCTACCAGGTCCGGTCCCATCCATTAAGTATTTCATTGCCAGTATTTTTGATAACATGATTTTATAGGGATCTCTTGTACTGAAGGTTTAAAGTTACATAACTTACCTTGGTACAGAATCAGCTGTTTTGATTGGCTGTCTTCTGACTGACCAATCGGGACATAGTGCTCAGATACGTAATAAGAATAAGGCAAGGACTTTACTCATTATTAATTGTCTAGTCATGTGACACAAACACATGGGTCACTCCCACTTACCTGGAGATCTCATTATAGCTGAGGAAGAGCCTCTGTAGACTAGGTAGTGTATCCACCTCAACGACAGATCGTATCTTGTTGCGGCGGAGGTTAAGTTCGGCAAGACAGTCCATACCGACAAGGCCACTAACATGTGAGATCTGGTTCCCTGCCAGGTTCAACACACGCAGCTCCTTGAGGTGGTTTAGGTTCTCAATGGTGCTTATCTGTAACAGTCAAACAGGGATCATAATATCACAGTTCCTGTAGATTTTGCTTAAAACATGGACCTTAATGAGGAAATACATCTTACAGTTCCTGTAGATCTTGCTTCAAAAAAGGGGTAATAATGAGGAAATACATCTTACAGTTCCTGTAAATCTTGCTTCAAACAGAGATAAAAATGAGGAAATACATCTCACAGTTCCTGCAGATCTTGCTTCAAACAGACATCATAATGAGAAAATACATCAAAAAGTTCCTGCAGATCTTGCCATAATCAGAGATAATAAAGAGGAAATACATCTCACAGTTCCTATAGATCTAGCTTCAAACCGGAATAATAATGAGGAAACACATCTCACAGTTCCTTAAGATCTAGCTTCAAACAGGGACCATAATGAGGGAATACATCTCACAGTTCCTGTAGATCTTGCTTAAATCTAAGCTAGCTGTATTTATAAATATACACAAATACAAGATTGTTATTTTATAACTTCATGCAATGACAATGCATGCTAGTAGAGACTATGCAGAAACTTTTATAAGTCTTACTCTCACAGGACTTACATTATATGCCTGACCCTTATTATTATATGCTAGCAGGCACAGCATTTACTATAAATAAATAAAAATCCATCTTCAAATGAAATGCAAAGCATTTCATTAACAAAGTATGCATTTTCTTTTTTAACCCTTTACTTGCTGTAAACACCATTAGTATAGGGTTTGTTTTATGTTAACCCTTTACTTGCTAGAAACACCATTAGGATAGGGTTTGTTTTATGTTAAGCCATTACTTGCTGGAAACACCATTAGGATGGGGTTTGTTTTATGTTAAGCCATTACTTGCTGGAAACACCATTAGGATGGGGTTTAGTTTATGTTAACCCTTTACTTGCTGGAAACACCATTAGGATGGGGTTTGTTTTATGTTAACCCTTTAGTTGCTGGAAACACCATTAGGATGGGGTTTGTTTTATGTTAACCCATTATTTGCTGGAAACACCATTAGGATGGGGTATGTTTTATGTCAACCCTTTACTTGCTGGAAACACCATTAGGATGGGGTTTGTTTTATATCAACCCTTTACTTGCTAGAAACACCATTAGGATGGGGTTTGCATTATATTTACCCATTACTTGCTGGAAACACCATTAGAATGGGGTATGTCAACCCATTACTTGCTGGAAACACCATTAGGATGGGGTTTGTTTTATGTTAACCCATTATTTGCTGGAAACACCATTAGGATGGGGTATTTTTATGTCAACCCTTTACTTGCTGGAAACACCATTATAATGGGGTATGTTTTATGTCAACCCTTTACTTGCTGGAAACACCATTAGGATGAGGTTTGCATTATATTTACCCATTACTTGCTGGAAACACCATTAGAATGGGGTATGTTTTATGTCAACCCTTTACTTGCTGGAAACACCATTAGGTTTGGTTTTGCTTTATGTTAACCCGTTACTTGCTGGAAACACCATTAGGATGGTGTTTGTTTTATGTTTACCCTTTACTTCCTAGAAACACCATTAGGATGGGAATTGTTTATGTTAATGAGATGAATATGTCTCCAGTAAGTAACATATTTGTAGAATTTATTCCAACTTTATTGTTATCAAAGGAAGATAGCTAAGTGCAGTTTTACTGTACTTGGTTACTGAACTTACTTACTGTAGTTACTGAAAGTCCTTTGTAACTGGAAATTAACTTTGGTTTGAAGGAAACAGTTTAATGTGAGCAAGCTCCTAACTCTGGCAGGACTCACCTGGTTGCCATGAAGGTCCAATACATCCAGCTTAACCAGAGCATCTAAATTTTCAATCTTTTTGATTCTGAAAATAAAAGGTTCAATATAAATGAGAGAAATAAAATAAACAGTTGTACAAAACAAATGCCATATGAAAGAATGGCAAGACTAAAGTCATTATTAATTTCTAAAGCTGTTATTACTTGCCTTGCAGTCTGAAAAGCTGACCAATTGCAGCCAATCACTTATTCTCCTGGCTCCTGAAATCTGACAATGACAGCCTAGCACTTACTCTCCTGACCCCTAGTATCTGACCAATGACAGCCTAGCACTAATTCTTCTGGTCCCTAGAGTCTGAACAATGACAGTCTAGAATTTATTTTTCTGGAACCAAGTATCTGAGCATTTATTTTCCTGGCCCCTATTATCAGAATAATGACAGCCTAGCATTTATTCTCATGGTCCCCAGTGTCTGACCAAAGACAGCCTAACACTTATTCTAGGCGCCTAGATGGTGATAACAGTCAAGCATTGATTCTCATGGTCCCTGTATCTCACGAATGACAAATTTATTGCCCACTTACTTGTTTTTCCCGAGCATCAGGACCCTAAGAGAGCGTAGAGAGCTGAGACCGGAGATCTCTTCTATTTGATTGTCATAGAGGTCAAGGAAGATGAGCCGCTTGAGACTGCCAAGGTGTTGGATCTTGGAGATCTGGTTGTGCTGGTAGTTTAGCAACCGCAGCTGCTCCTCTCCCTCTAATACGGGGCATACTGACAGCTTCCTCCTACATAACATACAGAAATAATATTACCCTAGCATGCTTCACCAAAGTATAAGCATTACAAAATAAACAATGATTGCTGACTGCAAAGGTAATAATATATACTGGATCTACACAAAATGCCCAAGCCTGATCATGCTTAGCAGGCTAACAACTATGTTAAAAACAATTTTATGTAAAGTTGTCAAGATTATGCATCCTAACTATGCATACTGTGTTACAGTTCTGTGTTGCTGTGTTGAATAGATTTAAGATACAGTAAAACCTCATTGAGAGGGATACCTGTGATTCTTTTTTAAAGTGTTCCACTAAGCGATATATATACTATATTGTCTTTATATTGTATTAATATTTAAGTGTACTTATAGTGTTATAGTTTATTTGGTCTCAATTTTCTTTTTATGTTTTACATGATACTTTATAATAATAAAATGTAGTCTTTTTTAACAAGCATATAATTAAACATAAAAATAAAGTACATTTTCAGTATTTATTTTTTGTTGTAAAAGAAAGTTTAACAAAAAGGTACTGAAAATACTGAAAAAATCAATAAATGAAAAAAACGATGTCCATAATGTAGCTTCTTACTCAACAACTTATGATCCTGCATTAGTTTGAAAATATCAAACAAATCGCTGACTTCTCTTTTTTGTTTCTTGTTTTTTTTTATGATTACTGTAAATGAATCAGCAATGTCGTAATTTGAAAAAAGTACAAATAGTCTTGTTCACTCTAGCAGTATTTGAAGGCGAAATAAGCTGATTAATGACACTTGGTTAACTGGGACTACCTGGTGCTGTCCCTGAATTTGTTAATTGGTTCTGAAATAACTGCCCAGGGTAGAATAAAAAAAAGAGGTTCTGGAAAAAAGTGTCCTGCAGAGTGGGTTGCCCCACATAGCAGGGTGGTCCTTTAGTGAGGTTTAACTGTAATTGGCTGTGATAGTTTTATTCCAGACTGCATAAAAATATATTAAATTTGACAGTGCATGATGTTTCTTACATTTTTAAATAGGTTGCTTAAGAAAGCCACACTCTAATTACAAGAGTTAAAACAAACTTGTGACAAAAGATTGTGATTTGTTTCATGTCATTTTTATCCAAACTGGTCTTGTGTTAAACAATAAACGAGGAAGTCGCAGTGGCACAAAGATAGCCCAGAAAAAGAGTCAAAATGTCCATTCCAAACAAAAAATCATGTGCAAGACACCATCATAATGGGTTAAGTTCAACGTTTGTATTAAATAGAAGGAGCAAAAGTATACTGACAATAGCAGAATAAACCATGACTGAGGATGAATCTTTGAAATTTACAGTAAGAAGCAAGAAAGATTTGTAAATACTCAAATTTTTCATCTTAACAAATTGTTGGGCCAACTTCTAGATTTCGGCCATTAAGTATGACAACAATTTATAGCATAAAAAACAACTTTCTATATTTTTTTTCTTTGTTGGATTGTCATCTGCAAACAAAACTGATGAGCACATAGATACTGCAGAATAATAAGTGCTGATTAAAGACAGTTGCATTTTACGCTAGTTACTCGTAGTGCTCGGAAAGTATTAATATAAATATTTGCATCCACATTGTTGTTTGTAAAGCACATTGTTTTGTATTTTAAGAGCAACTATAATTTCAGTAGCAGAGATGACTGGTGTTTTTCACAAAACGCGCAATATGCTCTGACTACATGATGAATTAATTGCATAAAAAATGCAGAAAACACTCAACACATTCTGCCTTACCTGTCAAGGTTAAGTCTATCAGGATTGGAAGACCTTTCTTCAGGTGTCCTGTACACTACAGATATACCTGGGGCTGAGGGGCTCTCAGCAAATATCACACGGTCACCTGCAATTATCAACAAATACATGAACAAAGTTCAATAGGCCTTTTGAATACTTTCATGACTATTATTGATACAGCATGGCCTGAGACCTTGATACAGCATGGCCTGAGACCTTGATACAGCATGGCCTGAGACCTTGATACAGCATGGCCTGAGACCTTGATACAGCATGGCCTGAGACCTTGATACAGCATGGCCTATGACCAGCTTTCTGGACATTTCTTGATCTTGTCATGACCTAAATTGTCCTTTGAAAGCTTGCTAAACATTTCTAGATCCCGTCATAACATAAATTGTCCTTTGAAAGTTTGCTAAACATTTCTTGATCTTGTCATGACCGAAATTGTCCTTTGAAAGCTTGCTGAACATTTCTTGATCCCATCATAACATAAAAAGTCCTTTGAAAGCTTGCTAAACATTTCTTGATCCCGTCATGACATAAATTGTCCTTTGAAAGCTTGCTAAACATTTCTGGATCCCATCATGACATAAATAGTCCCTTGAAAGCTTGCTGAACATTTCTTGATCTTGTCATGACATAAATAGTCCTTTGAAAGCTTGCTAAACATTTCTTGATCCCATCATGACATAAATAGTCCTTTGAAAGCTTGCTGAACATTTCTTGATCCCATCATGACATAAATAGTCCTTTGAAAGCTTGCTAAACATTTCTGGATCCCATCATGACATAAATAGTCCCTTGAAAGCTTGCTGAACATTTCTTGATCTTGTCATGACATAAATAGTCCTTTGAAAGCTTGCTAAACATTTCTTGATCCCATCATGACATAAATAGTCCTTTGAAAGCTTGCTGAACATTTCTTGATCCCATCATGACATAAATAGTCCTTTGAAAGCTTGCTGAACATTTCTTGATCCCATCATGACATAAATAGTCCTTTGAAAGCTTGCTAAACATTTCTTGATCCCATCATGACATAAATAGTCCATTGAAAGCTTGCTAAACATTTCTGGATCCCATCATGACATAAATAGTCCTTTGAAAGCTTGCTGAACATTTCTTGATCCCATCATGACATAAATAGTCCTTTGAAAGCTTGCTAAACATTTCTTGATCCCATCATGACATAAATAGTCCATTGAAAGCTTGCAAAACATTTCTTGATCTTGTCATGACTGAAATTGTCCTTTGAAAGCATGATGGATATTTCTTGACCTAAATTGTCCTTTGACAAGTTTTCTGGACCATTCTTGCTCTTTTCCTGACCTTGGTTGACCTTTGAAAGCTTTCTGGACCTATCTTGATCTATTAATGACCTATGATCTATTTATGACCTAAGTTGACCCTTGAAACATTTCTGGAGCTTTCCTGATCTTTTCATGACCTTAATTTAGATTTCTTTGGACTATTCCTGATTTTTCTTTATCTTTATGGCCTTAATAAATCTTTAGAAAACCACCTTTTCCTGTTATATTCTTTTATGTCATAATGACAGCAGTTGAACTCTGAAGGTTGTCTTGACCTTTCACAATCTTAAATGACCAACAATAGTTGTATAAGTTAAATCAAATCTATGTCACATAACCCTAAATGCATCATGAGTTAATACATAGCTCATGTGAATGAACTGAAGGGTTTCCTCATATACCATGTGAGGACATGTGCTTCACTTTATAAGTTGACAATCAAGTTAAGAAGCTGACAATCAAGTTAAGAAGACAATCACATAAAGAAAGGTAACATACATGTTGAATAAATTATTCTTCCTATGACTGCATTCCAGACATGAACAAATGCAACAAAAGGCACACTAAATGCAATTCAAATATTTCTGAAAAACTAGTAATATTTCTTGTTATAAATGAATGGTTTTGTGATAAAAGGACTAGAAGAGAATCCAGGTTAGTGACAAATAAGAAAGAGTTATGTACCTTAAACCAGCTTAAAAGCACAAGATATACACAAAGCATATTATGACTTGGCAAGAATTAAAGCAAAGTAAATTATTATAACACAATCAAAAAGCTGTCATACAAAACAAACACTGGTACAACTCGTATATGAATGTCCTCTGAACATCTTCACTACTTCCTGCTTTGTTTTGTGTTATCTTAGGTAAATTTCTAAGGTATATATGTACAAAATAAAAACAAATATAATAATGCTAGCAAATATCAAAGTAAAAGGAAAACACTTCCAGTTAAGCTTGAAATTAAACCAAATAAATTCAATGTAATGACAAACATTGTTCAATAGGGTTACAATAGGTGAGATGTAATGACAAACATTGTTCAATAGGGTTACAATAGGTGAGATGTAATGACAAACATTGTTCAATAGGGTTACAATTGGTGAGATGTAATGACAAACATTGTTCAATAGGGTTACAATAGGTGAAATGTAAAGACAAACATTGTTCAATAGGGTTACAATAGGTGAAATGTAATGATAAACATTGTTCAATAGGGTTACAATAGGTGAAATGTAAAGACAAACATTGTTCAATAGGGTTACAATAGGTGAAATGTAAAGACAAACATTGTTCAATAGGGTTACAATAGGTGAGATATAATGACAAACATTGTTCAATAGGGTTACAATAGGTGAGATGTAATGACAAACATTGTTCAATAGGGTTACAATAGGTGAAATGTAAAGACAAACATTGTTCAATAGGGTTACAATAGGTGAAATGTAACAAACATTGTTCAATAGGGTTACAATAGGTGAGATGTAATGACAAACATTGTTCAATAGGGTAACAATAGGGGAAATGTAATGACAAATAAGCTTACAACAATCAAAGAAAATCATAAATAACACTTTCATGTTAATAGTTCACAGTGTATCATGGTAAATTTACTTGAGGTTTAAATAATTATGTAGGTGTAGGACAACCCTTAGCTTGCTACATTTGTTAATAGCCCATACAAATTCACTGTTATCGTCTAACACTGACATTCAATGGTGCCTGGACATATTGCTACAGACAAAGCAGCCAATAGATTCTGATCAGACAACTCTCAGCAGAATCTGGCTGATCTGGATCTGCAGAGTTTTTCAAGGTTGTATTAATATATGCTTAGCAAGCAAAGGGATAACATAATGTTATTTGTTTTAATTCTTGTACAACAATGAACTCATTCATACTTATATACATTAACTTCTTTCATAAAACAACAAAGTACATGAAACCTTGAAAAAAATATGACAGTTCTATCTTGAACTTGCTGATTGACATCCACGAGCTGGTTATACAAAAATTCAAAATTAAATATTACAATAAAATATATCCTTAATGAAGAGAAACTGCTCCAACTTACAAACTTGTCACTCCAGATCTAGGTGTTTGTGAAATTATGCACTTTTATCAATCAAACTGCTTGCATGAACTTACATATTATAATAATCAAAGAAGAAATATCCCAGGCCGCGACATACCAAAATCATAAAAAATGGCAGTGGCATAGCTCCCTTGCTAACGCTCAAGCAAATATAAGCATAGTTCCACTACTGGTTGGCCCGGTGTCAGGATAATGTGACTGGGTGTGGTATCATGCCAGGTGTTCACGGCATGCTATACACAGTGAAGGCAGCACTATATCTGCTTTAAGTGGACACTGTCTCCAGATAACTGAAATACTGTTGGTTGGACAATAAACCCAATAAACAAATAAACAAACACTTCCAGAATTGGAATAACAGTTTTAACATTCACACCACCATTGTTAAACTTGGTTAATTAGAAAGTTGAGTATCTGAAGGCTAAGGTTAAAGTTAAATCTCAGACAGCTAATGTAACAACTGTTACCTTAAGTTAAGTGTTAATGTTTAAGTAACATACACATTTAGGATAGAAAGTTCAACTTACGCCTTAAGTAGTCAAATGTAGGTCCGGCATTAATTGTCAGATCCTTACTATCCACCCGTGTGTATCTAAGACATGACATTTTGTCATTATTAACAAGCCCACCTGGAGAAGTCAACTAGATCCTGATTCCAGAGGAACTTTTCTGTTCATTATTTCTCAATTTGTCCACATTTACCCACTAATTTATCATTGTACGCATTCAATGACTCGCTGATTAGTTACACTGCTGCACCCACCAATTATTTTGCTAGTTGCCTTATACAACTTGTTACAGTTTAGACCATTACATCAAAATGGTCGGGGTATCAAGGGCTAGAGAGGGGTTATTCTTGGTGAGATGTTAAAAATCAACATGATCCCCATTCATGCATGCATAGTATCAATATCTGCCTTTGTGACAGGTATGAGGCCAGGTGAGGAGGTGAATAGCAAGATCAACAGTTCCTATTTGTCATTCAGTACGCAAACAATGACATATTTTACAAAGGACCAATTTCAACCCCAATCAAAGATATATTAGATACTTCAGACTGAAAGGTAAACACAGCAGTCAATGGTAAATGAGTAACATTTATGTCTTAAAGCATGCATTCGAATCAAAAACTTCACAAACCAGGTAACGAAACAGAGGCTTTTAACTAAACAAAGTCCTTGATATTTCATAATAAGGGGCTTTCAGTATGTTGTAGTTTTACTAATTTTTTAAAATCAATTATCAATTTTTAACTTTTTAATGTAAAAACAGAGATATAACATATCAATCATTCATGTAAATAACAGAACCAGAATATTATCTCTAAATGTAGAAAACGGTTTTATAATCATAAATATCAATTTCATGCAAATGCAACAGTAAGAAGATGAGAGTAAGGGTATGTAATGAATCAGGCCACTAAACAAATGTGCATTCAGAACAAATTCAGCTACTACTGCATATCAAAATACAATAATAAATATCAACTTAATTAATGAAGCCTTCTTTACAAAATACATACTTGTCAGAATTATTCTAGCTCATGTAAAATCCATTTATAAAAAAAAAATCAATTCAATATTAAAACCATTTTAGTTCCTGTTAGCCTGAGATAAATATGTACACAATCACACAATAAAATAACCTTTTAGACAAGCAACATATATATTAAATATATAAAAACATGTAAATTAGACATATATTTTAACTTTTTTAAAATATGCTTATCATTTATTTCACTTGAATTGTTAGTTGAACAGATATCCATCACCTGAATATAAATCAGTTAACATGTATATTCATCTACTTTAAAAAAACTAAAACATCTGTGTACTTTT
Source organism: Sinonovacula constricta (assembly GCA_007844125.1). Lineage (NCBI taxonomy): Eukaryota > Metazoa > Mollusca > Bivalvia > Cardiida > Solecurtidae > Sinonovacula > Sinonovacula constricta. Next base: position 48,469,388 of record CM017559.1, on the reverse strand, counting down.
GTATTACCTTTATGAAACTATGAAGGAGAATTTCTCATTTCTTTAGAATGTACAACAGACTCATCCTGTTAGGACTTTTAAAAATATGTTAACATAATATTTCCAGGCTCATTATGTGGTGAGTAAGTCTGCCAGGGTGGCACAACATACACATTACTGTACCACCATATCCATCATAACTGATACTTAGTGGATTGAATAACAATGGACCTTTTCTATCCAGCCATTCAGAAAGCAACAATTCGCTTGCTCCCTCTAAAAGTGTTCATATTCGAATTAGGACAGCTCTTATTAGACATTGTAGACTGACATCAAAGCCCGAGATCAGACATTAGAGTTTGGAGATTTCAGAGAGGGCCGTTCAATAATATTGAGCAATATATTCAGTAGCATCATCATCATCGCAAACAGCATTCTCCTTCTATTATCATCCTCTTTTTTTCTAAATTACCATCATCATCACCATCACCTTAATCAAGTTAATTATAATCATTATCATCATCATGAATATCACTATCACCATACCAACATCATTCTCAAAAGTATCATCATTCAAAACATCATCATCTTCATCTTGCAGCAACATGATTGCTAACATCATTATCATCATTGTTATCATCATCATTATCATCAGCATTAACATAACTCACTTCAGTGTCTTTTGTCTAATATTCCTTATATTTATTACTCCATATTATTGAACATTTTTTAAATCCGTCATACTCCAATGTCTGACTTTGTGCTCTCATGTCTGACTACCATTTCTATTACAATCTAATGTGTACAGAGTACACAGCGCTCTATACTATAGCTGGCTACTGTGTACAGAGTACACAGTGCTCTATACTATAGCTGGCTCATCTTGATCTACACTATTTGCAAAAGTATCATAAAATTGTGCTTAGCAGGCTAAGATTTTAAAAAGAGAGTTGAAAGAGAAAAATGTATCTAGCATGGGAAAATCTTCCATAGAGGTCCTACATTTATATATTACATAATCATGCGACTTGCACATATTTCTCCATTTTGAAAATTATATGTACATTGTATCTAAGTATAAGTCAACTGAAATATATACTAGTATGTGAATATATTTTTTCACACTTGAGTTCTATATATGTTAACATTTATTAGATATAAAAGTAAACACATACATCCACTTCAAGATTATGGTAAGGTTAGAATAATGGTATATATGCTCCACATCTATTTATCTTTTAATAATAATAATAATAATAATAATAATAATGACATAAAATTATGATTGTGATTTTTTTAAATAAGACTGCGCTGGGTCAGAATATTACATATAAAAGAAAACATGTTAATCCCATTTTCAAGACACTTCACACCTGTTTTATGTGTTCCATATACAGTAGAATATATCGTGTATAAGTGTAGTGAACTTGATGGTTATATAGAGAGGGGAAAGGACTATCTACGATCTCGCAACTACTCATCCTTACCCACGCTGCCAGCACGGCCATGACACACAAGGAAGGCGTTATTGAACACCTTCTCAGGGGAGACAGGCTTTTCTGTGAGGTACAAATACCAGATAGTCAGAGGATATAGCATGCCTCTATCTTATACTTTACCCATACAAGCTCTACTACTACCTCATGTCTATTTGAATTTTATTATATAATCTACAAAAGGAAAGTTTAACAACAACAAAAACAACACTTATGAATTTCTTTTATTAAGTTATTATTTATAAAGTTATTAAGTTCCGTCAAACAATAGTTATTATGATTGCTTATGCAGAGCAATGCTTTAGATCAAACAAGTTTAATTTCACACTTATTTGACATCAAGACATAAAGTACATCTGTTAATCATGCTAAATTTTTTACTAGGATCACCTCTGCTTACTTATACAAGAATTTTAATTACTGATAAAAATGGAGTTTTCATACAGCTGGCAACATGGCTGCTTGCTATAATATTGCAATATATTTGGATTTGATAACAACAAATAAGAAAGTTAAAAGGCAACACTGTTTTTCAGCGAAGATACATCATTCAGCATGTTGAGCACAGTCAATAGAGGTGTTCAAAATAAGACCCTCCCTGACATAGAGATTTGCATAATTCAAACCCTCGCCAGTACATCATCTGCAAAGAAGTGAGGCCAAAGCTGTGTGGGAGAAATGGGATTAATATGAAATTGTGTGTAAGTGATATAAAGTGCAATCTTCATGAAAGACATTTGAAAACACTGGACCTCTGGTCCACCAAGCTTGCAATATCTACTGAACTGGACCAAATTTAATTGGACCAGTACAATTTTGACACAAAAAGAACTAGCATTTCCAATCATGTGTTATTTCTTTATTTACAAAGAGACACCATCTTCGACACAACATATTCTTATACATCTTTATGCTGGTGTCATTGTCTATACCTGAACTCTCAGACTCTTAAGCATCTGGAGCCATCAGAAAATAAAACAATATATCTGGTACTTTGGAATCTTGTTACTTGTTACTACAATTTTTTCAATTTGAACAAATGTAGAACTCCTTATCAATGACACACACATGTTAAGATCACTGGTACCACCAAAAATCATCTAGTATTTGGTAAATGAATTTAAATCTTAATTAAAGAAATGATTAACTTTTCTTTGCATGACTGTTGAAATGTTCTCTTGCACCTTTTTTTCGTACTCAGATTTTTGCAAGTGGACTTGATGTCAGAAGTCTTTTTTCTTTTTTTAACACTCTGTTTTGCAACATCAAAATGCCAAAAGAATGATATATTCAATGTTTACAATAAACCGGAAACATACTTTGTGTAAAAACCATTGCCATTAATTCCATATTCCATACATGGGAAACTTTATGAACTGATACTTCAAATAAAAATAATGTAAACGTAAATAATTCTAAACACTAACTAGGTTAAATAGTTCTTATCACTGAATATTAAATCTTTATACACTTGCTTTCTGACCTACAATGTATACAGTGCTAGGCAGGAAATGAGAATGGGTGTGCACATGTTGTATGTGTTGATAAAAGTGACATTTTTAATGGCTGAACAAATTGGCTATCTCCGTAAAAGGTTAGTAAGCTAACCAAAGTGTTACGAGAGGTTAGAAGCATTATAAGGCTGTAAAGCACTGTTTAGTTTAGTTTATTATATATGTTTTAATACTGAGAATTCTAAGAATGCTATGGCTGAAAATTCTGGTGGACTGTTGGTCCATTTATAACTTGTAAAATTTAATGGATTGGCGGAGATTTTGAAGGGCTCGATCCACGATCCATCATGTTTCATCAAGGACTGATGGTGCTTACGACGGGTACAACAATGAAACATGATTATGCTGTTAATCATAAATCTGTGCCATAATATTTGAACAGTTATCCAATTTATATTCCAGATGCAAGTAAATGTTTAAAACACAATATTGCATTACTTTATATGTAAATTCTAAAAAATGTAAGTTTTATTATGTTTTCATTAAGATTAATAATGAGAAATAAGACACATGTAATATGAGGAGGTGTTAATTTGTCTCATTTTTGTTCAAGAGTTGCAATTAATGAGTTTATATATTGTGAATTATTAATATTCTTCCTACTGATACAATATCTTCATTATTCATATACTACTGTATATGCAGTATATTGTATAATTATATTTTATAAGTAAGTACTAATTATCAATAATTAAAATTCAAGAAAGAACATAATGAAATGACATTATGAAATAACATGACCAATTACATATATGAACATGGCGTAATCATGAACCAAAAGACATTAATATTTACCCCCGGTGTAATATACACCTTACCTGGGAGAGGTCACTGTAAGGCAAGATGGAAACAGCCACCAGACAGTTAGTGAAAGACAACTAAAACAAACATAAGATTGGTACACAACTACAGATAATATGTTAAACACAGCCACAATATACACATTGAACAATATTTTGGTCAGAAACAAACACATAGCCATAACTCAGAAGGCTATAAAACAATGAAAGAAATGCAACCAACAACACATAGTAACATAAAATAAAAGCATGAAATCAAACATAGGTATAGTTCAACCATGACCTCTGAAACTCCTGCGGATAGACCATTTTGTTGTTTAGTATTAAATTGCAGAAGTGGCCAAATTCATATAGGTGCAATGACTACATTTCATTTGCGAAACTTCATGCTAGCCATAGTGAATAAGAGGTAATGTATTTGACTTGGAGCAAGTTTGATTCTGGCATTTGACATTGTCTTATTGTTATTGTTTTTACTCTAGTTTTTAATTATTTAATTCACCAATTCTGCTGAGTATGTCTGTGCAGAGACAATCATACGAAAATTAATTGCATTTTACAATTAACAAGACATACCTAATATTTGTTTGTTTTTGGGTTTTTTCACAATTATGGTCATAGTGGCGATGTCCAGCTCATTATTCCTTTTTTTTCGTATGTAAGGGGACTTTAATCTATTAAAAAACTACATTTTTACCTCCCTTGTGGATAGGAACCTGGCATATAGTTACTGCAGAAAACTTAAGATTTTTCCACGTTTTAAACTATTGAAAAACACTTTAGACTGAAGCAGGCAGAAAAAAAATGGAATCCTATTGATTGAGATAAGAATTTATTTAAAATGTTGTTGTTTTTTAAATAAGCAAATAAAAAATAAAAATTACATTTCTCATAAAGTATATGAAAATACCTTCCCACAACGAAGATAACTAAAACATTTTTTTTTCATTTCACAAATGGGGAATTGTTGGAGGAAGGCCCAAGACTTATTTTGGGTAAAACCAATGGCACACCACAGGTGAGCTGGAAAACCTCCCCACATGAAAGTTCTTGACCTGACCAGGACTCAAACCTACACAGTGAGGGGCTAAGGAGTTACAAGTCAGTGACTCTAACCACTCGGCCACGGGAAATCCCATGCTGGCATTTATGTTGCATTCTTCTTTAAAGGTACATTATCAACATTAATTAAGCTATTGACACACTGTGCATTTTTCCTCTACTTGAAAGAGCTTTCTATAAAATGTCTTTTAATAACCCTGCTATACAATTTAGACGGTAAGCACTTAGTTACACGGAAAAGACCACACTATTATTATCTTCTTTATAAAACATATAATGTGTCTATACAAAAAATCATACTAAAAACCTGTCAAAAACTTGCAATTTGTACATAAAATTCAAATAAAAAAGTATTTATTTTTTGAGATTCAAAGTTACATCTTGATCGCCAAAGATAAAATGTACAAGTGAAAGTTATACTATGGCCATGAACTTAATAAGCTGTTTCAGATATAACACATGTTTCAAACTTTGCATTTGAGCACTTTTACTGTGACCTTTATATTGCTGTAAGGCCAACCTGTATGGCATACAGGTTACAACAACAAAAGCATATTTATCTATAAATACACTCTAAGGTGTTCTCCTGGCAATCACAACTTTCTATCTATGTCCTCTATTACATTTTGGTGGACAGGTTCCCATGGTAATAAAGATGACTGACAAATGTATGCAAAACTGTAAGAGAAAAACCTGGATAAAAAATGTATCTACTGACAGACAGAAAACCTGATTCCAGTATCCCCACTTTCTGGGGTTATAAAAAATCTCTACTAAGACTCAAACTCACAACTCGCAGTTCAGGCACAATAATCTTAACCACTGACCTACCAAGGATGCTGGCCTTGAAGTGATGTCTTTAGTACTCTATAACAGCATATGGTTGGTGCCAATTTACTTTTACATTTTACTTTAATGGAAACAGATTATTGCAGTATATGTACATATTCGACTTTTGCATAAGTGCCTGGTGAGTGCAGTTTACAAATACACTTAACATACACTGGTCCACTGAAGACATTCCCACATTAAACTCTTCAATCCGACCAGGACTGGAACTCCCAAGGCTTATCAGTAAGATTCTACCACTCAGTCACTCAGCCAGGACCACTCCTACAATCACACTGAACGGGCATGCACGTCATATGCACATTCAGCTAAACAAAAAAGTTTTGATAATAACTACACACATACCAGGTGGCAGCACAAACAGGACAGTCTTAACACAAGCCAATACATGGATGAAAGTAAGAACATGAACATACACACAGACATACACAAAAAAAACAGACAGATGCACATACACACAGAGATAACTACATGAACAAGAAAAGGCATGTTAAAAGGTACATAAAAATCAAAAGGTTCTGAGGTGAAAACACAAACACAGGCAATAGCAAGCGCCAACACATACATTACTTAACAAGCAGGCAGGCACATAAACAAGTGTGGCCACTACATTGTAGCAGGAAGGATAACACAAGGGCAAGAAAACACACAGGCAGAATCACAGTGCTGACGATAGGTGAGAAGTGTTTGTGAGTCCTACAGAAGACCCATCACCAACCTGGTAGAAATGTGGGAGCTTTTTGTGCCTTGTGAGAGAACAGGGAGCTACGAGATTGTCGCCCATCTTCATCCTCGGAGAACTGAATGTCATGTGACAGATCGTGGCTGTTTGCCGCCGACACTGCCAGCGTCTGCTGCTGCTTCTTGGAGCTACTGCGGTAGTGTATGGGGATTTTCTCTGCAAGTAAAAAATCATGCACACCATTGTTCACATGCCCATCACCATACACCAAGTGCAGGAAGTGCAAGACTTGGGTTCTCTGGGAGGAGGTGAGAAGGTAGAGGTAAATATAACAGGCTAAACAAACCACCCCAAATATAATGTAAAAAAGTGCCATTCCCATAAGACAAGCCCATAGCTGAAAGTGCTTTTGGATTTATTAATTGGCCAGTTAAATTTTTTTTTATTCAGAGACAGTATACATTAGCAACAATGCTTAAATGCTTAGTGTTTCTTTTTTCATATTATGAATGCTAAAAGCAAAGTGCAACTACATTTAAAGATAATAAGCTTTAATTAAGTAGTCGCTTGCTTATTTTTTAAAATCCAAATATTAACTTACACAAACAATAAAAAGAACATACAAAAATCATGCTACCACTTTGCTGCCATTTAACTGTTATTTTAAAAATAAATGAAAATTATTAGCTGGCTATCAAAGTAAAAATTACTGTATTGACCACCCATACAGCAATGACTTTAAACATATTGTTAACACATTTGTATTATATAAATTTCTTAAAAATACATCAGCAGTCTCTGTAAATACAACATTGTATTTTATTTATAACTCTAAAAACCCTCTATAAATATTTTCAGTAGACTAAAGACAAGGTTAAGCAGAAGCAGGAAGTGCAGCCTTCAGTACCCGTGCCATGGCTCATGACACAATACAGCTGCTGATACAGTGCTTGAAGCTGAGCATGAACTAGATTCCAGCAACTGCTACAGTCCTCATAACCTCAGGCCAGGGATTGGACCCACATCTTCTCTCTGCCATGGCAAACACTATAGCACTTTACCACTGGGTCAAAATATTGTCACTGATTCTTGACAGATTTTGACAATAAAAAAACATCTTCATGTATCAACAATTGGGACATTTTGGTCAAATTTAGTCAGATGTGTTATGTATCGTGCAACTATAAGCATGCAGCATGTAATAAACATAATCTGATTAATTGTTAAAGTTATTCTTCACTAAGTGCCAAACTTTTCCCAATGACCTAGTGGCCTACTTTCTGGCCCTGTGACCCAGATACAAACACCAGATACAAATACAAGTTGTTATGCAAACATTCTGACCAAGTTTTGTAATGACTTAAACGAAATGCAAATAAAAATTATTAAAAAAAGAACTTTGGTTTACAATTGCAGCAATACTTGACTGCATTAGGAAAATCTAAGCAGATAGTGCCCTGGCATTATACATTGATTCTGCCTCTAATCCCTAAAATTGACCTACAAAACTGTTATTCAACCTCGATCTTTTGAATTGTAAAACATCTGCACATTAATTTCTTACTCTTTTCCAACATGATAAAGACCACCTCTCCTAAATACACAAAACAATGAAAGTTCTGTCTGAATACAACTGCCAGGGTTTCCATGAAAAGACATGTTTTATATACACAGCTATACACGTAGCATACATTTTCCTTGGACATCAATGTGCGACTGCCATCTTCAATGAAAGGGCTAACAAATAACTATTGATTAATATTTTTAACCCAATATTACTTACATGAAAAATTGTTCCTACATTTTAAACTGTTTAACTCTGGTAGAAAGGAAATGAGATTAAAAATCCATCTTTTTTCAGGTTTTACACAAGGTTTTATTTATTACATTACTTGGACAAATTATCACTCATGTCACACCAGCCTATTAAATAAATGAACCTCATTAAAAGTTGTGAGGTAAGTATTAATAAACATATAAGCTATGTTAAGGAATTAGTCCATTATCCCCATTAATCAAGATTTATAATACATTCCTATTAAATAGTTAATATCTGGCTGATTTGGATCTACACTATTTGCCTAAGCTTCCGCTAAGAAGTATAAAGATTAGCTATGTGTTTTGTCATACTCATACCTGTTAATGCAGCTGCAGGGGAAGTAGCAGCATTTGCTGAAGTTGAAGTTGTTGAAGATGAATGTTTCACCCAGACCACATAGAAGGGTGTACATGGGGAGATCTGATCCTGACCAAGGGGAGCTACTCTACCATCACCTCCTGTTTTACCCTCTGAACCAAGGGAGATAATCTTACTAGGAGCAGTAGAAGGTCTTAAAGGGAGTTTCTTCTCGGTTTTCTCACTGCCTGATACTGTTTCATCCCTAGAACACTTTATCTTCTGCCCCAGCGAGATTAGGGATGACACATTCGTAGTCGTGTAACAGAACTTTTTCACTACTTCTGCAGGTTGGTTACCTCCTTTGATTTGAGCAGATTTAGGAGTTTTCAGAAATGTGCGGGGCACTTTTGTAGGCATGTTGGAAACCTTCTGAATACTGTCTGAAGTCATTGTACTTCAAGCTGATAAAGCAATGTGACTATATCATAGATGCATTTCTGCCCATTCTGCCCTAAAATGTTATATAAAAACACCAATACTATGTCAACAATACTCGTTCATCGTGCCGTCAAACCCAAAATACAAAAGTACTGTTTACACATGATCTTTTAAGATATATTAGAAATCCTCACATTATCTCTCCTATTCTTACAGTACCAATACTTTTATCTCAACAGATCTATGTAGTCCTAACACTAACCCAAACAGAATTTTGTGGTGGAGCCTCAATGAACTCTTTCCCAATAGAAAGCTATTTGTACAACAACTTATTCCTAATCACAATGCATAAGGTTCCTAAATCACGTCCAATAATCTACACGAGGAAACACTTTGAGGACAATAGTTATACCAAAATTGTGTACATTTGTTACTATGTGGTTCACATTTACATTTACACCAGGTATATATTGTTATCATGCTGTGGTCAGATCCTAACACATTTGTCCATGCAACATTTTAACTCAATGAAAGTTACATGTTATATATTAGTTTAGTTGATAGGCACATTATTTTCTCACTAAAGTTCTTACTTTTTTGTTTTCCAGCCTGTAAACAATATGAAAAAGAAGATGAGACTACTATACAATAAGTTCAACAGAAACAGTTATGTTTTATTCTAAGCAACTTGTAAGAGAACCATAGACAACAATTCACTGTGTTCTATGTAGAACAAATTTAACACAATGTATGTCCAAATTAAAAATCCAATCAACTCCAGCCTTAACAATCCAAAGTAACCCAGTATTTACAGTAATCTGCCTTTTGTAAAATGCAAACACGTGTGGCCTTGAACAAAAGAATCTGACGAATCCAGTTAACTATACACTCTAGGTTTCCTATGTGTCCATTACATACTGATGAATGGACAAGTCAATTATAATCCACATAATGACACACACATGGTTTAGGTTAATCCATGTCATGCTACATTAGTTATTAACCATTATTAAAATTCTTACTTATTTGTTCACAACATCATGCAGAGGTAAAAATAAATATTGAAAAAGACGAAGCAGCAAACAGTGCAGATCACAATGATACAGCTCCCAGCAATACCTGGTTGATCTTCGTCTACACTATTTACTTAAGCCTGATCAATATCTGCTAAGCAGGTTAAAAGTTAATCCAATCAGTTCCAATATACAAATATCAACGTTACAATAGTATCAACTTTCAGACCTGGCAAGGCAGGCTAAAAATAAATATTTGTGATATATATAAACCAGTAACAATGGCACCCAAATATAGTTTTGTTTGTTACTTTACTCTGATTCTTCACCAGTGTTTACTTAAAGGGAAGTTTCAGACAGTTTGGACGAAATATTTTTTCTAGAATAACCAAATAAGTCATTGTTTCCTAAAAAGGTCCTGCAAAATGCTGTTCAATGATGCCATACATCAGTGTGAAAAGTGAAGCATTACATCGCAAACATCATTACAAACGTCATTTCCTATCTGAGCCACTCTGCAGAGAAAGCTGTTTTAAACTAAGAACACCATGTGACAACTTACTATTGAGTTCATGTCATATCGTCATCCGTGTAGTCCAAGCTGACGTCAGTATCTTTTTTTAGCAGAGATCACTTTCATGCTTATTTACAGATTTGGAAAGAATTAACATTTAGAGTTATTTTTTCACAATGGTTGCTGTCTCACATAAAAGTAGCATCCAAAATCGTCTCTACTCAGACTAGTATGCGTTTCTGCAGAAATTATGCATAAAATATTGTAACATGCATTTGATATGAGTAAACTGTCAGATACCACCTTTAAAACAACTGAACTGCCTTTACTGTTGCAGAGTGTCAAAAGCGCCTGACAAATATACCACGTTTTTTTTTTAAAGCAGGTTGACCTGTGCAACAACCTTTATATGTAATTCATCAAGGAACACATTTGTAATCATTGCATAGAAATATTAACCTGTAACTCTTTACCTTTTGTAAGGGCATGTTATATGGAAAGATATGGCCTCATTCCATTTAAGGTCAAGGATGAAAAAGTTAGTAATTGATAAGCAATGACAGTAATACAGTGATAATAATTACCTGAGGTAATGGTCTAGAGATAGAACATATTCCTTAAAAAACAAACATATCTGGTTCAAGCTTTGTGTTAGCTGTCTATTTTTAACAAATTTATTTGTTTTAAAAGTTTTTATTTAGAGATATTGAAAATGTTTTTGATACTGCTCAACACACTCACAGTAAGATCAACATGGTCAAACAACAAATTCACTCACAGATGCCAAGTGTGAAAGAAGAGATATAATACAAGTAGTGCCTAACTATTCCGTTTCATAAAAATATAAGGTATTTTCCAGACTCCATCCTATAGCTGGAAAAGCTTATCATTTTACATAGTTAAGGCTCTTCCAAAAGGATAGTGATCATTTAAATACAATTAGCAGGATTGTCAATATGATATCTATATTTGGTACTAAATGCCTTATCTCAACTGATAACTAAAGCTAAACAGTTGATGCTGGGTATAACCGTTATTTGATTAACTGGAGTCAACTGTACACATATATTCCTGGAATCCTGATTGGCCTAACAATGGTTGGTTGGTGGAGCTGTGTTAGTACACAATGTCATCTAACTCTGACTTTATTGCAAAGGGAGATATAATGAACAACTTGAATACTTGAATATTAAATATGTAATTCTTCAAGCATTGAATTAGTTGAAGATGATACGGTAATAACAAAATAATAATAAATAAGGCAACTGAATTTGAAATTGTACATCCATTGAATTATGCTGACTTGTGCCATGGTAATGTTTGTCTATGTATTTAATAACATGTAAAAGTTACTCAAAAAAACATTATATTTATAGACTAGTACACAAGACCCTATTAAGCACTGAAAAATTACTATTGAATTCTGCTACACTGGCTACCATTATGGTCATAAATGATTGCTTCCAGTCCATATCACATCATGCTTACCTGCTAAAAAGTTCATAATTGTATATTATAATTACATGTATACTTAAATTTAAAGAATTAATTAATAAAACATTATTTAAATGCTTTTTTGAAATCAGTATGATAATTATATTTTTAACTACTTCTTAAATGTAAATGAAATTTAAGATGTTTCAAATCGGGCACTTTGAGTAAATGTAACACTCGTTTAATGACTAATTAATGCCCAATAATTAAGCACATCTATCATAAAATGTCTAATCTACAATTATGTCTCTTAAGTTTTATCAATCAGAAATTCAAACCATGGTCAGTGTACAAAGCAGCTATCCTAGCATACATTGCATCACATGCATTGATTCATCTTGTTATGATGTAAGTTTGGATCATGCATTGATGTAAAGTCTCATCAAGCATTTAATTATAAGCTGCCAAAACATCATACAAACCTTCTTTAGAGTAATTCTTATCTCTGTAAAAAACAAACAACTTTTATTGCCAGTAGACTATAATATACAGTGCATGCATCATGTTCAATCAAACTATGATGACACGAGATCGATAAGTTGACAATGGGTTTTACTTACTTTTCTATTTTGACAAAGCATGATTTACTCCCCTTTCCTTTCTCACCCCCTGTATGACCAGTATTGCCTGAATGGATGTATGTTGTATAAACCATTCAAGGACCTCCATTTTACCTCATTAATAGTTCATTAAGACCAAATGAAGAAGGTATACATATCAAGTCTACACCCATTGTCATGACCCTAATGATGTGTAATCAGCTGATATTGACAGTTTCTTAAGCACATCTGTTCTATTTGTAAACCCTTTTCATGCTACAAGTTTTTCAAACTCCATGTTTAAAAGTGTCAGTTTTTGTTTGAGTTTTTCAATACATTGCTGTGATCATTACATAGAGGTCATTACAGCAACATCCAGCTATTTGAGTGGAGGAATGTCTGGGTAGGACCACCAGCCCACTCCAGGTCTGCTGGAAGACCTTCCATGATTAGTTCTTCACTCCGAACAGGACTCAAACCCACATGGCAAGAAGCTAAGCATTTAAGGCAGTTACAAATGGGCAAGTCTACCATAATGCCATGGGCACCTATCTTGGTTTTAAGCTTATACATTACCGTATATACTTGGTTATAAGACAGGGATTTTTCCTTGGAAAATAGCCTTCTAAGTTGGGGGCCCGTCTTATTAGTGCGATCTCCAACAAGGTCTAAAAGATCTCCACAGGAATTCTTAGTTTTTCATTATAAAAACAGGAAATGGAGAGCTTACAGTCAGGCTTGATGAGATCGATCATAGAAATTTATATCATGCAACTGCACAAAGCAAACTGTTCTCTCCCAGCCCTACACAATTGAGAGATGTAAGTCAAAATCATGATGGCCCGGCAGGTAGAGCAATGCTATGATGGCTTATTAGCACAAGTCTAAATTGCCACGACTGTTTGCCTGGTAAAACGTAACACAGTACACACTGTCTTATTAGGCAAACAGTCATGGCATACAAATACGCCTGTAAAATAGAGTCTTTCACAAATCTTGGATCGGCACCTGCTAAAAATTTCATCCCGTCTTATAATAAGGTCAACACAGAAAACCTCAGTTTTGGAAGGCAAACTAGGGGACCCGCCTTATAAGCAGGATGCCTTATGGTCGCATATATACGGTATATATATTACATGTAAAGGATAAAATACCTATAAATAGAGACTAAGCTGCAAAGAGTGTAGATCTGTATCAGAAAGCTCCAAGCAGAGAACTGGCTGGTATGGACAAAGACTATTTGCCTTAGACATGATTAAGACCTTAGCAGGCAAAGAGTAAATAATCCAATTCTTTTGTTAATAGTTTGCAATTGCATTCAAAGATAGCAAGACATTATTCTAGAGATGGCAGCAAATTGTGCAGATCATCATGAAACAGGTCAACAGGAGCTGAACTATTTAGATGTACACATTTTGACTAGCCTTCTAATTGTGCACAGAAGGATTAAAGGTTAAGATAGATACATATGAATGCCATATCATTAAGGAGTAATTCATTACTTGGAAAATTAATTTCTGTAAATCCTTCAAGGCATCTAGTAAAACTGATGTTAACTTGCTACACCATTTTCACCATACACAGGCCCTTGTGCAACACTTGTACATTCGGAACCCATCCTTCTATTAAATGTCTATGGAACTGATCTATCGTACAACAATTAAGCTCAGAATGTCCACGGCAAAATACATCATTAACATTGTTTCAAAGATATGACTAGTATTTTATTATAGGAGAAAAAAAACAAAACATCTTTGGAATAAGAAGGGAAATGAATATCACCAGCAAAAGATTTTTCTGATACATTTGCTTACAACATGGCATACTTAAGTGAGTTTCTTATCAATTATACTATTAATTTTTCCACTAAGGTACAATTTATTTTTTCCTACTACAGGGTGTATTTTAATATTTATTTGTATCCTTGATAAAAGTTCTTATATAAATATTTACTTCAACTAACCAATTTTTTTTAGATCCTAGATGTTTAATATTGAATTACGTTAATTGTTTAGTGTTTACTTACACATGTTTTTTACCAAATACAACTAACTTCTAAGTAACCATTACATGCTACATTTTGTAAAGATAATAAACTAGTTCTTAATTATGTTCTTACATCTGATTGTTTAATGTTTACTTTAAACTGTGTTGTCATTGATCGTGTACATAACACGAACAATGAGACCAAAGTCTTAAAAAGTTGGTGAAAGTTAAGGTATGTAAGCATTGTATTTGAGTTTCATTTAAAAGGTTATACAAAGAAACAAACAACTATGGCTTCACCTTTTTTCTATAAAAATACAGATGCCCAAATGATCAATATTTGTAGAAGCAAGCTTCAGAAACGGAAAACTCTGAATTCCGCAAACCGGAACGATTTTGGCAGAATTTTTGTTCATATTCAATATAATTTTACCTCAGTAAACCACAAAAGAAGATGAAAAACACATGTCATTATGGAAGCTCCTGTATTGTCAACAATACATTTGGGTCTTATGACAAGCAACATCGGTTCATCTTTTTTTGTCTGATAGTGATCAACGAAAATGAATAAATCGTTACTCAAAGATGTACTTAATGAAGATGACCAATGGATATGTTGCTCATTGTTTGCAGAATTGTATAAAAAAATTTTTTCCTCATTCTTCAATGTGTTATTATTACCATTTTAATATAAAACGTGTACAGTAAATATCATTGCCAAAGGAGAAACATTCTGCAAACTGAAATCCTCTCTAAACTGAACTTTTCTGCTGGTCAGGAGCATTTCCGGTTTAGAGAGTTTCTCCTGAGCAATAACATTTAAAAAATTACAAGTCTTGCATTTTTACTCTGTGAAACCTGACCTCTCCTACTACATAGTGTCTGACCACTTCTACTTAACAAAGTCTGACCACTTTCTACGATGTATAATTTAACCACTTTCTACCAAGAAAGAATCTAAAACTTTCTACTAAGTAAAAACTGACCCACTTTCTTCTTTGAAGAAAATGACAACTTTTTACTAAGTTAAAATTAAGAACTTTTTTTTAAACTAGATCGTGACCATTTTAGTAAACAAATTTTTAGCCATCTCACCCCTTAATATAACAATGTACACCAGTGATTCGCAGAACACTTATTGTCCTAATATGTTCATCTCCTGGAGCTATTCTAGTTGCTGTTGCTGTACATTTTTACTATTCATCTCTTATTCTCCTATTGTATGAAAAACAATTTTTTGTCAAAATGACATCAACAATCACATCTCCAATTTCACTTAATAATAACAATCATATCCCGTTTATATAATCATTGATCTATGAACTATCAATAATCACACATCTGTAACACAAGCCGCTATCTCCAAACACTTTAATTC
Source organism: Sinonovacula constricta (assembly GCA_007844125.1). Taxonomy (NCBI): domain Eukaryota; kingdom Metazoa; phylum Mollusca; class Bivalvia; order Cardiida; family Solecurtidae; genus Sinonovacula; species Sinonovacula constricta. The sequence continues at coordinate 48,453,525 of CM017559.1, read as the reverse complement.
ACAATTACACAATTTCCATCAGAAACAACTGCGTCAACCGAGCGAGAAATGGTCCCCACAATGAAGTCCAATCTTCGCCTGTCGTCCCCCACTCATCAATAACTGGCAGAAATTCCTGTCCTTATCAACTGCACAATGATTAGCTTCCATTACAATATTTAACAAAAATATCTTGACAAAGAAAGTCTGCCATGTCCAATGAATGAAATGTGAGCAAGTCCCTTATCATGCTGAACAAAGGTTTAAGCCTGTCAAGTTGCTTGTTTATCAAGGTTAACGTCCCCACTAACAACAATTTTTTCAGTAGATTCAATGCTGCCTTTACCCATTTCATGCTACAAATTGTAAACATAATAATCTTCTTCTTAATTATCTTCTTACATATTATTTTAAGGAGCCTAGAAATTTTGCTAGAGAATCAGAAACAAACAGTGTAGATTCTGTTTCAAGCTGAGCTGGACCTATACTATTGCCAAAGCCTTATTAATTAATACCTGCTATAATTTCCAATAAATATTCTGTTGAATTTGCTGATAAGTGAGGTAAATATAGCACAAACAATTATTAAACAGTAACTGTGTACACATGACAATGTAAATGAAAGAGCTGCAAGCTGTGAGGTATTCACTGCTTGGAAAAAATAATTTATTTTGAAACAATTAGAACTGGTGTAGAATAAAACTGCCATACATAGTTTTTGTGTTCGATGAACGATCCCTTCTCAAACCAGACAACTCTGAATTTCATAAAGTGGACACAGGCCGAAGATTAGGGATCAGGAACCAAAGCTTGTTAACCCATTTTAATGTGGTGGTCACTTTCACCCTACAATGGTTACTTCACATGTATCATATTGCAATTAATGCTGTATTTCTACACACAACGGATGGTGATTTATAAATAAATTTAATGTTCATTTGGTGTTGTATTTTATAATCACATTTGCAGCTAGCTTCCATTAAAGGGTGGGAAACAAACAGTCATATAGTTTAAATTCTGTAGCAGTACAAAATGATCAATATTCACAATAAGTTCTCCATCCTTTTTAAATATGATGTAAATGTGACTTTAAAATCCAACACAAAAAAACTACCCATCTAGAGTAAATAGAAATACAGTATCCTGTGAAACATGGTAAATGTTATGTAACCAGCATATGACGATAGAGATCAACTCCCCTGGTCTTGGTCCTCAAACCTGAATGTGAAGTTGTACTTTTTTAGAAGGGTCAGTTTATTTAACATAAAAACAAAGTATGATAGTTTATCACTGTCTCAAAATGTGACTTACTTTTCCAAAGCAGTAAATACCGCTCTGCTCCACCGACAACACTCTTGTGATCTAAAAAGTATGTTTCACTTGAACATAAATACTTTTTATTTTTTCTGTTTCGTTTAGATGTACATCCTAAAAGAAGTATGACACAAGGTTTAGAACCAGCAACCTCTTGCTTTTAAGACAAGCAATCTTATAAAGGTCATCATTCTATGGAATGAGGTACTTAAAAAGTGCACCGTGCAGAATGCTTACAGAGCCCATAAAGAAAATACTGGTGTACCCACATGTCATTTATGTACTCGCTACTTACTGTCAAGATGTAACTTGTGCAACACATGTATTGACAAAAACAAGCATTTCATCTTCAACAAAGACATTTTGTAGTTTCTATATTTACCTTTTTTATTTGTTTTTCTTTTAAAAAGTGACATGAGTGACAATTTCTATCATAAAATAAGAGTAAGCAAACTAATCCAAACTCTGCCAACATTTGAAGAATTATTTCTTTTCTAAGCCCAATGGCTTTCTTGTCATTTGTGACAAATAAACAGAACAGGGGGTTAAAACCTTTCTTTGCATTGACATATTGTCAGTAAACAAAGCAACTCCTGGTATTTACATAAAGAATCTCCAGGATTCTTCAACCAACATTGAACAAGATAGGCATGTTTACAATGAGATGATAGACAAACACCAAAATGATATAGACAAGTACCACAGCAATCATGTCTATATGCCCTATTAGATTCCATAAACCCTGGCACTGATCTGGACCTGAGTGTGTTAAGTGGGGGAGGAGAGTGGGTAGCTTTTGTGCTTCATGTAATTGGGCAGTCCGATAACTAAGTTGTCTGCCCTTGAGTCCTCTCAGAATGCGCATGCGCACTCGCGCTGATTAAAACGTCCGAGGTTTAAGTAGAAATTTTATCAGCATGTATAACACGAAAAAATCGCGTGGAAAGTTAATTAAAGAAAGAAACAAAACCGAAATGGAAATCGCCGAAATATTGCTGAATATTGGGCAGTCCGATAACTAAGTTGTCTGCCCTTGAGTCCTCTCAGAATGCGAATGCACACTCGCGCTGATTAAAACGTCCGGGGTTTAAGTAGAAATTTTATCAGCGTGTATAACACGAACATCGCGTGGAAAGTTAATTAAAGAAAGAAACAAAACCGAAATGGAAATCGCCAAAATATTGCTGAATATGTAAAGGTGTTTATAGCGGGAAGGTGGTCGAAAACAAACAACTGCGACACATTTGGATGGTATTATAACACTTCGCCCTCCCTTAACTGGTTACAGTTCGCCCTTGATCGGTAAAAGCTCACCCTAGATAGGTAACAGTTCGCCCTTGATTTATAACATGTCGCCTTCGGATATAAGTGTAAACATCAAGAAAAAAAAAGTAAATTTGTTACTTTATTTATAACCATTCACATTGTATTTGTTTTCTTCGTCTTCATATACATTATGAGCTCTTCTGATATAAGTGTATACGTCACCCTTCGCCCTTAAAAGTCTTTAAGAAATTAAGTAAAAAGAATGTTAACTTATTAATTTATTTTTATTATTTTGACACCATTCACATTAAATTTATGCTATTTTTGTCTCCTTATTCTTTATTATTATTAACATCGTATTATAAGCATCGTAAATTATTATATTTTTATTTTTCATATTTTAAAATTGTTTTAACCAAAGAAAAAAAATCTGATTCTCCCAGTACAATATATGCACTGTCACTGTTCCTTGATTTAAATGCAATGTTGCGTCATAAAATATGATAATTATACTGTGTACTTGGTTTATTTATTTCATATTTTGTATTTAAATACAAATCCGCTGTTGCAAGGATTTTAATGTTACTTAGTTGCATACATATTTTGTTGCAAATACTTTAATAAGGTTGTCACACTCAAGATGACTTGAGTATGCAGTTATCTTATAATTGCACATAAAAGCATGAACGTTAATTGATGTTTGCCTTCAATCATTATTGTGATGATACCGTTCGCACTAATCTTGATTGATAACTAGTCAGTGTGATCTTGATTAATGTTTACCGACATAGACGTATGTAAAAATTAAAATTAATAAATTAGTCAGTGTGTGATCGTTTATTTATTTTTGCCTAGTCATTATTGTGATGATAGCGTCAGCACTAATCTTGATTGATAATTAGTCACCATGATCTTAACTGATGCTTGCTGTCATAGACGTATATAAGTGCTTGCAATTAATAGACTAGTCAGTGATTCAATCTCGCAATGTACGCTAGCTTTATCACAATGCAGTATGAAGAAGTCTACTAACACGGCAACCAACTCATTGTGTTTATAAAATATTATATATATTATACACTATATAACAAATTAAATCAAGTATATACTTTACTTGACATAATTTTTACCCTTCATTTAACGCGTGGAAATGGTACACTTATATCCGAAGTACTCATAATGCACATGAAGCCGATGGAAACAAATACAAATTGATGTGAATTGTGTCGAAATAATTATAAATAAGTTAACAAGTATACATTTTTGCTTGACGTATACACATATCCGACGGCGACATGTTACTGATCAAGGGCGAACTGTAACCGATCAAGAGCGACCTGTTACCAGTAAAGGGAGGGTGAAGTGTTACTAATTCTTCTCGAGTTGGTCTCTTCTTTTCAATTCATAATTGCCAGTAATATCTAGCTTGTGAGCGCCGATAATTCGCTCGATTAGCTGATATTCCCTTCAGGATCCAGTCAAACGACGATTCGCCAGGTACTTCTTTAAATCTGTTAGCTTGAAATGGTCTAATTCTTAGTTGTTTACACAAGCTTCGTTGATTTCTTTGTCCTTGTCCGCCATCTTTTTTTTTACTTAGTCCCCAGAGGCTCGGCGGCGAGTAGCCTCCCTTTGAATTCAAGGAAAGTAACCGAGTTATCTGACTGCCCAATAGAGGTCTTGGATTGGATCTAGGCTCTGGGAAGGAGTGAGTAGAGAGTTGGCTACAAGTACTGGAGGTCTGGGGTTTAATCTGGGCCTTGGGAAGGAGTGAGTAGAGAGTTGGCTACAAGTACTGGAGGTCTGGGGTTTAATCTAGGCCTTGGGAAGGAGTGAGTAGAGAGTTGGCTACATGTACTGGAGGTCTGGGGTTTAATCTGGGCCTTGGGAAGGAGTGAGTAGAGAGTTGGCTATAAGTACTGGAGGTTGGGGTTTTGATCTGGGCCTTGGGAAGGAGTAAGTAGAGAGTTGGCTACATATACTGGAGGTCGGGGGTTTGATCTGGGCCTTGGGAAGGAGTAAGTAGAGAGTTGGCTACATGTACTGGAGGTCAGGGGTTTGATCTGGGCCTTGGCAAGGAGTGAGTAGAGAATTGGCTACATGTACTGGAGGTCTGGGGTTTAATCTGGGCCTTGGGAAGGAGTAAGTAGAGAGTTGGCTACATGTACTGGAGGTCTGGGGTTTAATCTGGGCCTTGGGAAGGAGTGAGTAGAGAGTTGGCTACATGTACTGGAGGTCTGGGGTTTAATCTGGGCCTTGGGAAGGAGTGAGTAGAGAGTTGGCTACATGTACTGGATGTCTGAGGTTTAATCTGGGCCTTGGGAAGGAGTAAGTAGAGAGTTGGCTACATGTACTGACAGTCTGGGGTTTGATCTAGGCCCTGGGAAGGAGTGAGTAGAGAGTTGGCTACATGTACTGAAGGTCAGGGATTTGATCTGGGCCCTGGAAAGGAGAAAGTAGTGAGTTGGCTACATGTACTGGAGGTTGTGGTTTGATCTGGGCCCTGGGAAGGAGTGAGTTGAGAGTTGGCTATATGTACTGGAGGTTGGGGATTTGACCTGGGCCTTGGGAAGGAGTGAGTAGTGAGTTGGCTACATGTACTGGAGGTCTGTAAGTTATGTAAAGACAAATCAAAATCAAACCAAAACTATTTAAGAAATAGTTTCAAGAAATAGTTTCAATAAATATTACAAAGAGCCATAACTCAGTTAAAATTAGGGGGACTATGATGTGACAACAATACAGGCAACCAGGCTTGGTACGTAATAAAATTTAATGACAATCTAACTATCGGTAGCCAAGAAATAGTGCAAAAAAATCTCGTCTGCCAACCAACAGACTCAGACCTTCAGAGGGGATTCGAACATAGCCCCTTTATACTACTAATATCCTGTTTCTTGTGGTCTTTTTGTGCTTACCTGACATCTATTTCTCTGTCTTGCAAGATAATTATTCTCATTCCAGTACACCAACTTATTACTCTCTATATTTAGGATATGTTTTTAATCTATTGTGACCAGCAATATAATCTGATCTGTTAAGACAGATGTATTTCATCATATTATATCTCAAACTGAGAAAAATGTGGAGGAAATTAATTGAGCTTTGTTTGCCAAAGGCTGAACAATTTGTTCTAAGAAATAATTTGTTACTGCTTTAGTTTTTTAATATGTTCTTTTAAACTGATTGGCCTTTTTAATATAATAATAATGTGACTGGATAAGATAACATGCCAAATGATCATACCATGCTTTAACAGAAACATAGCACTATATTGGCTTCAAGTTGGCACATATTGCAGATGACTTAACAACTAATTGCTGGAATAAAAATCCAACAAACAACATTGTGATTGATTGTTTGTTTTAATGCATATGTCATATGGCAAGTTATTATGATCACATTCAGCTATTAATGGTAAAGGCTGACTCAAGATAAATATCTGGGTAGAAATACTGTCTGTATGTCTGTCAGATTCTGGGTTTATTTTTCTGCTGAGGTTGTTCCAGTTTCTGGGGTTTTTACAAACTCCATTTTAGCTGGAAGACCTCATAAAACAGTTTTTGACCTAACTAGGACATGACCCCAAGTGGTATAGGGGCTGTAGTGGTATATGCAATATCAATGTATAACAAGAAAAAAACAACACTAAAGTACACTCAAAATCTAAACATAACTGGATTGTGGTTTGTGCATTTAATAGAAGAAGTAAACAAAGATTGATATAAGAGCTGTCTATAGGCATGCTTAACTTTTCTCAGTGCTAAGTAGTATAAGGATGTCTTTTCTCATTGCAAGGTCGTAAAATGATGTCTTTTCTCAGTGCTAGGCAGTATATAATGATGTCTTTTCTCTGTGCTAGGCAGTATATAATGATGTCTTTTCTCAGTGCAAAGTAGTATAATGATATCTTTTCTCAGTGCTAGGCAGTATAATGGTGTCTTTTCTTTGTTCTAGAAAGTATATTGAAGCCCTTTCATAGTGCTAGGTATAGTATAATGAAGTATTCTCAGTGTTAGATAGTATAATGAAGTCTTTTCTCAGTATTAAGTAGTCTAATGAAGTCTTTTCTCAGTGCTTGGCAGTATAATGTCTTAAATGATTGCTAGGTAGTATAATGATGTCTTTTGTTAGTGCTAGGCAGTTTAATGTCTTTTCTCTGTGCTAGGCAGTATAATGATGTCTTTTCTTTGTTCCAGGTAGTATAATGAAGCCCTCTCATAGTGCTAGGTAGTATAATGAAGTCTTCTCAGTGTTAGATAGTACAATAAAGTATTTTCTCAGTACTAAGCAGTTTAATGAAGTCTTTTCTCAATACTAGGTAGTATAATGATGTCTTTTCTTACTGCTAGGCTGTATAATGATGTCTTCTCTCAGTGCTAGGTAGTATAATGACGTCTTGACATAGTGTTACACAGTATAATGTCTTTACTCTGTGCTAGGTAGTATAATGATGTCTTTTCTTAGTGCTAGGCAGTATAATGACATCTTTTATCCATGCTAGGCAGTATAATAATGTCTTTTCTCAGTACTAGGTACTATAATAATGACTTTTCTCTGTGCTAGGAAGTATATTGATGCTTTTTCTCAGTGCCAGGTGGTATAATGATGTTTTTTCTTTATGCTAGACAGTATAATGTCTTCTCTCAGTGCTAGGTAGTGTAATGATGTTTTTTCCCAGTACTAGGCGGTATATATAATGATGCCTTTTCTCAGAAATAAAATGAAGTCTTTCCTCAGAGCTAGGCAGTAAAATGTCTTTACTCTGTGCTGGGTAGTATAATGATGTCTTTTCTTAGTGCTAGGCAGTATAAAGAAGTCTTTTCTCAGTACTAGGTAGTATAATAAAGTCTTTTCTCAGTGCTAGGTAGTATAATAAAGTCTTTTCTCAGTACTAGGTAGTATAATGAAGTCTTTTTTTAAGTGCTATGTAGTATAATAAAGTCTTTTCTCAGTGCTAGGTAGTATAATGATGCTTTTTCTCAGTACTAGGTAGTATAATAAAGTCTTTTCTCAGTGCTAGGTAGTATAATGAAGTCTTTTTTTTAAGCGCTATGTAGTATAATAAAGTCTTTTCTCAGTGCTAGGTAGTATAATAAAGTCTTTTCTCAGTGCTAGGTAGTATAATGATGCTTTTTCTCAGTGCTAGGTAGTATAATAAAGTCTTTTCTCAGTGCTAGGTAGTATAATGATGCTTTTTCTCAGTACTAGGTAGTATAATAAAGTCTTTTCTTAGTGCTAGGTAGTATAATGAAGTCTTTTCTTAGTACTAGGTAGTATAATGAAGTGTTTTTTTTTAAGTGCTATGTAGTATAATAACGTCTTTTCTCAGTGCTATGTAGTATAATAAAGTCTTTTCTTAGTGCTAGGCAGTATAATGAAGTCTTTTCTCAGTGCTATGTAGTATAAAGAAGTCTTTTCTCAGTACTAGGTAGTATAATGAAGTGTTTTTTTTAAGTGCTATGTAGTATAATAAAGTCTTTTCTCAGTGCTAGGTAGTATAATGAAGTCTTTTCTTAGTGCTAGGCAGTATAATGAAGTCTTTTCTCAGTGCTATGTAGTATAAAGAAGTCTTTTCTCAGTACTAGGTAGTATAATGAAGTGTTTTTTTTTAAGTGCTATGTAGTATAATAAAGTCTTTTCTCAGTGCTAGGTAGTATAATGAAGTCTTTTCTTAGTGCTAGGCAGTATAATGAAGTCTTTTCTTAGTGCTAGGTAGTATAATGAAGTCTTTTCTCAATGTTAGGTAGTATAATGAAGTCTTTTCTCAGTGCCAAGTTATATAAAAAAATTATTAATTGGAAAAAGAGAAATATATATGCCAAAATTAATTTAAGTGTGATCTACTATTTTGAAATAGGTTCCCCTTTGGACCGTGAACAAGTATCCCAGGTTGAAATCAATATATGTGACAGTGTTTTTTTTTAACAGATCATCAACAAGAGAAACATGACAATAGCTCCAAGTTTTTTGTCTCTTTTATTTAAAAAGTGGAGCTAAAAAGTTGATTTAGAAAAGTTTATCTTGATTCTACTAGAATAAAGTAATGCTCTAAATAAAATACTTAATTTTCCACTCACAATCACTTTCCATACAAGTGGATGATGTTAAGCCCCTCAATGTTAAATTATTGTGGGTTTTTTATTTCATCTGGGTAACACATGCCTTGTCTTTTACCCTCAGCCTGCTAAGCAAAAATAGATTGGGCTTAGGCAGATAGTGTAGATCTGCTTTTTTTTGGTTTGCCTTGTTACCCATGCTTGACATTGTTAGCAGAAATTATAATAATTTAATACAGATAATAAAGAAATGTATCCAGATACATTATATAGGGCATTCACTTGCTGTATAGAACATGACCTACCAGAACAGGGGCAGATGTGTGACCTTTCTTGTAAAAGAGGATCAATTACCATTCAACTCTAAGTCACAAAAATCCTATTTATTATAAATCCATCTCCTGCTGCATTCATTTTACAACTTAACTCTTAATTATGTCTGCATAGGTAACAAATACTGATTAAGACTAATACAAATAGTAAGCAACAAATTGATCTAATACTGGTAAGACAGCTCCCAATGGGTCTAAATGTACTTCTGATATGATTCATCAACTCATACATATTTGGTAAGTTTAAATTTCTTTTCAATTAATGGCATCCTTTAAATACATTTCATGTCATGCTTACTTGTCAGGTTGACTAATATTGTTTAACTGATGATCTGATGTTATTTATTTGTTGCTACACAAAGCTGGTTAAATCTAGTTATATCCATAGAAGATGATTCTGATTAATAATTCATAATGGCAATCCACTTATTATCAAAACTTCAATTAAAAAAATAGATCTTCTCCATAAAAAATATTATTCAAAAATAAAAAATAAAATAATGATAAATATCAAAGGATATTTTATAGAAAACAAAATTCACATCCTAATAAATACAATGCACTTTTACTGAAAGAATATGACATCAACAGATACAGTAATTGAGTTAAAAAAGGAAATATGTTAATGAAAGCATGCAGTTAATAGTTATAAAATGATGAGAAAATCTTTTCTTAATATCCTTTTTCACTTTTAAAAAAACATGCACAGGGAAAATTGATAGCTGGAGCCAAGAAATGATTTTCGGCTTCAGTGGTCATTTTTAATTCTGTTGTAGATGTATTTATAAATAACTAATTATCAGTGTCCTATTATAAATTAAAGTATTCTCTGAGGTATAAAACAAGAAATTTGATATATATTATTCACTCACCACATCCTAGAAACAATGCACGGTTACCAGCAGATGACAAAGACAGTGGTACAATGGTAGTCATGGATACAGAAAACTTCTCACTTTGGCTCCGTTGGTACTCTGCCATTATCCTCTCATCCCATTATTGTACAGTTTATATATCACTTACAATTAATAATATTGTTTTATGTCATTGTTTTTTGGAAGTCTTACATAATTAGAATTCTTGTTATACCATCAGACAATTCCTGTGTTTTAGAGTTTGTTTCACTTGTTACATCCACATTGCACCAGTGTTTAAGTTTCCAGAAGTGTCCAACATTCCTCAACAAGTCCTCCTGCCTTGTAGTCCCTTCATGATCCTTGTTAACCTTCTATGTGTCCTATATTTGTGATTTGTTTTTTATGGTTTTACAACAGTTATAATTTGTCTTGTGTCACTATGAAGTTATATAAACTGCATAAAATCAAAGCGTTTTTTTCTGGTACTTACCACAATTATCTCATTTCAAAGTTCAAATTTATAATACATTAACAGTCAGCATAGCAATTTTTTCCTTCTGGCCACTTTGTCTTGATATTAAATATTCAAAATTATAATTTATTCTACCTGGTCACTAACAACACTTATCTTAATTCCAATTTCAGGTGTTTAAATTTGTATAATATATTCACCACCATTTACTTTGAGTTCACCCTTCTTGATAAGTCCATTCATGTCAAGTACTCCTCCTGTCTCTCAAGGTTTGTTTACTTTTTTAATTTTAACCAGAATAGGTACAATATAGCCAGGTATGGCTAAATCCTGCCTTTACAAACCTATATATAACCCAATAACATTTTGTAAATATGCACCCAATATTTCTGACATTTATCCTGGTCCACTTAGCTTATCTGTTCATACATTTAACATGTTAAGAAAAGCTTTAATTGACACCAGAGTAAAATACCTGTAGGTCATGTACTGTACAAAAGCCCCTTTTGGGGCTTAAACTGTTTCCAGTAATAGAACTTTTATATATAACTTTGGTTGGTTGATAGTAAAACCTATCAACTTAAATTGTCTTAATCATGATACAAATGACCAACCCAATGCCCTTGCTTCAAAAGCATAATTCCAACATCCAGTTATGACCAATACAACTCAAATGAAACATTTCCCCATTAATTATATGTATCCACTCTGCCAATATCCAATGTCCATATGCCTAAGTTTCATACCAATATACAATGTCCATGTGCCTAAGTTTCAAATGTTGCATGTAAATCTCTACGGTTTCAAGTTATTGTCGACGTGATTTTCAATTTAATTTCTCCACAAAATCATTATGTATAAATTAGCATGTAGTTGTAAATACACACGACTGCCAGGCATTGAAATCTTACATGCTTCATTAGGTAATTAAAGGTGGCAACTCCTAGCCTTTTCTTATTATAAACTGGTAAGACATGGGCAAATAGCATAAATCCAGGTCAGCCAACTACACCTGGGAGCTGTCTGATCAGGATCTTTACTATTTATGTCTAATTATTTCCTTAGGTCTCTATTCAGGATGTCATTTTCCATTAAACTACAAATGAGAGTTATTATTAAATGTAGCTAACTAAGGGTTAAGAAATCAATTTAATTAATATCAAATGAATGAAAACTTAAACTTATTTGCAGTTATAACTCTTTGAAGCCAATCAGATGCTTGAGAAAAATCTTCGTCCAGAAGTGCTCACATTAAACATTCCAAATTTTTACAGCAAAGTCATTTTAAACAATACTGTTTATTTTAAGTTGCCTCTCATAAATAGGTATTACATAGTCTCCACATGCTACACTACACTGTGAATTTCACCATTATATGTGATTAAATCCTATTTATCCAAGTCTTAAGTGCAAATGCTCCATATGTCAACACCTGCTCTGTAAATAATTGAATAAAATCTCAGATGAAAATTGCATCACTTTTACGCCTTCAAATTGGGTGATGGGCTTATACTACACTCTAACAAACACAAAAAGGTGTACAAGGGTTAAATGATCTACTCACAGTTAAGATGCAATAAACTTAATACTTTTTCCACATTGACTCCATGAACTTTTGAACTAAACCCTAAATCCTACAATCCTTGTGTTTGATTTGCTCCAATATGTTCTATATGACAGGGAAAAAAATCAATTGTATACCTATTCTCTCAATCTAGATACCAGGCATTATCTTCTTTTCAAAGCTATTCCAAACTTTAAAGGTGACATATATACATTTAAATCTGGGAGCAATTGAAATCAATTTGCTGAGGGGTGAAAACATAAACTGGTGAATCCAATATTGAAGTACAATTATAATAATAGAGCAAACATACTCGGGTGTATCTCTAACAGAACCCAGAGGTGGTGGGAAATATGTTCCAATCTCGTACTTTAGGCTGACGCTCAATCCGACACTGTGCCGTTGTCTAGATACATAGAATCCATGCATTTGGTATCTATCCAACAGCTTAAACAACCCTAATGCCTAGTCTATATATAAATCACGAGCATTGTTAATTGTTTAAGATAACAATACTTGTTCATATTACAGATAAAAACTTGTTAAATTTTTATTTTAAACATAAAAGCTCATACAGTTACATATTATTTTTGTATCCACTTCATTTTCTCACACACAAACACCTGGACAATGCTGCAATAAACACACAATATAATGCACACTGGGATAGTCATTATCCACAATCACTGGCACAGCTCAATCTGACCATGGCCACATGTTTTCTGGAGTGGTCATATGTACCTTAAATGATCCTACCAATATAAATGTGTATTTTTCAAATAAGATTAAATCACCAGTTTTCTCTAATCCAAAACATGGTTGTAGAACCCGTGTATGCCTAGACTGCCCATGTGACAAAAAGCTGAAAATTATAATACCATATAATCCATACACCTTTCCTGATGGATTGGAAAGTAGCTTAAGTTTAATTACAATTTAGAACAGTACATATTTAGACTTTGAATCAATCAGAGACTGTCATTGCAAGTGTTTGTCAAAGTCAAGACTTACTATTAGCTTGCAACATTTGTTGATAACTCTTACCTTTTTCTAATCATATTCTTGTATCAACCCCGTGCCCAGGGAACTTGTAATCTAAAATCTGGATTTCCATAGTGTCTTAAACCGTAATCAGGGTAGCTGGGGTCTTGTATTGTTTTGAAGTGATCTATGCATCTGGTATATGCAAGGCAGTCTCGTTTGTCAATGTCATATAGGACAATACAGAACTCAATACCTCATCACTGCAAAGTTTGAAAGCCAACATCGGGCACTTTGGTTCTTGAATAGATTGTTATTATTATTATGTTGCTACTTTGTAATTCATTCAATTTTGGATGGAAATATCAATAACAAATTTTATGGTTTAAAGGTTGTACTTACCTTCTTTTTTGTAACAGACAAAAAACATGTAACAAATGTATTCTTTCATTTGTATATAAAATTAACATGTCTAGAGTTAACACATTTCAAACCACCCAAAGTTGCAGCATCCTTTCTTTGTACCTTTTTTGTAAGAGAGGTAAAGGAGTAAAGGATGAGTTCCTGACAATCAATGTCTTTCCTGAAACTGTTGGTACATCTTAGAATGAATTTTATTGGATCGGATGAGGAAAATTATCAGCTAAATAGCAACAGTGAGACTTAATATTATCATGAATATTTTTTGGACAAAATATTTTATAGATATGGAGGTACACAAATCAAGTGAAAGAATATAAGTATATAACTATAATGAACTACCGACTACAAACAGTTAGTACTGAACTGACCTACTTAAGCTGATAATGTAATGACTTTACACAATATCTTAGGTTACAACAATAATTATGTGAAAGTTGTTGACACTTGTTTTCAATCTCTACAACCAATTTCTTCTGTTCTGTGTAGTATGTCACATTGATTTTTCAATTGAAAATTACTAAAATACTAACATTGCAATGTGCTCTTAAGACATGCAACTTTTATTCAAAATGGCAGATGTTCTCTTGAGGTCTCTTTAGGAAATTGGTGAGGGACAGTGTTGAACTATTTGGTATTTTTGTCAGATATGTTGTACGCAGATGGAATGTATAATAAGGCATGTAGATAAATGTCACCAGAGTTACAGCCTTATATTGTTAAAAGTTAAGTTACTGAATACAGAATATAGTGATTGGATGAGTATAATACTAGTATTTGTAAGCAACAATGTGATCTGATTGGTTAGTTGTTTACCAACTTGTTACAGTTTGAGGGCAAGCTGACATTTTTTTTTTTTACTTTTTCCAAAAGTATGTGTCCATGGTGCATATGATTGAATATAACAAACAGTTTACTTACCAAGTTATCATATTGCTGATTGACTTTTGTGTGTGCAAATGGGTAAGGGTTAAATTTGCGCTAGTATAATGTCTGAAAATGTTTGTTGATATGGGCCCGAGGCAAAAGAACAAAATCCTGTGGAAGGTCCTGCATCAACATGCAACATATGGTATGGATCCTGACCAGACAGTTCCAAGCAGGGAGATGGCTGATCAGAATCTTCACTATTTGACTACACCATGTAAATATATGCCAAAATATGCAAACTAAAAGTTAATCTTGAGTCATCATTTGTATCCCAAAGATTGAGCTGATAAAAGTGATGCAGATGTAACTGTCATCATAAGATCGCCAGAGGCTGTTTAATGTTCTTTACTGGAGGCATAGAAAGTACATCTGATTAGTATTATTACTTAAGAGGTACCTATTGCTACCTAAGTTCCACAAATAAAGTAAGTTCTACTAAAAAAATTGATAGGACATAAAATGAAGGACTATACAAAATTTTAACAAAAGCTGTCCATAAATAGTGTGCCCAACTTTCTCAGTGCTGAATAGTATATCAAAAAGTTAAAAAAAGGGGCATAACACTGCCAAAATTAATCTGAGGGCTAACCAACACTAATGTTGACAAGAGCTTCATGACATAAGTTAAACTTTTCCTCTTTGAAAGTGGAGATAAAAAGGTACAAAATAAATATATGTCCCATTAATGAAAATAGAACTTCAATAGAATTTATCTATAACAGAAAAGGAGACAAAGTACAAGTTTTATTTACTCTTGATTCAAGATTTTGCCCAGAGACATAATGTATTCATCACATTATTATCTTTGGGCTTCATCTTTAAAATCAAACCTCTTCTTTTGAATAATTCAACAAAAAGTCAGGCCATATTAACATTCATTCAAGTGTTTGTTGACCTCAAACATTAACCTAATATAAGCTTGAACATAAGCTTGAACAGAGATATAAAATAACTGCAGCTGTCTAAAGATAAATACTTTGGACAAAGATTTTTGAAGGCAGACATTTAAAATACCCTTCTCCTATGATGACTATTGCAAGAGCCACTTAACTAGGTGATATACCATCTCCAGATAACTGAAATACTGTTGGTGGGACGATAAACCCAATAAACAAACTAGGTGATATAAAGAAATACATGTCACCTCTTCTGATTTATGTAGGCTTTGCTGGCTCAACAGTTGAATTGTTTATTATATTTTTATTGAGAGAGAAAGTCACATATTTGCCTGGAAAGAACCACCAATGGATCACAACCTGACACGAAAGCTTCCTAATCTGCTTGTTTCTGAAATATATTGCAGCAACATAATTATGGTCTTTATAGCACAGTCCTTCTATTTCAGTGGAGGAAGACGATGGATGACTGCCTGGGCAGAAACATTGACTCACCAACTCAAAGATCAACTGGAAGACCTCCATACATTAATTTTTTGTCCCTAAATTTGGGACTCATTCTCACTTAGTAAGGGATGAGTCATGTGATTTACATGGGGGACAATTCTCTCACCCACCCGGCCAGACTGGTGCCTCTGCTTATTGAAAATGCCTTGCCTTATTCAATTCTCAGGTCCAAAATAGTGAGGGGAAGAGGAGTGAAGCAGCACTTGTCACTTGCCAAGAGACCCTATTCTGACCAAGTATCTCCTGCATAATTAGCCATTTGGCTAGCACCAACATGTACATCAAATGTCATAGTTGCATTGTGTGGACAAATGAAATTTAATATAATCAGTAATGTTATAATTTATATTATTACTTATTGAAGGTATTATTATTTATTTTTCATTATTATTTATTGTATTTATTATTATTTATTGATAATTTAGAAATGCTAGTATTGCTTTCATAGCTTTTTTTCCTGAGATTTGAGCTGTATTTTCAAGAAATATTTAGTGCATAATGTTCGACAAACATAATTTCATGTCTCCACAGGCAGAATAACCACTTATACTGACTTTATTCTAATTGTTTAATACTTTTCAAAATGAAATGAAATTAAAACACACTTATTTTAGAAGATATAAAAAAATGCAGACGTCATGCTGGTAGAAAATGCATTGATTTTATATTTTATACATCTAGATTGAACAGGTATTGATTCTCTACCAACAGCCTCATGTTAGACAGTCAAGGCAATCAAAATCCTGACAGGTTTAAGTGCAATATCATTTAGAGCAGATAATTAAGTTGGCAGAGGAGTGATTTAACAGTATTATGATATGTTTTATTGAATAATAGCAATGAACTGTATGCAGTTTATATCAATATAATATTGATTCAGTCTACACTAACAAAACATTTGACATTTTTGTATCTGTTAATCTACTCTCCAATAATATGCTGTTTAATCAATGAACATGTATAATGATGGAATTCTTTACATCTAGGCAGATAAATGAGGATGCAGACTATAAAGCAGCCAGAAAAGCCATAAAAAATAGGAAAACACATTGATGAGACTAAATAGAAAAACGAGAAAATAAGATCTACAAACATAACGATAACATGTACGGTCAACAAAAAAATTATAAGGAAACACAAACAAACACAGGCATACACACAGGCATACACACAAACACTTAAGACTACAGATGGAAAATAAACTTTGATAGATTCAGCATACTTGCACTGTGCAAAACAGACATCTGAACACAATATTTTATTTTTCAACAGAAGTATAGACATTCTTTTAATATCTGTGCAAAAGATAAATATATAAATAAATGTTATAAGCTCTGATTATCAATACTTTAATTTAAATTTATTCAAGCTAAATTTTATATATTTAATTTCTCTCAAACCTAACCTGTAAGAATGAACAATCTGGTCAAGCAGAGACTTGTGTATTCTACATCTTGTCAGCAAGTTATCACCTGCAGTTATTTCATGGTACCTTGAAAAAATGAAGTGAAAATGTTCAACTTTACAAAGTCAATCCTACAATGCAGCCTTATCTGCTTGTCTTATCATGTTTAAAACCCTGATTGCAGTTTATGTTGTTCCTGTAGCAATGATTCCAGTATGCATGATTTACTAATCTAAAGTTTCAGCCAACCCATACGGACTTAAGACCACTTATTGATAGTCATGCTAACCTCTCAATACTGATTACACTGAACAATCTACAATCTAAATATTACAAGAGATTGCTAAAACCCTAAAGTTCAAACATTAATTTATACTGCTGGCATAATGTTTTGACAGTTTATATAAATGTAATAATATTGTGCCAGTGAATGGCTTCCGATATTTAACACATGCAATAACTGGGTATGTTACAGGTCCTGTTTGACAGTTGGTCACCCAAGTAAAAGAAAAAAGAAGACAGCTTGAAATTACCATAAATGTTGCATCAAGTTCAGTGAAACAAATGATGTATTTAAAGGGACCTGCAGAGTTGACATATTGGGCACTTTAAATTGATGCTAATTAGGATTTTTATAGATTTCAGCTTAAATCTAGCAAAAAAATTACTTATATCCATGCAAAAATCCACACACTTATGGGGAGCACCATTTTGAGGTGACACATGATACAAATGATTTTTACCACTGCTCCGCTGTTGTAGGCCAATCAGCAACTAGTTTTACTGTTCACTTTGATGTTTCAGGTTGTCTTAAACAGCTTGCTCTAAAATTGTTTTACATAAAAACTTTATCACAATTTGATTCCATAAAGTTCCATGAAAGACTCTTAATGCTATTGTCTTGATACTAAATCATGTTGTCAAAATATTGCAACATGAATAAACGGTGAAATGTGTGCAAATTTATTTTGACACAGGTTACTTGTTGGTAAGGTAAGTTAGACAAAGTAAAAAGAGTTTGCTTAGTTACACAACAATTGTGTTTGCCTAGTTGCACAAGTAGGTCAAGGGACCTTCCACTATAGTGACTCCAATATTGATAATGTTAAAAAACATGAAAGACAGGAAAAAACACCTTTCACATCTCAACAAGAGAGCGCTCTACTTTACCAATGCTGGATAGTATGATGTAAACAAATACCTAAATCAACAAAGAAAATTAAAAGTAAAAAAAGTGGGCATAACTGTGCCAAAATATATTTTAGTGTTACCGGCCCTAGTTTTGTAATGGTTTCTGTATTTGATAGTAATAAAATTTCAAGTTTGACTCATCATAAAAACTCCGGATTATTTCTATGAAAAGTAGAGCTACAATGATTATAAATAGTAAATATCTAGAATCTGCTAGTACAGATTGACTGTTACTCAAATCCCAAGCAATGGCTTCTTTATTGCTTTATTGACTTTTTACCGACATTTTTGTTCATTAGAATTGATTCTTCTTCATTTGTTCCATATACACACAAAAGATTATTTTGTCTATTAGTGAATATTGTAAGAAATGAAGGCAACCAGAAGATATATTAGATTTTTCAATCTTATGCACCAAGTCTACATCCTGGATCTATTTATGTAAGCTTATTCCAGGAGTGGAATTATATAGTATGGGTTGTGAATGTAGCAGGAAAATAACAATATTCATATTTTATTATTAAACAGGTCAAATGAATTAGAATCATTACAGTAGTCAAAATCATGTAACTTCTGTACAATTCATACAACATAAGATTGTATTTCTCTATTATAAATTGTGAGTTGCAACTTCACAGTTTTATTGGTAACGCTATAAATATGTAGCCAATCAGTTAACAAGATATTGAATATTAGTCTCAGTTTGTTCTCATCATTTTACAGTCAATGGTTCAGTTATTTTACTAGTGACAAATGTTGACCCAAATTAATACAATACTTTCAGGGAGTAAATTCTTAAATCTTTTGAATGTTCATGTTGTTGTTGTGGCTTTTAACTATCAACTGAGAAAAGAACATTTGCTTACTGCTGTCTTGATAATGCACTCTTGACTGTGTACTACATAATGATGCTCAAAAGCAAAGTACTTATGTCCAAAAAAAATAACTTTAACAATACAACAATTAAACAATATTTCAATAATTTCTTATTATGCCAATAACTATCTATCACAAACATTTGTGCTGAAACTTGATTGTCTTTAGACTTTGTCCACATTATGTACTTAAGTAAGTAACATTAATGACCTTTTTTTAAAAATTTGACAGTCAATAAATTTCTGCTTCTTAAAGGCAATACAAATATGTAAAAAAAAAATAAGGAAAAACAGAAAAGCAAACTTTTAAAAGGCATGCATTAAATAAAAGAATAAAGGTTTAAAATTAAGATGAGTTGTAAAAAGTTACCTACATAATGGAACATAAAATGAAAATAAAACAAATATTATGCCCACAGTACCTAAATGTGATTATTTTTCAAACAAGAAAGATAACTCCATCTAGATAAGAATATAACCAGCACACCTAGTTATCTGATCTCTGCTAAATAAAAAATCCAGTGCAAAGCTCCATCATGTGGGAAAAAACACGCAAAAACAAGATAAAAACAAGTGAAACACACTGCCACAATGGGATGCAGTTGATCTCATCATGCCAAGAGATGTCTTTTAAATACAACATCAACTTTCCTTCTGTATATACAGTATGTTCCTTGTGTATATGATCTTTACCATAGCTTTCCTTCTGTAAATTACCTCAACAGTATTTAAGCTAAGTATTATGACATCATGTGACAAAATAATATCAGTCACACTACAGGCAAAAAATATCACACTTTAACTTTTTCTGTTTGTTTTTTCTTCAGACAAATCACACTGAAACAAAAATAGTCATACTGGCAATGTCCAGCTGCTATTAGTAGAAGAAAACCCCTTTAAAGGTGGCTGAAAAAAGCCACTGTTACACCACAGGGTGTAACACAGTGACAGTCCAGATCACAACCAGGACTCTGTGCGCTGAGGGGCTGAGGAGATAAAAATAGGTGACTAACTGCTCGGCCATGGGCGCTGCTCTACTTTTTACAAATGCTTAAGTAACTGCTAATGCTTATTTAAAGCTAATTAAAAAACTGTTTTTACTTGCTGAAAAAGAGGACATATCGACTAAACTCTATTGTATCAAAAACATTCACTCTTGAGCGAATATGAAAGATGGAATGTCAGATTAAGAAATTTTGTGATGAGAAAAAAATATTACAAGATATTAAGCAAGACCAACTTTTCCCAAGGATATGTAGACTATTTTGCCATAGATCTATTATAGGCTATATACCAGAAAATATCAGGTTATAGGAGACCACTCAAACCCTTGCTTAAACCAAATAAGGGAGTATCATTGTTGACCACTACAGGACTGGCTACAAAACATATGGGGGTAACACTCATACTCACCCATGCTTCAAATATCTTAGTACAAACATAAACATAAACAGTGAACAACAGTTTTCTTAGTATCAACAACAACTAATCCATGTCAATAATCCTCTGGCTATACTGAGAACTAAAACAGATTGAAAATTCCTACTACGTAATAGGTCCCAATACTGATTTTTGTATAAAAAAGTAAAATAAATGTAATAAAATTTCGAACTCAATCTATAAACTAATAAAAAAGCAAAGACTTGAGCTTGTTCCTGTGACCATACTTAGGTCAAGTATCGAGCCACATAGAAAAATATATATAATATATTATATATATATAATATATATAATAAGTTTTCTCAGTTCATAAATTTGATAAATGCAAATGAATAATCTGAGGGATAGGGTACATTAAATTACAAAGAGAAAAAAACACGAGACCGGTCAGTGACTTTGAATAATGCCTCGGCTTCTAACAAACCAAGTTTGAACCGAGGTTTGACTGTAGTTAATTATTTTCATCACATTTGTAATCTGGTTTAATTTACTATAATTTGTTCTGTTTTTTGAGAAAAGCATATACATATACGTTTTAATTGCTACAAATATCTACAAGAGCTAACAGAATGTCATGCAAGTGCATAATATATAATGTTGAAATTATTTTTAATAAAAAACATACCAGCTAGGTGGCTCACAGGAAAATCAGGAGCGTGTTGGCTGAAGCGCTTCATGGGAAAGTTGCCAGTTAAAGTTGTTGTCTTAAAATGAGTTTCTCCTTTATGGAAAGCCTGAAGAGAAAAAAAAAAGTTTCATTAAACAAGTGATAGCAAAATATTTGCATAAATTCATAAATAAGAACTTTTTCCCTACAAACATTAAAGCCTGATCCAGGTTATACCAGACAGTATCACTTTATCTGATCATGAACAATGTCATAAGTCAGAAGCAGTGGCCACAAGCCTGGTATCTTCCTATGTTATACTTCTTAACTGCATTCTAGAAATCGCCCAAGTTTAATACTTTATTCATTTACCTTTATTTTATGAAAACTACTTTTAAATTTCTATTACTTACATTCCAATATGCACTTTGTCTTACCTGTAATAATTCAAATAGTGTGTGCATGTCCAGAAATATTTCAGGACTTACAGGAAATTACAGGACATAACTGTCTGGAAAAATCTGCTGTCCCATATCTTTTACATGCATTTGTGTTATCCATGTACTGAGAAGTCTACCATCTTTCCTAAAAGTATGAGAATAATATAAAACCAACCAAGACTTAGGTTTATACTTAGACAAGCCACCGTCTGACATTAGAGTTCACCCACTTTCTCAAATGAGTGTGTCATTAAAAGAGTAACAATTAACAAAAGTCCCTCTTCCCCAACATGCCTTACTTGCATACCATGCTTTCTCACTTATAAGAGAATTCGCTTATAAGACAGACCCCGTACTTTACCTGGGAAATTGTCAGTTTCTGCTTCGACCCTCTTATAAAACGAGGCAAAACAAATAACAGGAGCGTCGATCAGTCATGCTGTCTCAACAAAAGGGTTAATTGGTAAACAGTGACTGTAATTTTCATATGTTGCTGGATGTATCTAGTCTCAGCTGCATGAACATCCTGTAGTGTGTGGTGGCATGACGTTAATTTCTTTGATCTACGTCATCAAGTCTGTACATGACAGTACACGATATATCGGGGAACAGTGCACTGTCCTTGTGTACATGCCACCAACCAATAATTTCATGGAGAAATGTAATCAGCATGCTGCTTATAAAAACATATCGTTCAAACCCTCAGTGTCAAACTGCTCCGATCAATATTATCTTGACAACACCTTACCTCAGACCTGTGACTTGACCTGAGTGATGTAATGAGGCATGTCTACACAAAAACACTAAGTAAATTACAGCTTGGTGTATCTGGCAGACTAAAGTTGAAAGTTTGTTTCAGTGTTTACAAACGGATAATAAGCTGTGTTTCATGCAGATGTGAGACAGTTATTCATTGACCAAAAGATTCAAAGACCAATTTAGGTAAATTATCAGCAGTAGATAATGATGGCACATCTGAAAATTGCGTAACAGAAATGGTAGTAATGACGTCTCTCACTTGCTCAGGATCTTTGATTTAGCATTAAAACTATTTTGTCATGTCAGGTTAATATGACCAGTTATGTTCAGTACCTTGTGCATACTTATTAGTGCACAAGATTCTATGCATAAATGAGATTTTTGGATAAGTTGGCGTGTCTGCCTTAAATACCTGCTAGTAATTTCCGAAGGGGTGTCAAGCAGTATAAAGGCTCCGGGAATAGTCGTACCACTACAATCTCGTACCGTTACAATTTCGTACCGAATTGGGAATAGTTGTACCACATATAAGATATATGAGTAAATGTTTAGTATGGAGATTGTATGTAACAACTTAAAGAATTTTATCTGCACTTAATTTTTTAAACATGTATTGATGGAAAGTGATACTTTTTTTGTAATATTGTAGTTGTTTAGATCGACGCTGTTGATTTTTTTTTGTTCATTTTTTCATTTTACACACTCAATATTGTAAACATGTGATATTTTTGTGTTTGAGTATTAAAAATGATATTTAATTTGATGACAATTTGTTTGATTTTACTGTCCACTCAGTTTTGGTATCTGACGATTATCCCTTAATGAATTATGATTTTAGATTTAATCCATTAATGAGGATTTTGCCATGTAATTATATCAAAAACCTTAATAAATGTAATCATTTATTCATTCAATGCTGTATTTTTTCGTTTTTTATTTTGTTTAAACTAATCAGATGTGATTAACAATTCGTTCATATATCTTTCACGAAGAAAAATAACAAATTAAATATTCTGATGAATTTCAAGTGAGAAGTGACACCTATCTAATCAAATGTTAATTATCAAATATTTCACAGGAATGCATGAGAGATAAATGTTTGTCATGCAACTATCTAATGAATAGACCATTGTTAATACCTCCACTGCTAAGCCTAATTATCACCTCTAATTAACCCATTACCCCATTCCCTGTACAAATCATATATGGTACGACCTTTCCCAAAATGGTACGAGTATTCCCGGTACGAGATCGTAATGGTACGACTATTTCTGTACCCAGTATAAATAGATAAATAAAAAACAGGTAGAAAAACTTAATATAAGTATTGCTGCACTAGATCTACTCCATCTTTTTTGTAGTGAACTGAGACTTAACCAAGTTGAAAATAGCTTTGGACTTAATATGTTTTGATGGTTAAAAAGTCAAAACAAGAAATGTTTTCAATCCATCATCCATGTACAAAGTTGAAATATATTATACTTTATTCGAGTGTTTAAGGACTTCAGGCTTTAAGAGGTAATAACTTGGGGACTACTTGATTGTTCTACTTTTATTGCTATACTTGTTTTACTATTTTTTAATTAAAGTTAGAGGAAAACAAAATATGTTCGCCAATAAAACTATTCAATCTAGTAAGCCTAATGTGTTCACACAAGCTCACCTGTCTATTTGTTTCGGACAGCCTGTTGCTAACGCTGCTGTTCATGATTTGGACAGTAATCCATACTTGGTATAGTGTTAATACAGCATAATTAAAGTTTACATGTTGTCATATCTACTGTATGATTTTTTATCATAATACACTTTCAAAGTGAACTTTTCCTTAGCAGCGACAAGGCCAAAGTGACACCATCTTGAAACATAGGAAGCGAACTAGACGCATGCGCACCTACAAGGTTATTCGGTTGGTTCCCTGCAAAACTTTGAAGCAGGGATCTAAAATTGACATCAATCTGGATACTGACCGATATGGAAAAGTTCGAGACGCAAGGTGAATTTTATTCTGACGCATCATGAATACACAAAACTTACATATTTTGAAGCATCATGTTCTCGGAAGAATACAAAACGGTTTAGCAAGTCTCTTCGCATGATACCGTAAAACCTATATATTTGTGTCACTTCGGTCCACACTATATTCGTACCACAAATTAAAGGGGCAATTGTCAAGAATTTTTCATCCGAAAGAAGAACTATGAAGAAATGTCATCTGATACATATTACAATAACTAAAAGAAAAAATGGAGCTTGCAATTCCAGTCATATTGAAAAGAAACAACAACTGAAGTATGAAAGCAACACTTATCTAAACCAAGGCAATGGCTCTCCTGAGCCTTATTTTAAACACTATTTAGAGTATTTTTGGGGGCAATCTGAATGATGCCAAATCATTTTACTAACTGTCTGGTATAACCTGGATCAGGCTTTACAAGTGCCTACCTTCCCAGCTGATTGCCTTTTCAGGCATAGGGTTGTCCATGGCCACTCGGAGTCGCTGACTTGCTACTCCTCAGCCCATCACCACATGGCTTCTATTCCAGGTTATTGTGAGAAATTTCATGTGGAGACATTATCCAGCTAACATGGGTGCACCGGTGGTTCTACCCAGGCATATGTCTGGTGTCTTCCTCTACTTATAATTAACTGGACATCACCAATATGGCCATAATTGTGTCAGTGCGATGCAGCAAAGAACAAACAAACAAAACAAACCTTTTACATGCATGCCTTCACTGATTCCTTCATACAAACCAACTGATGGTATAAGGAGGCAAAAAAGAGACAATAGAAAAGAGATGTTGAATTGCCCATTTATTTCTTGGGCTTATAAACCTGAGTCATCTAACATTCAGACAGGAACATCTAAAAAAAGAATATATACAAATATGTAATTGTCTACTGCAGGGCCAGCAAGCAACACAAGTAACTTACACACAAAAAACATTAAAAGGAAAAATAAACTTCAAAATACATACCATAAAATGCTTAATTTTACAAAAACATTAACATAGTAGAAATTCAATATTTACAGCCACACATTATTGAAACATCAGAAGTCCCAAAAGGGAAATGATTCTGTTGACACAGTGTTGCTTTACCTTTCAAGTCACATACTGGTACATACCTGTGCATAGCTGAATGATAATGCATCTGCTTTTATGTTTTCTATTCATTTCATTTTTTTACAAACATAAAATATTTATTATATAACCTTATTGTATAATAATACACGAAATGCATATAGGTCTGCCACATAACGGGATACTTTAATTGAATACTATTCAACAAGACGCACACAAGCAATAGATTCTGAAAAAAGGGAGCCAGTTAGATCATCTGGCTAAATATTCTTATACAAAAACACTTGAAAATGCTGTTCAAGCCAGCTACAAAATGTCTGGAATCACTGCTGCTTTCACACGCACAAGACACTCATCTCACAACTTGTCTTGGTAACAAAAAAATATACTGAAAAGATAAACAACTGTTACAAAAAGCATACAAAAAACCCATCTTATAAACACATGACATCTTATATACAATACTTGAAAACTAAGTCAAAACTATACCAAAACAACACATTTAAGAAAATCTGCCAAAATTCAATGTGCACAGTATCCCATCTGAGCTTTGAATGATGATTTCAATACCCTCTGAGCACGAGGAAAACTATTACTAGTACGCTTGAATAACTACACAAGCAAACCAGTAATTAATACATGCATATTGGGATTCTTTGGGTTTCAATCCCTGCCTAGATCACACCAGACATTAAAGTTGAGACTGGTTGCTTCCCACCTTGATGCTCAGGAATTCAAAGGTCAGCATAAGAACTAATTTGTCTGTGTTGGGATAATGGCTGGATTTGGTCCTTGGTGCTCTTCATAAATCCCCTGCTTCAATAATACTTCAATAAGCAGCAATAACAGTAAAAGTAAAAGAAGAAAATAATTATTACATGGCGGCTTAAAAATAGTGATAATTTCTTAAAATGTTTATGCATAAAATAACAACAGTTGGTACAAAATTGTCACCATATCCCTCATGAGTCTACAATGTTTCCTTGTCATGAGAATATTGTGTTAAAATTGCAGAAAAAGTTTAACTTTTCCAATTTAATATACAGCCAAAAGATAAAATTAACCAAAACAATCCTAGTGAGAAGAGCCATGTTTTTCTACACACAGTACCTCATAGTATCAGCTAAAAATAGATTAAAAGAAAAATGTGCAGCCATTCTGTTGTTCTATCTTTTAACTCTTTGCTAACAGAGCTGTCTACTGATTGTCTCCATATCACATTCGCTCCATCTGGTTTCACTGCTACAACTGAAGTAAGAAGTGTCTAGAATCTCCTTAGTTACCAGTCAAGTCAAATCCAACAATACCTACATGTACTCAAGCCACCATTAAACTGATACGATCCTACTGAAATGAGCCCGCAGGATTGAACCAGTAATCCAGACCCAGACTCCTGGTGATACCATTTGGTAGATATCTCTAGGGAGATT
Organism: Sinonovacula constricta; assembly: GCA_007844125.1. NCBI lineage: Eukaryota > Metazoa > Mollusca > Bivalvia > Cardiida > Solecurtidae > Sinonovacula > Sinonovacula constricta. The sequence goes on along the minus strand of CM017559.1, from coordinate 48,426,718 downwards.
TCATTTCAATGATAAAAAGGCAGTTCTTATAGGTTTAAGACATTAGATTCAAGAGACCAAGGTTATAAAACTTTGCAGCTGAGTCTAAGATCATTCTCAAGCATCTTAGTGGTCAGAGTTTGGTTTTAAATTTAGACACAGATCAATGATATGCTTTAGGTTGGTCTCAGACTCAAGCTCAAAGTTTTATAACATTGAGCCAAGATCTATCTTTAGTAGAGATTCTACACAGGAATTTCAATAAAAAATCAGATCTTTCCTTATGTTGAAAAAATATGATTAAAAACATAAGTATACTGTACACTGGAATATTGCTTGTATTAATGGTAATCCAAGCCTGCAAATCCGGTATGTTACAAGATGTAGGCAAATGGTATAGATCCACAGTGACCAGCTTTATACTTAATTGCTGTTTAGTCTTTATAACTAAGTAAAAATTATCTATACATGTAAAATATAATATATATACGCCAAAACAATAAGAATCTAGCAAGAGGTTTTAACAGCATGGACCATGATAAGGGATAACCTACAATCAATAACTTGCCATGTTTTAGACACCCAGCACCTGCGCTACAACCCTCTTCGTGAAGACTGGGTGCTTGTGTGTCCACATCGCATGAAACGTCCCTGGGCGGGCCTGTCTGAGAAACCTGAAGAGAAACACATACCCAGGTATGACCCCAACAATCCACTCTGTCCAGGCAATACCAGGCCGAATGGTCAGGTAAGTGTAGCAATGTGTATGCTTAAAATAGTAACAGTATGTATGATATGTTTTTTAGCAATCAGCGTTAATTGTGTTGTTGTTTTTCAAGGTAGAGCAAGTGTAATGCTGCACTTCTACTTGAAGAGTATCCAAAATAGGCCTAACCTGCTTGGAATCTAGGGGTAATGGGTTTGATTGTCACTGTATAGGCACGTATGATCTACTTTTTGTTCTTCCTACTGTTTTACTTTGACAATTACGTCTTTTTTATTTTTAAATATTTTTTGGAATAGTTTGTGCCAAATTTGATTACTAATTCATTAGCTGGTGAATCTTAAAACCATGCGGTAAAAGTAACTTATATTTGGCAGGATCAACCAATATACTATATAGAGCAGTTTATGCAACTTTGAAATCAAAAGATATTTAGTGCTCATTGATTTTAATCAAGCAAATTAAGTTGAATAAATGGAAAAACCAGTCTGTTTAATGTGTTGGGTATGTAAACAATTTATTACCTGTTTGGGATTATGCCAGTTTTGGATAAGAAAATATAAATCTGTAAATTAAACACTGATGGTGAAATTTGTTACAATTTTGCATTCATGTGTTCTTTTAGATATGCAGCAGCTCATCAGTAGAATCATAAAATATTATGACACTTGATCAATTAAATAAGATACTGGTATTGTAAATACATGTAAGTCTGGAAATAATGCTATAAACAAATTCCAACATACAAATCTGAATAAGTCAAAGATTTTTTTTGTGCATAGAAAAAGGTGTATGAAAAAGTTGTCTGTTAATGACATTTCGTAGAGTTTTGAAAGCGTTCATTAAAATATCTATGATATTTCTGATGAAGTCTCAAATGTCTGTTATTGTTTTTTATATTCAGGTTTCTTTAAGAAGCTAGTTGTATGAATATGGCATTTTTGCAAGACAGAATAACCAATGTTGATGTATACTGGACACTTGACTGCAAGACAAAATAACCAATGTTAATATATATGGGTCACATGACTGCAAGACAGGATAACCAATGTTAATGTATATGGCTCACATGATTGCATGACAGAACAACCAACATTTATATAAGCATGTGTATGGCTTACATGATTGCAAGAAAGAATAACCAATGTTAATATATATATGGGTCACATGATTGCATGACAAAATAGCTAAAGTAATTGAATATGGGTCACTTGATTGCAAGACAGAATAACCAACATTTATGTATATGGGTCATTTGATTGCAAGACAGAATAACCAGCATTTATATATATGGATCAATTGACTGCAAATCAGAATAACTTAAGTAATTGTATAAGGGTCACTTGATTGCAAGACAGAATACCTAAAGTTAATAAATATGGCTCTCTTGAATGTAAGACAGAATAACCAGAGTTTATGTATATGGGTCACATGATTGCATGACAGAATAACTAATGCTATTGTATATGGGTCACTTGATTTTAAGACAGAATAATCAAAGTTTATGTATATGGGTCACATGATTGCATGACAGAATAACTAATGTTGTTGTATATGGGTCACTTGATTTTAAGACAGAATAATCAAAGTTTATGTATATGGGCCATATTATTGATAAACTAAGTAAGTAAAGTCAATGAATATGGGTCACTTTAAGACAGTATTACGAAAGTTGATGAATATGAGTCACATGATTGCAAGACAGAATAACTAGTCTTAAGTTAATGTATACGGGTCACTTGATTGCAGGTGAACTCAGACTATGACAGCACATTTGTGTTCACCAATGATTTCCCAGCATTATTGGAGGAAGGTCCTTCTCCAGGTAGTCTTACTTTGGTACTGTCTTCTTAACTTGTAATACTTGGTATGTGCATTTTCTTTTAAAGAATAAAAGTGTCGCTTGTTGGAAGTATAGTAAAACCATTATAATATATTTTCTTAACAGAAAAGAACAGACTTATATTTCTAAAGTTTATGATATACAGTCAAACTCCAATCTCTAGAACACCAGATTAGTAGAATTCCTGAAGAAACTGTCACCCTGCATTTTGCTTTCTTTGTCCTTTAATAATCGCCATAGGGTTGCTACAGCTAGAACAACCTGTAGTTTGAACATACCTTTTGCTTGTACAATTGAATATTGTATTAAAGGATGTTTAATTCCTTCCTTCTTGTTTTATTTATAATTTTAATTAACTTGTTCGAAGGAACAAGAAAACTGCCAACAATTAATAATATTGTTAAATTATCAAAGTAACACAAAAAAGTCAAAAGGAAAACAAGAAGATGCAAATATTTGATTTAATAAATAAAATCTTTTGCACACAAAGCAGTGCAAAGTGAGGTCTCAACAAATTTATTCAGCTCACATTTAGCAAATAGGCCCATGTTCTATGTTTTTGTATTAATGTTATACCACTTTTTATTTTTTGCTAAAAAACTGAATTTTAAAAAGCAAGAAAAGCCTATGTAAACAATGACAACTGAAGAAGACTTATAGGCAAATAATTTAAGAAAGATTGGTGTTTGTTTTATATATTTTATTATATATAATGTACAAGTAAAAGTACATGTTTGTGTAGCATATTATTAGTATCTGCTTTATATTAATATTGATCATGTGATTCCTGTAGTTGAGAGTGATGACCCATTGTTCAGGTGTCGGGAGGCCAAGGGGACGTGCAAAGTGATGTGTTTCCATCCTCGGTCAGATATCACCCTGCCTCTAATGTCATTGACAGAGATACGTGCTGTCATAGACAAGTGGGCAGAAATCAACACAGAACTGGGACAGAAGTATGCTTGGGTGCAGGTAATTGGTTTCCAGATTTTGAGTCACATCAGTGTAGCAGTATTAACCGGTATTTCCATGATTGATACCATTCTAAATGTGAGTAAATCAGGTTTTAGGTTTGGCTTTGTCTATACTGTAATATTTAGAATTGTTTTGTTCAGAATCTTAGATGTCAGCATTAACAGTTAATTATAGATATAATTAAATTTTTGAAAGAAAAGATAATTTTTTTCAGAAATTAATATGCTTTATTTGTTGTGAGTTTGTAAAAATTTTAAACAAATCAATAATTTGATCAAATCATTTATAACCACTGACCAGAGGTGTAAGATATAATGATTTTTATTTTATAAATATGCTCCTTTCAGATATTTGAAAATCGAGGAGCCATCAATGGCTGTTCCAACCTTCATCCCCACTGTCAGATATGGGCCAGCTCCTTCCTCCCTAACGAACCAGCCATCAAACATCGAACACAGCAAGAATATTTCAACAAACACAAGCAGCCAATGTTGCTTGACTATGTGAAGAGAGAAATAGAGAAAAATGTAAGACAAATCTCTGTCTGAATTAGTTAATATTCTTAAGAACTTTTATTCATTTTATCAATTATTTTCATTTATATATTAAATTTTCTTTCTGAGATTTTATTTTTGAGAGGATATTATTTCCTGCATCCTAAAATAATTGCCTTAAATATTTCGCAAATTTTCAGCCATCTAAACTAATAAATGTATATGCCTTTGTAATTGTGTATTGTTTCTGCTTGTATGTTTGTTTTGTTCGGGCACTTGTGTACAACTGTCTTTTAAAACTCTCCTCACTTCTCATGATTCCCCATCCTCCTTCAGGAGCGTATAGTGCTGCAGAACCAGGACTGGGTTTGGCTGGTACCTTACTGGGCAGTGTGGCCCTATGAGACTATGCTGGTTCCCCGCACCCATGTACAGCGGCTGGAGGATCTCTCAGACACTCAAAGAAACTGTAAGTATAAGGGACTTAGTATGTCAACCACACAATAAAAAAGCATAGGCATGGATCAAAAAGATATATATTAATTAGGGATGTTAATCGAATCCCAAAACGATATTCGAATATTCGGAACGTGTATTCGAATCATATTCGAATATTCGGAACGAATTTATATCATAGTGGCATACAACACGGTAATTTTCCATTACATTCAATGTGTTTATTCATTGTAAAATGTTTATTTCTGACCACAATTAACATTGCTAGCCTTACTTAATGCAGAAGCTGCGGCAGATTTATGATTTTAGCATAGCATTTAATTTTAAAACGACGATTTCTTCTTTTTTGAAATACAAACGGCAATATTATTAATCCGCCATTATCCTGTTTATAGTGAAGGACCAGACGGGGCGTTTCTTTACTTGGTCAGCGGTAGTTTGCAAGAAAATACTGTCAGTGAAGAATGCCAGTAAATGCGTAAACAATGTCATTGCTACTTAACAATTATTATTATTATTATTATTATTATTATTATTATTATTATTATTATTATTATTATTATTATTGAAACTCTTATAAAAACTATAAAGTAACCAATCAATGTTAAGATGACCTGCAAAGTCCCGTATAATATATACATTATTAATTAGTTACCTTAAACTTGGGTGTCTTTTTGTTACGTGTTGTACTTCGTGTAATAACCTTTACAATTTAAAGGCATTTTGTGAAATTAATAACTTATTTGTATTAACATATGACGCATTTAAGGGGCTAATCATCGATTTAATAAAACCATATTATAATTTTATAAGATGAAATATTACAACACATGCAAAATAGCTTACAATTTTAATATTTTACTCTACTTACCCAAACAAACAGTCAGTTATGTTTTGTGAACTAATCTTATACAATACATTAATGATTAAAGGCGCAATTTTAAAAGGACAAAATGCGGGTGATACTGGATCGACTGTAAGACAATTAAGCAAAACCACGAAGGTTTTATGAAGGAAAATCGCTCAAGTGTACAGCCAATTAACGGTCTTGATTGGCTGGTGGTCGGATTGATGTTTAATTGTGATTGGCTGATATCGCTAAGGGCGTTAATCCGAAGCCATAACATGGCAATTAGAGACATTTACATTTAGTTACCAATACACAATCGCTCAAGTGTACAGCCAATTAACTGTCTTGATTGGTTGGTGGTCGGATTGATGTTTAATTGTGACTGGCTGGCATCGCTAAGGGCGTTAATCCGAAGCCATAACATGTCAATTAGAGACATTTTGTTACCAATTGGGCAGTCCGATAACTAAGTTGTCTTCCCTTGAGTACTCTCCGAATGCGCATGCGCATTAAAACTTCCGGGGTATAAGTAGAAATTTTATCAGCGTGTATAACACACACATCAAGTGATATGGAAAGTTGATTAAAGAAAGAAACAAAACCAAAATGGAAATCGCCGAAATATTGCTGAATATGTAAAGGTGTTGTTTATAGCGGGAAGGTGGTCGAAAACAGAACTGTTTCATTGCATCGATTTCCTCAAAACAAGCGGCTGCGACGCATTTTGATGGTATTATAACACTTCGCCCTCCCTTAACTGGTAATAGTTCGCCCTTGATTGGTAACAGCTCGCCCGAGATAGGTAACAGTTCGCCCTTGCTACATGTCGCCTTCGGATATAAGTGTATACATCGAGAAAAAAAGTAAATTGGTTAATTTGTTTATAACCATTTGTATTTGTTTTTTTCGTCTTAATATACATTATGAGCTCTTCTGATATAAGTGTATACGCCACCCTTCGCCCTTAAAAATCTTTAAGAAATTAAGTAAAAAGAATGTAAACTTATTATTTTTTTATTATTTTGACACCATTCACATTAAATTTATGCTTCTTTTGTCTCCTTCTTTATTATTATAAACACCGTATTATTAGCATCGTAAATTATTATATTTTTATTTTTCATATTTTAAAATTGTTTAAACCAAAGAAAAAAAATCTGATCCTCCCAGTACAATATACGAACTGTCACTGTTCCGTGATTTAAATGCAATGTTGCGACCTAAAAAATAATAATTATACTGTGTACGTGGTTTATTTATTTCAAATTGTATATTTAAATAAAATTCCGCTGTTGCAAGGATTTTAATGTTACTTAGTTGCATACATATTTTGTTGCAAATACTTTAATAAGGTTGTCACACTCAAGATGACTTGAGTATGCAGTTATCTTATAATTGCACATAAAAGCGTGAACGGTGTTTGCCTACAGACATTATTGTGATGTTACCATTCGCACTAATCTTGATTGATAATTAGTCAGTGTGATCTTGATTAATGTTTACCGACATAGGCGTATATAAAATTTAAAATTAATAAATTGGTCAGTGTGTGATTGTTAATTGATTTTTGCCTAGTCATTATTGTGATGATAGCGTCAGCACTAATTTTGATTGATAATTAGTCACCATGATCTTAACTGATGCTTGCCGTCATAGACGTATATAAGTGCTTGCAATTAATAGACTAGTCAGTGATTCAATCTCGCAACGTACGCTAGCTTTATCACAATACAGTATGAAGAAGTCGACTAAGACGGCAACCAACTAATTGTATTTGTATGCATATCTTATAAAATATTATATATGATACACTATATGACAAATTAAATCAAGTATAAACTTTACTTGACGTCATTTCCCCCCTTCATTTAACGCGTGGAAATGGTACACTTATATCCGAAGTACTCATAATGCATATGAAGCCGATGGAAACAAATACAATTTGATGTGAAAGGTATCGAAATAATTATAGATAAGTTAACAAGCATACATTTTTGATTGACGTATACACTAATATCCGACGGCGACATGTTACCGATCAAGGGCGAACTGTTACCGATCAAGGGCGACCTGTTACCAGTTAAGGGAGGGTGGAGTGTTACTAATTCTTCTCGAGTTGGTGTCTCCTTTTCAATTCATAATTGTCAGTAATATCTAGCTTGTGAGCGCCGATAATTCGCTCGATTAGCTGATATTCCCTTCAGGATCTAGTCAAACGACGATTCGCCAGGTACTTCTTCAAATCTGTTAGCTTGAAATGGTCCAATTCTTAATTGTTTACACAAGCTTCGTTGATTTCTTTGTCCTTGTCCGCCATCTTTTTTTTCACTTAGTCCCCAGGGGAGTAGCCTCCCTTTGAATTCAAGGGAAGTAACCGAGTTATCGGACTGCCCAATACACAAGTGACAATTAAGAACCTGCTCGCCATATGCCTATGGGTGAAAGGCGAATGTAAGCAAAACCATTTGATGACGATAATTACTGCGATTGGCAAGTGTCAAGATTACCTGACTGTTTATAAATTGATGAAGTACCAACGAATATATATATATAAAGAATGATTAAAATTGTAAACTCGTGAGTTTTAAGTGTGTTAAGTAAACCTATGACGAACAATTAAAAAGTATGTAGATTTACATTTTTGTTATTCGGAGAGAACAAAGCAAAAACAAAGAACAGAAAATCGCGGTGACAAAAAATAACAGATGTCGCGGTATTATATAGGAATAAAATAACAAGTATAAAGCAGAGTGACAAAAACAGAAAGTGTTTGCAATTAAAGTTTGTTTGACAGTGATCTAGTTGTGCTTTCCAAAAAATAAAAGACGTTCTCAGCTTCTGGTGGACTGTTATCAATAAGTATAGCCTTGTATAATGTATTTATTACACACTATCCCGACCGAAGCTGGATAGAGTCAGTGTTACGTAATTGCTGTAGCTAATTGCCGCAGCATTGAACTGACATGTGTGTTTATTGTACGTTGGCAACTGTTTCCACAGCTGTATGGTGATGTGGGTGATGTGACTGGGTCTAAGTGGGAGAGGGGGGCAGAGAAGGGGTTGTGCGCGGTAAGGTGATTTCATGCTGTTAACCAGATGGCAATTTGTTATCAGGAGACATGACCCACCCCCTCTATCTTAGAGCGAATGCGATTACATATCGCTAGCGTCTTAAGTCGATGGGGACACTACGATCAACTAAAGAAATGTCTTTTCAATGTTCCTTCGAACTTAACAAAAGTGGAATAAAAATTATAAAATATTCGAATCCCAAAATCTCTATTCGAATAGCGACTTGATATTCGAATATTCGAATATTCGAATATTCGTTAACATCCCTAATATTAATCCCTATTCTGTGGTAAATTTCACAAATTCATACTACCTCATGACCAAGAAATGTTTATTATCACCAGTTCCTGTTTGTCATTTATGTGGAACTGCCACTATAGTTATGTTTATAAAAGTGTGAGCATTTCCTATGTAGTCTATGTTTGTAGCAGGCTATCATCATAAGGGATAAATCTACATGACTGTATGGTACAGCCTATCTTAACTTTATATAAAAACTGCCATTATTTAATTTATGTAAGCCATTTTTTAAATAAGCAGTATGTAAATTCATGTCCATATTTTGCAGCTCTGTCTGAAATAATGAAGCACTTGCACACCAAGTATGACAACTTGTTTGAAATCTCTTTTCCATATTCCATGGGTTGGTGTGGTAAGTTATTTATTATTAATAAAGAAAAAAGATGTTAACCCAAAGCTTGTTACTTTTGTTAAATAATCTAGACTAATTCTTAGTCATTGTCTTATACAAACATGCAAAGGGGCCTGGGCATATTGCTTAGACTGATGGTGAAATAGTGCAGATCCTGGTCAGACAGCTGGCTGCAGGGAAAAAATGGTCTAACATCATTCCCAGGTGCAAAAGGTGCACAAGCCTTTGGAAAAAAAAATTGCATTCTCTTCGCTTACAAGTTAACATGAAATTACGAATATAGAACAGATTCATTCTTGTTAGAATAGTTTGAATGGAGGTATGGTTACTTTTTTTAAAACTCCATTTAACTTAAATATTGCTTTTGTGACATCAAACCAAAGAAAACAAGATGAGAAAATCAAGTGCAGACAATTCATAATTGGATGATTATTAAATAAAATGTGGATGTTTATAAACCTATTTACTTACTTGCACAACTGCTAATCCAATCCAGGGGCACCGACAGGTCAATATCTGTCTGAGGACTGTAGTTTCTGGCAGCTCCACGCACTTTACTACCCTCCACTGTTGCGGTCTGCCACGGTCAGGAAGTTCATGGTTGGCTATGAGATGCTGGCCATGCCACAGCGAGATCTCACTCCTGAACAGGTACACATCAAACATGGATAATTTCTGAAACAGTAATTTTTTTTATAAATATTAAAAGTCCCTTTTTTCAGATTCAGGTTCCAATCAAACATTTTTTGATAATAGAAATTACGAGTTTTGCAACCAGTTTATATCCCATATTTCTTGCTTGTTTCTCAACAGATCCAACAATTTGGAATAGGAGATAAAAATTCACATTATCCCCACAGATCTGTACTTCATACAAATACTTCTAATACTTTGTCCATTCTTAAATTTTATTGGATCATCAATTTTTTGCAATTCTCTGATCAAGATAAAGTTTTTAATCTTTTAAAATTTAAAGCTGAATCAACTTCTCATTACTTACTTTTTCACCAGTTCAAGCAACACATTCAAGAAGCAGGGTTAGCCAAACACTTTATAAATTTGGCCTGATTAAGTTTTATTTTGGCTTTTATGTGATGCTTAATTACTTTAAAAATAACTATGCAAACATGTATTTTTACTTATATAGATCTCTATGGAAAGTATTGTAACTATTTCAGTGGAATTATTCTTTCTTTGTTTCAGGCAGCAAAGAAGCTACAGGAACTGCCAACTGTTCACTACAAGGAGAGAACCAATCAAGAAACTTGTAATAAATGAATTTAGATCATTATAACTATAGCATTCAAAATTGACCCCTAGTATAGCACTTGTCCCATTATTCATGTCAGAGAGCCAGGGTGCTGCTATTTTCGTGTAACAAAGTACAGTAACATTGTCATCATAATATTTTATTGAGTTTATTCTAGACAAGAAAAAATTTCTGACTAGTTTTAAGAAACCAGCACGTAATTTTATAGATTATAAATAATGTTTTTTCATGTCAATACATAGTTTTTCCCAAAATCAAGAGCTCTGGGACATGCACGTTAGGGCTCATGAGGAAAGTCTACCATAATATTAGTTTGTGCAAGCCATCCAATCTGCATTCAACTTTTTTTTTTATTTGTTCTACATGTACTGTGCAATTAAACATTTTAACTTTGTTTTAAAAATTGTTTACAAGGGGGGTATGAGGGATTTTTTAAAGTTTGTTCTTTTCAAAAAAAATAAACATACACATATTACATTTGTGAATAAGATTATTTTAAGATGATCATTCTAATAATGCTGTAAAATGGCATGCTATGTAAATGGCATGTTAATTGCGTGCCATGTATTTTAACTTTTTTCTAATAGTTATCAATTAATTACGATTAAGGAAAGTGGATAGTGTTTTTATGTAATTAATTAAAAAAAAGGTAATCACTTAACACACTCTAGATTTAAACTGTGGATGAGATTGATCAATTGTACAAGGTATTTGTTTTCTTTTATGTCAGGGTACTGTTATTCTGTTTTAAAAGTCTTTGGTATTTGCACTGTTAAACATATATACTTAAATGCTTTTATTTTTTGTATGCTTGTCTTTGTTTGTTTTGAAGAGAGTTTTGTATGGCCAATGGTTAAATAGTTTGTGGTGGTTTTGTATCACTTTCTCCTGTGAAGAAAGGTATTAGATATTTTAATTCATTATTGCTTACAATCAAAACGATATTGTGTCACACAGACTTATCTCCCTTACTTGGAGTTTTTAAGGTTTCTGATGAAAGAAGAATTTGTTATGTTTGCTAAATGACATTAAACTGCATTGTACAACTATATTGGCTGAACGCTTTGTGAGGATCAAGAGGTGGGTTATAATAAAACCATCTTATACTTGTTTCTCTTTATTGCAGTACACGAAATCCATATCATTATTGTTTATTGAGAAAGGGGTTTGGATTTGCATTTGAATTTTATTACTAATGTTAATAAGGCTTTCTTAACAAACCCATTTTTGTCTTGGACTTTTTGCAAGAAAGTCCTTAAATATTCATGTAGATTTTTTTAATATTTACAGTTATATCTGTACTTTTTTGTCATTAAAGTATTTAAGAATACATTTAACATATTTGTTAACCATTTATGAAAAGTAGTCCTCAGCTTATTGCTTTGTACTCCTAACAGTTTGATAGCCATTAAGTGCTTGTACTTATGGTAAGAGTTTTAGTAATAATGACAATGTAAGAAAATACATTTACATCATCTTTATACATCTACAACTTGAAAGTAACGACTTATTACATTTTTGTCTTTAAAAGGAAAATCTACATTTTTGCCTCCCCTTTTTCGCTCAATCTATATTTATTAATAATTAGTTTATAAGTTGTTTGTTTTACATACAAAAACGTGTTTACCTCTTATATACCTGTTGTTAAATTATAAATACAATGAAGGTTTTGTTCTTGTTCTTCATTCCTTATGTCCATTGGTCATTTATTTGTTTATTGAGTTTATGGTCCCACCAACAGTATTTCAGTTATCTGGAGACGGTGTCCACTTGAGGCAGATGCTGAAGCTGCCCCCACTGTGTATAGCACGCTGTGAACACCTGACATGATACCAGTCCCAGTCACATTATTCTTGACACCGGGTCAACCAATCGTGGAACAACCCTTATATTTGCTTGAGCGTTAGCACCTATACCACTATCATGTTAACGACTTAGGTATGTCTATGTCGCGGCCCGTGATCGAACCCGGGGCCTCCCGTTCCTGGAGCCGACGCTCTACCGATTGCGCTACCAGTCCGGTATATATCGGTATACACACACACACACACACACACACACACACACACACATATATATATATATATATATATATATATATATATATATATACACACTTGATTCAATGTCGTAAACCAGATCACATTAAAAACTTTCGTATAGGTATATTTCCGCTATGATCTCGTGTCAGCAATCATTCAGGTCACCTGATCCTATTCTGCAGCAGAGGTTAATCCTTCTGATCCTCTATTAATGTTTATAATACGTAGTCGGCACACCGTTTCAACAAACATTGAACTTCTGTACGATAAATGTCGGACACTCACGAGCGAGCGCTCATAGGCTTAAAGCGGTCGTAGTTGGTCGCAATTTGTTTCAAAACTTCGTTCAACTACAATAAATGGTGGAATAAAATATTACCTGTAATCAATAAATTATATGTGGACATTCTGTACCTGGAAAGGTCTTGTCTTAACGTTGGGAAAATCAATAGCGTCGCAACGTTTTTCAACTTTTAGTCCAGCAAGCATGTATATCTCCGAACTGTGGTATACGCCATGGTCATACCTTGCTCATAAACTATATTATATTCTGATTAGCCCGACAGTGGGGCTATCATTAAAATTTTTGAAGAGTGCAAATCATGTGGTTCTATGTAGCATGGACCTACGCAAAGATGGGGGAGATGCTTTAAATTTGTGACTGTCTCTGTAGGTCAAATGACTGTGTTAAATGGCAATACTTTGGCTGAGCCTCAATGAATAATGGATCCAAAAATCGCCGCTAATGGCTTGGTAACATATGTGCATTGTTCTTCAACAGATTATAAGGTTGTGCTTAGAGAATCACAAGCAGCAAAACTGTTTTCATCTATTTAAAGTTTAACAATCAAACATACCGGTACCTCTGGACTGTGCATGCGGGAATTTACGCCAGTCGTCAAAATTTTACTGATAAGCTCGATAAAAACGCAATATTTTAATAAATTTTAATTGCGAACGGTGTGCTTCTGTGCCTATATTTTATTTATAACTTTAAACAGACACGGTAAGAATTAGGAAGGTAAAGTGGTTCTGTCGAAGAGACATCACCAGGTGCACACCAACAAGCGGTCGACTGCAGACGTCACTGGAGACTGTTTAACTTATAAAAGCTTTAATAAAAACAACGTGTGTGACTAATTACATGGTGTCGAAACTACCGAACATGAGAACGACTTCTAGGAACAAAATGAGACTGTAACTTGACCAATGTACGTCTTTCCAACCCTTACCTTCCATGGCAAGTTAAGATACTTTTAATGTATTATGGATTTTATTTTAACAGTCGTGTGTAAAATGCAATTTTACTGCATTCACTTTGTCACACTTTAAAATAAACAATCGGAAAAACCCCGTTATATTGACCCAATTAACGGTTAAACTGTAATTTACAGACACGCAACAAGCAAAAGTTGTGCATTCAGGACTGGTATTATGCATTAGAAGGAGGTATCTGATAGCTTGGAAAAAGAAAAAAATCTTAAATGGCCAGATAAGTCATTGTAACATGACAAGGTCCTGCAAAATGATGTTCATTGATATCCCAGCTCTGTGTGAACAGTCAAGCATAAATCGTCACTCGTCATTGCAAACAGGTATTTCCTATCCAAGCCACGCTGTAAATTAGCTATTTTTAAATTAAGAAAACCATGGGTCTACTTTTGAAGTCACCTTATATCGTTACCTAGGTAATCCGCTCTGACGCTAATATCGCTTTCCTTTTTTGTTGTTGTTGTTGTTTTTTGTTGTTGTTGTTTTGTTACTGTGGTTGGGGTGGGGGTTTGTAGAGTTGGAAAGATTGAACATATTGAACTCGTGATCTTTTTCGCAGTTGGAACTCTCATATAATATTGTTAGTGTAAATCGTCTGTATTAAGATTAAAGTATGAGTATATTCAGAAATAATACCTAAATCCCCTAAAGCAGTGGTTAAGAAATTGTTGCTTGTATTTGATATAGGCAAACTGTCTGATCCCACCTTTAAGTTAACTCTAGAAAAGAATTCGGTCGCTTCCGCCTGGCGCTCGATTCATTGAAAATAGGAACAGTGCACACTCACTCTATAGCTGGGTGTTCAAGCTGTTTATTCATATCATATTAGGATAAGCATTGTGTCAGTCTGGATCAATATAAAATTAGATATGAGTAAAACACAGGTGAGTGTACATTTGTTAAATGCTGTGCATCGATCTTTTTGTTTTGTATACCTTGCTAAATAGGACTGGAAAGTAACTGTGTTTATATGTAATCCTTTCCCAGGATTTGTGATCAGTTTTCTTATATCGTGATATATTAAGACTTTTTGTAATTGTTTAAACATGCTTTTGTAAAACCAAAACGTTTTGTAATAGACTTATCTTTAGTCCAATAGTTTGACACTTTCTGGGCGAAAGTTTTGGCTTTGTTATAAAATCATGTTCTTAACACTCTTTTGAAGTAAACTTTTAATACTGTCAATACGTTTGTAACAAAACAAACTTAATGTTTGGTCTAATATCTGAAGGAAAATTGAAAATCAGACGGAAGTCACGAATATACCTTATTAACTAATTTGCGATATTATTCGTCACTTAAACTTTATTTTGAGGATTGGGGTCCAATAATGATCAATAAAATTGTTATTAAATGTTATACTTTTAGGGGAAACTTTTGCGGGATTGGTCTCCATTTTAAAACTACCAGTCACATGCTATTTTGACTCAGTGTTGTTGTTTTATTAAGAAATATAAAAAAACACTACAACTTTACTATCTTTTTATCCCAGTCTTGTTCAATGCTGGCCATACCTGATTGACAAATGCAGTGCATAGCACGACATACATTATTATATAGCTGAGTAAATCACAGGCGTACAAGGATATCTCAGAATCTATAAACTCGTCACTTCATAAACTTTTTATCACTTTCCAGCATGGAATATCGTTCTTAAGAAATAAGCCACCCAACAATTAAAGACCCCACTAAATGCACTCAAATTGCATGCTGTGTTTTACTTAAACGCCAATGGCATTTTTACGGGAGTCGCCCCAACCACAGCCATGGTGCTTATACTTAAAATAGGTGTAGGTACGACCCTGGTGTTGTTGATTTGTTTTGTTTGGGGACGTTACCGTTCTGTTCTACGAACATACAAATTGTCTTCGCAGTCCGTAGTACGTTGGCTTCAGGTACTGACCGGGACAGTACTTAATGTTTATTTGTTGATTGGTTTGACCATTGATTTACTATTAAATGGTGAAACATACATGAATTAGAAATACTTTAAACTGTTTTAAAGAAGGTAATAGATAGGTTAAGTTTAAAAATCATATATATGCACTGTGAATGAAATGGTTAAGCGGACTTGCACGTTGAATATTGATTATTGTTGTTTTATTTTGGGCTCGTCTCCAGAGATTGACGCTCGACTCCCCGTCGGGGGCTGAGGTAATTCCCCTGAATGTGGGCGGCGCCTTGTACACTACCTCCCTCCACACCCTAGGGAGGTTTCCTGATAGTCTTTTATCCAAAATATTCACGGGCAGTCGACACACACTCCCCCAAGACAAGGATGGCAGGTATGGGCATTCAGTATGAATAACAATAATAAAATAATAATAATAATAATAAATATCTATAATAATGATTGTAATAATAATGAAGATTAATAAATATTGATATTAATAAGTAATAATAATAATAATAATGCTCCGATAATAAAAGTTATTATGTTGTCATTTCCCCAGATACTTTTTAGATTTGGATGGTTCGGTCTTCTACCACATTCTTAACTTCCTGCGCTCTGACCAACTCCCACCATGTGAGGTGGCAGAGCTTGTTCACCGGGATGCTGTTTTGCTTGGCCTTGACGACCTTGTAACACAATTGGAACATATTCCGCCCGTTCTGCAGAAAACATGCCGGAAACAGACTCAATCGAGCATACCCGGCTACAAAAAGTTCATGCACTCGCTATTTGATTGGGTAACCGATGACTGTAAAGGGAATTTGACCGGAAAAAGTTCGTTTTATATTTCCCTATTCAGTAAGAACCAACATAAATCAGAGCCTGTGGCAAAGACACTCCGAGATACATTTAATGTAAAGCATATATGTCATTTTTATCGCCTAGTTAACAAGGAGCAGCAAAAAGTGAGTGCAGATTTGTACTTCGGACCGTGGGAACCCGAGGTTAATGCGACGGAGGACGAGATGATGGCGTTCATAGTTAAGGACGTTACGTTACGTGGGTTTGAAGTCGCCGGTTACAACGTTGTAGGAGAGAGTTGTGCATACACGTGTTTCAATGACGGGGTACAAACCCAGTGCCTGAAGAGGATATATTGCATCCATATTAGGTGGTGGGAGAAAATACAACCAACATGAATAAAAAAGTGTTGTGTATCATCAGTACCAATCGTTAAAATACTATTTCAATAAAGATATATCTGTACGATTCTTTGATACCATTGACTCCCAGTATATTCTCCTTGACGTCTGCAACCGGCAGCAGGTCATGTACATATATACAACATGTACAACTTACAGCAAGAAGGCACGGGCTTTTCAGTCGATGTAAAGAAATTGTAGTAAGGCCAAACAATGAGTCAATACTCCATGTATATAAACAATTTACAATGCAATAACATTATAAAAAATAAGTTTTTTGATAAAAGGGATATTTTTATAGGACCACCAAAAATTCAAGAACAAATTGGTTATTGTAGTACCAAAAGGAGTGAATGTATTATATTAACCATGGTCGTTCTAATAAGGGTCGCCAACTTGCTTAGTGTACAATTTCAAATAAAAAATAAACGGTAAAAATGTGGTATTTTAGAAGTAACAGCCACACAATGTATTTAAGCATTATAGTTTTAGTACTATCCTTGGAATGTAAACTAGCGTATAATGCGAATGTTAAGTAAACTATTCAAGCAAGCGGAAGCTTTTAGTAATTAATATAGTTCTGTCATTATAGTCCATTAAGAATGGAAATAGGGGTAGACATAATGACAAAAGTTTTCTTTTTATTTACTGCCAACAATTTACATATTCCTTGACTGTTTATAGAAGATAATTTCCTTTAAACTTCCAAAAGCTTACACAGCTATACGCGCATGACAAATATCGTATATTACGCCAAACAACGATCGCGTATAAGTTATGCCATAAAAACAGACCCGATCTAGTTGCCTTTTTTAGTCTGTGGTTTAAATGTACAAATAAGAGACTAAATGACATAGTTTTAAATTACGATGCATTTTAGACTTACATGAAAAAATGCTGAAAATGACTAAATTTGTAAGAAAATAGCCGATGTCTGTTTTGGAGGTCTTCGCTTAAATGGATTTTTTAACCATAAGGTCATTGCTTCAGTATATGTAAAATTTCGTTTGAGATTGAAAAGATAAAAAAGACAAAAGTTTTACAATATTTAAAAAGTATGGAAGCGTGTATGTTTTCTCGTTTTGAACTGTAACCTTGAACTATTTCCTATTTAAGAAATCGATTGATGTCAGGGGGGCAGCTGTGCCTTGATTGATGTGAAGGCCCGGAATATGGGGTCCGTGGGCATGTTCCCCGGTACACGTATTTTTCTATAATGAACGTAGGTGTATTTTCCAGCATTTCTCGGGCCACAAATTAATAAAATCGAACGAAAATTACTATCATTCTATTGTCATTTAAAAGCTTAATGGGAACTATTTTTCTGACAGATGTGTTAAACAAAGAACCGATGTCAACGCTGGAGTGTCTGTAAACAATTTATTTGTCAGATAATGTCCCAATTTGTGCGTGAGACAAAAAATAAATGTAGTTATAGTACAGTTTAAGAAGAAATGAATTGATTAGCATTTTTAACCTTGTGTTTACATAATAACTTCATTGAAAGAACAGTAAAGGGGAGTCTACACAACTTGGAATTCAGAGCACTTATTTTCATACTATTTATTGACATTGCTACTGTTCTCATGCTCATGCTCGTTTGAACCTTCAATTAATAAATAGAGTAAATAAAATCAGATGGTGATCTTGGAGCATCAGACGTCATATGCAGATGCCACACGTTCCTAACGATAGGTGAGCTACGGGAAACACATAGCGTTGAACGTTCCGCCATACGGTAAATGTGATTGATTAGAGCTTCTTCCACAACATTATTTGTTTAGGGTATTGCTTGCATAGATTTACAAAAAAGCAAGATTTATATTTTATTTTTATCGTCATCAAAATGACTTATGTTGTATTATAATAAATATTTGATCTTACTTTACTCCACAGGGTTTTAACTGTAAAACCCCCATGAAGGGGCCAGTGGCATAATCACAGATAAATAACTCTGTTTGTATTTCACGCACACAAAAAGCAACAACAAAACAAAACAAAACAAAAAAGGAATTCACTTTGTCCTTGCGTGTCTCAAATGAGGACTGCAGATCGGATTCCTCACCCAGCACGAACAACGGTCATGTAACTTTTCTGGACCATACATCTTCTGAATGTGCAATGATTTCTTAGCTTTTGTTGGCCGTGTAAAGATATTCTACATCCTTGGTCCCATGCCGTCATATATAGCCGGTCAAGACCAAGCAGCCATTCAAGCCACTCGGGTTCTCCATGCAGAAACTTCATGCCATCTGGTTCGTGTACATAACTAATATTAATAATAATTTTACTCGGCTTAAAGGAAGGATTGTTGTTTTCGGGGAAAAAAGTGGATTATTAACTGGTACTTGTATTTCGTTGGTTCCAACATTAAATAAATGCTGCATACAGAATGGCACCGTCTTGACAGTTCGCACTCATAACTTTATACGGACTGTAATGGATAATGGTGTCTATTTTTTAAACTTTGCCCAGCCACTTCATAGAATATAGAACAACAATTTGCGTTATGTGAGGCAAAATTTATATGCATATTCTGTATAGAATAAACATTAATGATACTACAATGATCGTTTCCTAATAAATTGCAAATATTTAACAATGTTGTTCATATTTTTGCTTATATTCCTATATGCAAACGACGAAAGATGGGAAAAAGCTGTGCCAATTAAAGAATGTAATCAAGCTATATATCATGTTCCAACGTGAAAGGAAATTTGTTCATATTGGTTTGTGAAGAACTTCCAACGAAAAGTCATCAACAAAGTTATGTTGCCCAACGTTATGTCATCTCTTTTTACATAGTTTCAACGTTAAGTTTACAAACCCGTTTTTCTTTATACCCTCAGACATCCCAGAAACAATATTTTACGTGGGACCATGCCCACGGACCCCAATTAAAAAGTCAAAGTAATGCTTCGCCCCCTCCCTGCGTATAATTTCTGGATCTGGTCCTGATTTATTTTCCTTTTGTACCGAAGCATGTTAACGTTTCACATCTACTAATGCTTATACCTGTATGGATCTCAGCACGGAGTGCATGGGAATAATAGTTTGTTTTTAGTTGTTGTTTTTTTATCAGAAAACCCAATATATTTTAAGTCTTTAGCGAGAAAGTGAGTATGAAGACAGCAAGCAAGCTATGTAACGATAGAAGTGTTGAGATTTTGATAATACAAGCGACGCCGTCATCGGACAAATTTATCAAATACTTTTGTCTATTACCTTATCAGTTACGTAGCTGCCTGTACGCAGAATACACAGCTGCGTACACATTGTCCCCAAAGATCAAAGACATTAAAAGATAAAATCTGCAATACAAATCTTACCATGGTAGGGGTGTGGTGTACATTTATGACGATCAACTAGTACCCATATTGTCCAAATGAAAAAAAACGAAATTGAAAAAAAAAAAAAAATGAAAAAAAAAAAAAAACAATTTTGTAACTTTTTGGTATGGGGCACGGTTTGTATTTCAAACCAGAGCTTCTTAGATATTTCCACCAGGACGTTTACGCCTTGTTAGCAACTGCTAAAGGAATGTGTACAGAACTGCAACCTTTTGTTCGTCGATAAATACTTTGCTGTTCATGTTTCGTTAGATATACAACGGTTACTACCTTTAACTGACAGACAAAACATTGATCTGTGCTGCTAGGTCGACGTTCTAGTCGTTAAGTCGCAGACATTTACTTTTGTTTAGTCACGAGACTTAGTGAAATTAATCCGAGAGGTAACTCGTGACTTAATCATCATTGGTTTTCCTACCAATTCGACTAATTCCACTTGAACCATTTGTCTGTTACGATTTCTCAAAATGGCGTAAATGAAATTTTTGTTTACGCCATATGGTTACACTTGGTTACATATGGCTAGAAGACACAGTAATAAAAATACATCTGCATAAACAACAAGAGATTAATTTCTTGTATAAATAACAAACGTGGATCAATGGTCATAATTATAAAATAGACGTTTTTGTTCGAAAAGCTTCTCTATTGGAAATGAAGAAGATTACGATGACTAAACACAGTGTCTGCAGCAAAACAATTTACTTAAAAGTTAATTACATCTTGATACCGAAACCTCCACAGAAAATAGCTCGTACGATCTGGAAATACGAAAATTTCCGGGGTAGCATGCCTCCGGACCCCATTACCGGCCATGCGTGCACACTGTATCATACATTAATTTAGATACAATTAACTATAACACTAGACTGGTAGACCAAAAACAACAACAACAACAACAGCTCAATATCTAAAAAGAATGGCAACGACATTCGCGTGTTTTTGGCCAACTTCTCAGAATTTTTGATAAACGGGTTGAGCCACAAATTCCAAAATGTTGACACAAAATTAGGGGAAACAAGACAAGAACTACTACACAGCAGTGCATTGCCGCAGATAATAGTAGCAAACACAGATGCATGATGTAATAATGTCTATTTTGTCAAAATAGAACAACAATACTAAAAATCAATTAAAATACTAGAATTATTGGTGGTATTCGACCGTTTGGACCAAATTGTCTTTTCTCAAATAACCAAAAAAGTCAGTGTTACCTGAAAAGGTCCTGCAGAATGCTGTTCATTGATGGCCTAGATCCACCACTCATCATTGCAAACAGGTATTTTCTATTCGAGCCACGCTGCAGAGATAGCTATTTTAAACAACAACAACAACAAGACGAACATGATCCCTTACTTTTGAGATCACGTTATATGGTCATGCGGGTAATCCATTCTGACGGCGATATCTATTTTAGCAGAGACCACTGTCGAGTTTTTTATACTGTTGGGAAGACTAGATAGTTTCAGAGACGTAGATGTTGTTATACGTCTCTGATAGTTTCCACATCAGTGAAGATCCCTTATCTTGGCAGCCACCTTTGGAGGCAACTTCAAGGGATTTTCGGATGAATTATATAGAAGCGTATTTATTTATTTATTTATTTATTTATTTATTTATTTATTTATTCATTCATTTATTTACATGTAATTTCTTCATTTGTGGTCTAAAAATTAAAAGCTATACACCATTGTAAAGCTCTTGAAATTCTTATTTATAGAATACACTATTTATAAAATTGATAAATGTACAAAGAATAAATACACAGAAATAAATATCATCCTTAAACAAAGTTAACAGGGTATCTCGTTTGGTTGTATTTTTTGCCTTTCAAACTATCAAAATAGAATTTTGATATTTAAATTATTTCATAAAAGCTGTTAACTTTGATGTAAAATTCAGTAAAATGGACTAAAAAGTAAAAACACAGTAGTGAGTTTAATACATCACATATTTCCAGATTTCAG
Organism: Sinonovacula constricta; assembly: GCA_007844125.1. Taxonomy (NCBI): domain Eukaryota; kingdom Metazoa; phylum Mollusca; class Bivalvia; order Cardiida; family Solecurtidae; genus Sinonovacula; species Sinonovacula constricta. Next base: position 48,404,676 of record CM017559.1, on the reverse strand, counting down.
CCTGCATTAGCTTTTGCCTTTAACGATGGCTGTCTTAAACTGTCTTATCAGTGCCTATGACTTTACAAGGAAACTATCTATACACATTCAGTATGATTTTTTCGCGATTAGTTCTCTCTAACAAATCAGTTAGTGTTCAGATCACATTTATAATGACTAAAGTATGGGTTTATAAAAAAATGTACCAAAACTCCCCAAAGCAGTAGTTCGATGTTATATGTATTTGAACTTTCGGATAACACCTTTAGATCTAAACGTGTTTTTTTCTCTCGCTATAAATTCTTGTTTTGCTAAAATTATTGCTGGACATCTTAGTTTTTCCAGTTTCATAGCGCATGCGCATAAGCTAATTTTTGTCGCCATAATGGGAAAATCATAACAGAAGAGACAGAAAATGGGAATTAACTATTCCTGACGCAAAACCAGAGTTGTTTGGAGAAAGTTTTGAATTGAAGCTCAAAATATGGCATGTTTACAAGCTTTGAAACAGGACATAAAGACTCTCGAATCCACCTTCCCGGCTGAAAATGAACGTTTTAAAATCCTGTCAGCCTCTGTGGACGAATTGACTTGTCAATTTATTGGACAAAATAATGAAGCATACACTATTCATGCTAACATAACGGTAAGTTAGTTTATTATTTGTCATTTAAATAAGTATTATTATTGAAGGCAGAAAAATGAACTATCTTTTTAATAAAAGAGTTTATACTCTAATACGTAGTTTCATTTTTATACCCCACCCACCGCCGAGTTCGTGACGAATTGCATTTCCTGTTGTTGTTATATTTGTAAGTATTTTATTACCCTAAAAATATTGAAGATGGATAAAAAGCATTTTGTTTTGATGAATATGCTACTAAAGGATTGTTTATTATAGAAATCGTTTCATCTCTGCATTTGTTTTGATAACAATATTTATATTATGTTTTCTTTTATTATTGGGAATGTCAGCAGAAAAGTGTAAGCTAGATTTCATTAAAAGCATAATTGAAATTCATTAACCTTTTTTTATTTAAACACTTTCAGTATTCAGAAATTTATGCAGCCTATTGAAACAGATAAAGTTAACCATGTTTACTTTATTTAGTTTCTGATCATCATGTTTTGGATCATTTAGCTACATGATTGTATGGTTTCTCCAAGTGGTTTTAAAAAGACACTTTAAAAATACTGGTAGAAGTTGTTTTTTTTTTTAATAGAGTAATGCGGTGATAGCGCAAGAATTTGTAAGCAGTCCGGTTAGCTCAGTCGGTACATTGTCACCCTATTAGCGAAGGATTCCAGGTTTGAGACATGTGTTACAATGGCACCCAACTAAAATGACCCGTGGTCATTACGGTACAAGTGCTTACAAAGTGCTTGTGAGTTGTATGTTGAACATGTAGTCTGTGGAAATTTATGGTCGAATTTCAAGTTGCCCAGGATGTATGTAGCTGGGTGATAGGGAGAGAATATGTAAGCAGTCTGGTTCGCTCAGTCAGTAGAGCATTCATCCTGTTTGCGAAGGGTTCCAGGTTCGAGTCCAGGACTGGCTGCACTTTTTTTTTCCTGTGTTACAATGGCACCCAACTATAGTGACCTGCGGCTGTTACGGTACAAGTGCTGAAGAAGTGCTTGTGAGTTGTATGTGGAACATAAAGTCTGGAAATTTGTGGACAAATTTCTTGTTGACCAGGATGTATGTAGCTGGGTGATAGGGAGAGAATGTGTAATCGGTCTGGTTAGCTCAGTCAATAGAGCATTCACCCTGTTAGCAAAGGGTCCCGGGTTTGAGTCCCGGACTTGCTGCACATTTTTCTCCCTATGTTACAATAGCATGAAATTTAATAATGTAAGTAAGATTGTAAACTTCAAAACAGGACCCATATAATGAATTTAACACTAATAAGTATATGTGACTTAAAAATAGAAAATGAAATGAATGCTCAAGAACTCGTTTTGGCATCTAAAAACACTTATGTTTGTACAAAAATTCAATCTCTATAAACATCACTCTAGGCACATTTAACAATTTCGATGATTTGTTCCTCACAATATACATAGCAAGGTACGTCATCGTCTAGCTTATCCTTGGAAGCTGTCTCTTATGCAATGACAGGTTGTTAAAAAAGATTTGTCAAAAGAGGACCTTGCATAATTTGTTTGTTGTTTTTTTTTTGCAAATTTTTGCAGCGACCATTTATGATCGTTATAGCAACGTCCAACTTTTTAATGGAGAAAGATCCCAGACAGATGTCTGTGTAGAACCAGTGGCACACCACAAGTCAGCTGGAAGACCTCACATTAAGTCCTTTGCCCGAACGGGACTGGAACCCACGCGGTAAGAGGCTAAGCAATCATATGAATTGCAAATTGTCGACTCTACCACTACACCACGGATGCCCCAGGACCTTGAATAGGGGAGATCTTCTTCCCTTTTTTGCATCAAAAGATCCTCCACATAGCTGTTCCCTGTCTTGAATTCTTGTGGTGTTTGATAAATCTTATTTGTTTGCACAGGCACTTGTGTATCTGAGAGAGTGATTATTCTAGCGTTTCTTAGAAGGGCTCCGTGCCCTTCCATTTTTAAGCTCTGCCCTACCCTTTTTAAGACCTGTCCTTTTGACCCTAAAATGCCTACAAACAGCACCCGTTTGCCCTTTTTAAGACAGCCCAATTATTTTTGGTCGAGATGTGATCATTCAATCAATGTCACTCACTCACTGCTAGATTTGGTGCTGTTATCCGGGTGTGACACCGTTATGCGAAATTATCAGATATTGCAACTAGGGAGGTGAGAAATGAACAGGAGTGTCAACTTGTTATTGAAATCTGTTCTGTTGAACACTCAAAATGGACAAAAAAAATATATGCAACATATTTTTACAGAAAAAATGCAGGAGAATAGTTGATCACAAACATTACAACAAGGATAATTTATTATGAGTAATTCTGCCACACAACAGAAACTTATAAATGTATAAATATTATAACTAAGTACGTTTTCCTTATTCGCTGGCAAAACACGAAGAAAAATTACAAGCATGAAAAGTATGAAAATCATGTGCTCGCTGAATTAATAATATGTACGTAAGCGCACTAGTTGTTCAGTGAAATAAACTGGAAACGAGGCTGTTGTCATAGGTAACGAGCACCTGGCATTGCTCGGATTGTGTAATGTGCCATTTCAAGCCTGACAGCAGTACACTCCTTTGATGTTAACGGTTAGTTTAGTCACCAGTATCAACCGAAAGTCAGTTACTGAGACAATTCTAGCTCCAGCAAATTGTTTCTTGTCCGACCGCAACTTCCACTCGCCTATGCAAGTGGACAAGTGGAATTTTTCACCCCTTATTAGTTTTGCAGACTATCAGAGGTTAAAGTGTATGTTAATTTGGACAACCTTATTTCAGGTATGTTTTCTTGAGAAAGGTTTTTACTTCGAATCATGAAATTTTATGTCATGTACAAAGATTTTCAATGATATACCCAACTTTTCTACAAAGTACATACTTAAAGAACAAATTATGTATTTTATTTATTTACAAGTATAACGTCTTCATAAAGGAAATAAATATAATAATATGGACAAGAAATATTAATGAATAAGCCCTTATGCTTATAAACAAATAAACTCCCTGCCCTTTTAGTGCCACCTGGTCCTTTAATAGCTCTTAGAATTATCCCTAGGCTGTTTCCGCCTTGAACCCAAGAAATACTTTTACTGCCCATTTATCTGCTTTCATAGCAAGAACCTTCTCTATTCTTTGAAAGACGCTTTTTCTGTGGTATTATACTCATGTCTGACAGAATCTCTGTCATCATAAATGCAGCCTAATTGCTTTTAAGAAAGACTTGCAAGCAAGTTCAGTTATGTCATAGTGTGGTCTGCACTGACCCATATGTTAATGTTAGAAACTGGCACATTCTTGGTGACAAGACCTGGTAGCTCTATTGGTGGAACATCAGCTCCTGGTAGGGGAGGCCCCAGGTCCGATCCCAGGCCTTGACATACTAAAGTCTTTAAAATGGTAGTCGTATAGCTCCCTTGCTAATACTCAAGCAAATATAAAAATAGAATGGTAGTTCGACAACTGGTTTGCCAGGTGCCAGGATAATGTTAGTGGGTGTGGTATTATACCTGGTGTTCAACAGAAATACTGTTGGTGGGACGATAAACCCAATAACCATAAACTTAAAACAATAGCGTGGTTCTGAACACCAAGCGAACAAGTCACAATGGCATCTGTCAAGACACTGTTAATTCAGTTTGAGTGAATTCACCTTGAAGTTAACATAGTCCATAACAATATGCAATGAAAAAGGAACAATTTCAAGCCTATATACTTTGTTTAATCGCATGCTTACATTGTTGCAGAAATTAACAAAATTTATGAAGACATCATTTGGATATTGTGTGGGTTTTCAGTTACCAAACATATAGCATGTTTCTTCAATCATAAGTGAGTGTCAGAGTCATATTTCTATCTAAAAATATTGTGTGACTTTGTACTATATGAATAGTAAGACACCAATAAATGTATGTTGTCATCGGCCGCAATAGCTTAGGTGGTAGAGCGTCTGCTTGCAGATCAGGAGGTTGTGGGTTCAAACCCCGGCCGGGTTAAACCAAAGATTTAAAGTGTTGGTAGTAGTGGCTTCTCTCCTAATGCTCAGGGCTAAGGGGACAAATTAATACGCCTGACTCATCAGTGTCAAAAAAATGACCAGCCGAGTTCAGTCCCTGGGCACCTCATAAGTGCCTCTGTGCTATAATGATAGAAATGTTGGTGCACAGTATTGGCAAAAATGATGTCTTATCCCATCCCAATGTATGTTGAAGTGATCATAGTAAATGCTGTGTGTGTAAATATTTATTATCAAATGTTTTCAGTTCACCTGAGCACAACATGCTCAAAGTGAACTTTCCTCATACATCTTCATCCACCATGTAGTGTCAACAATTTGCTTGTGAACATGCTAAAGGTTTATATCCAGGGAGTTTTTATCCAATCTTCATCATACTTGGTTAGAATGTTGTCTGGAAAAAAATCTTAGATAAGTTCATAATTGAGTCACATGGGGTCAAACATAGGACAAAGGATCAAATTTTAGGAAAACCATTGTGAACACACTGGAGACCACATTTTTGGCCCAATATTCACTAAACTTGGCCAGAATGAATCTGTAACTTGGTCATGTGGGGTCAAAAACTTTGTCACTAAGTCAAATTTTAGACAAATGTTGTGAACACACTTAGAGGCCACACTAATTGTCCAATCTTCTCCAGACATTTCTAACATATATAGCTCCTTTATTACTTAATGCCAGATGTAAGCCAACTAAAGGCCCATGTTCTTAGGTGAGCGAGTAAGGTCTGTCATGGCCCTCTTATTAGCTTACCAGAGCACAACATGCTCAAGGTGACCTTTTCTGATGCTCCATCATCTGGTGTCCATCATGTGACATCAACAATTTGCTTGTCAACACACTAGAGGCTACAGTTTTTATCACATTTGGTCAGAATGTTTGTCTGCAAGAAATCACTGGGTTTGTGTGATTAAAAAGTATGTCACTAGGTCTAATCTTAGAAAAAAAGCTCATGGAAACACTAGAGGCCACATTTATAGCCTAATCATCACCAGACTTAGTTAGAATGTTTGCCTGCATAAAATATTGGACTAGTTCCCATCTGGGTCACATGGGGTCAAAAAGTAGGTCACTAGGTCAAATTTTAGAAAAACTTTAGGAAAACAGCAAAGGCCACATTTATTACTTCATATTTCTTGGTCATGATGTTTGTCTGTATTTCGTAACTTGGCCCAAATGTTTGCCTGCCTGAAATCTGTGATGAATTTGTAACTGGGTCACATGGGTTGTCATATTTAGGTCCACTGGTCAGATTTTAGAAAAACCTTGTGAATATGCTATAGGCCACATTTATGGCCCAATCATCATTTGTTATGAAAATGAATGAAAATGCAAGTAAAGTAAAGATATAAATATTCAACAGTTTTTGATTATTTTTTATTTTGGTTTTAATTGACTCGCAGTGCAATGCTGATGAAGCAAGTATCGCAAACTGCTTTATACTAATGTGATGTAAAAACATTAAACTCCAGTGAAAGACCAGACCGGGTAGCACAGTCGGTAGAGCGTCGGCTCCAGGTACGGGAGGCCCCGGGTTCAAACCCTGACCGCGACAAACCAAAGTCATTAAAAATGCTAGTGGTATAACTCACTTGCTCAAGCAAACATATGGGTAGTTCCAAAACTGGTTGGCCCGGTGTCAGGATAACATGACACAGTGTGGTATTATGCCAGGTGTTCACGGCATGCTATACACGGTGAAGGCGGCATTATATCTGCTTCAAGTGGACACCGTCTCCAGATAACTTAAATTCTGTTGGTGGGACAATAAACAGAACAAAGAAACAAACAAAACCTCTTGACAGATGAAAGCTTGTTACAGCTGCTACGCTGATAGACCGGACATACAGCATTCTGCACTGTTGTTATACTGGTTTATTATATTTTGAGGTCACATAGGTTGTTTTTATGCTATTTTGTTGTTGTTTTTCTCATAAAAGAACATTGAATTTGCCATTTTCCTTCTTTAAACATGTTTCTTCAAGAAATCATCAGATGATCATCGTCCCCTGAAAGTTGAATGGTTTACGGATAACTTTGTAAGTCACTTGCGGTCATTTGCTCAAGTTTTCTTGTATCATGAGAATATCAGAAACCCTGAGAATATAGAAAATGGAAAAAAATCAATTAAATTTTTATTCACCTTAATATTCTGAAGGTAAAAAGCTTCAAATTTATGTAAAATGGACATTGTTATGTTGATAGATAATTTAATGGAGGCCCCTGTTGTGGAACCCACTGATGTATTGTGTCAGGCAGTATTGATTTGAAACTCATTATATGTAAATTCCATACAATGTAAACTATGAGGCCTTGAGAATCTATAAGATGCATCTGTAACAATACAATACACCATTTATATAGTGCATTTTCTAATAAAATACTTTAAGTGCTTTACAAATGAGAAAAAAAATTTCCTAAAATGGACATATTAAATGGAAAATATAAATATGAATGAGTTATTTCAGTAGTAGAATAAAAAAACAACTTATCTGTAGCCAAGGGTTGATACAAGTATATGTATATGACTGATGTTAAGCATCAAGAGGACAATTTTCACTTAAAAAATATTAAATGTAAGCTAAAATGTAACATATCCTTAAATGTAATCTTTATTTATTTATTAAGATTCATTAGGTTAGATTATGCACTAACCTGAGCTGACTGCCCAAGTAGCTCAGTTGGTAGAGACCTTGACTACAGAACATATCTTAGTTGTGTCAAGTTAATGGGGTCCTACCGATATACGGAGTTATCCCTGATTTCGCTACGTATTTACCTCCCTTGAACGAGGTGGCGCTTCTTTGGGTAGTTCCGGTTTCAGTTATATACAGTAAACTATATTGAGAGTACGCTGATTTTATGTTGAAAATAGCTGGGGATTAGGAAAAAGAGTGGTCACATGTAAGGTTTTTATGGCCTGAAATATATGTATTGGAATTTTATGTAACCCGGATGTAAACACAATGAATTAATTATGTCGAGACAAAGAAAAACGGCGATGTGCCTTACTGTTAGCTTTAAAATTCCTATTTATACGCACATGTATCGGCGGATATGTGGAATTACCTGTGTCAGATCCAATTATAATATAATTGCAAATATCAACAGATCAAAATACAAAAGCTAACGCTTGGAAATAGCGAAAGATTTCAATCAAATATGAAGTTTAAGAGCGTTATTTTTTCAAACTACCGGTAAATCGCAACTTTTAATCAAAGACGGCCGACTGTTTTAAAGTTACTCATTATATATTTTTTTAAATAAATCAGTGTTATTTACGTTATAAACATTAGAAAACTTGACGAGGTCAATTATATCTTATTTAAATCATTTAAATTGTGTTAATTTTGATATTATTAATCTTACTTGTTCTTCGGATTTCAGTCATTTTCTTTCTTTTCTGAAGTATTTCTTTTCTTACAGTGTTAAAAATTACACGGTTGTGTAAAGCACTTTCTGTGCTGCAAGTATGTGAAAATATACTTTTAGAGTATATCCAAAATGACATGTTTATTGTGTTGTGTATACATCCACCCACAATATCTTACACTGACCGGTAATCCATACCAGATGTGTCACCAGGCATGAGGGGCAGATAAGACCCCCATCAGGTGTAGGGGATGACTGGAGAAATGCCTCTAGGGGATGACTGGTTAATTGGCTGTAGGGCTCAATGAATTAATGAAAATAGGATAAAAGAGCAAAAAATACACACACCAAAATAGGTTGCATATGTTGCCAACTCCCTACATGCCACACATTTAATTTCAATCATGACTAGTACAAAAATGCATTACTATAGTCGAATTGCTCAAATTACCACTTCACTTCCAGCACATTTACATTAAAAGCTTACACAAATTATCTGCAGCTCATCAATGACGAAAAAAGACAACAAAATATAGCGAAATTAATCGCAACACGCCAGTATTACGGGACGATCTGTCGAGATTACGTACCAACTTAATTTACCCCATCTATACAGTTTCTTGAGAAACTGTTCCGACTTTAACAGTTTTTCTCTATCATACATAATTTCCTTCTTAGCTTTGGCTGTCCTGCTGTTCTGCATCAGTTTCCTACGTTGAATATAGAGCGAACATTGAATTTACTTTAAGAACACAGGGATAAATCTCGATATTTTATCTGATCGTCGTTTTTCTCAACAAACCGGAACTACCCAATACCAAAGGGAAATCACTCTAAACTGACTTCGCAAGGGAGATAACTGTGGATATCGGTAGGACCCCATTGTGTCAGAAGTGGTTCATGACAGTACTATAAAGCTAGAAACTGATGCCATTTGATGATGCCTAAAAAATTAAAGTGGGATGTAGTGAAGTTAGGGTGGCTTTGCTCTTCCCGGAGCTGAGCTGTAAGAAGGGACTCCTGGGTTTATTTAACACTCTGAATTGGAAAACTGAACACTCTTTTCTGAAAGAAAAGAGTATTGTAGAATTGTTCCATAACATGATTAGATAGATAAGATACTAGGTCGTGAAGTTTGCAATAAGTCAACTTAAGCTCTAAACCAAGTAACCACTTTTTATACCCGTGCTGAATGGAAAAAATGGAAAAAAGCAAAAGACTTAAAGTTTGAGGTTAAGCTTTGTACAATGTTAAAGTTATAATATGAGAAAATTTACACAATTGCACAAAGCCACCTGTTACAGTTAGATTGTCAATATTAAGATTGCAGGTCATCAGAGTTTAGCAATATTTATTAGCAGTTACATTTCAGTGGTCATATTTGTAACAGATGGAACATGTACAATCTTTACCATCCACAAAAGATTTATAAGCATGTTCACTGACATTAGTTTATGGAAGTGAATTCTCCGAGATAGGAACAGCAAACTTGAAACATCTCTGCCCATAAGTTGTTGTTTACACTGGGTGCATAAATAATATTGAAATGTTTTATATTTTGGTTTTGTAACTGTATACAGATTCAAAATAACGATCAAACTCAAACATGAATAAAATCGAATCGCTACAACCATTTCCATGCTAATTATTATATAAGTACCAGATCTCACACAACCCTATAATTGTATAACACCACTTGCCACATGCTTTGTAATTGGGTTGTCAATAGTAGCGGGACTGTTATAATAAAACATTTATAATTGACATGTATCAAATTAAATAACCCCTATTGTATGGTGTGTCTGAAATAGTCAGATTTTTACATGTATGATCATCTTATTCATTTTTTTATTTTAGGAAACCTACCCTCAGACCCCACCAATCTGGTTTTCAGACGATGACAACTTGATTGTTACAGCAGCAATTGAAAAGCTTACCAATACAACAACAAACAAAAACAATGTGAGTACAAGTTGGAATCCTATTGAGATTATGTTACACAATCTTTTGCCATTATTGTTCTATTTTTTTGTTAGCTCACCTGAGCACAACGTGCTCAAGGGGAGCTTTTGTGATACCGCTTCGTCCGTCGTTCGTCGTCCGTCGTCAACATTTACCTTGTGAACACACTAGAGACCACATTTATAGCCCAATCTTCACCAAACTTGGTCAGAATGTTTGTCTACATGAAATCTTGGATGAGTTCGTAACTGGGTCACCTGGGGTTAAAAAGTAGGTCACGAGGTCAAATTTTAGGAAAAACTTGTGAACACACTAGAGGCCACATTTATAGCCCAATCTTCACCAAACCTGGTCAGAATGTTTGTCTGCATGAAATCTTGGATGAGTTCATAACTGGGTCACGTGGGGTCAAAAAGTAGGTCACTAGGTCAAATCTTAGAAAAAGCTTGTGAACACACTAGAGGCCACATTTATAGCCCAATCTTCACCAAACCTGGTCAGAATGTTTGTCTGCATGAAATCTTGGATGAGTTTGTAACTGGGTCACGTGGGGTCAAAAAGTAGGTCACTAGGTCAAATCTTCGAAAAAGCTTGTGAACACACTAGAGGCCACATTTATAGCCCAATCTTCACCAAACCTGGTCAGAATGTTTGTCTGCATGAAATCTTGGATGAGTTCGTAACTGGGTCACGTGGGGTCAAAAAGTAGGTCACTAGGTCAAATCTTAGAAAAAGCTTGTGAACACACTAGAGGCCACATTTATAGCCCAATCTTCACCAAACCTGGTCAGAATGTTTGTCTGCATGAAATCTTGGATGAGTTCGTAACTGGGTCACGTGGGGTCAAAAAGTAGGTCACTAGGTCAAATCTTAGAAAAAGCTTGTGAACACACTAGAGGCCACATTTATAGCCCAATCTTCACCAAACCTGGTCAGAATGTTTGTCTGCATGAAATCTTGGATGAGTTCGTAACTGGGTCACGTGGGGTCAAAAAGTAGGTCACTAGGTCAAATCTTAGAAAAAGCTTGTGAACACACTAGAGGCCACATTTATAGCCCAATCTTCACCAAACCTGGTCAGAATGTTTGTCTGCATGAAATCTTGGATGAGTTCGTAACTGGGTCACGTGGGGTCAAAAAGTAGGTCACTAGGTCAAATCTTAGAAAAAGCTTGTGAACACACTAGAGGCCACATTTATAGCCCAATCTTCACCAAACCTGGTCAGAATGTTTGTCTGCATGAAATCTTGGATGAGTTCGTAACTGGGTCACGTGGGGTCAAAAAGTAGGTCACTAGGTCAAATCTTCGAAAAAGCTTGTGAACACACTAGAGGCCACATTTATGGCCCAATCTTCACCAAACCTGGTCAGAATGTATTTCTACATGAAATCTTGGATGAGTTCGTTATTGGGTCTCGTGGGGTCATAAAGTAGGTCACTAGGTTAAATTTTAGAAAAAGCTTGTGAAAACACTTAAGAGGCTACATTGATGGCCCAGTCTTCACCAAACTTGACCATCATGTTTGCCAGTATGAAATCTTACTTATGTTTTGAAGTGAGTTATGTGGATTCAGTAGGTTACTTGGTAAAATTCTAGAAAATGTTATCAACCCAGTGGCCACACTAATGGTCCAATCTTCACCAAAGATTTCTAAAGTAAATAACTCTTAATTACTTAATGCCAGATTTGAGCCTACGTAAAGCCTGTGTCATCAGGTGAGCGATTAAGGGCTATCATGGCCCTCTTGTTTGTTAAGTGTTTTTATACCCCTAGATACAAAAATATATAGGGGCTTTTTTTGAGTCTGTAGGATTCTGTCAGTAGATGTAATTTGTCTGTGCCATTTCTTGGCCACATTGAGCCAGATTTTCAGATTACAATACTTGTAGGAACTAATCCAAGTTTGCTGGCATGTCATTATAGACGTACATTTGAATGAGTTATTACCCAATGTAATATATATTGGAATATGCTTTTGTTAGCACCATTTCTCAGCTACTGTTGGTCAGATTGTTATTTATAATAATCAAATCTAGTTGTAAGTAACATTTACACATCATGTTGGCTTCAATTTTTAGGCCACCTGAGCTTAAGCTCAGAGTAAGCTATTGTGATCGCCTGGCGTCCCGCGCCTGTCATCATTTTCCAATAACATCATTCAACCGCAGCAAAACTTTCTAAGAAGCTTAAGCAGGCAGAAGGACTGAAAAGTTAATTTTGATTCATCAAAAAACTTGGCCACCAGGGGCATGGCCATTTTCCATATGGAAACCGTATGGAAATATTAGTGCATTTTTCACAATAAAGGAGGCAGTTTAAGGACACTTTTACCGAACAAACAATTATGCAGCCAAAATATCAGGTGAGGCTAACATTTTGGCCCCGTGGCATTTGTTCAATGAATTGAAATTTGTACCCGCATGTTTCGTAATACTCCATGAAAGTGACAATATGCATTTAATAATTTTAAAATAATAATGATTAATCATATACAGAAACCTTCCTTCACCAAAACTTGGTCATTTACTGTTATAGAAATCAGTTCTTTTTAGTTTTAATCTTTCAGTTATAATTAAATTATGAATGCCTTGATTTCTGTTACTGATATATAAATGTATATAAGGATTAAAATTTTTATTTTTTATTTTTACTATTGTTTCTTCTGGCAGATTCTTCAGCAGATCAGGACATTAATTACAGAACTCTGTACATTGGGCAATGTGGAGCTACCAGATGAAATGTTGATCTTGGAGGAGAAGCTTGATGAGAGGGTAGGAAGACTACAGGTGGTTGCTTAGCAGATTACCAGATATTGCTGATAGATTTATTGTTTTGTATGATCAATGTCCATAAATAAACAGACACCTAAATATACATTATTTTTATTAAAACATTCAGTTGCAGGACTGAAAAATTACCGAAGAAAAATGCCAGCTTGATACCAATTTATTCAATACTCTAATGCACATAATAGAGAACCAACTTCTTTGGGCTGTAGATAGAGTGTTGATCAGTGTATCAGGACATTTAGCTCTGCATTTGGAGTGTTGATACACTCCTATGGTGGTATCAGGTCTGGTAGTCACTAGATAAAACGTGTTGATAGAATCCTATTGTGCTATCAGGTCGGGAAGTCACTAGATGAAGTGTTGATAAAATCCAATGGTGGTATCAGGTCAGATGGTCAGTGCATGTAAGATGTTTATACAATCCCAAGGTGGTACCAGGTCAGGTAGTCAGTGCATGTAAGATGTTTATACAATCCCAAGGTAGTACCAGGTCAGTTAGTCAGTGCATGTAAGATGTTTATACAATCCCAAGGTGGTACCAGGTCAGGTGGTCAGTGCATATAAGATGTTCATACAATCCCAAGGTGGTACCAGGTCAGGTAGTCAGTGCATATAAGATGTTCATAAAATCCCATGGTGGTATCAGGTCAAGATGTCAGTGCATATAAGATGTTCATACAATCCCATGGCGGTATCAGGTCAGGAAGTCTGTGCATATAAGATGTTCATACAATCCCATGGTGGTATCAGGTCAGGATGTCAGTGCATATAAGCTGTTCATACAATCCCATGGTGGTATCAGGCCAGGAAGTGAGTGCATATAAGATGTTCATACAATCCCAAGGCGGTATCAAATCAGGAAGTCGGTGCATATAAGATGTTCATACAATCCCATGGTGGTACTAGGTCAGGAAGTTGATGGATATAAGATGTTCATACAATCCCATGGTGGTACTAGGTCAGGAAGTTGGTGGATATAAGATGTTCATACAATCCCATGGTGGTTCTAGGTCAGGAAGTTGGTGGATATAAGATGTTCATACAATCCCATGGTGGTACTAGGTCAGGAAGTTGGTGGATATAAGATGTTCATACAATCCCATGGTGGTATCAGGTCATGTGGTCAGTGCATGTAAGATGTTCATACAATCCCATGGTGGTATCAGGCCAGGAAGTCAGTGTATATAAGATGTTCATACAATCCCAAGGCGGTACCAAATCAGGAAGTCGGTGCATATAAGATGTTCATACAATCCCATGGTGGTACTAGGTCAGGAAGTTGGTGGATATAAGATGTTCATACAATCCCATGGTGGTATGAGGTCAGGTGGTCAGTGCATGTAAGATGTTTATACAATCCCATGGTGGTATGAGGTACCAGGTCAGGTAGTCAGTGCATGTAGAGAGTTAGTGCAATCCCATGGCAGTTTAGATTAGGTGTAGTGTTGATATCATCTCCTCTTGGTATCAGGTCTGTTGATGTGGTTGTTGGAACAAGTTAAGGTCATAAATAAAATTATGAAGTGTAGTTATCAAATATAGTAAATTCTGTGTGTATTCTTGTTATTTATGTGAACATATATTGTATACAGGGCATGCTGTCAGCAGGTAGCTCAGATGATGAGGATGCAGATGAGTTTCATTATGACATGGAGGAGGACACATCAAGGTAAGCACAGGTGCCTGAGGTTTAGAATGGCTCCCTGAGTCATAACATACCCATGACTGAAAAGATGCCACTTTTCAATCTTTATAAGTTCAATATTCATTGAAAAAGTAGAGCTATTCTACTCACTTGTATCTGAGTTGTGGTACTGCTCACGTTTAAGTTTGCATGTAAGCACTTTCAAGCCTGTATCTAAATTACCAGTGCAGTGATGCCTTGTAGCTCCTTTTGATCAAACCTACCAAAGAAATTAAATGGTTGATGTTAGGGTTTGGATTTGTGAGAAATAAGGACCTGGCTCGACTTTTAAGTTTGGTGCATATGCATTTCAGTTAAAGATTTGGAAGCTAGTACTATCAATTTCACCAGATACTATCATTCACTTGAATACTCAAGCATGCTGTTCTGAAACAGCCCTTGTTAATAAATATTGTTTCCTATAAAACAAATGATATTGTTAGTAAGATTATATAGATTCCTAGGTGTGGCAGGTTGTGTTTTTGATCCCAGCCACGATATGTATGTGGTTTGTCAGGACAAATATGCAAATGTTAATTATGCTATCATGTTATCTTTTATCAGCTTTTTTTACTGACAACCCATTTATAAATGTTACATTTATCATTTCGCATTTGGATTTATCATTTCATCAACAGTATCTCAGTTACATTATTCTGACAACCAGTTTTGGATTTACCCTTAACTTTTGCTTGAGCGTTAGCAAGGTAGCTATACCACTACCATTTTTAACGACTTTGTTATGTCAAGGCCCAGGATCGAACCAGGAGCCTCCCATACCTGGATGCTCTACACAACTTTCTGATTTGTGTGATAAGATGTAAACTTTCATTTACATTCATTTGAAAATATCAAAACAAAACACAATAACTTAAAGTACAATTTATCCAAATATATCAATTCACATAAAAGAAAACACAATTATTCTATTCGTAATTTAGTTATTCCTAACTTTACCTATATGTTTATAAGCAGTGATCAGAAGGCCAAGGCCGACCTGGATGGCATTGACACAGCTGACCTGGCAGTACTGGAGAGGTTAAAACAGACACAGCGAGATGACTATCTTAAGGTGGGTCCCAAACTATGGACATCTCTGCAATGAAGTATAAACATCAAATAAGGAACCTTAATAATCATAGTAATGATGTGCCTTAATCGAAAGAATCTGTCATATGTTCTCATTGTACATTTGGATGATTTATTGCTAAAACAGCAGTGCATTACTTTTAATTATAATGTGGTTGCATGGTTCTATGTTTACCATCTTAGGCTAAGACTTATGCTTGACCAATTCTTGTGCACCACCTACACTCTGCTTCGAGTTAATAACAACTGTACCTGCTAAGTACAAATTGATTAGGCTTACACAAATGGTGTAGATGTAGATTAGCCAGATGTCTTACCCATATCTGCACTATTTGCTGCAATGTATATCAATATGTATTGTTGTGTATGCACGAAGTTGTAAGTAAATGACTTAGTTAGGATGAAGTATTAAAATGGTAATATAAGAACCTACCTCAACATTGACGAACTTAACTAATACCTACACTGAAAAGTAATGTATTGTGTTGTACTGTATGTATGTATGTAGCTGCTGGGTTCAGTAACTATAAGCCATCCTTACCATAACAGGGTTCTGTGTCTGGGTCAGTTCAGGCCACTGATCGTCTCATGAAGGAGCTGAGAGAGATCTACAAGTCCGAGTCATATAAAAAAGGTTGGTTCTGTTTTCTCTGTCAAACTTAAAAAAAAAAAGAATTTTTAAGTAATACTATAATTATGCAAAATAAAATATTTGTTACTGTGAACTCTTTGTCATGTGATAAAGTTCTTTGATCAATATTACATTTTTTTCCACATCACTTTTTATTGACTCAGGCATGACTAGTGGTTGTTCAGTCAATAAGTTTATAAGTATAAATGCTATACTATATTATAATTCTGTTCACACAGCTCAAACACTTTCTTTACATAAATATTCCTCATAATTAGTTGTTTGTCCATTAAGTACATTGATATGTATGTTATTTGTTGATAACAGTAATCATATGGTAATCATTTGCTCAAGATGATTTACATTGTAGATGTTATCAGCTTGTTATTTATTTAATTTCAGACTTCATCTGTTTATATGCACAAGGCACCTGTAAACTTGGTCATGGGATTGTGATATCTATAAATAATGATAACTTATAAACCACAGATACAATGTGTCACAATATCATTGTTTGTCAAAAGTTTCAGTCACAAATTGAAATAAAATTCTTTGTTATTTATGTTTCCATTTTTATCAGCTGTACAGATCTGTTTTATGAACTATAAAATTAAGACAGATTTAGGGTGCTGATGTAAATGTTAGCACATGATGATCATGTGATCAATGTTGTTTTTTTCAGGTGTTTTTACTGTTGAACTAGTCAATGACTGTTTATATGAGTGGCATATAAGATTAAAAAAGTGAGTATGTCATGGTAATTTTTTTAATTTTTTTTTGACATATTGTGGTAGTAATCTCTCAAATTGCAGCCTCTAGACTTGATCTGAGTAATGCATCACTAGTTTCAAACTTAAATTAATTTGTGCAGCCATAATTGTGAAAACATAAGTTAAAGCTGTAAATCTATATGATTTTGTAATAACACTGTTCTATTAGGGATGCCTGTGGCAGGGCAGTTAGAATGAAGGACTTGTTATTCCTCGGTTTCTCATCAGTTGGGTTCAAGTTTTTTTCACATTAAGAACTTAAGTGTGAGGTGGTTTTCCAACTAACCTGTGGTGTGTTGGCCAGTTGTAGCAAGATGTTTGCTTGTTTTTTTTTTATTGATGATGGCTGGACATCCCCAGTATGACTGTTATTTTGTTTGATAGATAAATAAAAATTCAAACCAAACCATCTATGCATACAGTAAATGAATTCCCTTAACTGCTATCATGATACGTTTTACCATTATTTACTTATTTTGTTAAGAAGCAACATGAACTGTAAGGATTTAACATTATGGTGCCTTTATTGTAACCTAACAATAAAATCCTTACTCTGCCTGCTTAGCCTCCCACTGTGTGGTTTGAGTCATGTCTGAGGCAATAGAGGTGCGTCAGATGGATCTACCCAGACATTTTTACTGGGGTCTTCCTCCACCAAAACTTCTTGATGTTGCTATAATGACCATAATTAGTCACTGCGATGTATCTCAAAAAACAACAACAAAAAAAGATCCTTACTTTTAGCCTGCTTAAGCCAAATTGACTAAGTAAAGGCAGATAGTGTAGATACTGATGCTGGGAGCTGTCCTATCAGTACACTATGTACTGCTATCTCTTTCACTGTCATGTAACCTTTGCATATAAGTGTGTGTGTATAACTCTGAATAGTAAGGCTGGTGACAAAAACAGAAGGCTAAGGATGAATTGTTTTGCTTCTATTGCAGGGTTGATCCTGACAGTCCCTTGTACACAGACTTACAGACCTTCAAAGAAAAAGAAAATAAAGACCACATCTTATTTAATTGTTCATTCAAAGTAGGTATACTTTACTTTATGACAGATTTATTTGCAGATTGACTTTGTAGATTTAAGTCATTATGGATACTTTACTTTTAAATATACACAAACCAATGGATATATCAAAAGTTTTTCTAATAAAACTATCACAGTTTATTTTTGTATTCATTATGACAGCTTAAACTTCTTTTTTTCAGTTTTAGTTTTTGTCTTAGTTGTAGAACTCCATACTAGTTTGCGATCCTAATGGAAAAATGACAATGAGTTAGTTATGCTCGTTTTGCTTCAAATTTAAAAATTATATTAATTTATTACAAATTTGTTCATCATTCAGTAACACAAAACAACGAAGTTTTTACTACAACAGTATTACTAAAGCAAAAAGAAATTTTCTTACATTCCTTCCAAACAATTTGAAATTGATAAGAAGTACAATTCTAATATTCATTGTTTATGTAAATCAAGCATTTTTACTTTCAAAAAGACATAGACCAAAATTAACTTCAATGATTAAGCAACAAATATTTTACGTGTTTCTACATTTTTTTATTAATTCAAATCGCATTATTACTTGAAATTTGCATTATCATTATGCTTCTTTGTTTATACTTTTTGACAAATCAATATTATGACAAGAAAAAGAAATATAAAAAAGCAATACTATTTGCTGCCACTGATCAGATTCTAATGATGGTCCCATTGTCTGCTAAGGATTGGTATTCATGCAATTCAGTGCAATGAGCCGAATTTTGATCTCTTTGTTTTATTCGCTTTTGACCTAGCATTTTTTTATATATACATTTGGACAACTTTAGCTAGAACCTGATCCCTTCTTTTGCTCTGCCTGTCATTTTCTACTGCCAGACTTTACATAATTGAGATTTGACTTTAGGTTTATTATCATTTTTTAAAGAAAACTTGTTTATGAGATCTCTTAGTAAAATATTGCTGTCATACCATACATAATCAACTGTTTTATTATACTTTTTTATCTTTTTTTAACAATTGTGAAGTTTCTTTGTCAGAATGTATGTGAATCATAGTTGACTAGCAGGTGTCATAATGTGTTTTGTACTTTATAAACATTTACTGTTGGCAGAGAAACTTCGTGCTAGCTAGGGGTGGATCCGTAGTTAAACAGACATGTGCTCTGGGGTTACTTCTTTTTGATGTTCTGTTTTGTCTGTTCCAGGAAAACTTTCCATTTGAACCTCCATTTATTCGCGTGATTACACCTGTGTTACAAGGAGGATATGTTCTTGGGGGAGGTGCTATATGTATGGAATTGTTAACAAAGCAGGTATGTACTATATGTATGGAATTGTTAACAAAGCAGGTATGTGCTATATGTATGGAATTTTTAGCAAAGCGGGTATATGCTATATGTATAGAAATGTTAAATGAGCAGCTATGTGCTATATGTATGGAATTGTTAAGAAAGTTGGTTTATGCTGTATGTATGGAATTGTTTACAAAGCCGGTATGTGCTATATGTATGGATTGTTAACAAAGCGGGTTTGTGCTATATGTATGGAATTGTTAACAACGTGGGTTTTTGCTGTATGTATGGAATTGTTTACAAAACAGGTATGTGATATATATATAGAGTTGTTAATAAAGCAGGTATGTGATTTGTTTAGTGATGTTAACATAGCAAGTATCTGCTATATATGTATAGAGTCATTAACAAAGCTGGTATGTGCTGTATGTATGGAGTCATTAGCAAAGCTGGTATGTGCTATATGTATGGAGTCATTAGCAAAGCTGGTATGTGCTATATGTATGGAGTCATTAGCAAAGCTGGTATGTGCTTTATGTATGGAGTCATTAGCAAAGCTGGTATGTGCTATATGTATGGAGTCATTAGCAAAGCTGGTATGTGCTATATGTATGGAATCATTAGCAAAGCTGGTTTGCGCTATTTGTATGAAGTTTTTAACAGAGCATGTTGGCTAGACGTTATCAGTTGTAATGTTAATTGCTGTTATACCCTGTTGTATGTTGTTGAACTAAAGAAGGCCATGCACTAAAGAACTTTACTGTTGTCATTTTAAAAGATTGATGATTTTATTGCAACAAAAATAACTGATTAAGTCCATCATGTCCTGGGTTAGCCTTTTCTTCAACAGTTACTGCCTTTCATTGACCATTTTCTTTTGTTTTTGTCTGACCTCATGCCGAAAGCTCTCATAACAGCCAAGATAGTTTTTTTGCTTAATTTTGATTCTTATTTTACTGTTTTACTCTGTTCTCAGTGGAATATAGTATTGAGAAGCTACAGTCAGTTAAATGTTTTTCTACAATATGACATTTCAGGGTTGGAGCAGTGCCTACAGTATGGAGTCGGTTATATACCAGATCGCGGCCACACTGGTTAAAGGCAAGGCAAGGATTCAGTTTGGAGCATCAAAGGTTGTTGTATTACTGTTTATATTTATATTTAAATTTAAATAAATCCATTCAGTTTCCCAAACATTTTGATCGATCTCAGCATTTCTACTATCACAAAGGCATGAAAGTCCTCATTTTTTTCTACATTTTATCTTGTAAAGCTAAAAAAAAGCTCAATAGTTTTACATAAAAGTTTTGAAATAATATGCTTATATAATGTTGAAAATGAATAAATATTAGTCACGCTTAAATAAACAGCTCTAGGTGTAAAGGTAATTGTGGTTAATTGATAGGTTAATACCTATTGTTTAAAATATGACATCAAACTAAAGCATCGTTAATTCAAGTTACTGACAACTGCAAATTATTTGGTACCCCACTTAATACTTAATGGGTCTTCCTTTCTGGAGGCTTCACTGGTCTCAGGAAGGGCCAAGGGAATTAGGAGTCTTCAATGAAAACCTGCTGATCGATGGAGTAATCAATGCAGTTAACCCATGAATTGCAAGTGTAATGCCCAGAATACACATTAGTTGGTTTATTTTCCTCCCCACTGTAATTTTCAAGCATGAAAGCAATTTTCACGTTTCTTGAGTTTGAAGGAAGAAACACTAAAGAAGGCCATTTTTAATACCTTTAATAATCTTTGTTAAAAAGTTATGTTATTAATTAACCTTTTTTTGTCTTGATGTTTTATTGAAAGATGTTCCTTTTCTTCATTTCAGAATCAGTATAGTTTAGTTCGAGCTCAGCACTCTTTCAAATCTTTAGTGCAAATTCATGAGAAAAATGGTAAGTTATAAATTATAAATTATAAACATTGTTTTTTTTTTTCAATATACACTAAAAACAGTTTGAAACAAAAGTGTCACTGACTTGTAGCTCCTTTAACTTCTGAGCCCTTTGCTGAGGGGGTTAAAGTCCTGGTTGGCAGAAAAATAGTCTGTGGAGGTCTTTCAGCTGACATCCATTGCACTTGTGGTTCCAGCAAGAATAGGGTCTTCACCACATTTGTGTCGCAGCATTATACTAAAAACAACACCATACTTTTAAAAATACAATCTGGTTTTGCTTCTTAAAAAAAAAAAAAGCCACATAATGAGGGAATTTAAGAAAACAATTATATAGTCCAAGCCAATATATATATTTATGGTGTATCGAATCTTGCATGTTATAGGGATAATGCCATGTGTACTCTCTGTACTGGAAGATGCCACAACAACACTGCATCAAGAAGTAATTTGTAGGCGGATTAATTGGTGTTGTAGCTGCAAGAATAATTGATGTTTTTCTATTCATAACCTTGTCAATGTAAATGATGGTTATTGTTGATGTTATTGCAAAGTAAAATGATGTACAAATGAAACATATGCTAAGTTCACATTATTTCAGTACAGAAGATGACATTAGCATTTTTTAATGAATGGCTTTGATGAGGGAATAGACCTTATATATATTAGAGGTGGTAGTTACAGCAGATGTATGCTGGAAAACATGTAGCAATATATTTTCATTATTAAAGTAAGGCTATGTGCCTGTTGAAATTCCCTAGCATAGAGATAGTGGAATTGGTAAAAAAGTGAAACTGTGAGAATACAGGTTCAAGTAAGAATAATCAAACTTTAGCGCACCGTAATTTAATTACGGTTATTAAATTTGCAATAGTTTTGTAACATTTTCTTAATATTTAATAAGAAAAAAAGTACAATTTTATCTAGGATTTGGGTTTACATTCAGGAAATATAATAATAATTATTTCTGGCCTGTTGTCTGTCCTTTCTTTGTAAACTTGTCGACATTATCTGGAATATTGTTTGCAAAAAAAGAAAAAGAATCCTTAGAGTTAAGATTACAGGTACAGAAGTACAGGTTTTAATTAATAACTTAGGTCTGCTTCATTAGTCATTATATCATCATATTCAGCTTTTGACACCCTTTTATGTCTTTCTATTGCGTGATGCTACTGTGACTGTTTCAGCCTTTGATTTTTTTCTAGGGTTGTCAACGAGTACTAAAATCCATACTTGAGTATTTTCCAATGGAGTATTCAGTCATTTTCTGTATCTAAGTGTAATTTTCATTCCATGTTAACTAGTTTTTTATCAGCAATTTGTCTTTTTATGAAATTTGTTTATATTCCTTGTATCAGGCAAATAAGTTTTATTCGTGTTGAATAAATTTAAACTTTAAGGTCCTAAGACACCAACTTGCTATCTTTTTATATTATAACTAGGGATGTTAACGAATATTCGAATATTCGAATATCAAGTCGCTATTCGAATAGAGATTTTGGGATTCGAATATTTTATAATTTTTATTCCGCTTTTGTTAATTTCGAAGGAACATTGAAAAGACATTTCTTTAGTTGATCGTAGTGTCCCCAGCGTCTTAAGACGCTAGCGATATTTAATCGCGTTCGCTCTAAGATAGAGGGGGTGGGTCATGTCTCCTGATAACCAATCGCCATCTGGTTAACAGCATGAAATCACCTTACCGTGCACAGCTCCTTCTCTGCCCCCTCTCCCACTTAGACCCAGTCACATCAACCACATCACCATACAGCCGTGGAAACAGTTGCCAACGTACAATAAACACACATGTCAGTTCAATGCTGCGGCAATAAGCTACAGCAATTACGTAACACTGACTCTACCCAGCTTCGGTCGGGATAGTGTGTAATAAATACATTATATAAGGCTATACTTATTAATAACAGTCCACCAGAAGCTGAAAACGTCTTTTATTTTTTGGAAAGCACAACTAGATCACTGTCAAACAAACTTTAATTGCAAACACTTTCTGTTTTTTGTCACTCTACTTCATATTATTGTTATTTTATTCCTATATAATACCGCGACATCTGTTATTTTTTGTCACCGCGATTTTCTGTTTTTTGTTTTTGCTTCGTTCTCTCCGAATAACAAAAATGTAAATCTACATACTTTTTAATTGTACGTCATAGGTTTACTTAACACACTTACAACTCACGAGCTTACAATTGTAATTATTCTATAATATCCTATATCCAATCATAATTAAACATCAATCCGACCACCAACCAATCAAGACCATTAATTGGCTGTACACTTGAGTGATTTTCTTTCATAAAACCTTCGTGGTTTTGCCTAATTGTCTTACAGTCGATCCAGTATCACCCGCATTTTGTCCTTTAGAAAATGCCGCCTTTAATCATTAATGTATTTTATAAGATAAGTTCACAAAACATAATTGACTGTTTGTTGTTATACATTGTTTGCGGCTAGTAGAGTAAAATATTAAAATTGTAAGCTATTTTGCATGTGTTGTACAGTTTCATCTAATAAAATTATGATATGGTTTTATTAAATCGATAAGTAGCCCCTTAAATACGTCATATGTTTATACAAATAAGTAATTAATTTCACAAAATGCCTTTAAATTGTAAAGGTTATTACACGAAGTACAACACGTAACAAAAAGACACCCAAGTTTAAGGTGACTAATTAATAATGTATATATTATACGGGACTTTGCAGGTCATCTTAACATTGATTGGTTACTTTATAGTTTTTATAAGAGTTTCAATAATAATAATAATAATAATAATAATAATAATTGTTAAGTAGCAATGACATTATTTACGCATTTACTGGCATTCTTCACTGACAGTATTTTCTTGCAAACTACCACTGACCAAGTAAAGAAACGCCCCGTCTGGTCCTTCACTATAAACAGGATAATGGCGGATTCATAATATTTCCTTTTTTATTTCAAAAATAAGAAATCGTCGTTTTAAAATTAAATGCTTTGATAAAATCATAAATCTACCGCCGCTTCTGCATTAAGTAAGGCTAGCAATGTAAATCGTGGTCAGAAATAAACATTTTACAATGAATAAACACATTGAATGTAATGGAAAATTACCGTGTTATATGCCACTTTGATATAAATTCGTTCCGAATATTCGAATATGATTCGAATACACGTTCCGAATATTCGAATATCGATTTGGGATTCGATTTACATCCCTAATTATAACATATATTCATTTGCTTAAACTGATGATCCAAGAACAAGATCAAAAATGTTTTAATTATCATAAAAAAAATTTATGATCAGCTATTTCTGTCAATCGCTCGGCTACTTCCACCTCCATTTTTCTTGATGACATAAAACTTACCCTTATAGGCATTATTTCAATCAGCAAAGAGAGCATTGCTAAAAAAGAACAATACCATTTACTCTTAAGTGCTAAAATTGACTACAATTTACTTAAAATTGCTTAAGAATGATTCATTGGTTTGTCTTAAATGCACAGTTGTGTTAATGAAGGCAGTGTGCGAGTGTACACGAAAGTAAAATGAACTTAACCAAAATGTGTGAAGGTGGTAGTGTCAAATCAATGATTTGGTTGTAAAACTGTGCAGTTGAAAAGTAAGCAGTTCCAAATGTTTTTCAGGTGACAGTTTCTCACAGAGAAAACCGGATCTGAGCATGATTTAAAGCAGCAAACTTAATAAATAAAACAGCGTTGTGCTGCCTTTATTAAAACTAAATAATTTAGTACATCCTCTTATTATTGTTGAAGAAAAAAATGTATCATTTTTAGCTCACCTGAGCACAACGTTCTCAAGGTGAGCGTTTCTGATACCCCTTCGTCTGTTGTGCGATGTCAACATATAAACTTGTGAACACACTATAAGCAGTTTTTATCCAATCTTCATCAAACTTGATCAGAATGTTTGTCTGTATGAAATCTTGGATGAGTTCATTATTGGGTCACCTTGGGTCAAAAAACTAGGACAAAAGGTTAAATTTTAGAAAAACCTTGCGAAAATACTTAGAGATCACATTGATGGCCGAATATTCATCAAGACCACATTGATGGCTCAAACTTCACCAAACTTGGTCAGAATGTTTGCCAGTATGAAATCTTACATTTTGTAGTGGGTCATGTGGATTCAGTAGGAGTCAGTAGGCTACTAAATAAAATTCTAGAAAATGTTATCAGCCCAGTGGCCACACTAATGGTCCAATCTTCACCAAAGATTTCTGAAGTAAATAACTCTTAATGAGTAAGTTCCTCAGATAGCTATTTTGCCGTTAATATTTGCGTAATTTTTTTTTAAATCATAAAACATGCTTAGAAATTGATAGGTCAATATATCCAGCTCTATTTAAATCTATTGTACAAATTATAACAAATATGAAATTAAATGTTCCTTACCACTTCTTTGCAATGGCCAATCAAAAAAATCCTTTTATTATAAAATCAGCATGCCAACTAGATGAGACAGTTCTTTATAGCCGAGCTATGATCGCTCTCTTTATTACACCTAGATCTTCATACAATTATAACCTTGAGTTTTAATCTGCTAACGTTGTTGCCAATAACTTTTTTGTGTCAGACTCATCTTCAGAAGCTTGTATCGCTTCCCTGCTCATCAGATGTTAGCCTTTTTGCATAAATAATAGTTCTGTCCTGTCAACTGTGGAGTGTATCCATCAATGCCCATGCTTGACTGTACAGGAAAAAAAAAAAGAGAAAAAAAGCAGCAAATATCTCAGTACTGTAATGTCTGATTGACATGACATTGCAAGCGGCCTGTAAATGATGATAAAATAGTACTTCACTTCAGGTGTACACTAGCGGGTACCCATTGAGATTAAGATTAATTATTAATTGGTTTTAATTGTAAAATATACACTTGGGAGTAATAATTTTATCAGGGAATTAGTGGGAAACAGATCATAATTATTTACTTATTTATGAGGTAAAATAAGATTTATGATGGTGTCCTAATACCTTTAATTATAGGAATAATTTGACATGCAAAAGTGTGTTCCTGACTTTGATATCTGTTCACCTACGTTGCAACATTACAGTCTGGTGACATAGCAAAGTATGCAACATTCTGTTCAGAAAATATGTATATAAATAGATAAATGGTTTTAAATATGCAAAAAGTGTGAAAATAAATCAAATACATATTGTCAAAAAATTTGTATTAAGTGCATCTGGGGCAAAAAAAGAAATATTTATTTAGGATATATGTTAAATTTTGGCATAAATTAACTATATCGTTGTCATTTTACATTAACTTCCTCCGCTATGAAACAAAAGAGAGTTGGTGTTTCATTCCAAACTAATGTGTGAACCATTCTTAGATCAACAAACATTGAGTTGTGATTGTTGGCTTTGGTTAAGTCAAAAAAATTAGGAAACCAGTTGAAAGCTCTTATTTTAGTGGTTCAGGTTGGAGTAGCTGTAATCAAAATGGCACTGGGGTTGTAGTAGTCGAAGAAAAAAACCCACAAATAACTTTATTTTTGTTTATAAATAGTTACAGAAAGTCAAGTTTCTTTTATTACTAAACAAGTAGAATGTAAAGCATGTTAATTATAAGTTAATATTGACCCACATGATGTACATTTCATGGACTTTTAGTTTAAAAACGCTGTTGAAATGATTCCAGGCAATTAACTCAAATGACTGCATTGTTTTCAAGGATAAGATGGATTAGATTAATTTTATGTGTTGTAACAATAAACAGTTGCCATACATATTGTTCAGTGTTGTGACCAGTGTGTGGCTTATTAGCTATGATTTGTGGGTGGTGCTGAGACATGCCAGCCACTATGTAAATAACATGTCACAAGTTGTAAATGAGAATGGCGGGTATTAGGTTGACCAGGACTTATTAGTGAAGTGGTGACTAGACCTAAGGTTTATAAATTGACAGACAATGGGGGGCCAGCTGGGACAGGCTTTTGAATAGCCACAATCGATAAGGCCAGCAGGTGTTAGGGAGGAACATGATCATGTGACTGGCCGTAGTTGGCTGGTGTCCAATTTAATGAGAAGGCTGATTTTTTTTTAAAAAAAAACATCAGTTTATTTTTGGTCAATTTAAATATATTTTAGCATTTTTACTGAGTACTTGGATAGTGATTTTATTACTTGATAATAATCTTCTGGTTTAAGAATTAAGTAATCATTGAGTGACATCCATAATTTTTAGCTGACCTGAGCATAAAGTGCTAAAGGTGAGCGTTTCTGATACTCTGTTGTCCGTTGTGCAGCATCAATAATTTGCTTGCGAACACACTAGAGGCTACAGTTTATCCAATGTTCACCAAACTTGGTCAGAATGTTTGTCTGCTAGGTATCTTGAATGAGTTTGTAATTGGGTCAAAAACTAAAACTCTAGGTCAAATCTTAGAAAAAGCTTGTGAACACACTAGAGACCACTTTATAGCCCAATCTTCACCAAACACCAAACTTGGTCAGAATGTTTGACTGCATGAAATCTTGGATGAGTATACTATTGGGTCACATGGGGTCAAAAAGTATGTCACTTGGTTACATTTTAGAAAAACCTTATGAAAACACTTAAAGGCCACGTTGATGGCCCAATCTTCACCAAACTTGGCCAGAATGTTGGCCTGCATGAAATCTTGGATAAGTTCATTACTGGGTCACATGGGGTGAAAAAGTAGGTCACTAGGTCAAATTTTAGAAAAACAATGTGAACACACTTAAAAGCCACATTTATGGCCCAATCTTCACCATACTTGGCCAGAATCTTTGCCAATTTGAAATATAAGATATGTTTTGAACTCGGTCATATAGATTTAGTATTGAAAATGTTATTAGCCGAGTGGCCCTACTAATGGTCCAATCTTTCTAAGATTTCTAAGGTAAATACCTCTTAATTACTTGACACCAGATATGAGCCTACTTAAAGCCCATGTCCTTAGGTGAGCAATTAAGGGCCATCATGGCCCTCTTGTTTCTCTGTTTACAAGGATAACAGCAAAAAGAGTCATAAAGTCCTTATTTCCATTTTGGTCCTTATTTCCATTTGGGTCCTTATGGCAAACTTCCTGAGTAGAACCAGTACTCGAGTATTGACTGCTAGTTATTCTAGTAAGGGCACGCAAAAAGCTTAATCTTTGATATTGTTTACATTTAAAAATGAAAAACAGTCAAATAATAGGATTCTACGATAAAGATTTTGGAAGAGTTAATGTCAAGCTATAATTATCTTTACAGTAAAAAACTAAAGATACATCGAGGTCTAGTTAGCCTATTTACTGGATATTGTGTCGGTTTTTGTTACGTATGGCTCATAGAGAAACAATTAAGGTTCTGTTTCATCTCTCACTTTGTTGTGTAATTATATTTTTCACTGTGTTTCAGGGTGGTTCACACCTCCAAAGGAGGATGGATAGTGGTCGAGGTCCCCACCCTGTTGTTGGAACCTTCACGATGGTCATAATGAACTGTTCCCGTGCAGCCCCCTAGGACTCTGATCAGTCGCCTTATCTCGTCTGATCACACATTGATGCTTCCTTTCTTGATGCCTCGTCATTGTTAGATATTTAATATCACACCATCAGAGTTTTTTTCTTTTACAAACATTGTTCAATCAGTACCAGTACTCAAGACTTGTTTATTTTCAAGTAATTATGATATCAACCGAAAAGGTATTTTTGTTCCTTCCCATAGTTTTGAGTTGTTTGTAAAGGTTTTGAAATCAACATTGGAAGAGGTAAATGTTTGATCTTTGTTGACAAGCTTTGCTGCTGTTATGTTGATGAGAACATGTTTGTGACACTAAAATCAGTTAGGATAAACCGGGACATGTTAACAACACAGGCCTATCTTAAGAGAACTATCAACCCAGGAGACATATACCTGCCTCAAACCTCTGAGGCACAGCTTTGTTTAGTTTGAAAGTGGACAGTAGGTCTACAGGATGATGTATTATGGTCTTCCTCAGTTACAACAGCTGGAAGCTGCAGTTTGAGCTTGACAGAGACTATTATTAAAAATAAAAAACAATTTATTGCAGAATGTAAATTCATTTCAAGTTTAACACCTCACTGTTTCATATCTAGTAACAGCCATGATGAATACACATATATAATTCATGTTGTCCAAATGGGAAGATGCAATGTGTGTCTAAATTTAGCAAAAAGAACGCAACAGGAACTGCCTTCACAAAATTGTCTTACTGTATTTATTATCTCTTCATTTTTCATTTTCTTAGATGCTTTTGTTGAAATGGGCTACTTTCCCATTTGGATTTCATTGTAATGTTTGTTACATCTTAGTTGTAAAATCTTTATTAGAAACTTATTTCCAAGATCATTGGGTTCTTTGTTTTTTGTTTTTTTCTTGGTGCTTTAAGTTGACACTTTTTATCCTGCCTTTATGATGTATTTTAGCAGCTTACCCGCCATATGTCACTGTGTAATCACATTAATTGTGGCATTTTTTCCCCCTTGCACAAATGTTGCAACATGCTCTATATGTCATGTAATCTTTTATAAAAATATACATTACACTTTATTTGGAGATAGATGCAAAAGAAAATCGAAGAAAAGTGGACAATATATCTTCTGACATGTACTTTGTTTTTTCATGTTTCTTGGTTGCTTACATGGCAGTGAAAAAATAACCCACATTGTCATTTTCTCTATTAGTTCTGATAGCTCTTTGTTTTCTCTAAAATCTCTAAAAATATTGTTCCTATTGAAGTACCACCTTATGAAATGACAATTGTAGACATTTAAGACACATTTCCCATGTTGTTTCGCAGATTGTTAGTTATGGTGTTAATATTGTTATTATTCAATTTGGTCTTTTTTTGTTGTTTTATTTGATTTTTATGTTGTTGTTTTCTTGTATGCAATCAATTTCCTTAATTTTTATTTGAATATTCTCTCTTTAAATTCATCATGTAAGAAAGTTATTGTTTAACTGTCATTTTTCATTGCAGTTTGATACACATCTTGGTTGTTGCTGGTTTGGCAGATGTTGTGACCAACAATATAATGGGGATTTGCCTTTATTACTTGATTTTCTTGTTTGATAAAGAAAAGACAGTTTCTATATCTTCGCCCTTTCTTCAAATCCTAGGCAATTTCTAGGCCATTGTGGCCACAGTTCCTAGGCCATTGTGTCCAAGATTTCCTGGGACATTATGTCAAATTGAAAGTTTAGACAATGTGGATAGTTTCATTCTTTTTAAACAACTAAAGTGTATCATATTTAAAAACAGTTATATATAAAAATCTGTTCTTGCTTCCTATCTTGTTAAAAGACATTGTGTCAAGTATTTTAATTGTATCGTTAATGGTGGTGATTTCTGATGAAAAGGAAAACTTAAACTGCAACACAAATTATCTGGACACAATGGTTTTAATCTGCAAGCCCCTTTTGGAATTTGTTTTAAGTTGCTGTGTACATGGTAAGTTCTCTGATTATAAAGATGTAACGTTTCAGTCCCTTATGAAGTTGGTGAGACATCGAGCCCATACAAACCAAAATGAAAACCAAAATGAAAGTTCACAATTTCTGTCAGCCTATTGTATAGCCACATTCTTTTTTGCATTTTCTTTGGCCTACATCTCACATCAGTGGTAAATGGAACTATTAACTTCTCATAACAGTGAACACATGACAGCTTCCATTTTCATGGCAGTTACATGTTTCAACATAGCGTTCGGCTAATCACATAATTGCAATTTGATTGAAAATACAAAGGGAAGCACAGTTGTTCATAAAGGTGTCCACTAACATTATTAGATTATTCCAGTTCACCACATGCCTAAAATTACAAGATAAGTTGTATGTATAAGGTTAGTGACCTAGTAGGTCTTAATAGCTGTTCTAAAACTAATGTACTTTGTCAGCAAACTACCCAATCTCATGTGTTTACTCTCATCATGCCAATGTCAATAACCAATGCTTAGTTATTTGCAAACCATTTCATGCATATGCAAACACATCTATTGGTAAAGACTTGGCAGAAAATGGTGTGGATTCTGATCTGACAGTTTCCAGCGGGAGTTGACTGATCTGGATCTAGGCTATTTGCCTAAGCCTCATCAGTTTGTGCTTAGCAGGCTAAGTTTTAAGTACACTTGTATCAAGAGTTTACTTGCCTTGTCTTCTTTTGTTCTTAAAGTCATCTGTTGGTCTGGGTTTGAAAATATGATAAAAGGTTGATCACTGTGGAGTAAGTGTGGCACATACTTCTTGTAGATTGCAAGTCATAATGATGTCAAGAGATCAATGCTTGTGTTATTGCTTATAAAACTATTGCTACATTTCTCTTGTTTGAAACAAACTGGGAAGAAGCTCATTTTAAGAGCAAACCGGTTATCTGAACCCAGTTAGACTGTTTTATGAACTATTCCATTTGTCTGGTGTTTTGATTTATTGCATTATGAGTGTAATAGAGGAAGTGTAACAGTATGTCTGGGGAGTGAATGTCAGGACTGCTATGAATAAAGAACAACCTGTTAGTCTACAGATCAACGTGTATTGATCAACCTTTCAACTTACAATTGACACCTAATTGGGTTGTTTGATTTAAATACACTTACAAACATTTATTAATCTTCAAAAAAAAAAAAAAAATTATTTGCTGTTTATATTTAGTAGATCCATACTCAAAGACAAAAAAAAATATGGCACCTGTTATGGTCCTTTTGTAGTTTCACCCTGTTAAGGCCCTTTTATTGAAACCATCCTGTTAATTTCGAACTTAATAGCAGAAAATGTACTAACAAAAGAGTAGGGCACTTTCTGACTGTTTTTGTTTTTATACAATAGGAAGAACAAGATCTGCTTTCTAGCCACAGTTGTCAATCATGTCTCTCCCTCACTCCTTTGATATACAATTTTGAGATCTACTACTGCCACATATCTTGACAAAGCATTGGTGCTCCGACGTAAATAGGAAATACATTGCTATAAGTGTTCATAAAAAGTCTGCAGAAACTGCAGTACATTTCATTGGCTGGCAACCAATGCTCATCTGTTTGTAACTTCAGTGTTTGGAGGGGATATATAGGCAGTGGCTGCTGTTCAATAAGATCCCTTTCTTATTATATAATAAACAGTACAAGTTGAGAATAAAACCCAAAAGTCTTTAGGTTTCCAAGTTGTGTCTAAAGGCAAGTTGATTTGAAGGAATGCATTTTAAAAATGTGTAAGTTTTTTATTCACAGCAGTCCTCATGTGTTGATTTTGTTCTGCCTCCTGAGAGTATAAAAGGCAGTCTTAAATCTAATATCATGTACAAATATCTATTAAAAACTAAGGAAAAATTGTGTGTTGTGTTTAAATTGCCATGTTAAATAGAAGGGTAATGAGTCAAATGAGTACTTGTGTATTAGTAAAATGTAATGAGTAATAGTTGATTTAATTGCCCTAAAAATATCCAGTCTGAGGTATCGCACTTCAATATGTAATCTTATGATTTACCTTACAGAGGAGGGGGTCGGTCCTGGTGGCAGATAAAACTACTCCGAAGCATTTTGAACACACTATTTTCTAAGAACAACTTTCTTTCAGTAAAAAAATGTTGAAAGTTAAATTGTTTCGGCGAAAATTTTGCCTTCAACTGGTTTTGAAAATACTTAACAGTTTGCAAAATATTGTCACTTTGTAAATGTAATTGTTCTATTTAATTTAGTGTTAATGATAATACTAAATGCTCCAGTAAAGACGATTAATATGTTTCTATCATCTGTGCTTTTGTGGATATATTACACACCACAAAAAACATAGTCACAACAATAATGAATCAAAGCGCTATTTCGGCAGTATATGTTTTACCCTTTCAGCGATTAAAGTGTTCAGGTTATGGTCAAAATTATTCAGTGGTAAATTAAATGTACAACATATTGGAAAGCAGGCAAGTCTTCAGGTGCAAAAAACATCTTTTTTAAATATAGATTATACACATTGAGGTATAACCGTATAAGTTACAACACAATCGTTAACATCCGCTTATAGAAACCTTTTATTATTTTATCAAACCTAACAATATTTTTTATATGATTGCATTTTTATGAAAACTAGGTCTAAAATATCCATAAATGCAAACGTACATGACCAAGATACACCAAGTTCAAAATTTACTCCTTTATTTATTTCATCAACACTACACCCATGTGATCTGAATCAAAGTCCCAATTACATAATTATTTTCCAAACGCATTCGTTACTTTAGACTGATATGGCTGGACACAATTGACAAGTCTATTCCCTTTCGACATATATAATTGTTTCTGTACTTGCACTGCATTTTCCCAGGCATCTACTGACTGCTGGTAGTCAAGGTCAATCCTTCGTGCCTTTGAAATTCAGCATTCTTGTAACTCTGGATGATGAAAATTTGATATGAAATATTGTAAGTCATTTTCTTTTTTATTTGAGAATATACATCTCATCAATGATATATGTCCATTTTGTCTAGTTTTTTATGGGCCAATGAAATGCATTAAATAAGTCTCAATTGTGTTAAAAATGTATGACAATTCTTAAAATAGTGTTCCTATTAGAAACTGGGAAAATGATTTAAACTGATTTAGTTTGATTGCATAGTTTTTATATTGTCATATACTTGTACCAGTCCACAGTAGCCGCTATTCTGTCTCTCTAAGCTCCACTCACTATCTTTCTACCCATCTGTCTATCTATATCCATTCAGCTCCCTACTGTTACTCTTACAGTTAATACATACTTTAGCATCAATAAAAGTGTTTGAAACCGCTTTGGATATTAGTTAAACATCTACATAGTGCCATTATAAAATTAATGTAAGAAGTATATAACTTAATATCAGAAGTATGTAACATGGTGTCAGTCACTCTCTACCATCGGCTCATACATTCACCTCTGTTATTGGCTCACTTAATTTCGGGACTACTTTCGATCCACATGACTTTCAAAACTGCCTCGTGGATCACGTCCATGTTTATTTACAGATGCGCATTAATATCACTGTTATTCTTCCAAAAATAGTGCGCTTGAATTAATTAAATATCTTTAATTATTTACTTCAATTTATGTCTTTTTTAGTAGATGTTTATTCATTTTATGTAGAAGTATTATTTTAATTTGAAAATATCCTTAAAATAACACTTTAAAATTTTCCGTCAAAAATCTTGACGTGAGCCCATTGCAGAGGTGTCTGAGAGAGGAACGAACGACAACTCTGCATGGGAGATTGGGTGTCAGTATTGAAGAATATTACACATATTATTTTAAATTACATTTAAGTTCCAGTAAATGAGTACTAGTTTGATGCACAACAATGACAGACATCTGATTAGTACTTTGACTTGAAGTGAACTGAAAATAATTTTGAACTTTAATTTTGGCCTTTACATGTACAAAACATATGCTGCAGCATTACCATTGCATATTGTCTAAAAGTATCAAATATTTCATTTAGAAATGTAACTTTAACTTTTATGGAACTGATTTTAGAAATATTGACAGATAGCAATCTTAAACCCCTCATACAGAACCATTAACAGATATGTAACTCACGTAGGTTAAAGTCAGTACATTACATACATGGTATGGAGTTGAAATAGTATGAATCTGTAATGCCTTATAACCACTCGCAATGCTTCACCATTTCTACGAAACAGACTTGTCCAAGCACCGATGAGACATTATGAAAGACCCGATAAATCAGTAGAGCATCTGCTCCAGGTACAGGAGGTTCCGGGTTCGATCCCAGATCAAAACATACCAAAATCGTTAAAAATGTTAGCGGTATAGCTCCCTTGCTAACATTCAAGCAAATGTAAGGGTAGTTCCACGACTGGTTGGCCCGGTGTCAGGATGTGACTGGGTGTGGTATCATGCCAGGTGTTCATGGCATGCTATATACAGTGAAGGCAGTACTTTATCTGCTGCAAGTGGACACCATCTCCAGATAACTGAAATACTGTTGGTGGGACAATAAAACCAACAAACAAAAACAGGCCAGTCACAAGTTTCTAATGCATTAGAGGGCGCCACGCTTTACCGTGTATGCCAACAAGCAAAATCTGACTTTTGATGACAAAGGGGTGGTTTATCACCCTATAATCCATCATATCCACCTCTTATTAAATGTTCTAAATGCTTAAAATCTCCAACTCCAACATCCATTCAAATGAATGACAACATAAAAGAAGATGAGAAAATATTATTTGATGACATATAAATTTATTTTGCTATTTTGGAACAAAAACGGCACCTTAAATGTTGAGTATTTCAACTTTAGTACTATACATGTATACCTACAATGCTGCACTACACAGTAACTCTGACCTTGCCAATATCGACCTTCCTTACTGATAACGCATTTATACAAATATCAAAACACTTAAATGGGTAAATGAATAGGCAAACACATAACAAAAAACTATCACATTAAAAAGATTTTATTTTCATAAAATTGCACTTAGAAAATTGTCAATCCCAGTCTCTTCCTATCTCTCCCTTGATATACAATTAGGAGAACCACTACTGCCACATAACAAATTCACACATTTTATATACACTAGTCTCTCAAAAGCATAAATTAAATGAGCATTAGTTTTCGCTCAGTGTCCTACATTTTGTTTGAAACAATTTAAAATCATTTTATTTGCATTTACTGTTTAAAGGCAATGTAAGATTGAACTTTTAGTTTTTAAATCACCAGAAATGAAGATGCATACATAATTTTTGACAATTCCAAATCCCTGTTCATGAGTTATTTAATTTACTTTACAACCAATATAAAAGAACATTTAGAAAACAATGCAATTTCGTATATATACATTGCACTTACACAATTACGGTCATATTGGCAACATCCAGCTAATAATTGGTAAAGGAAGACCCCAGACTTGTGTCTGAGTAGAACTACTGGTGCAAGTTAGCTGGAAAACCTCCCCTCATGGAAGTTCTTGACACCAATGGGACTCAAACCTACACTATGTGGGGCTGAGAAGTTTAAGTCAGCAACTCTAACCCCTTGGCCACAAGCTTCCCCCCACATAATAATTCATTACATTTAATAACAAATGTTTAAAAGACCCCAACAATTTTTTTCATACAATGAACATTTGCATGATGAAAAATGATAATATATGTGTAGCAAAATATACAATTTATCAATAAAATGAAAACTAGTGAAATGTAAGCATGTCAAGCCATAAATTAGGTCTGGCCCTGCTCACAAGTGATGCCATTTATTATATTAGTTGAAGATTCTCTATAAATCAGGGCTGTAGCAACATTAAGCATTTTAGCTCTACTGGATAAAGCTATGGCAAAACATCAAGATCAGCTAGCTCCCACGGGGAGATCTATGATCACAATCTACACTGCTGCTAAGTCTGAATCCAAAACTTCTTACTACGTTTGCATAAAATTGAAGAAAAAATAATTAATATTTTAGTATTGGTTCTAAACAAATGTTGACCGTTGAAGGGTACAATGTATGGTGTGAAGATTCTTCTCTCTTGGTCCATGTCACCCCAGAACCAACATGAACCCTATCACTATGATGTTGATGCCTATCAATGGTACTGAAAACAGAAGAATATACAAAATATAAAAAGTTCCGATATGTAATTTAACAGGACTTATCACTTGGCATCAGTAATAATGTAATACTTATTTATGTTCAAATAGATATCAATAGTACATTTGTCTGAATATTAAAATACAAAGTAAAATAAGTTTTTGCGGTCGCCCTTTCATTTTTACACACCACTGCAAAGTGCATTTTTCACTGCAAAATATATTGTCAGGGAATAGAGTCACCAACTTAACATGCCTCTGACTCCTTTGCCTCTCACCATTAAGATCAGACAAAGCATTAAGGTCTTCTAGTTGACCTGCGGTGTGCCAGTGGCTCCACCTAAACATTTGTATTGGATCTTTTTCCACCGCAAATAACTGGAAGTCACTATAATAACCAAAGATGTGTTGCTGCAATGTATTTAAAAATATATATTTAAACAAAGTATTACAAAATATATATAAACAAAGTATTACAAAATATATTTATAAACAAAGTATAACACAATATATATAAACAAAGTATTACAAAATATATATAACAAAGTATTACAAACTGTTAGCCTAGATTTATAATGGCAAATAAACATTTAATCTCATATTATATATGCGTATCAGTGAGCAGGGTTGTCACTAGAAATATTTTGAGCAGGCTCAATTAACTTTTGAGGAAGCTAGGCTATGCGAGCGCCGAAGGCGAGAAACGCTGCTAGGGGGGTTCGCGGGCATGCTCTTGACCGATATTCTTTTTTTCTCAAATTTGAGGCGGCCCGATTTTCATTTGAGGCGGTCAAATCAGCCGCCAGCCGCTTCCTAATGACAACCCTGAGTGAGGTTACTTTTTTCAAACAAAATGACGAATATACAGCAGCTCCTGGCTTATAAATGTTTATCAGACTCACTTCTCATAACTGTTCTTATTGACCGAATCAAGTTCATAATCTGTGTCTTTATCCCGGGTTGCTCTCCAAAGCCTCGTTGGTCAGAACCCCAGCCAACTGTTAAATAAGAAAAATAAACATTTATTTGTTGTATTCTGAATATGTTTAACAGTAAGTACCTGTATATTATGATACAGTTTTTGTGAATTATATCACAGGAACATAATTTTGATCATTAAACACATCTATTATCAGTCACATCTGGTGGAGGAAGTCCACCCCACTTACCCTCAAAAGAAAAAAAAAGCTGGGTAGAAGTGCCAGCCCACTACAGGCCAACTGGAAGTCCTTGTCACATGGGAGTTTTGTGTCCACTGTGATCTAAAACCAAGCAGTGGAGGGCTGGAGTGTGAGAGAAGTTACAATTTAACAACTCCCACTCAGAAGTGAGTGCCTTTATTGAGACTGTGTTCTGAGATAAAGTTTGACATGGTGACATTCTGGTGCAGGGCTCATCTGTTTCAGTCATTTCCTGCTGCCTTCACTAAGTTGACATGTGACAACATGAGAGATGATACCAAACCCAGAGACTTCATCCTCAAGTCAAATGGTCCTGTATTCCATAAAAAGACTAAATGTTGGATTTGAAGTTTCTTTTTCAATCTTCCCAATTTAAAAAACATAAGCAACAATTTAGGAAGAAAATGCAATAGACATACAAAGATTCAATAAATCGTCTGCCAACACATAACCACACGCAACACATAACCACACGACAGATATCTATCCCATATATAATATAACTAACAGGTCTTGGAAGTCTGGTTACATGTCAATTGTTAACATGTCAGTTTATATATATTTTTTAGCTGTAAATGATGAATATGCCCCACGTTTGAATTCAAGCACAGTTTGCAAAATTGCTATTTTAATGTATTATGCAAGCCATAAAACAAAATATAAAAGAGTGCCAAACATAAACAATTAAAGTGAAACTGCATAAGAGGATAAAATTGATAACAATCTTTAGAAGACTAATACATTATTCTTAAATCCCAGAAAAATAACAAAAAGGACCTTATCCTTGCTCAACAAGACAGCACCAGTGTTTGCTGTCAAATCTCCAGTTTTATACCAATAGAAACTAAAATACAAAATTATATGGTAGCCCAATTGCTAGTCTGTAATTTACAAGGTGGGTTGTGTCCAAAAAAAAATTACACTTTCTGTATAACTGCTACTTTCATGAGCTGCTAAGTGTCCTGGAAGTTTTTTTCTGGTCTGACAATTGCTTTCCTTTTATTTGACCGACCAAGTAATCATAATGATTAATTAGTACTTTATGATCAATTTCACTTTTGACCACAAAAGTGATAATTGAATATTTATTTTATGTGAAGACTTGATGAAGCAGCTTCCATGATTTAAACATTTAATGAGATATATTCTATACTGACCAAAAAACATAATATTGCTGTTTCAGTAAATTGGCAACTACATCGGATCTACATAAAGTGAACTTGGGCAAATATGTCACGCCTTTTGATAAATATAAATGTTTATTGCTGCTTATCAGTGGTATTCTTTTAAGTACATTAATGATGTTAATAGAAGTTAACAGAAGTGGGATGGTGGAAAACAATTTATTGCTTTTAGAAGATGTTATTGAAGTCACTCTATTTTCTATTTTCAGGACTTTTTCTTGCAGAAAAATCTGGCAATTATGATGAAAATCAATTTATATAAAAAATTATAAAAATACACGATACAAACACAAAAGTTAATTTTCTGTTCACTGTTATTGTCAGATACAGCCTCAACCTGTGCAAGCAGGTACAGATGAAACTATATTGTTAATCTTACTATAAACTTGAAATGTCTGTATATAATTTTATCCTTTCACGAGTCATTCATTCGATATTAGTTACTATTTATACCAAAGGAGAATATAGCGTTATGGCTTATTTATAATCAGGGGTTTACGGTCACTTTGTTAAATGACCACTTCGGGAAATTAATCTTATATACAGATCAGTTCAGTTGTTTCGGTAAAAAGGTAAACATATAGCATAATACCTGATTGAGACGAATTCAGTAACATGTCCACGTATTAAAAGATTTTCACACCTCAGCCCGAGACAGATGATTTAATCATTTATTTATGTATTATTATCAATAGTGTCGGTAATGCTTAAAATTACTTGGTGTATATATATGTAATATTGTTGTTATTTCCCGCATGTGTTGAACTGGAATTTTTCCTCAACATAGCTATTTTTATTTTATTATATTGTTTTATTAGTCTGTAGAAGGCAGCTTCAATTTGTTCGCACATCAGGGACATGACCTTCCTGATGAATTCATACTTTTCGCCTCTCTCTATGTATGCTGTGTGGAGGCCTTCTTCCTGAAACTTTATGATATATTTGTTACAATTAAAACAATTAAATTTTAGTTACTTGTATCGGCAATGATTAACTTTTCCAAATAGTAATAATATAACTATTAATTTTTCACTCCGTTGTTTTATAAATTAAATCTACTAAAGCGTACCTGTTCCACATTTTCAATAAATAAATGATTAAATTATCTGTCTTGGTCTGATGTGTGAAAATCTTTTTCACACGTGGACATACCCACTTCTCCGTCTCAATCAGGTATTATACTATATGTTTAAGTACTTTACCGAAACGTCCGGACTAATCCCTATATAGGATCGATTTACCGAAGTGGTCATTTACCGAAGTGACCGGTACCCTAACCGGGTAAGTAAAGGTAAAGTATGGAAATTAAAGGAGACTTTACCAACTTTTTGCTAAAAATCTTTCCTCGTGAAGCACACATACTGCATTCAAACATAAAATTAGAGCTTCAATTAGTGAATAAAGTCCAAACGCCATTATTGAAGTATTTGACAACTTGGCATCTAACTTAGTAAAATAGAGTTACGTGTCTTGGCTCAAGGTTTTGCTACACTATTTGATGAACAAAATTATTTACATTTCCTTTATGTTTTTGGCTCCTCTTACTCTTTCTTAAGGAACTTGTTTCAATTGTAAACCAAGCGTTATCAGGTTAAATAAATTAATAATAACCCCCAGCCCACCCCCTAACAAACAAACAGTCATAAAATGTTTCAACATATCTATTAGTGGGATTTGCTCTACATCCGTGACAATCGGAACACCTCGGGTAATTCCGTCATCGAGAATGCTGCAATCGGAACACCTCGGATAATTCACGAATCACCGAATCATGAATAGGTAAATAAGAAAAGGTCCTATCAAAATTACAGCAGATATTTAAATTTTATCTCCCTGTAGACAAAGGCAAACAAGGTAAATGTAAATGTGACAAAAACACAGAGACGAGACATAACACACAAAAAGAAAAACCATCAGTTACCGCCTTGGAACGGTCAGTCGGGAAAAGGCCCAATTGGGGTGCTTAAACCTGGTTTGTGGAGCGCTCCAACCTCGCACTTCCTGAAGGTTTTTCTATCAAACAAACAGTGTAAATAAAAATATCCAGTCAAAGTGAACAACTATCAGTAAGCACTTACATCGGGAGTTAAAACAGATATAATGAACTTATGTACATAAATAATAACTAGTAATAATATTAACTAACAACATATGTACAGTATGTACAGTAGATAAAAGCCTCGGTAACCAAAAAATTCCAAACGATTAAAATTCCAAACGATTGCAGGGGCGGATCCAGAGGGGGGGGGGGGGGGGGGGGGGGGGGGGGCCCGAAGGGGCCCCCCCCCATTTTTCGACGACCAACAAAAAAAAAGTGTTAATTTTTAAGTTTTTATGCCTCACAGATGTGA
This sequence comes from Sinonovacula constricta, assembly GCA_007844125.1. Classification (NCBI taxonomy): domain Eukaryota; kingdom Metazoa; phylum Mollusca; class Bivalvia; order Cardiida; family Solecurtidae; genus Sinonovacula; species Sinonovacula constricta. The sequence continues at coordinate 48,363,268 of CM017559.1, read as the reverse complement.
AAGAACTTTGAACGCCTTTCTTAATTTATGAAAACGAAAGCCTTGCTGTAACAGTTTAGAAGAAATAAACCGGTTTCTAGCATTGAAATCTTCTATTTTAGTACAAACTCGTGCAAACCTTGTAAGTTGTGATATGTTAATACCATAGTAGGTAGCACGAGGTGAATCGCCATCAAGGTATGGATAATTCACAATACTAAAGCTGAATTCATCTCTCTTGTCATAGATTTTAGTAGAGACGTTGTCATTGGAAATATTGATCTCAATGTCTAGAAATGCTGCATTTAAATGTCAGTTATTTGCTTTTAAGGGTAATTTCTGGAGGGTAAATCAGATGGATCATTTGAGAAAAGAAAGGGTTATCTATAGTTAGAATGTCGTCAAGATAGCGTGACGTTTAATTGAAAGCCTCTTTAATGTGGCTTTGGTTTGAAGGGGATAAAGTTAACATGAAATCACGTTCAAAGCAGTATAAAAACAAATCTGCAACAAATGGTGCACAGTTGGTTCCCATAGGGATACTAATTACTTGTCTAAATAAAGTGTCACCGCATTTTATGTAAATATTGTCTAATGTCTTATAGAAAACGTAGAGCTTCACAAACATCTGTGCAAGTCCACATAGTAAACTTTTCTAAGAAAGTGTTGGTAAAAATGCACTACTTTCATGACATGCAATATACAGACGTTGCTCTCGAGCAAATGTTTTCTCAATAAGAGCAATCAATTTAGTCTTAATTAAATCATGATGTAAATAAGTGTACAGCGTAGAGAAATCGTAAGTATTGACTGCAGAGCAATGAAAGTTTAAAGTACGAAACTTGTCTAAGACTTCTGAAGAATTTTTTATCGACCAAAAATGTTAATTCCTGAATTTTCATACACTTTTTCACAATATTTAACAACGTGATTGCGAACGGCTTTAAGGCAAGACGTAAGTAGTTTAGATATGTGAGTGTTGATGCTAGAGCTGGCATTAGCTATGAATCGGGGCTTTTATGGTGTTTTGTGAAGCTTAGGAATCCAGTTCAAGGAAGGAAGTTTTTCTTGCTTTGATTCTATTTTGATATTGAAATTATGCAATATCTGTTTATGTTTGTCAATGACTGTCTGAAAGTCAAGGTTGGTGCAAGAGTATGAACTGGTGGTGGATAACTCAGTACATTTTTGTAATATAATCGTCAGACAAAAGTTATGTTGTTTGAAGCTTTGTCTGCAGGTACATAACAAATTTATCGTGAATATTCTGAAAGGACTGTTTTATATGTTTTAAGTGATAAAAAGGTTTCTTAGGTAAACTAGAAGGATGGGAGCGGTAGAATTTAACGCGATTTTTTATTATCTTAAAAACGGCTTTCTTCCAAGTATTGAGTGCTACTGTATCCGTGTTTTTTTCTCTTACACCAGCGATCGACAAACAATCAGCAATTTCTTTGCAACAAATGTCAAAATCTATTTCATCTGGCAGGCAATATTTCGGACCCTTAAAGAGTAATTTTCTCAATTTAAAGTCATCGATGATGTTTAAATCCCCAGTAATGATATGGCCAGAAGGTAAATAACAGAAAGGTGAAGTTGAACAGTTACAAGAATCTTGAGAAGGGTCATTTAGGTTAAGGTCTGCTACTGTTTGGTTGTAGTTAAAAAAAAGACCTCTAATGGGTTTTTTGTACTTATATCAAATCATTGGGTTTTCTTTGTTTTCGAAGTAACTGGGGATTTTATTGATGATATTTTTGTCCCGAAAGATACTAGGTAACTCGATAAAATCAATCCCTTTATTAATGTATTTGATTTTCATGAAATGTCGTTTATGTTGAGACTGTTTATCTATATAAGGTCTTAAAGCATGGGTAGTATACTTTTGAATGATGGAAGCCACCTCATATAAAGGATGAGTACGTAAATATATTTTATCTGCCTCATTGTCCAAAATAACTAGTGATTTCGAGGGTAGATTTGTAACTGTACAAAGTAAGGCGTGAATACCAGATCGAATATAAAGTGTGTTCAGATCTTGAATAGAAACTATTTTCCTAAATCTGCGTTTAAGATTATGATTTTTTCTAATTCCATGAGATCGGCGTTTGCGCTTGCGTAAAGATAGAATACTAAAGATGTCAATGTTCGGATTTTTAGAAATATTGCCCGCCTGATGAATATTGTCATTAAGACCGAGTGGAAATGGAGTCTGAAGTTTTTTAATCCAAACAAGTTCGGCACAGTATCTGGCCGGTAATTGAAATCCTTTAGAAACATCGTCATAGAAAACAATTTTTTGCAAAGGTTGTATGTCCACATATTTTAAAGAATGTCCAGTAGTTAGAAAATGATTATAAAGGTAGTTCTTAAAACGACGAGCGTTACGGATTTTATATGAATGTTCTCGAAATTTAATTTTAAGCGCCCGCCCCGTTTGTCCAACGTACTGCAGTTTACAGTTAGGATGGTTTCATGTTATGACATAAATTATGTTGTTACTTTGTCAATCAACATCATAAGGTAAGGAAATGTTAAATGTACGGCCATTTACAGTAGATTTGACAGTAGAGTTACAGTTAAGGAATCTACATGTACTACATCTTTTATAATTACACTTGTAGATATTAAAGTACACATTATGTCCACTCTGCATTTGTGCGGGGGAATTCTTTACATTACTACTAGGAACGTTACGTAAAATACACGACTTCCGAAGAAATAAATCACTCGAATAAAAAATATAAACCCCGGAAGACGGGTGTAATTTTATTGGTGAAATATTGACAGTGACTCTTCTAGAAAATATATCATCAGCACCATTAGACAAATGCACAGTAGACACATTATGCAATTTTAAGGGTGAAATATTAATGTTTCGTTTTAGTAGTCTGTTCATGGTTGTTTTATTTCAAGTAAAATAAACCTAAGTCCAAGGTATGTCAAAAGAAAATATACGTAACAATCCTGATAGGATGAATTAGATGACAACATAGATCACATGCACGGGGAGATTTTATACGACCGCCACACTGCACAAGTAACACTGTTGTGATAATGAGTCTCGGGTAATTCCGTCCTCGGGACAAACATCGTGAATTATCCGAGGTGTTCCGATTGGATTGGGGTTTGTGTCATTCGCAACAGCTCTCCCTTCTCTGGCGAAAACAGAATTTCGTAAAAATAGGCGAGGAGTTCCGAATGACAAAGAGAGGTGTCTAACTTTTAAAGTTGTTCGGTTTGTTTGAATATGGCCCTTAAATTAAATATCTCCTAATAAACTTTTAATTAAAATTAAAGTCTATTCTTAGATTCTCATTAAGATATATGAATATTCATCTTAGCTAATTTGCATAATTATTAATTTCAAAATTAATAAGAATATATGACAAAGTCCTATGAGCATTTCAACATATACCAAACTCCGAAAAGGCACAGAACAAAGGTATTTCACATGCAAGCCAAGCGAAAAGTAAGAACAAATTTGTGATGATTCATTTAACGAAAAGAGCAAACCCGACAGTTACCGCATTGGAAGTTTAGTGATAGCCTCCATACAAAAATTATTCTTCAATGTGATGGTTAGTTATAAGCAGACTTCTAGTCAAATTATGCGTTAACATTGTATGAGCAAACTTTACACGAAAATGAATTAAAAAATCATAAAAAATCATAAAATGAACCAATCACATTAAACTTGGATCAACATGCGTTTGACTAGTAGGGGTATGTATATATAACTTGAGAAAACTGTTGAGTTTAGTTGAATATGTTTTTAAATAAGAATAATAGAATCTAATAAACATTTCAAAAATAAGGTCTAATTTTAGATTCTTATTAAGATATATGAATATTCATATTGGCTAATTTGCATAATTATTATTTTCAAATCTATCAACTGTTGAGTTTGTTTGAAAATTGCTCTTAAATTAAAAGAATCTAATCAACTTTTTGAAAATAAAGTCTATTTTAGATTCTCATTAAAACTTATGAATATTCTTAAGTGCTAATTTGCATAATTGACATATGACCATAATGGCCATTCAATAACCTTTAATTGAGACCCAGTTGTATACTTCTATCGCCTTTTTCTTTTGGAAAAGTAATAAGCATTTTGGTACCCATGAAAAAAAGTCGTGTGTGTTGGGGGGGGGGGGGGTAACCGTATCCCGCTGCCGAACTAACATTATCAGCATCAATATACATATTAGCAAACGTACATGAACGCCGCCATATTAGCTAACCAATGAGAACAATTGCTCTTGCAAAGGGCAGTTTGCCGAAAATTTTATTGTGAACGTTTTTAGAAAAAAATGATATGGTTTACAGATTTTGCTGCATTATATGTAAGGGTCAAATACATTTAGATTTTGTAAAATCTACAGGCCTGAATGTTCCTAGATCTGACGGGCTTATGAACATATGTCCTAAAAGGTTCAGACCACTTCATATCTATGTTATCAACTGTAATAAAAAGAGGGCCATGATGACCCTTAGTCGCTCATCTGATGACATAGGCTTTTAGTAGGCTCAAATCTGGCATCAAGTAATTAAGGGTTATTTACTTTAGAAATCTTTGATGAAGATTGAACCATTAGTGTGGCCTCTAGTCATTTTCTCGAATTTTACCAAGTAACCTACTGAATCCACATGACCCATTACAAAACATATGTAAGATACTGGCAAACATTCTGGCCAAGCTTGGTGAAGATTGGGCCATCAATGTGGCCTCTGATTGTTTTCGCAAGGTTTTTCTAAAATGTGACCTACTTTTTTACCTCACGTGACCCAATAATATTCTCATCTAAGATTTGATGCAGACAAACAATCTAATCAAGTTTGGTGAAGATTGGACCATAAATGCGGCCTCTAGTGTGTTCAAAAGTTTTTCCTTAAATTTGACCTAGTGACCTACTTTTTGACCCCACGTGACCCAATAATGAACTCATCCATCATGCAGACAAACATTCGGATCAAGTTTGGTGAAGTTTGGGTCATAAATGGGGCCTCTAGTTTGTTCACAAGCGTTTTCTAAGATTTGACCTAGTAACCTACATTTTGTCCCCAAGAGACCCAGTTACAAACTCATCCAAAATTTCATGCTGACAAACATTCTGACCAAGTTTGGTGTAGATTGGGCTATAAATGTGGTCTCTAGTGTGTTCACAAATTTTTTCTTAAATTTGACCTAGTGACCTACTCGATCCCAGGTTACCCAATAATGAACTCTTCCAAGATTTGATACAAACAAACATTCTGACCAAGTTTGGTGAAGTTTGGACCATAAATGGGGCCTCTAGTGTGTTCACAAGCGTTTTCTAAGATTTGACCTACAATCCTAATTATTGACCCCACGTGACCCAGTCATGAACTCAAATAAGATTTCATGCAGACAAACATACTGATCAAGTTTGGTGAAGATTGGACCATAAATGCGGCCTCTATTGTGTCCACAAGCTTTTTTTACCATTTGACCTAGTGACCTACTTTTTGACCCCATGTGACCCAATAATGAACTCATCCATCATGCAGACAAACATTCGGATCAAGTTTGGTGAAGTTTGGGTCATAAATGGGGCCTCTAGTTTGATCACAAGCGTTTTCTAAGATTTGACCTAGTAACCTACTTTTTGTCCCCAAGAGATCCAGTTACAAACTCATCCGAAATTTCATGCAGACAAACATTCTGACCAAGTTTGGTGTAGATTGGGCTATAAATGTGGTCTCTAGTGTGTTCAAAAGGTTTTCCTTAAATTTGACCTAGTGACCTAATTTTTGACCCCAGGTGACACAATAATAAACTCATTCAAGATTTCATGCAGACAAACATTCTGACCAACTTTAATGAAGATTGGATAAAAACTGTGGCCTCTAGCCTGTTCACAAGCTAAAATGTTGACGACGGACGATGGATGAAGCGGTATCACAAAAGCTCCGTTTTAGAACGTTGTGCTCAGGTTAGCTAATAAAAATGCACCAGCAGAGTCACTAAACAATACTTCTTTATTGTCATTTGTTTAAACAGAAACATCATGTTTTCGTTTTTTTTGCCTATACCTTCACATTGGGTAAATTGTGAGTCCAGCAATGAAGGACCGGTAAATTAGGGAACACTCGTTCAGGGCATCTCTTATTCCCAGTTCCTGATCATAAGTATTAGCATTACGAGATTTGTAAAACAATATTGGAAATGTATATTTTGCACCTCCAGTTTTAGGAAACTAATATGCAATGTAGAACAAAATCTTAATCAAAAGCATATTGTAAAAGTAAGACCTATAAAATAATATATTGTAATTTTATTTTTTTAACATAAGAAATGTATACAGTAAAATTGTATCGTTATTGTCTAGATACACACAGAAACACATATCTTACGTTCCAGAAATTGAAAGTGATGCATGGGGGACAAAAGAAGACAAAAGACACATTTCAAGCATGATTAGTTTTATTATCAATAAATAGTAAATAACAACCAATCCAATAAAAAACAAACATGAGAACACACATGCAACATGAAATATGTACCTTATGTGAGGATGAAACATTTTTTTTTTGCCTCTATTTTCTTTAACATGTTTTAAATGTTCAAATTTACTAAAATCATAATAGTTTCAACATATATTACCATAAAATATACAGAAACTGTAAATCCTTTTAGCTTAAATATAAGTATAGTATCTGTATGAACAGAATGAAGAACAGAAAGCAAATACATACAAGATTAGGCGTCGGAATGCATGAAATATGAGCACAATCATATAAAACTAGCAATGAAACCGCTTGAAGTTCTAGTTGATTAGAACAGTTCTGATTAAAATTCAATGCAGATAAAGCAAATAAACCTACATGAACAAATATATTTACACTTTTTTAGGCATTTCAATGTGTTTTTTTCCACAATTTATTTTAATCAAACAGTTCTCTAAAGATAAAACATGACAAGTGTTAGAAGAGTGTGTTTTTCTAACCTATATCTAGTTTTCTATTACATCTTACCTCTTTTTGGATTAAATAGTCTCTTTCTTTCATAATCATCATAAATGACCACCTCTGCTGTTACTGAATAATTCATTATTCTAAAACTTATTTTCTTACTAAAACCATTATTGACTCATTAGTTCAATTAGGTTCAAGTAGCTACATACATTCATCAAACAATTCACACAAAAATGTTATCCTCAAATTGATCCTTTTTTAGAAGGCATTCTATTTAAATTGCTATTGGAGTGCCTCTAATGATTCAAGTCATCTCTCATGTACAATGGGAAAATCATAGGAAAATAAAAATGTCCATTTCTATGACATCATCAAAACAACAATATTACAGAGTTTTTCATCTCTAACAAAAAACCAGCAGTAATAGTTGTATATCTAATGAGATGTACAAACAAGCAGTACTAGAGTTGTATATCTAATGAGATGTACAAACAAGCAGTACTAGAGTTGTATATCTAATGAGATGTACAAACAAGCAGTACTAGTTGTATATCTAATGAGATGTACAAACAAGCAGCACTAGTTGTATATCTAATGAGATGTACAAACAAGCAGTACTAGAGTTGTATATCTAATGAGATGTACAAACAAGCAGTACTAGAGTTGCATATCTAATGAGATGTACAAACAAGCAGTACTAGTTGTATATCTTAAGAGATGTACAAACAAGCAGTACTAGAGTTGTATATCTTAAGAGATGTACAAACAAGCAGTACTAGAGTTGTATATCTAATGAGATGTACAAACAAGCAGCACTAGTTGTATATCTAATGAGATGTACAAACAAGCAGTACTAGTTGTATATCTAATGAGATGTACAAACAAGCAGCACTAGTTGTATATCTAATGAGATGTACAAACAAGCAGTACTAGTTGTATATATAATGAGATGTACAAACAAGCAGTACTAGTTGTAAATCTAATAAGATGTGCAAACAAGCAGTACTAGTTGTATATCTAATGAGATGTAAAATGTAAAACTGATAAATGAAAGTACAACAAACCTACAAACTATGCTAATTGCTTTCTTGAAAATCCTTTGCAGGTTTTTCTTTTGGCAACAAAAAACGCAATTCTGTACAAATTATTGTGCAAGATACTACTGATAGATGATTGAACAGAAGACAGAGTTAGCTCAGGAGTTTTGCTTGATTCAAACTGCAAACCCCAACTTTCAACACTGACTGGTGGAGGCCTGCTACAAGGCATTATGCAACCTTGGCCATGAAAAATGTGGATTAAAATGATCTAGCCACTATTTGCCAGGTATATTACACATAGAACCACATCATCCAAATTTTATGTTCAAGTTATTTATTGCCTTTTCATAAATGGAATACACATGTGATGCATATTTCCACATGCACAGTTCAAAGATATATTATAGGTTGTTTTTTTCTGAACTTACAATGGTTAAAAAAAAGTTAAAAAAGTTCAGCTAAGTATTGGCCAAGAAAGACAAGAGTCTGGGTAGAACCATATAACAACAACAAAAACAGTCATTTTTGTCAGAATGGATAGTTGTATTGTTAGAACTGAGAATGGAATAAACAGAAAAAGGTGAAGCAATTAACACATTACATACATGCTTAGTTGTGCTCTTCATCATCACAATCATTGTTGAAATCATCTTAATTATAATCATCAGCATCATCTCTATCATTCAGTACATATTTATATCTAAAAGTGGACTGACTTGGAAATTAAGGAGTAGATTGTAGAGTGTGTAGAGTGAAAAGAAAAAAGAAAACAATAGTACCTTAAAAGTAAATTTACAAAAGTAGCAGTTCTAGTTAACAACTAACCTAAGCAGATTAATTAATAAATAATAATTTTGCCTCAAAACCAGAAACTTAATTATTAACTTTGAACAAGTCTCATAAAAATAAATATCAACAATTTAACTGAAAACAGTGATAAATTGTAAACCCATCTACAATTAAATTGAATCTTAACATGAAATCATGAAATCATAACAACAATGTAGTACTAATGATGCTAAATAAAAGACAAAATCTTGATTAAACTGAATAAATTAACATTATGCAATAAACTACAAAGCAAAACAGAGATGCCTCACTACAATAAAAGATAATAAAATCAAATTGTGTATGATATGACTCAAAACAAATAGTAAAAAAAGAATCTTTTCATTGTGTTATCAAACTATAAACTTGAATAAACAAAATTAACAAAAAGGCTGTCTTTCAAATACTCCATGCCTAACAAGGGTGGATTAAGATAAGGTGAGACCTGGCACTTATCTCTTCTTAACATTCCTGTTATACATATCTGTTATATATAAATTCATTTTAATAAATCCCTTAACTAATATTGCCCATTTTTTAAAATGAAAGAAATATATTAGTTATCTCCCTTGTCGATAGGCATTTTCATGTAATTTGTATAAGAAATATTTTTATTGTACTCATTCTAATCTCATTACATGAGATACAATTTATGTGCAGATTGCAGTCTGAAGTGTTCTCACTAGTCTAAAAGTTGGAAAAATCATCATTAAGTATATACCAAATAGCTACCTACAAGTGAGATAACACAATATATATTGTGAGAAATATTCCTTTATAAAAATGGTACTACTTTAGGTCCAGATACAGACCAGAACACATTCCAGACATTCCAGAAATCAAAAGCTATACCATCTAACATACTCCTTCTGCATAAATAGCATTAGAAAAATATGTTCCACTCTAATGTAAAACCGTCAATCCACCCCTGTTTAAGAAATGTTTCTAATGCACACACACAAAACATTTTTATATGAAACAAGCCAACAACAAATATAAAAAGAATGTAAACAAACAAACCGGGTCTGAAAACAGACTAGATTACACATAGAAGGTACCACATAACAAGCCATCAATGTATGACATTGTATGTATTTTCGTTTACCACTATCGTGGTCATTTTGTTAATAGCACATTCTAAGTCTTAGTCATCTTACATTGCCAAGCAAGGGTGCAAACAAATGTTGCTAGTGTCTCAGCAAGCAGCAAGTAGTGTAGATCTTAATCAGATAGCTCTCATAATGTAAAAACATTATAATGCATCCAGGCTGCTTTAAGACTAGTAGGCTTCCAAATGGACAAACCCAGGTCTTGAGCACCTTGTTTCAACACCATGACAGTTTATACAACATAAACAAAGGTTAATGATTCAATAAAACAACATAACCAGCTTGTTTACATTTGGCAAATATTTATGATGCAAAACAATCTTTATAGCATGCTATTGTCAATTTTGTTGCTGTTGATTAAACAATAATGTGGAATTCATCTTTTCAATTCTTAAATAGTAGTTTCTGAACTTGCCACTGTGGCAGAACATAACACCAAAATGACACCAATATGAGTGAAGAAACCAAACAAAAAGAGATGTGTATTTCAATCTACAGTGATGTGTAATCATACTTGCTTGATGTGTATTTCAATCTTCAGTGATGTGTAATCATACTTGCTTGATGTGTATTTCAATCTCCAATGATGTGTAATCATACTTGCTTGATGTGTATTTCAATCTCCAGTGATGTGTAATTATACTTGCTTGATGTGTATTTCAATCTCCAATGATGTGTAACCATACTTGCTTGGAGTTTCCAGTCAGGATTGACACTTTATTAAACAAAATGAAGTGGTCCATAACTTTTACTGTCAATCAGCTACCAGTTATAGAGACCAATGGACAGTACCTTAATTGTCTGTAAACTGCCAGTAATAGAGACCAATGGACAGTACCTTAATTGTCTGTAAACTGCCAGTAATAGAGAACAATGGACAGTACCTTAATTGTCTGTAAACTGCCAGTAATAGAGACCAATGGACAGTACCTTAATTGTCTGTAAACTGCCGGTAATAGAAACCAATGGACAGTACCTTAATTTCTGTAAACAGAAACTGACTACATGGACATAAAACTGATGGACATACTTTGCACAAACTACAAGTGTGTTCTGTTTGTAGTGCTGTTTGTGAGCACTTGACCTATGTAAGTACAGAAATAGAAACCTTCCAGTCTATCAAATGGGGAAGAAGTTTCATAGAAGCTGCAGAAACGTCCTTTCACAGTTATGTAATAGATATTATTATACGGTACATATCTGATGTTCTTTTGATTAAAAAAAAATCTTCTGTAAGACATTAATGTCATAAAAATGTCTAAGTATGTTTTTATGGGATGGGATGGCATTTGCCTGCATTTTTGCCGCTACTGTGCAGCGACATTTCTATCATTATAGCACAGGGGCACATATGAGGTGCCCAGAGACTCAACCTGGTCAGTCCATTATACTGACATCTATGTTTTTATGTGAGAGCAAATCATGCTTTAAGCTCCTCATTTAAAAAAATGAATACAGCACCTGTTAAGATAATATAGCAAAAGCATATTTTACTGACACATATAGAAACTTTATTACAGGCAACCCAGAGATTGCCTAGGATAACATTTTGTCATCAGCAGGTTGCAATTTATCTATCTAAATTGTGCCAATTAAAACAATCTATGTGCATACAATATTCTGCAGGTAGGAACAAACCTACTAAAGGACAAAAGTTCTCTTTGGAAGAATAACAAACAACTAAAATGGAAAACTAATTACAATGCAAAGTTAATATATCAAAATATACATCAACATGTCTATGTTCAACATGTTGCTAAATAAGATGAATTGTTTATGTATTTTCAAAATATATGTTGAAAGCATTTATATCTGATTGATACATGATAAATTATAAATGAAAATTGAAAAAAGCTGTGTTTACCTACACTTGTCCTTGACGGAGATAATTTTACCCCACAGTATTCAGTCATAATGCTACTACTCATTACACATGATTAATGTCTAGTTAGTTGGAACAACCAGGCACCTCAGAACAGCTGGAAGACCTTCCACATAAATGTTTTTTTCACCCTGTAGTTGGAACAACCAGGCATCCAGAACAGCTGGAAGTCCTTCCACATGAATGTTTGTCACCCTGTAGTTGGAACAACCAGGCACCTCAGAATAGCTGGAGGACCTTCCACATAAATGGTTTTTTCACCCTGTAGTTGGAACAACCAGGCATCCAGAACAGCTGGAAGTCCTTCCACATGAACGTTTTTTTCAGCCTGTAGTTGGAACAACCAGGCAACTCAGAACAGCTGGAAGCCCTTCCACATGAACATTTTTTTTCACCCTGTAGTTGGAACAACCAGGCAACTCAGAACAGCTGGAAGCCCTTCCACATGAACGTTTTTTTCACCCTGTAGTTGGAACAACCAGGCAACTCAGAACAGCTGGAAGACCTTCCAAATGAACGTTTGTCACCCTGATAGGGACTTAATTCCACACAATTAGGGCCTGAGTAGTTCCTAAGTACCGGTAGTAGTTACTAACCATTTGGCTATGGCAGCTCCATATACTATGACGTTAAAGGCAAGGATAGACATAACCAATCAATCAAACACTTATCAAATATCGAAGTCCTTAGATACATCTAATGATTCAACTAATGGCAAATATGTAGTTAACTTAATAACATTTAAAAAATGTTAATGCGATATGTATATTACTTTATGAAAATGCCCCCCAAAATTATTATGGAAATAATTTTTTTGTGTGATGATAGGCTTGTGTCTGAGAACTCAAAATTATATATTATCTATCAAACATAAACAATAACTGTTGTCAGCTTTCAGTTCTTAGGGTCATTGTGCTTTAACCGTTTTCACTACCTAGAGCAACGGAAATTTCCATCACATTATAGTCTTCCCACATGCCATTTAAGATGTCTTTTTCCCTCGCTACTGCTATAAAGTGAAAAAGAATGCTGGCAAACTGCAAGGCTATTTGATCAGTAGATGATGTTTTTTTTCATTACCTACCAACAATGAAGAGCATAGGACATCATCTTTAGGTCATCCAAACAATTATTTATTTTTTAATTCTTTTCCTATCAAGTATAAGGTGCCACCTTTTTGTTATTCAACAGATGGTACCACCATTTTGTAAATTGTTTTAATCTGTGTAGCCACCCTTATTGTAAATTATGGCCACTGCATTAGTGGAACCCCATTTCTTGGACATTTTTTCTATCATACTTCATGTTAATTCATATATGCATTAAACTATAATAATCTATTTTATACATTTTCATTTAAGCCACAAAGCAAAATCACATTGCACACCTCCTATCTACAAGACCTGAGGTCCAAAGGAAAAAATGGATTTGTATCTCTTAGTTAAATAAATCAATTTATTATATAGCTATACTTTTTAAATTATTATTATTATTATTATTATTATTATTATTATTATTATTATTATAACTATTATGGTTTAAGTCACATAAATACCATAAGGAGATATCATAATTTGATTCTTCACTTTTGTTTATAAAACATTTCAAACATTTGTCACAATAATGTTAAAAACATTTGGCTAAGATATCTTGCCAAACAATAATGTGACACTCCTCAGGAACCCAAGCCCTGTGAACACATCCACCACCAGCTGATGTATACTCAAAGTCAGTCATCAAACTCACTTTCGCTATCACTCTCTGGTGAGCTCTCTCGTGTAAAGACACTAATTCTGTTAAGACTCTCAACAAGGAGTTTCATATGGTCTTCAGAAGGTGTTGAGAGTGTTCTCCCCTGATCTGGGCTGAGCTCCTGCAGAGGTAGCTGCTCCTGAACTGACTTCAGCTTGATGCCCTTGCGTATCAGCCCAAATATCTCATCCATAGGATTTGTTGCTGAAAAGGTCAAAGAAACGTCATTCAACGATTCATTGTTTTTCAATGCTGATTTTCCAAAAGAAGGCTAACAATAAGCATTTAACACACACAAAAAAAACCCATAAGAGTAAGTGTACATTTTTGCATAAATGTAAAAATGATGTGTTAAACAATTTTCATTTTTTAATGAACAACATTCATCATACCAGTGATTTATTTTCAGTTGTTTTGAGATAAAAATCCCACCCAACTCAATAATGGCCATGCTGGTGATGTCCTGTTATTACTGGTGGAGGAAAACACCAGATACATGTCTGGTTAGGACCACTAGTGCACCACAGGCAAATTGGAAGATCCCACCAAAATTAGTTTTCACTAAGACCAGTGCTTCAACCAAAATGGTTGGAGTTGGAGTTAAGGCGGGCATTATAAACCTGAAGGTCAACCCACAAGATAAATTAACATGATATAATTCTACTGAGAAATTAAGTTAACAAGAACTTAGCATCAATTTCAAACATCCATGCAAGTTTAGAGAAATCTGGCAAAGAATTAAAGGAGAAGTATTCTGCACTAGATTTTCATATGGCAAAATTAAACAAAGGGTAGCAACTCTGGACTAACAATTAAATCACTTTGATGCACAACTTAACATCAACATCAATAATTTATGCAAGTTTGAAAGAAATCAATAAGAAACACAGATTAACTGTGCAAAGATTTGCTTAAAAGAATAAAGGAGAATTACCCTGGACTGAACAATGCTATCAGAGTTATCTCACCACTAAGCACTACTTTACTTCCATATCAGTCATCCATACAAGTTTTTCAGAAATTTGGTTGCGAAGAAAAGGAGAAATTATTCACACAGGAATTTCTCAAAAAAGAAAAAAATTCAGTACAAAAAAAGCAATCTAAGTTATCTTACTTTAAGCACAATTAGACAACAATATCAAACATCCCTGCAAGTTTGAAGAAATTCTGACAAATAATAATGGAGGAGTTATCCATGTAAAAAATTGCCAATAGAAAGACTGATGCACTGACTTCACGCACTATCTTATAATATGACCCTTTAATCCCTATTATTCCTAGCATATGGATGATATATAGCAGTTAAGTCTAGTTAGATAGTAAAAATATTGAAAGTTGTGGGGATTATAAGCAACAGAGGCTAGGGCTTCCTTAGGACTAATACAATTGGTTAGTAACACTTTATATGCTACATATATTTACAATCAATACAAAAACTTAGTTTTTTATAACAATTATATATACAAGCAACTTAAGATAACAATACACTGCTAGAGACTTTGCAGCACAAGTACAGGTCCTAATCAAATAGCCTGATTAGAAATTTGAATCCTAACAAAACCATCTACTTAGAGCACATGTTAATGAATGGTTTTCTCTACATTGGCTGACTTGTAACTTATAAGCACTTTTCTGCATGGGTTCGATTCCTGGTCAGGGCAGGAAATTTTAATAAAGAAACATCTTCCAGCTGACTTGGGGCATCAGTGGTTCTTTATACATCTTTGTCAGGGATGTTCCTCTACTAAAAATAACATACTGTATCATTGTACTTTTTATGGATAAAACCCCCATGCAAGACGGATTACTTACATTTAGGTTTGGGCTGCTCCGGTCTTGCAGAGGCTGGTTTTAAAGATTTTAGTCCTGATTGTATGGACATTAAATCTGGAGGGCCTGTCTTCTGCTCCTCCTTCTGAAGGCTGTTCATCTTAGGAGTTGGTGGACTTCTCTTAATAACTGGTGTACTTGATGGCAGTGGTAGCACTGGAGGAAGTGGCGGAGGTGGTGGTGGTGGTGGTGGCGGTGGTGGGGGTGGTGGTGGAGGAGGAGGAGGAGGAGGAGGAGGAGGG
Source organism: Sinonovacula constricta (assembly GCA_007844125.1). Lineage (NCBI taxonomy): Eukaryota > Metazoa > Mollusca > Bivalvia > Cardiida > Solecurtidae > Sinonovacula > Sinonovacula constricta. Next base: position 48,347,667 of record CM017559.1, on the reverse strand, counting down.
GGAGGAGCACCTACTGGAACACTTTGAGAAGGAAGAGGGGCCAAGGATGTTGAAGTTTGATTATCAAAAGATCCTGCTGTTTTTGTCGGCTCAACTGCTGAAGATTGTGGTTTAGGACCTTCTTTCACATATATTGTCACAGAAAAATCATCAGCACCATCAGTTGAGTCACTCTGGTTCATTTTTCGTGGCTTTGGTATGGGTTTTCTGTCTTTAAGGTTGTAAGTGGCCTTATTGTCATTAACATTTGATGCTTTGCTCCGAGGGTTAGACTTATCACTAGATGGCGTGACTGCCTTCTTACGCAACTGGGCTGCGTCAGTTCTGCGACTGGGTGCCTTGTATCTTGGAGGTTTGATTGTAGCTGGAGTAGGGTACTTCTGTAGGATACAGTATAAAATATTGTTTAATCAACATACTAAATAAAAAGATAAGGGTAGATAACCTTTTTATAGGAAAGTTGGAGAAGGAGTCGCCTCCATTTCAAGGCATGATTACACTCACTCTAATTTTCTGTCACTTTGATCAGTCGTTATGACAACAGGTTGCAAAATAACCAAATATATCAGCACTTACCACTTTGAATGTTTTCAACCTCTCAATAGTTTTCTTCCTTTCTTCAATAATCATCTCTTGTTTTCTCTCCATGTTCTCCTTTTGTTGCTCTCTTTTCTATAATAATAATAATAATATACTGTAATAACTTTTCTCTGTGCACCACATACCGTACATTAAAACTACAATCATGTAACCTGAAATGCAAGCTTAAACCATTATTAATTTTTGTATTTAAATTTACCTTAAGGTCTTCCATATATGTATTTTTTGTCAGATGTAAGTGTCCCAACCTTAATATTCTTGCATATTTACTGAAGTTTAGCAAGAGTTTTTCATAATTCAAAATGCTTTTAAGGAGTACAACATGTAATTTTCAACATCATTGCATGAACATTCAGTTTGATTTTTTTTATTCAGTGTTAGGTTTTCATGACATAATGTTGCACCCCAAAGTCAGTATTAACAGAGGGGGTAGCTGAGGTAAAAAAGAAATTTAAGTCCATAACTGTTTTATTGTATAATTATTACACATCACCAAATACATATTAATAACCATGCAGCATGCTAAGCAAACAAAACACAAAGTAACTTTTGACTGACTCTCAAAAATATCATTTTAATCAATAAATACAGGTTTAAAATCATATTTTGAATATTGTTGAATTTAGAAATTATTTATTAGATATTTGTATTAAATTATGCCAAGAAGTATGAGTAGATTTGCATTTACATTTTGTCATTAAGTCTATTTACAATATACTCAGCATTGAACAGCATGTGCCAATGTCTTTTTTTTGACTGGTCAATAGATAGAAGCAGGTATTTATTTGTTGGAATTTTCTAATGCCTTTACCTATAGAATCCATACATTTAAAGGTCAATAAAAAGTCCAAGTGCAGAACTATGAATCATTTTGATAAATATTTTGGAAATCTTTTTAAAAAAATGTATTACTCAGATTTCTTTACATTCTTATATCTCAATGATACAAAAAACAAGTTACAAGTACAGTTTAGCAAAATTATCTTAAAACTTGGGACAGGACCTTTTCACTCTCGACGCTCCAGACACCATGGAGGATAAAGAGAATAATTATAGAAATGGTAAACCAGATATTGCTAGAACTACAATGTACACCCATGATGATAAAGATCAATCTATGGACAGTAGTGTTATCACCCTTGCCCTCTGCAATCCTGCTAACCAGTCTATGGACAGTAGTGTTATGACATTGTTCTTTGCAATCCTTCTAACCAGTCTATGGACAGTAGTGTTATGACATTGTTCTTTGCAATCCTACTAACCAGTCTATGGACAGTAGTGTTATGCCCCTTGCCCTCTGCAATCCTTATAACCAGTCTATGGACAGTAGTGTTATGACATTGTTCTTTGCAATCCTTCTAACCAGTCTAGGGACAGTAGTGTTATGACATTGTTCTTTGCAATCCTACTAACCAGTCTATGGACAGTAGTGTTATGCCCCTTGCCCTCTGCAATCCTTATAACCAGTCTAGGGACAGTAGTGTTATGACATTGTTCTTTGCAATCCTACTAACCAGTCTATCGACAGTAGTGTTATGCCCCTTGCCCTCTGCAATCCTTATAACCAGTCTATGGACAGTAGTGTTATGACATTGTTCTTTGCAATCCTACTGACCAATCTATGGACAGTAGTGTTATTACCCTTGCCCTCTGCAATCCTACTAACCAGTCTATGGACAGTAGTGTTATGCCCCTTGCCCTCTGCAATCCTTCTAACCAGTCTAGGGACAGTAGTGTTATGACATTGTTCTTTGCAATCCTACTAACCAGTCTATGGACAGTAGTGTTATGCCCCTTGCCCTTTGCAATCCTTATAACCAGTCTATGGACAGTAGTGTTATTTATGACATTGTTCTTTGCAATCCTACTGACCAATCTATGGACAGTAGTTTTATGACATTGTCCTTTGCAATCCTACTAACCAGTCTATGGACAGTAGTGTTATGACATTGTTCTTTGCAATCCTACTAAACAGTCTATGGGCAGTATTGCTATGCACCTTTCCCTTTGCAATCCTGATATCAGTCTATGAACAGTAGTTTTATGACATTGTTCTTTGCAATCCTACTAATCAGTCTATGGACAGTAGTGTTATGACTCTTTCCCACTGCAATCCTTCTAATCAGTCTATGGACAGTAGTGTTATGACTCTTTCCCACTGCAATCCTTCTAATCAGTCTATGGGCAGTAGTGTTATGACCATTGCCTTTGTATTCAATCCCCAAGTGTGTAGTCAGTATGCCAAACTGTCCTGGAGATATTCTTCTGATAAAACCAGTGATGGAAGGAAGAATGTTGAGATGGAAAATTGAAAGACTGGAGGATGGAAAGATGTACAGATGAAGGATGTTAAGTGGAAAAATGTATGGACAAAGTGGAAACTACATGTATATGTTCTCTGCTTGGGGAGCATAAATACAATTGGTCAAGTGAGCTGATAATGATCTATTGTAATATAAGCTTCAGGATAACTACCTAAGCATACAATATGCTTTTCTACACTATTATACACCAAACCTTCTTATTCACTGAATTAAAGACAAAACTGCAGAAATTGTGATAACAGTATTTTAATACATTTTACAGATTAATGTTTGACACAGTTTACCACTGACCTTTCAGGGCAAGGTTATACTGGCTCCATAGATCAATCAATTTCTAGCAGTTATCACAACATAGGTATGCGTGCATTTGGTTTCATTCTGTAAAAACTATGTTCTGAATAAGTCACAAACTTTAATGAGTTTCATAAGTTGTTCTTTGTTATTTACCTGTTAAATGAACAGTCCCTGCAGCAACAAGTGCAGATTCTGATCAGACAGCTTTTAATGGAAGCTAAATGGTCAAGATCTACACTGTTTGCCAAGCCAGATATTTTAACAGAATGTGCAGAGATTGGACATATTTACCAGATGTATTGCATGATGCTGTTTGAACTTGTCCACGACTTCTTGCTTCTGATGCTCCTTGTTCTGCACTTTACTCTGCAGCAGTTGCTACAATAAATAAAACAGGCCACACTTTATCTATAATGTAGACTTAAGAATTTAATGTTTAATGTAAGGGCAGTTTTCATGTTACAAAGAAACTGGTTTGATCCAGCAATTCTGGAAATATTAAAATCATAATCTTGCATATAAAGTTCTATCAATTGAAAGTATGTGCAAAAAAACAGAACTTCAACTGCCAATCTGTAACAAACATTTTCACATAGAGAAGCATGATACATTAGTATACTAAGCCATGAGCAAGTCTGTTGCTTAAGCAATTGACCATAGCTATTTAACACAATATGATAGGTGATGTATTATTCTAACACTATTCATTTTTATGATTATAAAGAAAGAAGCAATTTGCCAAGATAACACCTACATTTTACCATGGACTTTTTTCTGCTCTTACCATTACCGAAAGGTAAACTTGTATGCAGAAAAAAAAATATCACAAAGAGGAAATTAAAAATCCAATATGGCAGCCAAACAATGCTTCAGATTGACCTAACATACCATCCAAGTAATGTTTGAAATATAGCAATATCTTGTTTCATGATAGAAATTACAGTCAAACCTCGGTTATTCAAACTATAGTTGTCCAAAGTTGATGCATAATTCGAAGTCACTGGTCGTTCCCAATTTTTCCCCTAAATAATTTTATATAAAATACCTCCAATTATTCTTTTTCATTAAAAAAACCTTTGGCATTATTCGAAGTCAATTTTACTCCCAAACGTACAGTTTTAATGCTATCCTCAGAAATCTTATCCAAAGCCTAATCTCCTCAATGGTCGACCGATCATTGTGTATTGTCACAGTTAAACTATGAAGGGAGGTTACTCCAGTAGCATCTATGTTTTGCTTCCTTAATTGGTTGGTGGTTAAGCTGTTATTTGCATTATATTGATTAGATTAACAATCAGTTATGTTGTATAATCAATGAAGCACTCTGCAAACAAATGAAATTTAAGATTGACTTGTATTCACTTTGTCTCACAGCGGTATTGCAAACTATCAAGTTGGGTAGGTATAAATGCTGATCACCATCATCTCAATTAATAAATGGCAAGCATAGTAGATGAAATTTAAGCTGAGCAATTTGGATAAGGTCCCGTGCAGCAATTGGGGGACAGCTAGACCAGCTACAATGTAACACTAAGTGATTTAATACTATGTACTTGTAACTATTATGTACCGTATGTTACAGTTTGTTAACAATGATAACATGTTCCCATATATTTGGTAAGGCCTTATACATACATAAATAAAGTTTGATTTGCTATTATTTTTGAAATATGTTTCACTGTTAAAAGTATTTATGGTCTGTATGTTGTTTCCTGAACATTATCACAAAAATTACGTAATTCAAAATCATAGAAAATTTTGCAATTGAAGGCAATTTGGATTATTCCAACCTATGAATGGTCAGAAGTAAATCGGCAGTCGTGACGACTTCGAATAATGGAAGTTCCACTGTAATATAATTTGAATGCTTATTGTTTCTTATGTGTCTGAATATGAGAAAAATACTGTTGTTATAATTCCCTTCAACTTTCAAAATTTCAAAAAGTGACCCCTGTGTTAATATTATACTAATTAGCAATGCTTATTTTCCTTTGTTTTTGAAAATGTCATAAAGGTGTACATTTAACACCTGTGTTTATTTTACTTTTCAGCTTCTAGAACAAAAATTAACAATTTAGTGAGTGTTTAATAATCATCCTATTAAAATTCCAGATGAAGATAAACCATAGTAACAGTATATATTGAGATTTAAATACTTTATGACCATGAAATTACAAGTTTCACCTATATCTCAGTTTTAGACTTTAAAGTAACAAGAAACATAAAATTTCAAGTATTACAATATAACATTAAACACTCATAAACATGTTTCAGGTATGTACAACAATTATTAAACTAGTCATAGAAGGAAGTATAAGGTAGAGGCAAATGTGCACCTGATGGTGAATAAGGTAGATGAAAATGTACACCTGAAGGTGTACAAGGTAGAACCAAATGTACACCTGCTGGTGTATAAGGTAGAGGCCAATGTGCACCTGATGGTGTATAAGGTACAGGTGAATGTACATCTGCTGGTGTATAAGGTAGAGGCAAATGTGCACCTGATGGTGTATAAGGTAAAGGTGAATGTATACCTGATGGTGTATAAGGTAGAGGCAAATGTATACCTGATGGTGTATAAGGTAGAGGTGAATGTACACCTGATGGTGTATAAGGTAGAGGCAAATGTACACCTGATGGTGTATAAGGTAGAGGCAAATGTACACCTGATGGTGTATAAGGTAGAGGTGAATGTACGCCTGATGGAGTATAAGGTAAAGGCAAATGTACACCTGATGGTGTATAAGGTAGAGGCCAATGTGCACCTGATGGTGTATAAGGTAGATGAAAAATGTACACATGATGATGTATAAGGTAGAGGCAAATGTACACCTGATGATGTATAAGGTAAAGGCAAATGTACACCTGATGGTGTATCAGGTAGAGGCAAATGTGCACCTGATGGTGTATAAGGTAGATGAAAATGTACACCTGATGGTGTATCAGGTAGAGGCAAATGTGCACCTGATGGTGTATAAGGTAGATGAAAATGTACACATGATGGTGTATAAGGTAGAGGCAAATGTACACCTGATGGTGTATAAGGTAGAGGCAAATGTACACCTGATGGTGTATAAGGTAGAGGCAAATGTACACCTAATGGTGTATAAGGTAGAGGCCAATGTGCACCTGATGGTGTATAAGGTAGATGAAAATGTACACATGATGGTGTATAAGGTAGAGGCAAATGTACACCTGATGGTGTATAAGGTAGAGGCCAATGTGCACCTGATGGTGTATAAGGTAGATGAAAATGTACACATGATAGTGTATAAGGTAGAGGCAAATGTACACCTGATGGTGTATAAGGTAGAGGCAAATGTGCACCTGATGGTGTATAAGGTACAGATGAATGTACACCTGATGGTGTATAAGGTAGAGGCAAATGTACACCTGATGGTGTATAAGGTAGAGGCAAATGTGCACCTGATGGTGTATAAGGTACAGATGAATGTACACCTGATGGTGTATAAGGTAGAGGCAAATGTGCACCTGATGGTGTTTAAGATAGAGGCACATGTGCACCTGATGGTATATAAGGTACAAGTGAATGTACACCTGATGGTGTATAAGGTAGAGGCTAATGTATACCTGATGGTGTATAAGGTAGAAGCAAATGTACACCTGATGGTGTATAAGGTAGAGGCTAATGCACACCTGATGGTGTATAAGGTAGAGGCAAATGTGCACCTGATGGTGTATAAGGTAGATGAAAATGTATACCTGATGGTGTATAAGGTAGAGGCAAATGTGCACCTGATGGTGTATAAGGTACAGGTGAATGTATACCTGATGGTGTATAAGGTACAGGTGAATGTATACCTGATGGTGTATAAGGTAGATGAAAATGTATACCTGATGGTGAATAAGGTACAGATGAATGTATACCTGATGGTGTATAAGGTAGAGGCAAATGTACACCTGATGGTGTATAAGATAGAGGTAAATGTGCACCTGATGGTGTATAAGGTAGAGGCAAATGTGAACCTGGTGGTGTATAAGGTAAAGGTGAATGTATACTTGATGGTGTATAAGGTACAGGTGAATGTTTACCTGATGGTGTATAAGGAACAGGTGAATGTACACCTGATGGTGTATAAGGTACAGGTGAATGTATACGTGGTGGTGTATAATGTAGAGGCAAATGTACACCTGATGGTGTTTAAGGTAGAGGCAAATGTACACCTGCTTGTGTATAAGGTACAGGTGAATGTACACCTAATGGAGTATAAGGTAAAAGCAAATGTACATCTGATGAAATTTTCAAAAAAGTTAGTTGTGCAGGTCTGTACATGTTTCTGTGTTTTATTGTTGTCAGAAATATGCTAGAAAAAAAATTGTTTAGATATTCTATTACCGGTATTTAATCAATCAAGCCTACAACCTTCATGATTAAATTTCTATGTATCCGAGCTCTAAACTGTGCTATATTTGGTGTTAATTTGTTATTTGTATTACCGTACATGAAATTATAGCGTACATTGTGTATTTCCTTAATATCACATTCCATCGGATGCAATATGTATTTTAGAACAACTTTAAATTGTCTGTGGTATAAAGAAAATCTAGAAAACCTTTTTCCTTGAAGAATGAAGGTGATGCATATGCAAAATAGTAAGCCAAGAGGACCATTGCTCACCTGAGTGCCACAGACATTCAGCTAAAATTAGCAAGGAATATCAGCAATATAAAAATAGGCCTGAATAATGGAAAAACATGTGCACAAGCTTTACATAGTGACAATCAGTTTCAACTGTTTTTACTACATGAACATATATAGAAAATGGCCACCTAAGTAATCTGTATACCAAATATCAAAGCTCTAGCACTTGTGGTTTCTGACTTTTCAAGTAGATTTTAAAGTTTTCTATCTAGCCACATTAGGAAAATGACCATGCCCCTGGTGGCAATTTTGTTTGATGAATCAAAATTCTTAAAACAATCATAATACAAGGCCACTCAAGGAACATGTATACCAAATATCAAAGCTCTAGCACTTGTAGTTCTGCCAAGAAGATTTTCTAAATTTTCCTATATAGCCACATAGGGAAAATGGATATGCCCTTGGTGACCATATTTTTTGACAGATCACAATTCTAAACAGTCTTTATACAGGGCCACCAAAGGAACATGTATACCAAATATAGCTCTTGTAGTTTCTGACAAGAAATTTATCTTAATTTTTCCTATACAGTCATATAGGCAAAATTCTGCAAAGTTTTTTAAAAGATCAAAATTCTTTGAACAATCTTGATACAGGGTTTTAAAGGATATGCTGTTTAAAAATGTTGACAGATATGTGATGCTGGACTGTGGATGATCACGATACCTCACCCTAAATGCATAAGCTCAGGTCAGCTGAAAAGGGGGCAGGGCAGAGTAGGAATAAAAAGAAGATGTTTCAAGGAAATCTAGGTCTTTCTGCATTAAAGTTGGAACAAAGGACCAAAGGTAGGGATGAAACCTATTGTTTTGGTTATTTTTCTATGGCATAAGCATCTTGTTTTGAATTGTTTTGTATCAATAACTTGTTTATAATGTATACATTATACATAAAATACAATATAATATTCACAATAAAAGTATTATTGATTTTTTTTTAAGTTTCAAAGGAGTTTGTATAGCTTTAACATCATACTCTACACAGGTTACCTTTTTATTCCTGAGTTTTGCTCTCCTGGTCTGTACAGACTTTAGTTTATCTCTCAGCTGTTTAAGCCGTGGGTCTGTCACCAACATAGAGGGCATGTCTTCCTCAGAACTCAGCTCTTCAGGGTCCTCCACAGCATCATAAAACACAACTCTCTCCTCCTCCGCTATCAAAATAGAACAAACCAGAAGTTAAAAACAGATATTGTCTGTCCAACTTGTCTCAGTTAAGACAGGTAAGATTAAATTTTACCCTTATTGTGTTTATTTTTTTTATTTCTGTATGCATTTGTTATTGACCAAACAAAAGTTTGCTTTACTCCAAGTTTCTTGAGATTTTAAGTGAGTTTTTACTGATGATAGAGTCAAACTGGGTTTGTATTTTATAAAAAAAATATGAAATAAGATGGCTATCATATGAATTTTCCATGTGTAACTTTACCTTGTATGTGCAACAGTTTGTAAGATTCATGTTAAAACATTGAACCAAAAGCAAGCCACAGCCTGTATTTGCAACTGTAAGACAATGACATTAAATCTGAAATCAAACCAAACCCCTGTGTAGCCTCACTCTGTATATGAGACAGTAAGTATGATGAAAACACATTAAAATCAAACCAAGCCACATCCTGTATACTGTGAAAGCATTTTATTTCGTGGGGCAGAAATTTCGTTGTTTGAAGAAGACGGGCATATTCGTGGGTACTTAATTTCGTGGATTGCCCTACCCACGAAAATAAAAAAAACACCTTCGATTTTTGACAGATGCGAAACTGAGGACTAACACTGAAACAGGGTCAATTGCGAAACTACGGATTAGCGAGTGACTCTGCCTATTGTCTTACGTCACGCCTGGTGATATTGATCCACGGCAGCAGGTCAATGTTTTCACAGCCGAGTCTCATCAGACGACGTTTATGACACCTGTCAATTAGCATGTCATTTAAGGGATTATATTCATAAAGATGTTAGGGGCGCGGGTTCTTTTAGGGTCTAATTTAACAAAGCCATTGACTGTCAATTAACGCCAATTAGCGTACTATGCAAACTGACACAAAACAGACCCTTTAGTAAACACCCTACACCTATAAAGTTTATAGTGCTCGTGTATATTTTACAGTATAAAATTACTTAGCATAGATCGTTTTTTATGATTAAGTGGCTTATGTTCGTAAACATGTTTTATCGTTCTATGTCAATACAATGTAAATAAAGTGTGGTGAAATCGTCTGTTTGTTTGAGCTTTATGTCCTGTTTAGTAAAAATATGTTGACATGATTTACAAGTAAATCTAGCATTCGAAAGTCTAACCGAGGGGATTTTATATCGTTGGTACTTAAATTCGTGGATTGACTTGCCCACTAATTCCACGAAATTAAATGCCCCACGAAATAAAATGCTTTCAAAGTAGCTTAACCCCATACATGTGATTGAAAATTGATTGTAGGGGGTTTAATAAAATAACAAAACCAAGCCACACCCTCAATATGCCTGGTGATGGCCTCCTTCTGTGTCTTGTATAGTCGCTCCTCTTCTGCCAGTGTCTCTAGGTGTAGATCATAGATCCGCAGCTGCCAATCAAACACCTCGCCCTCCAATGCCTGGACCTGGGCTCGAGCCCCCGGACGCTCCTCTGTGCTTGCAATCTGAGGTAAAAACCCAGGTGGTTGGGGTGATAGAACATTTTAGTAATCATATAAGGTAATTATTTAAACATACATCAGTTGAAACAGTTGTGTGACATGTGCAATCAAAACAATTACAAGTACATGTACACATTGTTCTTACAATTAAATGCCATGGGTATTTCCATGAAGATGTTTTTATTTTTTTTAATATTCAAGACTAGGATTAATTCTATCCATCCCTTCACATATTCTGAAAGTAAAGTACACAAGTTTCACTTAGAAAATTCATTAAGATACCAATTTAGCTCTTTACTCTTGTGATACGATACCTACACTATAATGCACAAAACTTTAAGCAGGTAACTAGGATTTTACTATTCTCTAATAAGAAATGTTTGTTTTTTGTTTGGTAGTACCAATTGACCATATAAGTAACATTCAGCTAACATTTGGTGGCAGAACAATTTCAGACATTATGTAGAACCAACGGCTCATGGTAGGTGAGCTGTAAGACCTGTCCACTTGAAAATTCTCATCCTGAGATTGAAGCCCATGCAATAAAGAAATGAGGACTCCAACAACTAACACCCATCAACAAAGAAAGCATATAGTAATGATAATTCTTAAGCATTATGTCTTGGAAAAAAACTGCCTTTATCTTACCATCTCTTTGACCTTATCCCTCTCCTGGACATATTTCTTCCGTTTGTTGGTTAGGTACTGTAAGTTCTCAAGTGCAAAGTCCTCTTTCACTCTACAATAGCAGACAATATTGTTTCAAACTGAACGTAAGTGGCAGAGAGGTAAAAACTAGGGACTTGAAAGTCTAGGAGGTTAAGCCCAGGCCTGACACAAGATCTTAACACTTGGGCAAGGTCATTTGAGGATCTGACATGAATGTTCACTTGATACTGAAAATATTTAACAAGTTGGATGAAATAATATGAAGCAAAACCATGTTGACAGAAAATTTACTTTACAATATATAATTATGAGTTAAACCATTTGTTTTTCACTTTAATTTATAGTATGGCCTTTCAGTTCTATTTATTTCAAGTATTTGTTATTTGATCTACTATTCTGTTGATTATAATACTTCTTCTTCTTCTTCTTCTTCAGCCTATTGTTGCATCCGGTGTTTGACAAAGGCCTTTCTCAACTGCTTCCAACGGTCCCGCTCCCTTGCCACCCGTTGCCAATGTCTCTGACAGCCATCCAGATCATCACGCCATCGGGTCCTTTGGCGACCCCTGTTGCGAGTGTGGCCTCTGGGTTGCCATAGCGCTAATTTGGTCGACCATCGATTGTCCTCGCGTCGTACTACATGTCCCGCCCAACTAAATTTCGCGGTGTATATTATTTCAAGAATGTCTCTGACTTTAGTTTGCTCTCGGATCCAGGTAGCTGTTTTTCGATCTCTCCACTTTAAGTTCATCATTATTCTCTCGTGAGCCCGCTGCATTGTTCTTATTTTCAGGGCTAGTTTCTTTGTTAAGTTCCATGTCTCTGCCCCACAGGTGACAGTGGGGGTGATGCACTGGTCGTATAGTTGTCGTTTCAGTACGAGGGGAGTGTCCTTATTCTTGAAAACTGCACTGGCTCTTCCAAATGCCTGCCAGCCGAGAGTGATACGACGTTTGATTTCTTCCTCTTTTGTTGATGTTTTGGCAGAGATACGTTGACCAAGGTAGATGTAGTGCTCAACTTGCTCAATGAAGTTGTCGTCGATTTTTATTTTTTGGTCCTCGTTGTCGCAATTAATGTGCTCGTTCAACATGAACTTGGTCTTTTTCAGGTTCATGCTGAGACCGACTTCCAGGCTTACTTGATTTAGTTCTCGTAACATTTGTTGGAGCTAAGGTAGACTGTTGGCAAAGATGATGATGTCATCTGCGAAGCGTAAATGACTGAGGTGTTCGCCATCGATCTTGATGCCCTTTCCTTCCCAGTTTAGTTTTCAATACACCCTCCAAGCAAGCTGTGAACAATTTTGGCGAGCTGGTATCTCCTTGTCTGACTCCTCTACCTAGCTGGAATGGTTCAGAATCTTTGTGGAGTCTAATGAAAGACTTGGCATTGCTGTATATGTGTCTGAAGATGTTAACGTAGACAGGGTCAACTCCCTGTTCTTGTAGTGCTTTGATCACGTATGGAATTTCAACTGAGTCGAAAGCTTTGTTGTAGTCAACCAAACCAACGGCAAGCAGGATTTTATATTCTGTACATTTTTCAATCAGTTGGTTAACAGCTTGGATTATAATACAATAAATAAAATATATGAACTTATTTTTAAAGAACTCTTTTTCAGCATAACTGTCAGATTTTATAGGATTTTGTTTTTTGTCATTTGTCTTTATTTTCTGCCAAATGAAATGATCTTTTATTTCTGCCTGCTTCACACATTGGAAGCTGACTGAGCAGATATGTCCTATTTGCTGCATGTCAAACAATATTTTTGCATAAATGTGTCGACAAATTTGCATGTATATGTAAAAAGATGTCCACAATTAGTATGAGTTATTAACAAATGGCAGCATGATAATGTTTGAAGTGAACATCTTTAATTGATAGATAGAATATTGAAGATACATCAATTTATGTTTGACATGCTGACATCTGTAGCCTGTACCTGTAGAGTCTCTCCTGACCAACCAGCTGGAAGGAGTTGAACCCAAACCTCTTCTTGTCTTCCTCCAGCCGAGTCAAGATGCCTACACACAGAAACAGAGAAAAATAGAAAGATTGGTGAGCTGAACAAGGCAAACTTATTTGTCTCAACTGGATATTTATGTTTGCTATACAAACAATATATCCAGCTTACCTTCAAGCTGATAAAGTAATGCCTTCACTGTTTGAATCTCAATTTTTTTTTCCAAGGCCACACATGAAATTTCCAAGGCTCTGCATAAGAAAAATTTACAATGTTGCTGGATAATTTTTCAAATGCATACGGTGGTATATGAATGTAGGCTAAGGTCCAGAGCATATTTGAATTAAGGACTCTTTTAAACTGGATTTTAACTGATTAAGGAGAAAATAATTTATCCCTTATTAGTTGAAAAAAGATGTTTATCAATCATTTATTCATTGTTTTCAACACATTTATAGTTTTATACGACAGCAAAGTTGCTTGATGACTTCCTCCCATTAAAGTTGTCAGCCTATGTGTGAGTGACTGAGAACTGAACCTATTTTATGACAATGGACATAAAAATATCCAGATTTTAAAGACTGATAAATGGTTAATACATAGTTAATTTGTTACACCAGGAAGCATGACCATAATTACTGACAAGTATGTTCAATCAAATAAACAAAGGGATGGGTAACTATTGTTTGGAGGTAACCAAGCATGGTCTGCCTGTTTGTTCATCTACTCTATATGATAAATGGGCCAAACCATTACATGTATATTCATCAAGCTGGGTCCAGACTGCTCGATAAACACAACATTAAGTCCACAAACAAAATCATATGGCCTTTACAAATAGATACTGTTATTCTGGGAATACAGGAGTTCAAAATAAAGTATCTCACTGACAATGAGATCTGTATCAATCAGATGCTTGCCAGAAATTTTTCTGTGAAAAAGTGATGAGGTGGGCCAGTGCTGTATGGGAGATCTGGGATCAATATGAAATTGTGTAAAATTGTGGTATACAGTGCTGTAGAAAATAGTCTAACTGTTCAAAATAAATGGGTTGGACAACTTAACCAACTTAAAAATTTAATTAATCCTGAAAAGTTAATCTTTAGTTTGAAACGAACATTAATGTTAAACGATACTTTGTTGGTAAATAATCAATGTCAGAAAGCGACATTGTTCATTCCTATGTATGCACATCGCACTTACTGTTTTATGATTGTATTAATTGAGCATCAATAAAACAATATGTGATATTAATAATTATTGTTCCATTGTTTACATCGAAGATTTAATGCAAATATTTATTTCTATATTTTACTTTCATTTAAACCATACATAAACACCCTATATTTTGATTCAACATAATTGACCTTATAATAGACATAGGCAACTATGTGTGGAATCTGTAGTTTTTTTCAATGAACCTGTTACACGTATAAATAAACATGCACCCTTTTCATTCCATTAAAAAGTAGTAGTATATGTGGAATGAACTGTACTAATTATTAAATAATATATAATGAAAACGAACCTACAACACCACCACCCTAAAAAAAATCTACCTAGAACTATGTTATACGATATATGAAAATAAAAATGAATGCAATTAATTGTTTTAATCAAGGTAACATAGATTTTAACAATTTAAGATGTTAATAAACATAATATTTAAGTAAATACAATAACATATGTACTACAAAAGTTAAACAATTTTGCTAATAATTAAACATTAAATAAGTCACCAAACATGTCATATGCATTTTACAGTATTCACAAGCGATAATATACATTTATAGCCAGTTACTATTGGTGAAAAACTTACTAGACATCAATCACTATATCCATTTTATAATCTGGCAATTTTATTACCCCTCCCCAGAATCCAGTCATGTCTAATTTGACGTAATTATTGTTTCTGCACATTAGTCACAGAATAAGTGGACCAAACGTGCTGTACCCTTCTTTAATAAAGGGTATCTGCTGCTTTGTTGTTGGAAAATACCATACTGCACATACCAATACTCCAGTTGAGGGCTGATGTTATTAATGTTGACATCTTTCTTTAGGAACACTCACATAGTAGAGTAGAGTTTTTGTGAAAAGGGTGATTGTTTGTTTTGGGTTTACCATCCCACCAACATTATTTCAGTCATCTTGAAGCAGATATAGTGCTGCCTTCACTGTATATAGCATACTGTGAACATCTGGCATGATACCACACCCAGTCACATTATCCGGACACTGGACCAACCAGTTATGGAACTACCCTTACAATTGCTTGAGCGTTAGCAAGGGAGTAATACCACTACCATTTTTACTACTTTGGTATGTCACAGCCAGGGTTCGAACCCACGCTCTCTCGTACCTGGAGCCAATGCTCTACCGCTTGCGCTACCACGTCCGGTACAAGGGTGATGGAAATCAATGTAACTTGTTCACTAGCGAATGGCTTGTGCATCTCCTGGTTGAGTAGGACTTATTTTTGAAAAATATGCCCAACTTTTATATTGAAGAACTAAAACATTTTTTGGCTGACAGTATACAGAAATGAAGATTGTATTTAATCCATGCAAAAATTATTTCATCATACCAAGGAAAATCTTGTGTCTGCACTGCATGGTAAGCAACATCTTTAAGTGCTTATAAATGAAAACATGTTTTGTTTTTAGACATGTTTCTTTTAAAAAAATGGACAAGATAAATGTTCAAGTGGGTGGACTTAATAAATTTGTTTGTTTACCTGCACTCTGTGACCATTTATCAACATACAGGACCAAATCCATTTTTGCCTTCACCCATGGCAAATCAACATACATGTATCACATTTTCAGGTAAAAAATCACAAACTGACAAAATCATTTACCAATCAGTAATTTTCCCTTAAAATTAGTGTTTTTTGTGTACTAACCAAAAGCATAATGCCAACCCCCACAGAGTTGCCAAGTCTATGCTTCGGGTAATGCAGTAAAAGACGAATAATCTACAAAAGCACAGTCTTGAACTCCTCTATAAAGTGTCTTTTGCATTCTGTTTACATGTACGTTGTGTAGTAGTCCATTTTGTTAGTGTCCATTGTGTAAGTGTTGGACAGCTTGTATTTTATTATCTGTAATTCCTGAAACGTCCTTGCATGCTTTCACCTTGTCATCATGATGCAAAGGACTCATCAAACCTGTGTTTGTTGTATCCATTTATGGATACGTGTTCTTCTGCCAGTGGAAGGAACGGGAGTTAGAAATGTTTTTTTTAATACTGAACCAACCATCATCAAAGAGTAGTTTGAAACTCACTAAAAGACTTCTTAGTTATTTTACTTCCATTTCTTAGTGAGAATAAACTTAAGTTTAATTTATTAATAGTTACCCTCGTAAGAAAATTGTAGTGTTTTAATCTAAATAATTACATGTATTTCAGCTAGTTCAAGTTGATACAGATTGACACTGTTTACTGTTTCAGTAGTATCTTGTAAAACTTATTTCGACCAGTCCTGTCCATAGAGAGTGAAACCGTACTACAACTTTGAACTGGTTTTGGTTGAAATTGTCCTACCCATACTACCCCATACACCCCCAACAAAAACAAAGGTATATCCAAATGTTGGCTAATTGGTCCTGCTTGAAAAAGAAAAAAATGTCCAAGTTTTACTGATGCAGAGAGTTCAGTAACACTTTTTTCAACTTCTCAAACATGAAGGACAGGACCTGCTTATTTTATAATCTTGTTTTTTCTATATGTAGATAATTGGATTATTCCTTCCTTGTTTTAACTATTATTGCAAACACTCTATGTTCAGATCTTGGACTTTATAGCAAATGGAGTCAACTTTTTTAGGCTCTTTGCCTTAACTTTCTATCCCTGCGAGCACCTGCGGTCTTCTGTTAAAGATCTTGTACTTCAGATGGTTGGGGCCCAAGTTTGGATGTCTGACCAACCACAAGATAAGAGAATCTGTTTCCTATTTGACAGTAAACAAACAAAACTTTTAAACAAAAAAATTAATAAATCATCCCTTACCTTTCTGGATGGATCTTGTCTGTGAATAGTATTTCATGTAGGTGTCTTGTATCATGTCGAGAGAGTGCTCATAGTGACTCTGCCACTCTGAGAGGACCTGACAATATTCACGCTTTACCCTCTCTCCATTGTCAGGATTTTGAATTTCACGTTTTGCTTCACGAACCTTCGTACAGGCAACTTCTCGCAAGTCTAAAAATGGTTGTATTTGATAATTGTACAACTCTGCAAGTGCTATATTTAACTTAAACACGGCTAAATCTTCTCGCTGGTATATATCACCTAGTTCTGACATACAAGACACATTATCCCTCTCAAAAAGAATATTTTTTAACTCTTCTTCAGCTATATTGATTGCCTGATCATAACCCTGACGACGAAGTTCGCTGATATTTTCAAAATACTCATCCTGGCAATGCTCTTCAAACATGGTGGACATAAGTAATTGCTCTTTGCAGGTTTCTAAAGCTGTGGGGAAGTAGATATCTTGCAAGTGCTGACAGATGTCATCAATATTTTCTGGTGTTTCTTGATAACTGATGAATGCCCAGAGTCCGCGTGGGTCCTCAGGGAGGTCTGGAAGGTAGGGGCCCAGGGAAGGATGGACCAGACACAGTAGATCATGGATCCCTCGCAACTCCTGGAAAGTGAACAGACCTGACCGTCCATGGTACTCCTCAGTGTCTGTCACCACACGGTTCTTTAACCTAAAATGGTACAGCATCAAAATAAACATAGATTATACACATTGACAGTGAAAAATGCAACCTCTGCCATACAGCCTTTATTTAATCTCTTAAAAAACATATGATTCCCAAACAGGTCTCTAACCTGAACTGGTTTGGAATTTGTTTAACTTAATTATGGTGTTATCTTAAAGAAAATATAGTGTTGCTTCCAATACCCTGAGATCTGGTTGGCAAGTCAGGGAACTAACCAACCATTTAGACATTATCCTTGCCCAATTAATCATCCAAGATATCTGCATTAACATATCATATGCATAACTCACCGACAGGTGACTGCCACTTGTCTCTCCACATAGTTCCATGAGACAAGGAAGATGAGTCGAGGTGGGATCACATTACAAGCAAACGGGTTCTCCTTGATAGCAACCCAGCCCTCCAAACTATCTGGCTGATCAAAGCCTCCACCGCCCACCACTGGGATCTGCTGTGCCACACCCTCAGCCATGGTCAACACTGCTGCAGAAGATAATGCATAATAATTATCAAGTTTTAAATATAAAAAACAGAACATTTAGTTAATAAAAGAAATGTCTGACAATTTAAAAAATACTAACGTACATACTATGTGCATCTTTACTAACTTTTCTAAAGGATGCAAGTGCAGTACATCCTCTCAGTAGGTGGAGTGTCTGGAGTTCAAGCCTTGGGCTGTCTGCTCATGTTTCTGTTTATGTTATACACAGACTCACCATTCTGGATCATTATTTGATGGGTGGTTGGTACAAGGTAGTAGAAATATGTACATCATATAGAGAGAAAAAAGGCTGGTAGTTTTCTCCCCTTCAACTAGAACCAAATTTCTAGGAACTACCTGTAGCTGACAGGGGTTGATTAATACATTAATATTTAGGAATAATACCATTACATAGTCAGGAGCACCATATAAGATATGTTATCAAAGACTCATGCAGCTGGACTGATGGTCGAATTGTATGACAATAGATGGTGAACAAAACAAGAGACATATAAAACATGCTCTAGAAAACGAAACAAAGCGAAACCATGACAGTGTACTTCTGGCAAGAATAGCTGTAAATTATTTAAATACTTATTGTCAAATGCCAAGGAAAATCAGCAGCCTACTTCGACAATTTAGCTGTAAAACACGTACCATACTGTAATGTGTAAGCAATGCCCTGTACATACGAAATCTTCTCATATTAACCATGTCTCATTTCTCCGTCATCCTTTTGTTTTGGTTATGTCAGATAGTTTACGACGTATTTTGCTTATATCACAGGAGAGTACTGTACCACTTGCATGACGTCATCGTACCGATGTATATATGCAGTAACAACTCTTAATTCCCAAACGCCTTCCGCATTGTGTTATTAGTAAAAAATATACAACATCATGCATTATATTCCATCATAGAGTAAAATTATCGCGATATTGTGATAATATATGCTGCTGTAATTTATGACAATGAGCGTATCAATTTTAGTACTACCCTCGGAACCCTACACAAAAAAGTGACATATGTGATAACTCGCTGTATAATATATCGATATGGTTGTGGTCATCAATCTTTTTATGCGATTTTTTTAGCACATCATCATATTTAACAAAATGGAAGATAACTGATATTGTTTTTACGACACTTACAATCATGTGACTGTTAGAATTGCACGTCAAGAAGGACAACTCGTACTTCAGCGCTGTGCCATTGGAAAATGCAAGATTAATTAAACACATAAAATACACTATTGTTACCTGTTACCCGTTCTGTAATAAAACTCGTTTTGTAGTGAACTCAGTTTTGGTCCTGAATCTTGATGATTTATGAACAAAAGTGTTGGATTTGACAAAAACATGTTCATACACCATTTTATCTTGCATAAACATCTACTTACGGATATTAATTATTGAGACGTTAGAATTTTCAACCCGTTTTGTGGTACATTCTTTCACACCAGCCAAACCGTTTTTAAGTAAACTTTGTCTAATGTTATCATTTTTTGCCTCAAATGGCTGAAATCATGAACAAACCATGAAAACACATAATCTGTCACATGTAAAGTTTAAAAAAAATAATTTTTCAAATTTATGCGAAACATTTCTAGTTCTCTTCACTATTACAAGAGGAAAACCGAGTTTTGTAGTTTTCGTCCAGAATCTTGATGATTTTTGAAGCGCTGGATTTGGTGTGAAAACATGTGCATACACCATTTTCTCTCTTTTAAACACTGATATATTTTGGAGACGTTTGAATTTTTAGCCGTCTTGTGGTAAACTTATTTTATAGCCCAATATCTTTATTTTCTTGTCAGAAATGGTTGAAAATCATATAAAACAACAACATTAAAACACACAAAATTGCGACATTTAAAGTTTATTGTTGTTGTTGTTGTTTTACACTTTTGAGAAATTTCACTTTTCAACCTAATGCGAAAGTTCCTTCCACTATTATAAGAGGAAAACCCGTTTTATAGTAGGCCTAAACTTATCTTTCGTCCGAAACCTAACGATTTCTGACCAAAAGTGTTGGAGTTGGTACTAAAACATGGTCATACTCGATTTTCTCTCGTTGAAATAATAGGCCTACTTGGGATATTTTGGAGACGTTTGAACTTTTAACCCGCATGAACATTTTTATTACATTGCACTTACTAAGTACAACCTATCTGAATATGGTTCTTATTGTAAACAACAGTGAATACACTACAGTCAAATGTCGGATAAATCTACATAGGAGAATAATAGCCCTTTAGCCAAATATTTATTTTAATATTATTGTTTGTAAACAGCAGAACTAAAGCGTTCGGACTTTAGTTCCATGCTATTAGATCATATGTCTACTTTAGGATGTCTGTAATTGTTCAGAGACAATAAATAATGAACTGTCAGATCGTGTAAATTCGTTTTGGTGTTGAGTTAAAACTAAGTTCCTGGGCAATATTTTAAATTAAAGTCGTTACATATAGAATAGATCTTTATTTTCCGAGGCTTTATACAAATATAATGATGGAATATAATATCATACATGTATTATTTTCGTAAATTGTGTAAAGGCCGAGCGCAACAGTCACGTACGGAGCGCGTACTTTTAATTTCGTTTATTTTTATCATTAGTCCTATCTCTATATCTAAGAAGAAACAGTGATAAGTTTAAAGAAAACGTATCAGACATATGGTTTAGCTTTTTCTCGCAAAAAGGACGATTTTGAACACTACCTTGATTGTAAGGCAGTAAAGCCCGTAAAATCGTTCTAAATGTTTATTCTTTTCAAACAGATTACTATGTACGATGTGGAGTTCTGCTAAAAATTATTATCAACACCAGTCAGTTACCCGGAAATTGATATAACGTGATCTCAAGTTACTCTTTTTTTCCTGGTAATATATTTGTAAATATTGTCCAAAAATGAACAAAACAATTTGGTGGCAAGATTTTGTATTGAAAATAGAATTTTCGATCGGATTTCGAAGTTCGATTCGACGGAAAATCCCATTGCTTTTAAAAACAGATAGGAGAAAGGATGGAAACAATAATAACACTATCGAAAACGAAATTGTGATAAAATCGTCGTAACAAAACAGCAGGATAGTACTGTACTACATTAATGATTCCCAAATATGCAAAGACAATGCTTTTGTATCGTTATGTATGCAGAAACAGTATTTTTAACAGGATCAAATCGCTGGATACCTCTGTTGAAGTTATCAACGCATCTTGCACAATGTCATTTTATGATGTCAACGTCACAAGCGGCAGATATTTCAAACATACCGAAGGGGTTTATGATAAAATATCGTTTAATTAATGGCGAAAATATGGTACATATAAAAACACGAGGAATGAACTGAAATTGAGGAATGACGATTAGTCATTGGCTGCGGTAACGAACGCATGCGTGTAGAATGCCATAAAGGGAAAGAAAAACCATTAATGGCAAAGAGTCTGCGGCGGCGTCAACGATGTAAAAAGTAAATAAGCATATTTGGACATAACAATTTTATTTTATTTGTAAGGTTAACAGTATAAAGCTGACAATATATATTTCGATATTAACGACGTCAATCAAAGTTAAAAAGCTAGTTCTACTTGAACATTCCGCGATAAACAAAAACAACACAATTCGTTTAACTATTTAAAACTTGTGATAGTTTCTAAAAAATAAATGTTAATTAAGTAAAGCAACAAAGTATTAGATGAATACTATCTGAAATAAGAACGTACATGTGTAAATAAAACACAGACTACGGACTTTTTATGACCAGCACTCTTGCGGCGAACTTGACGGAACGTGGTCAGGTGTTCATGTTTTTCTATCCGAAACCTGCTGTTCTCAAGACCATTACATTAATAGCACATACTTAAAGTGGTTATTCCTCATTTGATAATAACAGTAAAGTTTTATCGCCACTAGTTGTTTGTATTTTCTTTATTTCTGCAAGTAAGTATAAAGTGACCATTAGATAAAATAAATCAATACACATCCCTTACACATCTATAAGTTGTTGTTTTTATAAGGGTTGAACAAGTTGTGTTTGATGTACGCCGACCTTACAAAAGAAGCTCTGATGAGCTTACACCAATCTTCAGATGTTACCACCATGTATAGCGAATGCTTCCGTCAGGATTATCCGCATTTTGCTATTACTACAGACATTTTAATAACTTTTCTGTAAAGAAATATTCAGAGTTTTGAGAATAACCACATTAACAAGTTTCCAAACTATCATGAAACAAAGAAAAATTAGCTACACAAATAATAAGAATTAATTTGGGGCATTTTTGCACGCCTTTTACGCAGAATCAATGTTTCCTGACTTTGCCCCATTGGTCCCAGGCTTAGCAAAAGGACACACTTTAATTGGGCGGAACAGCACAACGCTTTGGAAAGCAGGCAACTATTCGGCTGTTAAACAACCACTTCTTCTTAATATATAGATTATATACATGTACATGTACATTGTTTTACGACCCCCCCCCCCCCCTCGATCTGACACACCTGTTTATAATTAACTAATCAAATGTCTATCTGTGATCTCACAGCGATAATTGTAAATCTTTGTGGTGTGTAAATTATCATTGGTTTTCCTACCAATTCGACTTATTCCACTTGAACCATTTGACTGTTGCGATTTCTCATAATGACATAAATGCAATTTTTGTTTACGCCATATGGTTACATTTTGATTAAAGACACTGTAATAAAAATACGTCTGCATAAAACAATATTTCTTGTACAAATAATAATCATTGATCATAAAAGTTCAATCATGGGCATACTGATAAAAACGACGCTTGTGTTTGAATGTCTCCTCGATAGGAAATTAAGAAGTTTGCAATGACTAATTACAATGTCTGCAACAAAACATTTTACTTAATATTTAATTATATGTCTTGATACCGAAACCTTCACAGAAGCAAACACGTAGCCTACGATCTATAAATACGAAAGTTTCCTGCGTAGCATGCCACCCGACCCCATTATCGGCCATGCGTACATCATGCCTAGCTACGCCCCTGTATGCCCAGTCATTTTCTTTTTCGTTGTTGACAAGAACGACAGTCAAGAGGCTGAAAATTAAACATAAACCAAATAAACGTTCCATAATTGCCTTTAGCAATGGCAAATACAACATTTCTTCTCTGTTAATCGGTATGAAACAGTTGTAGAAAAGTTTCTGTGTTTTCAAGAGCTACTACTCAAAGGAAGTAAGCAGTTACATACTGATTTACTCTTGGAGCACACAATGTTATGTTACCTCGTGATATGTAGTCTTTGAGCAGTCTTTTAAAACACTGTAAAATCTTAAAAGGCAGTGATAGGAAATTCTAAGTGTGCATAGCTACATGCATTTTGCAAGGGTAATCTTGTGTTTGACAAAATCTTCGTAAAGGGGAATGGACATTACATGAAACATTTATGTAAAAGCCAAAGTCATTAACTTGTCTTTGTCTGTTATAAAGATAGACATATGTCATAGAGAACGTTTATTGGCGTACACCGACAAAAGTGTGAGTAAAGACATTAATTAGAATAAAACACCTGATGCAGATATGTAGGGATGGGATGGGATTTGCCGGCCTTTCTGCCGATATTGTGCAGCGACATTTCTATCATTATAACACAGGGGCACTTATGAGGTGCCCAGGGACTGAACCTGGCCGGTCCATTACAATGACACCGACGAGTTAGTCGTAGTGCTGTCCCCTTAGCCAAGAGCGTTATGAGGGAAGCCACTACTACCAACTTTAATGTCTTCTGTTTGACCCGGCCGGGCTTTAAACCCTCGACCTACCGATCCGCAAACCGACGCAGTTATGTAGGAAAACATAAGTAGTGAACATAGCCTTTATCGGACATTTTAGCTTCTAAGTCGAAACTAAAGAAATTTACGTGTACTTATATATCAGCATGAATATGAATGACTATTTCTCATTCGCGATGCTCTGGTGGCCAATTTTATTCTTACACCAACGATCTGTAATTGATCTGGAGACGGATAGTTGAGGTTGGTGTAGTGCATCGGGAATATCAGTCGTGGTTCAAACGTCTCTTTCCGTAGCTTGAGCGTTAGCAGTTGAGCTAAACCGTTACCATACGTTACGATGTCTCGCGCGTTCAATGGTTATTTAGCCGCAATGAATACAATCAAAAAGGTATTTTCAAATTAGAAAGACATTGAATAATCAGGATTTCTACAATTCTAAAAGACACATACTTTCGGGGAATATGTCAGAACAATTTAAGACAATACAGAAGAAAAATGAAAAGCCAATTTTTATAATAATTGATTATCTGTCAGAAGCCTTTTTATGCACCAAACAGGGGTATGACACAGGCGTCTTTTAACTGCTTGGATTATAGTTTGTCTTTTAACATCCTTACAAATGCGAGTGTACTCCCTGTGAAGTGAGGCAACTACTGATGATGATGATGATGATGATGATGATGATGATGGCACCGTCTATAAAGTATTAATAAAACTGCAAACATAACAATAAGAAACTTTTAATAAAATAATTTCGGGGATTAAACCTACAAACTCCTTCATAAATACAGATACGACAAGTCAGCCTTGTGTGATTCTGCAACTCAGGAATATAAAGAACTTCTTGTTTTGTGAATATGGAATGTCCTACTTATTTGGAATTAACTACAGTAAATATCTTTATTCATTCCAATAATAATATTTCAAAGCAAAGCACTATTAGGGCTGATGGTAAAGAACGGTCAGTCGGCGATATGGACCGACTGGGGTGCGTAAACCGGTTTTACAGAGCTTTAACCTCGCACTTCCTGGTGGGTTTCTCAAATGCAAGCAATGAAAAGTAAACCGATCTATTTGAATGCAAAATGTCCAAGCGCGGATGCTTTCTTTGATAAGTTATGACGAAAGTAGAGACGTCATTGGAAAAATAAGTCACTTATTACTTTAATCAAGTCTTTCAACGTTTACATGAAACGAAAAAAAGCCAAACATATATGTAATATGTTCCTGCTTTCATTAGAAAACAATAGTAAAGTTTAAAGAGAAGTAGTCATTAACAATGCATGCGACGAAGCTCAGATGAAAAATCGGCAAATAATTATATCATAATTCTTGTACTTCTTTAAAATTTAAACTCGTTTTCCTTCGAACATTTACTTACCTTTAATTTTACCTTTTAAAAGGCAATCAGTAAAAATAAAATTATGAAAAATATTATTTAAAAAAAAAGATTACTTCGGGGCGGGGTGGGGGATGAAATAAGTATGAAAGAAAACAGTAGATTGATGGATGTTTTATTTCTATAGTATAGCTATGCATAACATTGTTTTAAAAATAGTGTACAGTACTGAACGTGTATTGTTACGAACAATTGTGCAACAGAATATAAAACCAGTAAGATGTTTTACGGTGCAATTTATTTTATTAAACAAATAAATAATAAATTATTACAATACATATATTCAACAAACAATCATAAATTAAAAAATAAAGTTCTTAATAAAGTCCAGGCCGATCCATGTTCTAATTAAATTAGGAAATAAATTGCAAAAATAGATAAATGTGAGTTATTTTACGGCGTTCAACATACTATATTGAAATCAAGCAAGCCAAATGCACAACATTACATGATATATATACTAGTTTAAACCTATTTAAACAGAATTTAAGTAACTCGGTCATTATTGTGACACGAAGGATTTTGACCACATCTCTTGATCAGTTGTCAGCTGGAAAATTAGTTTGGGGATATAATCAAGAGTACCTTCAAAACGTGTGGAATAAAGCAAAATATCAATAAGTTGGACAGCCTTATGTGGATATAAATTAGGACATACAGAATATCTTTAAGTGAAAATCTGGAATTGAATTAGTTAGCAAATTTTATGCATATTTTCTAAAAGACAAAAGTGTAAAACACATTAATATAAGGCTAATTCTCTTTGAGAAAAGGACAAACTATGTTAATGAAATTAATTTGCTTGGTACTTGTTTATAACAACAACTTGTAACAATATTATTTTATAAGTGTTTTTAATTATCACATACCCAGTTTGCCATTTCATCTTTAGATAAACTTCGTCTCTGTCTTTATGTCAGAAAACGCTTAGAATGTTTTGTTTGTGGTCATTAATCAAACTACTTAACAACACTAAAATATATATTAAACCATTTCATATTTCTCCTCCAATTTTTATCACCCAAAACATGTTTTTTTTTCTGTATGTTCCAGAATAATTATAGAATAACTATAAAATGCTTTCGATACTTTTAATGTACCACATATCATATGATTGAACGTGTGTATTGTGATGCAAATAAAAAAATAAACTTTACAAATGGGCCATTTTTCGTGTCATCTCTGTAATCTGTAATCCGTTAGCATTGCGTACCAACATACCAATACAAATAGAAGACAGAAGAGAAAAAGTAATTTTGGCCAAATCCTATAAGGCACAATGGTGAGTGCTATTCGGAAAAATGTGTCACAATTTCTATCCAATGTTTGGTTTGCGTGTAGTCAATCGGATATATCGGTTAAGCAGTCAGCCAAACAATGTCCACGAACGAGGCATTCAGAATCCATGCCACGCTCTTGACGGGAATCTCGTGCATAAATGTAGCATGGTACAAAATGGCCAACACACAGAATCAACGCCACGCTGCCAGACAACATCTCAAAAAATACATTTCAAACACCAAGGAGCTTTAAACGTTAAAATACATTTTTTTATTCAAAAGGAATATATGCTCCTTTGAGTCAAAGTTGAAAAATCGATCAGCTCTTAATAATTTTAAAATGAAGAAAGTTCGGCGAATTGATGTTTAAACGAGCCGATTAAATTTGGGTGCCGCAGCTAGCTGATTATTACCAAAAGACAGAGTTTTGTAATAAACTTCAATAAGTTAATTCTAAATATAATACGAAATGTTTTAATTATATTTTGATGACTGCATCAAAACACTCCCTTTCGTAAATAAGTAAGAAATGTTTTGAAGTTATTTCAAAGCCCCCTTTTTGGACGAGTCCATTTTTCGTAAACAATAGGATTGACACATTCAAGTGTAAGTTGACTTCGGGCAAGGAGGCGTTAGGTAAGGCAGTTCTCCGCGAACATTTCCATTTCTGGTACTAGCAAAAACTTCTTTAAGAGCACAGGCACAAGTTGCAGGGACAATATGGAAACTTTTCTATCCCGGGAACAAATATTGTCAGACGTTCCAGACAGCGAGGATATGTACCCTACATTGGACGGGCCATACTCCTTGGATAGTATGGACAGCGAGACGGATGAAGACGAAGGCATTGATTGCACAAATGAGGTAACCTAAAATATTCAATATGTTACGAATTTTGTTGTTTGAAACAAAGTTGATTTAAGGAAACATCTTGGACTAAGCACTTGTTCAACACTTTGTTATTGGTAGACGTACAATATTTGTTGCAGGAATAGTAGATCTAATTGTTGCAGTAGAATTTTAGATACACTACAACACCACCAACAACACATGCAACTACTACTACTACTACTTCTTCTTCTGCTTCTACTACTACTACTACTTCTTCTACTACTACTACTACTACTACTACTACTACTACTACTACTACTACTACTACTACTACTACTGCTGCTGCTGCTACTACTATTTTAATTTACTACAAGTTGTGGAAGATATGACAGCTAGAGAAGTAATGAAAGTGAAGTAAATTGTAGAAGAGGTAGAAGTAGTAATAAAAGCAAAAAATAAATATTAAGTTATGCAGTAGAAGCCATTATTAGTTCAATAGTAGTAGTAGTAGTAGTAGTAGTAGTAGTAAAGATAGTGGAAGTGATAGTATAAATAGTAGTAGTAGCAGCAGCAGCAGCACTAGAAATAGCAACAGCAATAGCAGCAATAGTAGTAGAGGTAGCAGCAGAGTAATAGAAGTAACAAAAGCAGTAGCAATAGCAGTAACAGCAGTAATATAGGCAGTTATAGCAGCTATAGTACTAACAGAAGCAGTTATTGCAGCAGTAGTAAAATAGCAGCAGTAGTAGAAGCAGCAGTGATAGAAGTAACAGTAGTAGTAAGAGTAGCAGCTGTACAAGAATAAACAACATGCTGGGACAAAGTACTAGCAATACACAACTTACTGGGACAAAGTACAAGCAATACACAACTTGCTGGTACAAAGTACTAGAAATGTACAACTTGCTGGGACAAAGTACTAGCAATACACAACTTACTGGGACAAAGTACAAGCAATACACAACTTGCTGGGACAAAGAACTAGAAATGTACAACTTGCTGGGACAAAGTACTAGCAATACACAACTTACTGGGACAAAGTACAAGCAATACACAACTTGCTGGGACAAAGTACAAGCAAAACACAACTTACTGGGACAAAGTACAAGCAATACACAACTTACTGGGACAAAGTACAAGCAATACACAACTTACTGGGACAAAGTACAAACAATACACAACTTACTGGGACAAAGTACAAGCAATACACAACTTGCTGGGACAAAGTACTAGCAATACACAACTTACTGGGACAAAGTACAAGCAATACACAACATGCTTGGATAAAGTACAAGCAATACACAACTTACTGGGACAAAGTACAAGCAATACACAACTTGCTGACTCAAAGAACTAGAAATGTACAACTTGCTGGGACAAAGTACTAGCAATACACAACTTACTGGGACAAAGTACTAGCAATACACAACTTGCTGGGACAAAGTGCTAGCAATACACAACTTGCTGGGACAAAGTACAAGCAATACACAACTTACTGGGACAAAGAACTAGAAATGTACAACTTACTGGGACAAAGTACTAGCAATACACAACTTGCTGGGACAAAGTACTAGCAATACACAACTTGCTGGGACAAAGTACAAGCAATACACAACTTACTGGGACAAAGAACTAGAAATGTACAACTTACTGGGACAAAGTACTAGCAATACACAACTTACTGGGACAAAGTACTAGCAATACACAATTTACTGGGACAAAGTACTAGCAATACACAACTTACTGGGACAAAGTACTAGCAATACACAACTTACTGGGACAAAGTACTAGCAATACACAATTTACTGGGACAAAGTACTAGCAATACACAACTTACTGGGACAAAGTACTAGCAATACACAACTTGCTGGGACAAAGAACTAGAAATGTACAACTTGCTGGGACAAAGTACTAGCAATACACAACTTACTGGGACAAAGTACTAGCAATACACAACTTACTGGGACAAAGTACAAGCAATACACAACTTGCTGGGACAAAGAACTAGAAATGTACAACTTGCTGGGACAAAGTACTAGCAATACACAACTTACTAGGACAAAGTACTAGCAATACACAACCTGCAGGGACAAGTTATTAGCAATACACAACTTACTGAGATAATGTACTAGCAATTCACAACTTGCCAGTACAAAGTACAAGCAAAACACAACTTACTGGGACAAAGTACTAGCAATACACAACTTGCTGGGACAAAGTACTAGCAGTATACAACTTGCCAGGACAAAGAACTAGAAATAAACAACTTACTGGGACAAAGTACTAACAATACACAACTTGCTGGGACAAAGTACTAGTAATACACAACCTGCTGGGACAAAGTACTAGTAATACACAACCTGCTGGGACAAAGTACTAGCAATACACAACCTGCTGGGACAAAGTAGTAGCAATACACAACCTGCTGGGACAAAGTGCTTGCAATACACAACTTACTTGGACAAAGTACCAGCAATACACATCCTCTTGAGACAAAGTACTTGTTATACAAAACTTGCCGGGACAAAATACTAGCAATACACAACTTACTGGGACAAAGTACAAGCAATACACAACTTGCTAGGACAAAGTACTAGCAATAAACAACTTGCTAGGACAAAGTACAAGCAATACACAACTTACTGGGACAAAGTACAAGCAATACACAACTTGCTAGGACAAAGTACTAGCAATAAACAACTTGCTGGGACATAGTACTAGCAATTTACAACTTACTGGGACAAAGTACCAACAATACACAACTTGCTGGGACAAAGTACTAGTAATACACAACTTGCTGGGACAAAGTACCAACAATACACAACTTGCTGGGACAAAGTACTAGCAATACACAACTTGCTGGGACAAAGTACCAACAATACACAACTTGCTGGGACAAAGTACTAGCAATACACAACTTACTTGGACAAAGTACCAACAATACACAACTTGCTGGGACAAAGTACCAACAATACACAACTTGCTGGGACAAAGTACCAACAATACACAACTTGCTGGGACAAAGTACCAACAATACACAACTTGCTGGGACAAAGTACCAACAATACACAACTTACTGGGACAAAGTACCAACAATACACAACTTACTTGGACAAAGTACCAACAATACACAACTTGCTGGGACAAAGTACCAACAATACACAACTTGCTGGGACAAAGTACTAGCAATACACAACTTGCTGGGACAAAGTACCAACAATACACAACTTGCTGGGACAAAGTACTAGCAATACACAACTTGCTGGGACAAAGTACCAACAATACACAACTTGCTGGGACAAAGTACAAGCAATACACAACTTACTTGGACAAAGTACTAGCAATAAACAACTTGCTAGGACAAAGTACTAGCAATAAACAACTTGCTGGGACAAAGTACAAGCAAAACACAACTTGCTAGGACAAAGTACTAGTAATACACAACTTGCTAGGACAAAGTACCAACAATACACAACTTGCTGGGACAAAGTACCAGCAATACACAACCTGCAGGGACAAGTTATTAGCAATACACAACTTACTGAGACAATGTACTAGCAATTCACAACTTGCTGGGACAAAGTACTATAATACACACCTTGCTTGGACAAAGTACTAGAAATACACACCTTGCTGGGACAAAGTACTAGCAATACACAACCTGCATGGACAAAGTACTAGCAATATACAACTTGCTGAGACAAAGAACCAGCAATACACAACTTTCTGGGACAAGTTACCAGCAACGAACAATTTGCTGGGACAAGTTACCAGCAATGCACAACTTGCTGGTTCAAAGTACTAGAAATACACAAATTGGTGAGACAAAGTACTAAAAATACACAAATTGCTGGGACAAAGTACTAGAAATACACAACTTGCTGGGACAAGTTACCAGCAATATACAACATCCTGGGACAAAATTCTAGAAATACACTACTTGCTCTGACAAAGTACCATACTAGAAATACACAACGTAAAGTGATGCCTTCACAGTTTTGCATGATATTAAATCTAGTCAAAGTATTTACACTATTTTGGAAATAATCTTCACTAGAAAGTGTGCTAAGTTGCTATACATATGGCTGGTATAAATGCAGAAGACATAAAGTATGCCTTATAATAAAAAAATCTTTGGGACTGCATGTGCAAAAAGGGGTTTTACATCCCACTAAGTTACCCTTGTAAAGTGAGATCTTGATCTCAATTTTTCTTAAAAATGTTAAAAGTCAAACCTTTCTTAAAGATGGTATCGTACAGTTTGCCAGTATCATATACATATAACAATATCTTACTCCTGTTTAGGGAAATCTGGACACAATTTCTTTATAACCTAGTAAATTAGTCTAAGTTAAGACGTTTTTGAATACTTCCCCAATTGTTAGACAGTACAAGTTGTAAAATAAATTGCTCAAAATGTTCATTCTTTCCATATCAATAAATAAGCACGATCGTGATTTCTGCTATAAATAGTTATCAATATCAGAGCCACAGCATTTCACATTTCATTTCAGATAACAACAAGAAAAGCATTGATGCGGAGCATCAAAGGGCAACGCAACAATGAAAATTAATATTTATTAGAAATTTAGAGATGACTGTTTTATAATTATTAAGTTAACATTAAAATCACTGGAATAATTTAATTCTGGTATATTAGGCTACTTATATGTACAATCCTAAAAGGGGACAAACATGTCTTTAATAACAAGTATAATTGTCAGATGTACATTAATGTTTAAAAATTTAAAAAGTAAAAATACCTCGTTTGAGTGGAAGTTAAATACAAAGAACAAATAAAAAAAAATAATAAAAAGAACACCATTTACCGAATAAGGACCCGTATGTTAGGAACGTATAAATCGCGGAACACCTCGCCCTTTTTTGCTTGATCATTCTCTAGCTAGAACAAGAATGTCTGAGGACATCCGCTCGCATGTGCAAATTATTCAGCATTCCATATATAGGCAGCGCGCTCTAGCGCGTCGCCAATAATAAATATGGTTATTTGGAAGAAAAAACATCTGGTCCACCTTTATACCACCTTTAACAGAAACACCACATCTTATATTGCATACTAGCGCTTGGCTCCTTTCCAAAGCACTGTGCAATCAGCAAATATTTACTCTCAAAAGTAGCAAAGAACATCAGCATGGCTGAGCAAAGTTCATAAATCTTACCTTTGTCTTTTAACTGTTATGAATGTGGCAGAAATTTTAAAGACTGCATCAAGATTAGCATGATGTGTCTGTGAAAAACTCTGCATTTTGAAAGTCATGAAAATAAGTAAATGAAATTTTATTTCTTGTATCAGAATGGTATATTAAAAATTAATGCTCATATATACTCAATGTTACAAAGTAAGTCAACATTTTTTGGATATCCCTTTATACATTGATATTCTCCATTCCAGAAATGTTCCCAGAATACCTCCTCTGACACCTCCGACTCCTCAACTGGAAGTCCTGAGCATGAGTCCCTATCATTTAGCCAGAGTGATGGTGGCACGCCCAATCGGTGCTTGTCAGACTCAGGGGTGCCAGGCCTGTCCGTGTCTGCCTTACACTGCCTCGACTGTGATGGCCGTGATGACCGAAGTCCCTGTCTTGACCACGAGTTTGATGGGTTCGAAGAGTATATGTATGAGATGTTCTACTATCGCCTTGACAACCAGCGAAAATACCATCCATCCTATTGTCTCCAGAATCAGTTGGAGGTTTGTTATAAATTCGCAGCAAACCTTTTCATAATGGATTTTACCATTTTTGCAAATTTACAGGTGTTTTTATAAGGTGCAAAGTTCTCAATTATGAAAAAATATGTAAGGTGAGCAATTTTGTAACACTGTTTTTATAGAAAGTTTTACTTAGACTTGGAGCATTCTGCCTGTATGGTCAGTTAATAAAAGAATACACATGTATGTTAACCAAAATATGTTTACCAAAATGAAAGACAATTATTTGCTATATAAGCTAAGTAGTCTTTGTTCGGAAAAAGTATGTCTAGAATTGTTATTATAGTCTTAAGTCAATCTGGTCAAGGTCAAGGACACTTAACTTTCTAAAAACACATTTCCTTTACCTCTCAGCATCTTTAGTCATGGTTGATAAATTATTACCAGATTTTGAAGGTAGCTTTCTAGTAGGAAAGAAGTCTGCAATTGCAGATGCAGTCAGTCTGGACAAAGTCAATAAATAGACTTTTTCTTATCTGTTTACTCAGGATTGAGATATATTTACTAAAATAGAATATGAAGCTTTCAAATGAGCAAGGAAGGCTTTGATTTCCTTTTAGAGTAATCATGCGGTAGAGGGTTTGTCAGATACATGAAACAATATCTTATCCCTCATTTGGGGAATTTTTATTTCAGCAAACATACATACTTTAGTCTAAATAAATAATTTTGAGCATATCCTATTACCTGTTCATTGTTAGAGAGTGCAAATCATGAAATAAATTACTCTAAATGTTCATTCTTACCTGTAAATATCATGATGGGTACTTTTGCTAAAAATAGATATTGATGTCGGTGTGGATTAACCAATGATGATATAATGTTACCTCAAAAATAAGTGGTCATGTGGTTTTCTTATTATAAAAATAGCTTACTGTGCAGTATGACTCAGACTGGAATCATATGTTTGTAATGTCAGAGTGGTATGCTTCACCTTTCACATAGCTGTCAAGCATCATTTAGCTCCATTTTGCAGGATATTTTCAGGTAAAAAATTATTTATTTGGTTGTTTTAGAAAAACACTTTGGTCCAAACTATCTGTTTCTGTTTAAGGCACTATTTGTGTAAACATTCTATAGTAAGGATTGCTTGATATTACAACCAAAGTTTGATACTTAATGAGAGGAGGAAGTCTAACATTGCTTTTGGTGTCACCTTGACCAAGGTCACTGTAACCTTAACATAGATTTTTCAGTTCCATTAAGTCTTTTTGGAGATTTTACTAACCATTAAGGTATTTACCTGCCCTGTGGGATGAGGAAGTCTGTAATTAGTTTTGAGGTCAATTAGGTCAAGGTCACTTTTACTAAAATAGTACTTTTTTTATCTGAATTGACATAACCAAATAGTGTGCATGAATTTTTAATGAACATAGGAAGACTGGGATTGCTTTTGGAATAAATTTGGGGGTCAAGGTCACAGTTACTAAAAGTGTATTTGTGGAATTGTGCACAGCGATCAATGAAATTACATTCAGCAACTTTGTCTTTGTCATGCATCATTTAATGCTTTTTTAACAGATATTTCAATATGAAATAAAAGTTATAAGATTTACACTGGTGTTCAACCTCATAATTAAGTGATTATTTGTGGCTTAGTAAACATCACAATTTTGTTCAGTGTATCCATTGAAGTAAGTCTTCTCATATCCCAGTATAAGTCAAACCAATTGTTTCATTTTACTGTTTATCTTTAAGAACCCCTTCAGAAAGTGCAGAGTTAGAGCTCTGTAGTCTAGTTTAAATATTCTTTATCCTGTCCTTTGCTGACTGTCCATTCCACTAACTGTTGAATTTTTCCTATTTTTCTATAATTTTTTGTCTCTGTGTTTTTGTCATTTTTAGCTAACCTGAATATTTGTCTGCAGGAAATCTTGGATAATCCATAACTGGGTCATGTGGGGCCAAAAACTACCATATGTAAAATGATAGAAAAACTTTGTGAACATGCTAGAGGCCACATTTATGGCCCAATCATCACCAAACTTGGCCAGAATGTTTGACTGCAAGAAATCTTAAATGAGTTTGTAACTGGGTCATGTGGGGTCCAAAACTATTTCACTAGGTCAAATCAGAAAACAACAACTGAATCTTTATATCTTTTAAATATAAAAATTGGCATGCCATGTACATGTGGAGAATGCAATAATCATGTTTTGAGGTCCTTTTAACATGCTCATTTCACAATACCTATTTGGAGAAAATTTACACACTCAATATGATAAAATCCCAGTAACACATCTAATCAAAATCAGTACTGTCTCTATTGAATGTTGTTTGTAACATTGCCAAGAGTACAGGACATGAAAACAATATCCACTGGATGAGGCTGAAGAGAGTGATGAATGTTAAAAACCGTGGATATATGGGACTGTTACGTTTTGACCACATTAATATCGAACACATACATTCATGATCATTTTCTAAAGGCACATTTTTGTGTACTTTAGACAAATCTAAAATATACTGTTCATATATGACCACTTTTTTACATGAAAATCTATTACAAACATTTTACCATAGCCTTGCATTTCTGCATTTCTAATGCAAGTCCTAAATTTGTAAAAACCTGCTCAATGAGCAGATTTGGTCACCATACCAGAAATTGACTAGAAAAAAGTTGGCCTCTTGCTACAATTAGGTTGAAGGGTACCCTTTCATCAATAGTCTGGTGTTTAAATTTTTTTTTTTATGTTGCTTACTTAATGTGAGTTAATTTTTATGAATAAAATATGACTGAATGGCTGTCTGTGACTAGCATGTCAAACAACAAAAAACATTAATTATTGATATGACAAACGAGTAAGGTTTGCTTAACAGTGTTAATTTTTTATATCTCGGAATTGATCATTATATGTTTGTCCCCAGGTGAGCCCAGAGAAGCGACAGGTGTTGGTGCGATGGCTGACCGTGGTTCACCATGAACTAAAGCTGGGTCAGGACACCTTGTTTCTAGCTGTCAACCTCCTAGATCGGGTCTTTGATGACATGCAGGTGGCTGCAGACTGTCTAGAGATTCTTGCCCTTACCTGTCTCCTTGTGGCCAGTAAACAGGTAAGTAAAGTGCATATACTAACAGAGGTAAGGCGTGAACAGAAAAGTAAAAGGGACTGGACAAGGTCTTTAGTTACAGAGAGCTAGACCATGTCTTTAGGCACAGGGGGCTGGAGAAGGTCTTAAGTTACTGGGGGCTGAAACAGGTCTTAAGGTACAGGTGACTGGACCAGGTCTTTAGTTACGCGGGCTGGACCTGATCTTTAACCACATGTGGTCCCTGAATGCCTGACAATTTACACCCTTATGTGTCTCCCGGTAGCCAGGTAACAGGCAAGTAGACCCAATGAGTTTATGTGAAATACCTCCTATGAGGGATAATTTACTGCAATGTGACAAGTAAAGGTAATGTACAAAAAAGTCTAGCTTGTGTTCCAGAATGAGGTGTGCCCACCAGAAATCCAGGAACTCCAGGCAAAATGTCCAGATGAGTTCTCCAGGGAGCAAGTTAAGCAACTGGAGGTGATCGTCCTCATGGTGACTGGGTTTGACCTTATTGTACCCACAATGCAGCAGTTTCTAGAGTACTATGCCTCCTTCTGCCTCAAATACTGTAATGGCAATGAGCGCCATGTCTACAAGATCAAGTAAGTACCTTTATGTGGACTATTTAGTGAAGTACAAGAGAACTAAAACAATGTACCTTCCCACATGGGAGGTAACAAAATATAATTCATATTGCTGGAGTAAAGTTTCTTAATAAAAGAATGAAAAATATTGTTTAAATGTTAATAAAGAATTCATACAATGTGCTGCTTCTGTGTTTGTGCTCAGTTTGGGTTATTTGCTTTTTAAAGCACATGCACATACATTCATATTTTTGATAATTGACAAACAATAAATTTAAGGTACAAATCTGGTTAATGCAAGTGCATACTATCCTCTTGTCCCCGCCATTTTCAGACTAGCCCATGGTTTTGCCCCTGGCCTAATGAAGATACATGTGTAACCATCATTTTGTCTATGGACTGTGACTTAGCTTCCTGCTAATTGGAGATATTACCCTTGTGACCCCCATTAATTTTTTAGACTGGCCTGTGGTCTTTCCCAAATATTGTCCTAGCATTTCCATCAGTTCTAGACTGGCGCATAGTTTTGCCACCTGCCTATTGACATAATTGGAGATATTATCCTTGTACGGTATGTCTATTATTTCCAGACTGGCTCGTGGTTTTGCCCGCTGCCTATTGGAGATGAGCCTGCAAGACTACCAGCTGACCCAGTTTCTGCCCTCCCTGATTGCACTGTGTGTCTGGAATGCCACCCTAGACCACCTTCAGGCTGGGGGACATTTCTTCCTTGTTGGAATGGACTACCCCAAAATACAGTATGATGTCTGCCTCATTCGGGTGCGTCAGTTCATAGATGACCGCAGTAATGAATGGCCTGACATGACTTCAGTTTTTGAGACATATCCAAATATCCATTCTACTAAGTAGCTGACATTTCTTGCAGTTTCCACTAATGAAATCATTTCTGTTTGTTTGACAATGACAATCTACATTTTGTTCCAGTTAGAGAAGTTTTTGATGTTACTTTAATGCTATATTGTTGAAGCACATGTGGTCTCCTGCAGTTTCAATCAAAGAAAACCTATAACACTTTGTTGACACTACCATTTTGACTTTGTTCACATCTAACTTATTAAGACTTATATACATGTAAGACTGGCATATCTATATTGATTTTTTACAGTTAATGTTTCCAGACATAGAAAACTTGATACCTCAAATATATAAAACTTGATACTTCCAGTGTGTGAAACTTGACTTTTCCAACATATAAAGTTTTACATTTCCAAAATTGAATTTGATATTTTCAAGATATATAATTTGACATTTTAAACTAGTTATTTCCACACAAAAAAAGAAAGGAAAATGCAACTCTACATTTTTGTCATTAAACTTGACATTTATCATATAAACTTTGACATTTCTGACATTAAGCTTTCATTTCTAATATGTTCAACTTGACATTCTCAAAACAAACAACTTAACTAACATTTGTATTTTGACATTTCTTAAAGATTTGTTTCTATGACGTATTTTTATTTATAAAATAGCATCATAATGTTTGTTAAATTTAATTGATATAATAAGTATGCTTCTCATTTGATGTTTCTATGTGTAAATGAATGAACATATGCAAAATGTTCTGTTGTTGATTAAAAGTACATAGTATGCTTGCTTCTACCACAAACATAACCTACCTAAGGTTCTTTTAACTGCTAGAGCTTCTATATGCACACATATCGACATCTTTTTGTGTCATCATCATATCTGTTTATAAATGATAAGTTTATAATACTTATTATAATTCAACATTTCCTTCTAAGGCATTAGACTGATCAAGCCAAATGATTTGTATTATTTCTTATTTATTGAATGGGTCTCTATTTTAAATATTTTAAATTTAAACTCATTTACATGTAGTTACAAAAATTCTCTTTACATTTACTTACAAAAAAATTGGTTGTTCAAGATTTTTGTTTAAACCACAAGTTTTGATACTGAGAGGTCACAGCAAACACTTCACATATATTCATCCCATACATTTTTATTACTGACTTCATTATTATTAGAAATTCTCATGTTGAACAATTTATATGATTTGTTACTTTGGTGTCAGGTATTTCTTTATACATGTATTTTGTAAAATTTATAGGACATATTAGTTGCAGCTTTCTTTTTCAGTTTTTTTGTTGTTGATAAATATTGGAATAGGGTAGCTGTTGAGTGGGTTTTGTATGTATCTATTCAAGTTTTAGTTTCTTCTGTGTTAGATTAGTGTGAAAAGTTCATTTTGCTTTTGATTTGCAATTGTATGTGTGAGTTTAAATGTGTTCTTGGTTTCAAATGTTTGTTCTTTATAAGTGAACTTGATCTCACTTGTACATATTTTTGATATACAATGTTTACATGTATTTACAAATTGTGTGCTATAACAATAAGTATTTTGTCATGTAAAGTGACACTATCGGATATCATAGTAAACTTTTCATGAGTCTTTAATTAATATTAAAAAAATGATTGAACATGTTACTGTTCAGCCTGAAAAGTTCAACACACTGTCCTGGTGAACTTGCTTTTGATTTTTTATGAAGAAACATACAAGCCTGAACTAGAAAAAATGTTACTAAAGCACCTTTTCTTTGGTGAGTTGAAACTTCATTTCAGCCTAGTTTAGGGCATTGTGATGTTATAATTGTTATATTTAGTCAGTTGCTACTGTATACTTTCTAGTTACATTACAGCACAAAATAATTTAAAACGTTTTCCTAAATAAGTTTTTTTGCTAAATCCTATAGTTTATATGTTTCATATAAGTTAGTTTTTTATATAAAGAATATTTGTTTTGTTATTTTTTTTGTATATGAAGAACTTTTTATCTCTGTGATGCACCTTTTTCTGTTTCTGTGTCACTTGGACAGTTAGTCTACAAGTAAAGTGCTATGTTTGTGTACATAGATGTGAGAGTCTAAAATTATAGTGCTATGTTTGTGTATATAGATGGGAATTTTGTTGTCCCATAATGTGTTACGATCTTACACTCGGAACTCTGTAAATTCCTGTTATATTATAAATAGTATTACAGAAAATATTGAAAACCTTGATCTTACTTTGTGAATTAATATTGTTTATCTAATAACTTTACGTGTATTCATTAAGTAACAGATGTTGGCTATTTTGGACAACCCACTGTCTGAAGTTAATCGAGATGCAAATGTTGATTGACGTAACATTGTTCTGACCTAATTTATTGTGACATTCTCATACCGTAAAATTCCACACAAAAACAGTTGATTTATTGGTAATGTGATGAGAATCCAACACTTGTGTTCAATTATATACAGAAGATATTAAACTGGTTTCGTATCGGTTCAACTAATTCTTTCAGTCTCAATATATTCAGTATTCAATAAACACTCCCGTCAGATACTAAATTTATATTTGTAATGCTGAACAAAGTTTGTTATATTTATCTGAAACATTTATCAGCTGTTTTTTTTTATTACTTTTGACACATCTAGTCTAGTACATGTTTTACTACTTCTTGTCATGTGTATATTTTTTCTTGTAATACAAAAAGTGGCACAACTAAAATTCACAAGAAATATTGAGAACTTGAGATCCATTATCTGTTAACTATAATGTATATGTTACATTAGCATACTTGTTGCTCTGAGAACAATGCACCTTCATAACCTTTGCTGTCTTGTGTTTTAAGTACACCAACCTAGAATAAAAAGAAGGGTATCAAATTTTTTCAACTTGACCAAACCCAATGAACAAATGTTATTTTAAAAAAAATTGAAGTTGGAATTTATACAGTTTTTCACACTGTTGTTTTACACAGACATTTTTTAGATATGTCTTGAAGAAATATCTCATGAATTAAACATTAATTATTGGTTAATAAGATTCACAACATAGCTTGTAGCATGTAGCTTTTCGTCATTTTAGCTTTCAAAATCTCTACTCTGATACCATAATGGTCCAACTGCTGATGTTGAACACCAGGATCAATAGTGCGTTTTTTGATTTTTATTTCTTTTCATTATTATATTACCATTATTTTGGCATGTGATAAAAGTTTACATAAAAGTTTACATACAATAGACAAATACAGCAAGTTTCTTCTCAAGCTTTCTTTGTTTTTTCATTCCCCATTTTGCAAACATCTTGAATCTTGATGCACTAGATCCTCCTTACAGACTTAATTTAACATAGCATCAAATTCACTTCCAATAAATAATTGCAAATATAGGTATCCATAAACAGAAAACAACCCTTGAAATGTTTATCTTAATTTGTTTTACGGGGAATCACTGTCCACATAATTTTTTTACAAAATATAGACCTGTTCATAATTAAAGTAAGTAACTAGATATACTGATGCCCTCACCTGGATATAGAGATTGAAAGAGATGATATTCACAGGGTGAGGCTAGAGGTGCCACTAGAGGCAAGGTTAAGTCCCGTCCTGGATAGAGAGGTGTGATTGATGAGAGATTGAAAGGGACGATATTCACAGGGTGAGGTTAGAGGTGCCACTAGAGGCAAGTTAAGTCCCGTATTGGGGTTCATTGGTGCTTCACATCCAAACAGTAATTTATTTTAGCTGTTCAAAAGTGAAAATGAGAACATTTGTTTGCTGGTATTATTATCCACCCTGTTTTAGAAGAAAACGCCTTGTTTGCACAGAACATTTTCATTATCATGCATCATTTTGTGTACATGTTCTCTTGTGACAGTGTGAACATGTCTGTATGCATCCCAATCTTGAAAATATTTGAGCTCATTATGTAATAATTCAGTATTTGTTCATATGAACAATGGCATGATTAATACTTACAAGCTTATGAACGTTTAAGGTTCAACAATAACATAAATGTTTTTGAAGTCCAGTAGAGATTAATTTTGAATTTATATGGAATTATTTTTGTCCTGCTACATTTAGGAAAGAGATTTTGACTTTGCATGAAATATCGCAGAATAATGTACGGTGTTGCAGATGCACAGTAATATTACCAAGAAGGCCACAAGCTGGAGCAATCAATTACAAATCATCTAACTTGACACCTTGCATTACAATGTTATGTACCTTGAAAAACCAAATTATTTTTTTAATTTTAACACGTTTATAGGTCTGTGAAACTATGAAAGAGGTACAAATGTGTTATTTAAGTGCAACTTATTGGATTAACATTCCTGATGCAATCAAATGATGTACGATATAATTTTTTTTTTTGGTATTCAATACCTTCATAGTTAGCATAGACAGCTGTTTTATGGTAGACGTAAGAAATTTTAGTCTTAACATGTCAGAACGAAGAATGGATCAAGGTTAAGAATTTGGTATTCATTACCTTCATAATTAGCTTAGACACCGTCTCCAGATAACTGAAATACTGTTGGTGGGACGATAAACCCAATAAATAAATAAATAAAATAGCTAAGACATCTGTTTTACGGTAGACATAGGAAATTTTAGTCTTAACATGTCAGTAGGAAAAATGAATCAAGATTGAGAATTGGACTTAAAGTGTGGTAGTTAGTCATCGATTTCACTGTATTTTGTGAAACAATGCAGGCACAATCCTATGTTCGTATAGTGTATTTCGTTGATATTGTTAAAATTGTTTATATACCATACACCTTTACTAACAATTGGATTCAAAGGAAATTTGACATATTTCTACAGAATCAGCAGCAAATAGAGCAGATCCTAATGAGTTTAATGTTTACTCAGATTTTTTTTTATCTTATGAACAACTTTACCTTGACAACCATCAGCCAGCGATCATCAATGCAGAAAGGACTGGCCTATGGCCCAGGTTTAAGGCTGAGAAGGATTTTTAAAAAAGGAGACAGATTAAAAGGTGCCAAAATGATTTAAAATGCAAATTATGGTAGAGAAGATCCAGTGACAATGTGATTGAATCACAAAATAGAAAATATTGAAAGACAGACAGTAACTACTTGAGGAAAAGACAAAATTAATGACAGGGCAAAGCATGATCAGAGTAAAGCTGATGTTATCAAGATCTACCATTCTTCCAGGTGTACATAAGATTATATACAAACACTAAACTGCTTTACAGATTGGAGAAGATGAGACAGGCATTAAAAAAAATTAACTGCTTGCATTAAACATATACAACACTCAAGTCCATGGCTTAATCCTGCCAGTTAATCCACCATGGGACAGGAAGTGTTTGCTGTGCCTGATAAAGTAAACTAAAAAAGTAGAATGTGGTATTTATAAGCTGCATTAGATGTGAAACAATTGCATACTTCAGAGAAATGGAAAAACAGCTCTGGGAAAGGATGAAGGAGCACCTGTAAGATATATATGACAGAAGAGTGAGAGGCCATTTTGAAACCAGGCCACTCAGCACATGACCTCCATTTCACCACACTAAAAAAGTACACAGTGGAAAGAACTGAGTGGCAAATACATGAGTCTGCATGAAATCCTAACAAATTGTCTGACAGTTGGGTTTTTTATGTCAAAAATGCATGCTACAATATATCGCTAGTTGATGTCCACTAAAATGCAGGAAAAGGACATGGCTGTGAAATGATGTCATCACTTTGATGTTGTTTTTTAATAGTAGAACATCC
Organism: Sinonovacula constricta; assembly: GCA_007844125.1. Classification (NCBI taxonomy): domain Eukaryota; kingdom Metazoa; phylum Mollusca; class Bivalvia; order Cardiida; family Solecurtidae; genus Sinonovacula; species Sinonovacula constricta. Next base: position 48,304,112 of record CM017559.1, on the reverse strand, counting down.
ATACATGGTTAAAAATATGCAGAAAAGCAATTGTTAACACTTGAAACAGGCACCTTGCCAAAATTTGAGTTTAAGTTTTTTATAGAAAATATGATTATAAAATAGTTTAATTGTATAGCATCAATTTCCTTATGGTGAGGGCAAGTTGTTAGTTTAAGTCTTCAGATTTGTTTATGGCAAGGGCAAGTTGTTAGTGAGTCCTCAGATTTATACCTTGGTAAACCAATGCCATACAATAATAAGCTACAAAAAAAACTCATTTCATGATTGTCTGGCTGTGGCTGGGACTAACACTCACATAGCACAAGGCCAAAATCAGCAACACATAATGCTCACCCACCATGTCATTTATCAAGTATAAAAAAAATCACTGTGATACAATCTTATGATAAAATTGTGCCTAAATGTGCAATAAGTTTTAATTGAAACTTTTCCAGAAGAAAACAGGATTTCAAGTGATTGTAGCAGTTATACTAATATCATGACATACAACAAATAACATGTAACTACTTTTTACAGAATACTTTATTTTATGACTTACGTTTCTGGTATACTGGTATACACAAACAATACATTTTCTTGAACAAATAAAAAAAAAGCAGCACACTTTTGACTACAAAGCATATATGGATTCATAGACTACACTTTTTAACAGACAAAAGCTCCGATACAATTTTTAAAAAAAAAGTTTTGAAAGAGGGCCATGACGGCCCTTAATTGCTCACCTGAGAACTCTGGCTTTCAGTAGGCTCATATCTGGCATCAAGTGATTAAGAGTTATTTATTTCAGAAATCTTTGGTGAAGATAAGGCCATAAATGTGACCCAATATCCTAATTTTTGATGCCACATGAACCATTCATGAACTCATTCAAGATTTGATGCAGACAAACATTCTGACCAAGTATGACGAAGATAGGGCCATAAATGAGGCCTCAATAGAGTTCACAACATTTTTCTACGATTTGACCTAGTTTTTAATTGACCCTACTAGGAACCCATCTAAGATTCATGCAAAGACTCTGACCTAGTATGGTAAAGATTGGTCCATAAATGTGGCCTCCAGTGTGTTCAAAGGGTATTTCGAGGATATGACCTAATGAGCTACATTTTGACCTCAAGAGACTAATTACAGCCTCATCCAAGCTATAATGCAGATTCTAAGTTTAGGGACAATTGGACCATGAATGTGGCCCCTAGGGTGTTCACACTTCTTGACTCTTTTAGTTTTTGACTCTATGTGAAGTTATCTTATCCAAGATGTTACACAGACAAACATTGTCCAAGTTTGATGAAGACTGGATAAAAACTGTAGCCTCTGGTGTGTTCACAAGCAAATTCTTGATGCGGCATGCTTCAGATGAAAGGGTATGAGCAAAAATCTCACCAAGTGCACAACGCATGTTGAGCTCTGGTGGGCTAAAAAAGTCATGTGAACTTAAAGTTATGCATGCTTACTGGTACTTGGTAAGCATTTAGTAGTATAAGAGACTATAAAAATGAGTAAAAAATATTTTAGTTATCATTACATTAAACAATTTCAAAAGGTATGAATCCAATCTTTGCATATGCAACATAGTTATTTTTTTTAAGGACCAGCTTAGCCACAAACACATGGATAAGATAAAGTAATAATATTGTCCTTTTTTATCATGTAGAAATGTCTCTTCAAATTTAGGTTTCCAAACCAAACCTTTATCTTATTTCTTAGTATTATTCTTCAATATTTTAGGCATAAGAATAAAGTATTTTAGAATAATTGCATGATGGGTACTATTTTTTTAATTATATCAATGGTTTCAAAAAATAAAATAGTCAAAATCGAAAGACAAAATGAACAGTAGTACAAGTATCTGCATCTAGAAATATACAGAAATCTCTACAAAATCAGCTCTTTATTATACTGTTCAATAAAAATGTAGCAGGAAACAGGGGGAAGAAATGTCATCAAAAAGTAGTTTAAATTCAAGAAAAGTGTAACCATAAAGATTTAGATGAAAATATCAAATGTTCCAATGGAAGAAAATTATATTTTATTTTTGTGTGTAGAATTCAATGCAAATTTTTAAATCCAAAGTACAATATACAAAACATACATTTTTATAACCAAAACAACATCAATAACATGCTGTACAATAGGCTTTGCATTCACATTTTGCTCTTTTTTCTGTTACATCACACCACACAATAATGGCCATATTGACAATGTCCTGCTAATTATTGGTGGAGAAGATACAATACTAGGGAATGCACTGAGTACTCAGAAGAAAAAAAAAGACAACAAAACAAAATAAAATGCAAAACTAATCTGGTTGTAGATCAGTATGCTGGCACTCCAATATACCTCTTCCCAACATATCTTTATTTACATAATCCCACCTCAATTATTGGAATAAACAAAGTGCATAACCAATCAGACCCAATTTGTTCCCACTTTTTACCTTATATTTCTAGGCCTGCTCCCCCCCCCCATCTTCCCATTTCGATTCATAATTGCTTCTTGTTGATGTGATTACAACGATATCACAGTTTCATGAAATTTTGATACAACTTTAATGATATATTAAAGAAATATTGCGCCGCTTTGGAGTACTTCGATTCGCCGACCGAGCGCATACATGATTTCAATGTTGGCTTTATTACACAAACTTTTACTTGCATTAGGTTAACTAACTTCCTTCTCAATATTAATATCTTTACTTGTAAACGCCAAACAACATTTATTTCACTATATATTTTTACATTTATAAGAAAAACGGGCCGATTTCGGTCCGATTGCGGTTTTTCCTCCGATTTCGGTTAATCTAGTAACCGGTTGCCATGGCTTTGTAAAGATCTCAGAGTAGGAAACATAGCATTTAATCAACAAAAGAAAAATTGTAATAATAATAATTTGAATATTTCTTGTGAAAACATTGCTTTCCCTTTTGTTAACAAGTTTGCAAGTAAGTCACTTTTACAAATGATTTTATATCCTGTACATTTCATTTAATTCAATATTTCTTCAAAGGAAAACTTTCAAAAGGCTTCATTTCCGCTACTTTTTACTTGACCAGTCTCAAACTATCCTCATTCTGCTTTGCCTTCATTTATTTCCATTGATTTCACTTTATCTGTTTCCATTGCATTTTCATCACCTGTTTCCATCGCTTCTTCTTCATTAGTTTTCACAGTTTTTACTTTGTTTTCGGAAGATTTCACATTATCAATTGTAGTGGATTTCAAATCATCCATCTTATTAATCATTTCATCATGTTTACTATTTTTGTCAATTGCAGATTTAACACTATCTCTCTTATCATCTTTCAAAATGCCTTGCCTAAGAGTGTCTACATTTCCACTTTCAGCCTTGTTAGTTTTGCAGTTATCGCTTTGGATCTGACAAACTTCTTTGCCAATTTGAGCATCATTCATAATGTTCCCATCCTCATTCTTGTTCTGCAAATTTGACTTCTTAGGCAGAGATCTTCTGGTTGACTTTCTTATGAAAGCCATGCCATGAACCCTCATATGTCTGTTCTTAGCATCCTCAGTGTCAAATTGTTTATAGCACACTTTACATTCCAACGGACTTTCTTCCTCTTCTTCAGATGATTCCTCTGGCACATCTTCAGACACTTTTTCTGGCTCAGGAGTAGGCTCAGGTGATTTAATGTCATTTTCCTTCATATATGTCTCAAAATCTCTCACCTTATGTACAATAAACAAATGCTTCTGCAAAGAGTTCAACACAATAAAGCATAGTCCACATTCCAAACATTGAACACTGTTATTAGCCTTATGCTGAGAAATATGATCCAAAAAGTCATCCTTGTTGTCACATGTAAACACACATTTGGCACAATTAAAGGTTGTCTCCCCTTCAATTTTCAGCTTTTTTACAGGTTCAACTCGTTCATTATCTGACTCTTTCCTTTTCAAGTGAGCAGGCATGTTTGAATTTCTTTCTTCTTGCTCAAGACCTGGCAATTCAGGAACAAGTTTTGTCTGATCAAATGTTTTCATTCTGTGTTTTTTCTCCAGATGTTTTTCTAGAGCAGCCTTTTCCATAAAACTCTTTAGGATCTTCCTTTTGCGACAGATGTAGCAATAGTAGACAAGTCTCTTGCCCTCATGGTCTAGCCTCAGATGACGTTTGAGGTTGCTCTGTGACTCATAGATGAGACCACATAAGAGACAAGCATGCAGACCATGCTCCTCCTTCAGATGAAGCTCCTGCTTGGACTTGCGAGTGAAAACCTGGTCACATTTATCACAAGGAAAGAAAACTGTCTGGTCTTCAATGCTCTTACGCTGGCCCGGTTTTGGCTTCAGCTTAACTCTTCCAAACATTTTGTCTTCTTCCACTACTTGACTTGCACTACTTCTTCCACTACTTGGAGAGGGGGACTTTTTAGATGCCTTTTGAGGTTTTTCAGTCTGTAACTTATCGCCAGATTTTTGTTGCTTGATCATGGCAGTGCAGAGAATTATGTGACTTTTCAATTCAGCTGGGGAACTGAACTCTGCAGTAAGGCAAGAGGAACATTTGTAGAACTTAACTGCAGCTTTAGGATTTGCAGCAAAAACAGTATAGTTTTTTTTATTGGCTTCATTCAAATCTAGGCTAGAACCAGGTGCACCTATTGCATTCCCAACAACAGGACGATCACCTATCACTTTAATTGGTCCTCCTGATATGCAAACATGTGTTTTCAACATCTTCACTGACAGACACACAAGTCCACAGAAGTCACAGAACTGAACAAAAGCTTCAGACTTGCTAATAGTATGGCTAGTAAGAACATGCCATCCAAAGTGGAACTGGTTATTACAGTTTGCGTAGCAGATTCGACACTTCTTGCGATTCATATAGTTACCATGGTGATCATGTGCCTTGAGTGCATCCTTGGTCTCAAACAACTGTGCACACTGAAGACAGTAGTTTCTGAACTTGACATCTTTCTGAATCTCCAAGCAGTGTTTCATAAGGTGTGTCATCAGGAACTTACGGTCATCAATGAGCGTGTTACAGATATGACACCTGTAGATTATCTTTGCACCTTTTGCACTGCCTGCCTCGTGTTTCATGGCAAAATGATGTACGAACGTCTGGACTTTCTTGAATGCCATTGGACACAAGTCACATTTGTAGTACTGTTCCAGGCTCGCTATTAAGTGTTTGTTCACGTCTGCACAAGAGCCAATGTCGGCAGAGCACTTGGTGCACTTGAAATGTATTCTCTTGGAGAAGTGGTAACAATTTCTGAACACATGGTCCATAAACAGAAGCCTGTTTGCAAATGTCCGGCCACATTCAGGGCAAACATGCATAGTCTTCGAGTTGGCTGTTGGTACAGAAAATGAGCATGATTCAAGAAGTTTGTGCAAATCTTCATGGGCTGACAGTGCACACTTGCTCAGAAAGGCCAGAGGACACTTGGTACAAGTTAGGTAACTTAGGGTATTCTCTTGATTTACCTTTCCAGCAACGTGTTGCTCCCTAGCCTCTAGATTGTCAAATGTTTGTTTGCAGTACCAACAAATGCAAGAGGTCTTCGTACCTCCACTGACTGCTATTGCAGGTGGGAAAGTAGCTGAGGCAATTGTTGAGCTCATTCCTTTATACCATTCAAAGGAGTCAGAATTCACAAGATCTTCATACACTGATTTGATTTTAATTGAGTCAGATTTGATGTGGATTGGAACAGCATGGGTGAGAGCAATGTTGAGATGGGATCTCAGGTGGCCCAGTAGTTGACATTTGTTAGTGAAATGTACAACCTTGCCACAATTGTCACAGTTGTATGTAATTTTCATACTGCATCTGTTTGTATGAATACTGAGACTGTTTGAATGCAAATATGTGTCACCACATTCATAACATGTATAAACCTTTAAAGTCACATCTTTCTTGATTATCTCTGGAATGGGGATGGGTTTGTAGACTGGCAGGGGATTCTTGCGTGAAATCAGTTCAGTGATTTTCCCTATTCCTACTGAGTCCACTTCATGTGAAGTACTGCTTGGTATCTTGGGAGCTATCTTGACAGCGGTTGGTATTGTGGTGAGTTGATTGGCCTTAGTTAATTGTTGAATGGTACACAATGGTGTTTGGCTATTTGCAAGAACAATCTCCACGGGTCTTCCCTGTGTCGTCCCACTACTCACTATCCTAAGGGTACCTGCTATGGCAGGAGATGAGTTACTAACTTTCTGCATAATTAATTTTTTTTGAGCATCGACCGTGGTTGTGGGAATAAGTTTCTTTCCATGCAGAAGTTTAACTGGAGTAGAATTGTTTCTGAGTTTCGGAATTGCTTTTTTGTTAGAAACAGCCGAGTTCAGAGTTCTATTTGATTTGGAAACTTGTGTGTCAATATTCTCAAGCGGCTCTTGCTTCACAGCCACAAGTGATGGTTGCAGACCTTTTGAAGCCCCTGACAAAACTGAATTATTATTCACTGAGTTTGAGGCACTACATGCCTGCTGACTGTTGCAAACACTACTCTGACTGAGAGAACTGATGTTTTCTGAGGACAGATTGTCCACTTTCTGCTTCTTTGGGATATGTCCTTCATTCGTTTTTGCTGCTCTCTTAACTGAATCAAGTTGATCTAAGGTTACAGATATAATTTTCTTTTTGACTGCTATCCTTGTAATATTTTCATCTACAGGACTTTTGACACTTGATGGCCTTTTAGTGCTTTGATTTCCCCCAGCTGTAGATCCATGTGGTACTAATGTTGTTGAACCCACCTGAGCTTTAACTGGTTGTTCGATTTCTCCCAATGATGACTCATCTGTCGCACAATCTGACAATGACCTCACATCTGTTATCATAAAGGAACCTTCCTCAAATGTGCAGTCTGTATCCAAGGTATCTGCAATGGGTTCAACTCTATTGCTTTCAACATCCAATTCTCTATTATGGTCTACATCCTCTTTATCACCTCTTTTTGTTTCTAAAGTCAGAGGGTCACTCTTGTCTGAATTATTTCCTATCTCAGCTGACTCTGCTGGGTCTACCTCTTTGCTCTTCTTTGTATCATCCTTATCTAATTGAACAGCTTCTTGTGAATCAGACATGTCACCTGAGGTGTTAATAGCTGGTAAAACTTCAGCTCCTACACCTGTCAAATTGTGATCACTTTGAATCAAGTTACAAGAAGGAAGCTTGCTGTCTAAGCCAGTATTATCATCATTGCTTAATGCAGATAAAGTCGCACTTGTTTCTACAAGTGACATAGCTGCTTCAGCTGATGATTTCGCAGATGATGTGGAGGCTGTTGCTGGTTGAATTGATACTCTTGATGCTAATGCTGCTGATTCTACAACTGCTGCCGGTGGTAAAGATGATTGGGATATTGTAGAAGCCGTTTTAGGGGCTGAATGTACAGGTGAACATACCAAATGGGGAAGATCTGACCTGGCAGAGGAAGTTCCAATGTCCTGGAATAGAATATTATCTTTAATATGAGTTGAGAATTGATGAATTATCTGTAAACAAACAAAGACTTACTTGTTTATAAAAAAGGTGCTGCTAACAGAGACTTGCCATCAATTTCTTAAATATTAGATTAAATGGTGAATGTCTCAGATACTGTATCATGAATTAAATCTACAACGTGCAGAAAACGGAAGACAAAGAAAGACAGTGTTTTCAAACACCTACTAAATCAAAAAACATATATGAAACAATATGAAAAATATTTATTTCGATTAAAATTGATAAACAAAATAATTATTCAATAAACTAAAATATGCTGCAAAAAGACTTAAAGTTTCACATAACTTCTTTTGAGCAAAAAAGATAAGAAGAATGGAAATACAGCTATATGGGGCATCTTAATTTAAGTAAATATATACTACTAGTTCACCTTAGCATAAGAATGTAAATTTTCTTTTGTTTTAAAAAACACATCACAGCTATCATGAGCTATGTAATATTGGTCATTATAAAGACATCCAGCCTTTCTGGCAGAGATTTCTGGTGAAGAACAAATGTCTTTGTAGAACAACCAGTGGCTGGATGACCTTCCCACGCAAAGTTCAACACCCAGACCGGGGTTCAAACCAAAGCAGTGAGATGCTGAGGTATCAGAAAAGTTAGAAGCAGAAGTATCAACATACTTATACGATATAATGTACCCACTTTACGGAACTATACGCTTGTTTTGAAGTTATAGGGTTGTTTTTATGTTCCACAGAAAATCGTTCAGAAGATCACCTGGCATGATACCATAGCCAGTTATATTACTCCAACACCAGATGATAAGTTGTGGAACTATAATAATAAGTGCTTGACCTACTATGATAATAGAATAATCTCTGAGAGTTTTCTACCCAATAACATCTGCATGCCACCTCAATAACCATAACTGTACCCATGTTATTAACACAACAAAGCATGACAGACACAAATCCTTACATCTGACAGTTTTCCTACATCTTCTTGAATGACTGGCTCAGTCACTATCATTTCAGCATCTGTTACAGCAGGTTTATTCTGCATGTTATTAGGCTCCGCATCATCAGTCTGTCTCATTGAAACATCTTCAATTAATTCCTGTGAGTTTTTTAGGTCCTCAACAAAAGCCTGCTGATTTAATGTATCTGGTAATCCAGATGTTATTTCTGTTGATCTACTAGCATCACTAATAACATCAACATTACATTGTTCAGGTAATGTTTGCCCAAGAGCTTCAAAGCTTTGGCTGGTTGGCAATGCTGAAACAGTTTCATTCACACTTGAGATATTAATCAACTGATTTGTGTGGGGTTGAGCAGATTCTTCACTTCTTGTAATCATTGAAGGAGTTTCTGGTAATAAAGAGCTTTCTATATTTTGACTAGATCCTGCATTTATGGACGTTTGTATGGAAGATGCCTGGAGAGTGGGATAGTCCTCCTTAGTAATGACTGGTGGTTGAGACTTGACAGGAGATGGAGACTTTTCTGGTGATAGAGATTTCACAGGGGATAGGTTAGGAAGTTTCAGGTCAGCTAACTTTTCCTTGATGGAGGCTTCAGTTTCCTCCATCAGTGCTGCAAAGTCCATGGAAACATCCAGGTCACTGCTTGCACCGTGGCTCGACCTGAAGATAAAACATACATATAGTGATACCCAGGATTCTAATATCTGAATGTGTAGTAAAATGGAATACAGAATCACAAGTATAAGAGGTACAGCTCCTGATAAATTCTTTATTTTTCCTCCAAACCCCTTATACCTGGTACTTGTTAAAATTGTGTTTATGTTATGATTTCAATGGACACCAGCAATATAGGGTTTGATTGAAAATTACAATCAAACCTTGATTTTGTTGCACCTGCCATAAATGCATTGATGTATCTATGGTATGACTTTGAAATAAACTGACTGTGCCAAATTTAACTTGTGCTCTAGAACAAGGATCATCATAAATGATAAATAATTCCAAAAATTTATATATCTTGATCATTCAATTATTTAAACATTAAACAACAGTACATATTTGTACTTGTTTACTATTACTCAGTAAAATCCTTCCAGGAGGGTACCAACCCCTTCAGTGGATTGTTTGGCTTGATTTATTTCCTAGGTACTAGGTAGACATGTCAAGTAAATGACTATTTAACTGTTTGCCTTGTTTTTTGTTACATCGCACGACACAATTGTGGTCATATTGGCGACATCCAGCTAATTATTGGTGGAGTAAGACTTCAGACTTAAGTCTGGTAGAACTACCAGAGCACCATAGGATAGCTGGAAAACCTCCCCACATGAAAATTCTTGCCCTAACTGGGACTCGAAACAATGCGGTGAGGAGATGAAGAGTTTTAAGTCAATGACATTAACCGCTCGGCAACAGGCGCCCCGCCAACATAACTGATAAGTGGGGATTATAAATCTACCTGATACCTGACATAATCATTTAAGAAAGTGAGTGCAAAATGCATCCATTATTGGTTGAGTGTCCCTTATCTACAGAATATAACACACAATTTTCATTAACTGGCTTTTCACACCTTCATAAACCCATGTTCCCATCAAGTCTAACTTACTAATGAGTGGTAATATAGTTGAAATATATAATTTCAGCCAGAAGCATACCAAAGTAGATGGCAAGTTCATAGCTATAACTGGACATAACTTTAACTAGTCTGCTAACTCTTTATAAGATGGCTTAAGGAATATACCCTCCAGAGCTTCCATGTGTCTGATTCTCCATTCTGTTCGTAGCACATCCGTTACTATGGAAACCAATTATGTCTGCATCCTCAACAACAATCCATGAACCTGCAACAGATATACCAATTGAACTAAGCTGATTTCAGACAATCACTTTCATGTGCTTGATTAATGATGGCTTCTAAGATGTACAAACAGTTTGTAATGAACTATAAGGTACATAACTGAATTAAACTGACATGCTGCATTGGCTTGATACCACAATGCAAAATTGACTGAGTGGTTAAACTGGGTAAGACATAGAGTGGGTAAGGTGGGTAAAACATAAAGTGGATAAAGTGGGTAGAATATAGACAGGGTAAAGTAAGTCGAATGTAGAGAGGGTAAAGTAGGTAGAACATAGAGTGGGTAAAGTGGGTAGAATGTACAGTAGGTAAAGTGTGTAGAATGTAGCGTGGATAAAGTGGGTAAAATATAGAGTGTGTAAAGTGGGATTGGGATTTGCCGGCACTTTTGCCGATACTGTGCAGTGACATTTCTATCATTATAGCACAGGGGCACTAATGAGGTATCCAGGGAATGAACGCGGCCGGTCCATTATACCGACACCGACAAGTCAGGTGTAATGCTGTCCCTTTAGCCCCGACCGTTAGGAGGGAAGCAACTACTACCAACCTTGTCTTAGTCTTTGGTTTGACCCGGCTGAGGTTTGAACCCGCGACCTCCTGATCTGCAAGCCAACACTCTACCCCTTGGGCAAAACATAGAGTGGGTAAAGTGGGTAGAACAAAGAGTCTATAAAGTGGTAGAGCATAAAGTGGATAAAATGGATAGAACATAGAGTGGGTAAAGTGGAAAGAATACAGAGTGGGTAATGAGGATAGATTCATTCAATAATAACTCCTTGAATTCCTCCTAAATGCACTGCATAAATTTGGATCATAGACAAGTTGAAAACATTGTAAAATTGATATGTAAAGATTAGCATACGAGTCCAAGCACTTACAAGCGCTTGCACAATACAACATTATCAATTACAGCATGAATTTTTTCAAAGCAGAAGTTATCCAAAAAGTAAACGAGTCTCTTAAGATGAAATCCTTATACATTATCGCAGGATTTTTTTTCGATGCTATCAATATGTGCAGTGACATTTCTTACTTTTGTATAAATATGATTATCAAAGTACAGGCACTTATAGATATGTTACATAAAACAGAATAAGGCCATGTTGTTGTTTTTGATGATTGGTAATGTTATCATCACAATGTACCAAAAATGTCAATTGTACACTCCAGAGTACAAGCCCTACAAACAAAGTTATCCCAATAAATGGACCTATATATACTTTCATTTAGGGCTGGTTCAGGGGATATCACTTCTGTTTCTCATTACTGTGGCAACATTATGGTGACTTCCACCTTTATTGATGAATACAATAATATATGTAGATGCATGTTAACTTACAAATAAACAAAATAGGTAAGATATATAAGTTTAAGCAAAGAGACTAAAAAAATAATCAATGGTTTGTTTTATTAGTGTAGTAAACTAACCCTGGCAACAGCCTTCCTCTGATAAGAGTTAAGATTGTGAAGAACATACACTTACACAGGGCACCTTGAGAAACATACAGCTACCCCTTAGCTTGCTATCCATATATTGGTTAAGCTCATGCAAAGATTGCAGATCCAGATCTTTGAAGTCCTACTGGAAGCAATCTGATCAGCATCTACACCATTTCCTGCTGAGTCTTCAGCAAGAATGTCTACTTACCTTTACAGGCAGTTGTAGGTTTATTAACTGGTTGTTTATAAAACAGAGGAAGCAGGCTAAGAGTTAGTCTGTATGCCCCTCTCACACACGCTGCTTGAAGTGGACTAGTCTACACAGTATACACACCAGCAGACTGGTTGTGTGCTATAAATAGATAAATCGTCTGGAGGTGATGGCCTATGACACAGACAGTACACCCTTACAGCTTTAATAGTTGTATGCTAAATAAATGTGTAGGAACTACTACAGCATTCTGCACATGAACATGCATATATGGCTCATGTCTTATCAAATAAATTTCTATAACACGGTCTAAAATATACACATATATAAATAACTAACAGAGGAATACATTTTTGAAAAGGCTAGTTTCTGCATTAACCAAATAATAAATCAAAGCCCTAAAAAGGCACTATTTGGGCAGTGTAAGCTTAACATTGTAAGCAAGTAAAGGTGTGAAAATAATGGTTGAAATCATTTCGTGGTCAATCAAAGGTACATTGCAATGAAAAGCAGGCATGTCTTTGCTGCAAAAAACACCTTTTCTGAAAATATAGACTTCACATTAGGAAAAATATTACAACTCGGTCACTGAAATCAATAAGTGGTGAAGGATTTGGGATACTTACATGTATATACAATGTGAAGTTCACAGAGGTGAATTTAAACACGGTTGTTTCTTTGGATAACTACTTTATTTGGTCTCTTCTGATTGTTTTTATGTTATCTTTGAAATACATTGTGCCACCAATTAAGGTCAATATAGCAAATAATCGGAACTTCTCGGGTAATTACTTCCTCCTGACAATCATCCCTCAAATGAATCTGGTGCAATGATACTTAATGAAATCACGATTGTTTTGTTCGCCAGAAGTCAAAAGAACATGCCTAAAATGTAGTTCGCACAAAACATAAACAATGGCGTCGTTTGACAGCTGTTTTGTTTGCTGTGCTTTGTAAAAAAAATATGGATGATTTAAATATGAAGCAGCCAAAACTGAAGTTCAACTGGCAATGTACTATAGTGAGCTGTCATCCTAGGTGCCATCTTTGTTTTGACCTTCTGTCACAAAATATGTCCCATTTAGTGAAATGACTATCTACATACATCTGAGAGATAATTTGTGAATTATCTGAGGTGTTCCGATTGTATAGCGATGTCCAGCCATTGGGAGGAAGACCCCAAGTCAAATGTCTGGATAGAACCACAGGCACACCGCAGGGCTGTTGGAAGACATTCCTATATTAAATACTTCTCCCGATGGCTAACAGTTGGCTACTCTTACACTAGGTCACAGGAAGTAGCCTCTACCAGTCTCTTCTGAATATGTTTCTTCTGAATAAAGGAGGTTTTAACTGTTCACGCTGCTCTGATTTTGTTCACTTTCAATCCTATGAAAGTAACAGAATCAATCACAAGTTTTATGAAATGATACCTTAAGAATTTGCATAAAACATGGTATGTATTGCAGTACACCTCTAGCATATCCAGATAAATCATGATACGAAATTTCTCATAATGGCTGTTCTAAATGATAACAAAACCAGAAAGATTACTATTTGTATGTGCTCTCTGCATGGTTCCAGCCTTTGTTTAAACTCATGGCCTTCAGTACCAGGAGCTGACACAATTGATAGGTCTTTTTAGGACAGTGTTGAAAAATGCCTCATTAGATTAAAGGTGATATCCGATAGTTTGGACCAAACTCAACTTCAATAAACAACTTAGTAAGCCATAGATGTCTAAACAGATCTCACAAAATGCTGTTTATCGATGTCCTACACCTGTCTGAAAAGTGAACCATAACACCACAATCGTAATTACTAATATGTATTTCCTATCTGAGCCACACTGCACAGTTAGCTACTTTTCAAACCCAGAAAACCATGTGATCACTTAAGTGATCGCTCATCCACGTCATCCGTTGTGTTTATTTTTAGCAAGAATCCCCATCATTCTTATTTATAAATGTGAAAAGAATTAATACTCAAGTGTTGATTAACAAGTTTTACTGCCCAAAAATTTAAATTCTGTTGAAAACTGTCAAAGCTTAGACTAAAGTTTGATTTTTCTCCAGAAATTATTTACAAATACCCGAAATAGAGGTCAGATATTATTACATATATTAGATACAGGCAAACTGTCGGACAGCACCTTTAAGCATCAGGCAAGGCTGCATGAAGCTTAAATATCTGTGGTCAGTTTGGAACAGGTGTGGGAATTGGATCTTTTGATAAATGCGATGAGTTCTGTTCGCTTGTTTGCAAAGAGGCTGTCTGCAGATGCACTTTGTAATTCTTTTTGTCATATTTTTGCCAACATTATTTGATTATTGTTTAAATGGTGTCTATGTATTGTTTTGGAATAAAAAATTAGAGATTGCTAAGAAAAATATGTCTTCAATTGAGTTCAGCAATGTATACAAACAAGATAACAAAACTAATTTAAAGTAATCACTTAATGCATAATTTGCCCTCATGCTGTGGTCTACTCATGAAAATGGCTGACAAGGTGTGCCACTAAACAAATATGCCTTACACATATTTCAGCATTTATCCACAAGAACAGTGACATATACAGGCAGGTTATCTTAGACATTTTTTGGCGAAATAAAATTTTAATATATTAAGACATTTTATTACATAGTTTTATTTACTTACAAATAATTTTTTCTGATGATCTCCTCGTCAGTTTACCCAATCAACGATGGTGAGTTTATTTCCAACAATGCATCAGAAACAAGATGGCTGCCCCCAGTGGTAAGATGTGATAAAGTTATTTTTGTATTATTTCTCATAATTATATCACCCTTGAAAAATAGCAGCAAAGGTTTGGCCATTTTAAAAATTGAAAGTGTTTGTTAGGAAATGTCATATGCTGATATTGTTCTGATAGTGGTTTTCATCGAGTATTTGTGTCGGCGTGATTGAAGATATGGGTGGGGTAATGTTTGTAGTTGCAACTTTTGGTTTGGATGTCTGAAATTCAAATGAATGGAACTATGTTTAGAGTTTTACCTTGTCAGTCAAATATTAAATAATTTACATACGGTGATAATTATAATGGTATGGAGATGTTGTTTCAGTTTACCATTTGCCAACTTACATTTATTCATTTGTATACATTTGGGGGTCTTCCATTTTTCAGTAAATAAACAATAAAGTAGTATGTATATTGAAATTAATGCTCTCCAGGCTTCCGATGTGTCTACTACATAAAAAGCACTCAGTCTTTTAACATGCCAGTCTAGTCCTGCAAGAAAAGACAAAAAATAAGCATCTTTTCACATTTCACCTTTTTTTCACATGTATTTTATGGGCTATTCTTGGAAAATTGACAGACATGTGGTAGGGATTATTCTAGAGCTCAAAAAGGGGCAGGGTGACACAAAAAAGGGGCAGGGTGCTTTCTGCGCGGGCATACATAAACGAAACGATACTAAGATTCGTTTTCTTAATTCTCGCTCGTTTTTTTTCTTGATCAGCTAATTTACGTTTAAGGGATGGCATTTTGCAATGTCACGCGACCGTCGAAGTGCACGAGAATGAACTTCCTCGAACTTATAACGAATTAATAAACTATTAATTAATGATACGTGCGAATAACTTTTAATTTTACGTGTGAAAACATACAGCAGAAACTTGAAAGCAGTTATGCAATGACCTGAAGTGCCGTCATTATCGACCGCTGACAATTGTGATCTTCGCAGCAGAGTAGATACTCACTAATAAGTTTATTAACAACTTGTCTTTGTTTGTTACCGGTACTTTTTAAATTGATCCAGATTGTACTTTGATATGTTTGTGATTATACCATAATTATCATCAAAAGAACAAGACTCAATTACTGTGTTAACACAAGGCACTCTTCCCAGAAATATCGTGTACTGCCATAACAGATTTGGTGACGTACATCAAAGAAATAACTGTCGTGCCGCTGGATATCTCAACACCGCAAAACAGGATGACTGGTCAACGCTCCTGTCCTGTCTTTATTCTCGCTCAGTAGTTGCAATATACGATAAATTTGCGTAACAGTGTCACATCCGGATAACAGCGCCGAATCTAGCTGTGAATGACATTGATTGATTGATCAAAAGTAAATGGGCGGTCTTAAAAAGGGCAAACGGGCGCTGTTTGTAGGCATTTAAGTGGGCAAAAGGGCGGGGCTTAAAAAGGGCAGGGCGTAGCGCCCTTCTATTCCGCGCTAGAATAATCCCTAATGTGGTGTTTCCCGATTTCGCCTGGAGTCTCTCGATATCAGGGGTCTGTCTCACGCCTCACGCTGAGCACATCAAATCTCCCGCTTGAATGTTCCTGACAGACTTAAGCTCATTCCTTCTAAAGACTGCTCCGAACAGTAGCTACCAGCCAAACATTGATTATGCAATATAACCTACTGTAAGCAACCAGCATCTGCGTGTGTATGTGTGCAGCTAATCAGAACAGATCACTGCCAATCATTGAGCCTACGAGTGTTCATAGGTCGCGATGATTATTTCATGCCCCGCCTCCTGGTGTTAAAAGGCACCGCCACAAACTGTAATCCCTTGATTGACAATATAACCAAACCCATTTAGTTAACAACGGAGATCATGCCCAATCAGTGTCACATGTTCTATTTTCTTACACAACTAATGGAAGCAATGTTTAACCCACGTGCCGACAAAGGCATAGGACTGAGCTTCGTAATTTTAAATGTTCAATTACCCGTTAATAGGGTGATATGAGAATTAATTTATGTTTACCCAAATGCAGGCTCTGGATAATTAGACTGAACGTCTTCAGTTTTTTTCCTTATCGAGCCAAGGTAATATTTTCCAGCATTATTATTGCGATTGACAAACCTCCCTACTGCAAGAAAGTACACTGATTTCCGTTTACTTCGGTACTCTAAATACATGATGTAAATGAAGTAAATATGTAGAAAATTGGACATGCATGTACTTGAATGCAGGCTACTTACATGACAGAATAATTCAAAAATGATTACCAACTGACCTGCGTACGTGCCTTACAAACAAACAAAAAACAAACTAGTGCTAATTATATGTGTGACGTCATCACGACATAGCATCCTTTTGTCAGCAGACTACCGCATTTGTTGAAACTGATGTGTTCGTGTGTACTCATAAAACTTACTCTAGTATTGTTTTTCTTTTTCTTAAACCGAGACGATTGTGTATAGTTTTACCATGTTAATGTTAGTGTCTAAATTGGCGACTCATCCTGGAAATGAAAACCAAAGGAAGCGAATGAAGCGAGCAATCGTGGTTTCTTTTCCATGAATAAGAATATATGACAAAGTCCAATGAGCATTGCAATATATACTAAAATATAAAAAAGGCACAGGACAAAGGTATTCACGTGCAAGCCAAATGTAAAAAGTAAATAAGTGATGAGTCACTTTAAAAAAATGAGCAAACCCAAATCCAAATGGACTGACTGGAAGAATCACCAATTTAGATTCTAAACCTATACTAAGAACTTATTGCACATAATGGGTTGGAAATTAACATTATGTTAAAGTAATAATCAGTAACATAAAACTTGCAATGGTCGAAACAGATGTTTTTGTGGATTTTTCATAATTAGTACAGACTGGCTCATTTTAATTGTAGGAGGAAAATAAATCTGAGGATATTGGTATTGTATTTTGTAAAATGTTCAAGGTTTGCTCCTGTTCAAGTGAATTTTCAGCTGGTTTGATGTGTCAGCTTCTTGCTGTGTGACCGGCCGCAATAGCTCAAGCGGTAGAGCGTCGGCTTGCTCCGGCCGGGTCAAACCAAAGACTTTAAAGTTGGTAGTAGTGGCTTCCCTCCAAACGCTTGGGGCCAAGGGGACAGCATTTTGCCTGACTCGTCGGTGTCAGTAAAATGGACCGGTCAGAATCAGTCCCTAGGCACCTCATAAGTGCCCCTGTGCTATTATGATAGAAATGTCGCGGCACAGTGTTGGCAAAACTGCCAGCAAATCCCATCCCATCCAATCCCTTGCTGTGTGAGTTTGAGTTTTGGTCTTGACAAGGACTTCATGTTGACCTGTGGTGCGCCAGGGGTTCTACACAGAATTTAGTCTGGGGTCTTCCACTAAATAGCTGGACATCACTAAAATGACAATTTTTGTGGAACAGAAATATAATCCTAAAAACAAAAACAAATAAAATCTTTATTTGTGCCATTTGCTTGTTATATCGCTGTAAGTATGTACATATACAGTTTTAATTGGAAGTGCATAGTTACATGTACTTGTAGAATAGTCACAGGTGCAGAATCATCTACATGTACAGAAGATCATATAGGAACAGCGGGTACTCACAATATCCACTGCTGTGTTCGTCCTGTGAATTGAACTGGAGTACAACAAAAACACAACTTACTAAAGTGGCATAGCTTGGCCAATAATTGGAGAATCACCCTTATAATTCCTGGCTTTTATAACAAAGTTGACACATATGTAAGTAATTGTTGGATTTGAAGCTATTTTTGGCTGTGGCAAATGCAAATTGTGGCAAAACTTTGTGTTATTTGATTTGAAACAACTTCATATCTTTTATTTTTACCTTTTCATGCATGCTTAAATGGTCAGTTCCAGAAGAGTGTGATGGTGTTTTATTGGAATAAACTTAAAAAGTTTGTTAACAAAGAGGGAAAATGATCTTATTCACTGTATTTCTTTTATATATTTCAGTGAGGGGCCTACCTATTTTAGCCATTTGTTTCTTCTGCACCTTGAACATTGTTGGTGGTTTTAAAAAACTCGGCAAACACAAATCCCCTGCTGGAAGTTTCAAGGTGCTGTTTGATGTCTTTCCACAGCCCAGTGATTTCTACGAGTTGTTTGTAAAGCCAGGGCTTCCTCTTCATATGAGAGGTGTTCTGGAGGAGAAAGATATCCCTGCTTATGAACAATGGACAGATAAATATCTCAGGTACATTTTTTGAAATCTATCACATAAGTATGGTCATTATTTCGGTATAGTGAAGTCTAGCCATTTGGTGGGAGACCCTAGACAGATATATGGGAATAACCACAGGCACATGGTAGGTCAGCTGGATTACCTCTTCACTTCAAGTTAGGACTACCACTCAGCTATGCTTTCTAAAGGTACTCTGTACCTAAAATGGCATCATTTCTGTGAGAGATAAAAACTTGTAACTATAACAAAGCAATAAAAACACTAATTAATTCAAAATTTCATCCACTTTGTTCAGTGGAGGACTTTTGTAATTACGGTAGCTCCAAAGTATGGAATTCCACATTTTTTAACTCAAACTACTTCAAACTTGACTACAGTATTGTTCTAAAATAAATAGAAACGACTTTATCTAAATTTTTAGCTCACCTGAGAATAGCCTGCTCAAGGTGAGCTTTTTTTGATACCACTTCATCCATTGTCTATCATGTGTCATCAGCAAGTTGCTTGTGAACACATCAGAGGCTGCAATTTTTTAATCCAGTCTTCACATAACTTGGTTAAAATATTTGTTTGCAAGAAATCTTTGATGTGTTTATAACAGGGTCACATGGGGTCAAAAACTAGGTCACTAGGTCATATTTCAGAAAGAAAAAACCCTGTGACAACATTTATGGCCCCGTCTTCACTAAACTTGACCAGAATGTTTGCCTGCATCGCCAAAGATTTTTTACAGTAAATAACCCTTAATCACGTTAATGATATGGGCCTACTAAAAGCCATGTCTTTAGGTGAGTGATTAAGGGCCATCATGGGATGGGATGGGATTTGCCGGCATTTTTGCTGATACTGTGCAGCGACATTTCTATCATTATAGTACAGGGGCACTTATGAGGTGCCCAAGGACTGAACCCGGCCGGTCCATTATACTGACACCGACGAGTCAGGCGTAATGTTGTCCCCTTAGCCCCGAGCGTTAGGAGGGAAGCCACTACTACCAACTTTAAAATCTTTGGTTTGACCCGGCCGGGGTTCGAACCCGCGACCTCCCGATCCGCAAGCCGACGCTCTACCTCTTGAGCTATTGCGGCCCTCTTGCTTTATATTTTGTCTTGTTTTCAATATGATTAATTTTTAATATTTTTAGTATAATTTAATTTACCACAATTAACTTCCGTTGCCTGCTTAGCTTCTCAACGTGTGGGTTCAAGTCCCATTCAGGGTGAAAGACTTAATGTGGGAAGGTCTTCAAACTGACCTGTGGTGCGCCGGTGGTTCTACCTAGACATTTGTATGGGATCTTCCTCCACCAAAATCGCAGGACATTGCTATAATGATCATAATTGGTCACTGTGATGTACTTCTAAAACAAAGCAAACCACAATTTACATAAGATTGTATACCTTTTTTTTTTCTAAAAGGAAATTACACATTCTGAGGCACAGTTCTCTTTGTTATGCTTTATACTTTTATTTATGGAAAACCATGACTATAAGCATTCTGGCAACCCTAAGATAGCCCAGTTCAAAAATGGGTATCTATTTACAAAATCAAACACCAGAAAATGTGAGGCGTCACCAAAGGTTAATCTTTTATTCTATTAAGTAATTAACACACACTACCTCTTTTCATTTGTAAAGTGACTTTACTTGGTTAAAAACTACATTCTTATTTTCCTTGTAGGTAGGTAGTTGGTTTTAATATATATATATATATATATATATATATATATATATTAGGGATGTTAACGAATATTCGAATATTCGAATATCAAGTCGCTATTCGAATAGAGATTTTGGGATTCGAATATTTTATAATTTTTATTCCGCTTTTGTTAATTTCGAAGGAACATTGAAAAGACATTTCTTTAGTTGATCGTAGTGTCCCCAGCGTCTTAAGACGCTGGCGATATGTAATCGCGTTCGCTCTAAGACAGAGGTGGTGGGTCATGTCTCTTGATAACGAATTGCCATCTGGTTAACAGCATGAAATCACCTTACCGCGCACATCTCCTTCTCTGCCCCCTCTCCTACTTAGACCTAGTCACATCAACCACATCACCATACAGCTGTGGAAACAGTTGCCAACGTACAATAAACACACATGTCAGTTCAATGCCGCGGCAATTAGCTACAGCAATTACGTAACACTGACTCTACCCAGCTTCGGTTGGGATAGTGTGTAATAAATACATTATATAAGGCTATACTTATTGATAACAGTCCACCAGAAGCTGAGAACGTCTTTTCTTTTTTGAAAAGCACAACTAGATCACTGTCAAACAAACTTTAATTGCAAACACTTTCTGTTTTTGTCACTCTACTTCATACTTGTTATTTTATTCCTATATAATACCGCGACATCTGTTATTTTTTGTCACCGCGATTTTCTGTTCTTTGTTTTTGCTTCGTTCTCTCCGAATAACAAAAATGTAAATCTACAGACTTTTTTAATTTTTGTCATAGGTTTACTTAACACACTGAAAACTCACGAGCTTACAATTTTAATCATTCTTTATATATATACTGGTTGGTACTTCATCAATTTATCAACAGTCAGGTAATCTTGACACTAGCCAATCGCAGTAATTATCGTCATCAAATGGTTTTGTTTACATTCGCCTTTTACCCATAGGCATATGGCGAGCAGGTTCGTAATTGTCACTTGTGTATTGGTAACTAAATGTCTCTAATTGACATGTTATGGCTTCGGATTAACGCCCTTAGCGATATCAGCCAATCACAATTAAACATCAATCCGACCACCAACCAATCAAGACCGTTAATTGGCTGTACACTTGAGCGATTGTGTATTGGTAACTAAATGTCTCTAATTGACATGTTATGGCTTCGGATTAACGCCCTTAGCGATATCAGCCAATCACAATTAAACATCAATCCGACCACCAACCAATCAAGACCGTTAATTGGCTGTACACTTGAGCGATTGTGTATTGGTAACTAAATGTCTCTAATTGACATGTTATGGCTTCGGATTAACGCCCTTAGCGATATCAGCCAATCACAATTAAACATCAATCCGACCACCAACCAATCAAGACCATTAATTGGCTGTACACTTGAGCGATTTTCTTTCATAAAACCTTCGTGGTTTTGCCTAATTGTCTTACAGTCGATCCAGTATCACCGGCATTTTGTCCTTTAGAAAATGCCGCCTTTAATCATTAATGTATTTTATAAGATTAGTTCACAAAACATAATTGACTGTTTGTTGTTATACATTGTTTGCGGTTAGTAGAGTAAAATATTAAAATTGTAAGCTATTTTGCATGTGTTGTACCGTTTCATCTAATAAAATTATGATATGGTTTTATTAAATCGATAAGTAGCCCCTTAAATACGTCATATGTTAATACAAATAAGTAATTAATTTTACAAAATGCCTTTAAATTGAAAAGGTTATTACACGAAGTACAACACGTAGCAAAAAGACACCCAAGTTCAACGTGACTAATTAATAATGTATATATTATACGGGACTTTGCAGGTCATCTTAACATTGATTGGTAACTTTATAGTTTTTATAAGAGTTTCAATAATAATAATAATAATAATAATAATAATAATAATAATTGTTAAGTAGCAATGACATTATTTACGCATTTACTGGCATTTTTCACTGACAGTATTTTCTTGCAAACTACCACTAAACAAGTAAAGAAACGCCCCGTCTGGTCCTTCACTATAAACAGGATAATGGCGGATTCATAATATTGCCGTTTGTATTTCAAAAAGAAGAAATCGTCGTTTTAAAATTAAATGCTATGATAAAATCATAAATCTACCGCCGCTTCTGCATTAAGTAAGGCTAGTAATATAAATTGTGGTCAGAAATAAACATTTTACAATGAATAAACACACTGAATGTAATGGAAAATTACCGTGTTATATGCCACTATGATATAAATTCGTTCCGAATATTCGAATATGATTCGAATACACGTTCCGAATATTCGAATATCGTTTTGGGATTCGATTTACATCCCTAATATATATATATATATATATATATATTTATATAAATTGCTTATTCCGATAAATGGACACTTATCCTGAAGCTTGATAGTGTGATATTTGGATGTTGATGCAGATGACAATAGCTGTATTCTATTTTTTTGTATCAATAAATCTTGCTGTTAGATGCTGTGGTAACAAGGGCTCCTCTCCTAATTGGTAAATAGCTCTGGTGTCTGTGTTGTGTGAAATAAAAGGCATACGACACTGCAAGTGTTTGTTACATCTGTTCTTTGGCGTACATGTAAAAATCTCAGCAGATCACATTAAATTGGATTAAATTTAATCAAATAATATTCAAAATATGTTCATAAACCACATATATTAACAGCTGCAAAAGTTAAGCCTTTACATAAATTGTGATCCTACAAAGCTGATAGAATCTCCGTTTATATGAGCTTGACATGAAAGGACCTATCTATGTATAGAAAATGTGTGGCTACCCTGTGTAGGGACTCAATGGGGAAGCTGACAGCTGGTCCAGAAAAGGGTCACTCCCAGCAGTCAGCTGAACATATGGGGATAGGGTTAATACAACTGGAAAATAACCCACTTTTCATGCAAGTTATTAGTTAATGATGCTGGTCTGTCATTTTAAAATTTTAACGCAAGTATTCTCTTGCAATGCACAAGAGCATGAAATGAGATATAAACGCTGAAGGCATGAGCTTTCTGATTAGGATTTGCTGCTAAACCTTTATCAGTGCATCTGGTTTCCTAAACAATAAGTTATAAACAGATTTTCAAAGATTTTTTGATTGAGGGATTTAACAAATGTAGCAAAACAAGAATTTAGAAATCTTTAATTTATTGTACAAATTTCAGTGATGTATATGGGGAGGAGGAGATGCATGTTGAGAAAAGTAAGAAGGAGGACCGTACTCTGGCTGGGGGCACCCTCAAACTGTCCAAGTTCATTGAGATCTACAAGAAGAAGAACATTGACATGTACCTGGTCCAGTCTCTACCTCAGGTAATGAAAGGTGAGACCTTTTGTGCGACGTGACACATTGACTGATCATTGATAGGACCATGACAGAACATATCTTAAAAAGGTTTTCAGCATAGGTGGATACCTGACTTGGACTAAGGGTTTGAAAAAACAAGCCCTGAACTAAGTGGTCTATATATATGTATATAAAGTCTTCAGAAATAAGTTACTTATAAATTAAGTGTGCAGTGGTAAAGTTTGATATAAGCCTGCTAATCACTATTTTGAAAAGGCCTAATTGGGGACCATTCCCTTTCCGGAGGTAGAAAAAGATGTTATTCCTCTTCAAACTGCCACAAATTATGAACAAAACGTATGTTGTTTTATTCGTGATCTTTTAAGTTATAACAAATCAGAAAAGTTTAATTGTAAAAACATGTAACAGACACTTGATAATAATAAGGATATATGAAGTGTTATAAGTTTATGTGTCCCTCTTGGCCTTTGAATGACATAGCTTTCCTCTTGAAGAGCCATCTCACCTTTTTCCAAAAGTTAAAAAAGCCACAGCTCTCCTTAGCCAGATCGTCTCCCATGAATCATGAACTTTGACATTCTGGTGCTTTAATTGTTCACACAGTGCATTTAACCGAAGGCTGCACCTCATCTGCTGAAGGTGAACTCCTTAAGGCTGCTGGTAGGATGTTTCACAGTTATGCTAACATATCAACAAGCATGTCCATCTTTCAGACGAGGTACTTGTGCCATTCACATTGTCATGTGGAGGGTTCCAGTCTAGCCTCCAGGATGCAGTGATGTGGTTCAGCAATGGGGGAACCAAGTCTGTCCTCCACTATGATGATTCAGACAACATCCTCTGTCTCCTCGATGGCCGCAAGAAACTTGTGCTTATTGATAAGGTTTGTCATTATCTTAAACTGAGCTAATGAAGCTTTGAATCCACTCCAAAACCTTGTTCAGACTCATATGAATTACGTCTGTTAGAATATTATTCAAATGCAACCAAGGTTTTCCCTAGGCAAATTTTTCATTGGTGCTGACAAGCCTTAGCTCCAGTGTACAAAAATGCGACATTTGTACATGTTACAGAGATGCGTTAATTCCTGGAGTGACATGCCTTGCATATAATGGCTGTTTTCTTGAGAAACAATGATTGTTTGTACCACTCATGGGATCAAACATGAATATATGTTGATGCATTGACCAAAATAACTACACAACTCTTAATGAGTGTCTTCTTGGATTGCCTCCTTATGATTAAAAGGTGATGTTTTCCGAGCGTTATAAATGGCAAGCAATTACTTCGGTAACTACTATCAATGCACCGAACATTAATGAAAACAGAAATGTGGCAGAAAATAATAACATCATGTATCACTCTATAATAATTACCATTCACATCACCTTGAGTGTAGTACATGTACACAACTTTTGAAGATAATGTCACATGTACTTATTTTTGTGTATATCATGGCATCATTGAATTTGCACTAATTAGTTTTAAATATTATAATTGTCAAATCTCAGTGATGTTATGGTCTTGTTTAAGCACACACATATAAATCAGGGAAATAAATATTTTTTTTTGTAAGTTGGTAGAATGTTAACTGCTTATGGAACCATGCGAATGATGTATCAGTAGGGATCAGAAATGCTTAAATCTGCATGTATGTACTCGTCATATCTCTAGATATAGGCATATTTAATTACCCTAGGCTAGAGGATTTTTGTACACTTTGATTTTGCTGTAGACCCATACACACAGAATGCCTGTGTAAAAATGTATACCATATTTGGAGGTGGAACTTCTTGTACAAACCTCATATGTGACTGCCAAATTGCATACAGATATCCATTAAATTGGGTACCCTAAGGGCTGTACATAATGTTTATCATATAAATATAAAGGATCAATGGGTACACACAAATACAGTGAAATACAGGCAACTAACATCTTAGAACCATTCACAAAACCTTTATAAAAAGAACAAACTTGTGCCAATTGTGATGTCATTGCATCAAAGCAACTCTTTGTTAGCTGACCGAAATTGACGTGTCTGTGTTTTCTTTAAATATATCTAGGTATTTATTTTCTTTTTTGACTGTGACTGATATGTGAAGATGGGGTGGTATTATTCTACATTATGCCCAGAGTTTACAGTTTGAAGGAAAATTTACAATGTCAGCATCTTTTTTTTTAAATCAGCAAATAATATATAGAAGAAATGTTAACTTCTTCTGCACTTACCTTACTGCTAATGTTCCTTCTGAAAATCATATAGGAAACCCTGCCAACCAATGAGATCCTGCATACTGTTAAATAATCTTTGACCTGGATCGTGTACACCTTCTGTACTTTTTCCACTTCAGGAATAGAAAACCCTGGTACCTATTTAGGGTTTGAAATACCAATGATAACCTTACATGTTAAGGGTAGTTCCATGATTTCTCAGGATGACTTTAAAGTGTTGGTCATTTCAGAATAATGGAATGATTGCTAGTAGAAACATTACATACAAAACAAACACAAATTGATAATAAAATATTACCTTACAGATTTTTGAAAAAGATCAGTATTTTAAGTTCAGAGCATAATAACCTTGGGTTTAGAGATCATAAACAGGGCTTCTATATTTATGTCACTGCTGCCTGAAAAGCATGGTATGAGTAGGGGAACTAGTCTTATAAGCTAAGTGTTCATTTTACATTGTTATACTAGTTTAATGATTTATTATTTTGCAGCATTTTAAAATTATTCTCAAAGCTTTAGTAGTAAAATGTATATTGAACTTTCAGGGACTTTGTAATGATGATAATAATTGGCTGACTTGGTATTTCTGTTGACACCTTAATTGGTGACCAGATCTGACCAAGAAATGACTCAAGATTTAATCTTCTCTCTGAACAAAGTCACTGATCATTTTGCCTCTTTTTCTTTTTACAGTTCCATGTTCATTTTTTATTGGTACCATCAACACAGTTAAAGTCATTAAGCAAACACCAAAATGTGAAGTAACCCAATCTTCACAGTTATCTTTAGTACCACAAGAACCTATGCACATACTATTTTCATTATGATCTGATGAAAATTGCATGAGTTACTGCCCCTTTTAACACTTTCAAAATAAAAGAGAAAGATTTATTGACAGGAACATGGCGGGGGTATTTGTTAGCCATTGGATTATAGTTCTAGTTTTTACATTATTTATATATTCAGTTATCCAAGCTATACTGTTCATGCTGTATTCTGCGCCTTATATCTGTGGTTTGTGCTCTTCTTGTACAGAATGCCATGTGTTACACAGTAGTCATGGCCCCAGTAGTATAGCTCCTACTTGTAGGTTTTGGCTATGCCGGGCTGTTCATAAATTCCCAGAGCATTAATTTCTTTGAACTTTAAGTAAGATTTTTAAAAACAAAATACATCTTGAGATACTAAAAACTTACTTAACAAACCAAATGTTTTTATGACATAAAAAGCAATATTACATAAAACATTGCACAAGAGTACTGTGTAATATTTGGTGCATTCCTCACTGGAAAATTGAAGAGTGTGCTGATTGTCTTGATGATTGGCTATATCTTTTGTCTGTATAGGCACTGGTCAAAGGTAATCTTCAAGCAAGTCAAGTTGCTAAATTATGTTGTTGTTTTTATAGATACTGGTACCACATAATATTCAATAAATTGAAGAAGAAGAAGAAAACATTTTTAAATATCAGAGGATATGTGTCATACTAGCCGCTACTTGCGCATATTTTTTCTCGATATTTTATTGAAATTAGTGTTTTGAGAAATTAATGTTGTGTATTTTTGTAGCTTGTCTTGTTATGATAGTTGTACACTTTGTTGGGTATCATGATTATGTGACCAGGTGCTGTCACAGTGGAGGAAACACTATATCAGCTTCAAGTCAATACAATCTTAAAATGACTGTGTCCTAAAATATTTTTTTTAAAACTACAGAACTATAAGGAAATGGTAGAGCGGAATGGTTTTGTGCAGCGTGGAGCCTACAGTACAGTGGATGTAGATGGAGTGGACCCCAACATGTTCCCAGGCATCATGGAGGCCCCCTGGAGGGAAATAGACATGGCCAAGGGTGACTGTGTCTATATACCATACAGGTATTAAGCTTGCAAGTCTTCTACTGAAGTCTCAACAACTTTTGATAACCATAACCATAATGAGGGCACATCGGCTCATAGCATAACTGCTTACAAGTCTATGTGGTATATTTTTGCCCTAAAACAACGTGAAAACTTTTTGCCAAGTTACTAGACCCTGCCTTTAAGACGAGCCCCAAACTTTGAACATTAAATGATGAGGAAAAATCCCCGTCTTATAAGTGAGAAAATACGGTTTCTTGAATATAGATATTTTCCAGAAGAAAAAAACAACTTCTCTCATGCTTGCTTGAGGATCTGTACCTATTTCCTATTAAATACCCCATCAAGAATTAATCCTATTTATATGCAAAATTTAATTCTTAACCAAACACAGTAAGTAGGATATTTATTTCAATATATTTAAACAAAATTAAAATTATCAAATTTACGTTTTTTTTAAAATTGTAATTTTGCAATGTTAATAAATATCAGACTTGGGATTTTACATTATACTGAGACCCCGCCCACCCCACCCCCCTTAACACGCAAACACATGTTTTTATATTTAGTTCATGATAGTAAATTGTTTTTGGTTATCAGAATTGGAAAGTATTTTAAGAAAAAGAAGAAAGTGTAGTTCATTGCAGTATTAAATATAAGTTCTAGGCTCCTTCCTAACCCTTCCCATACATGCATTGCTCAAATAATGGATTTCAGGATACATTATCTACAAAATATTAAATGGTATATGTCTAAACCTTTGGATAATGCTGTTAACTGAGCCATGTCAATTTGACAGTCACAGCTGAATTACATTGAATTACATTCTATTATTGGTATGAAGGTGGTGATTTGATTTCAGATTTCCAGACATGACTTATCTTAAAGTATGATTGATGTATATGGGTCCAAATCTGGGTTTGTTTCTAACTTCAGGTGGTACCATCAAGTACATTCCAAGAAGGGTCGTAACCTTGCAATTAACCTGTGGTTTGTGCATCGCTGGTGGTTTGATAAGGCTGACTGTGTTAATGTGCATCGCAGTGA
This sequence comes from Sinonovacula constricta, assembly GCA_007844125.1. Taxonomy (NCBI): domain Eukaryota; kingdom Metazoa; phylum Mollusca; class Bivalvia; order Cardiida; family Solecurtidae; genus Sinonovacula; species Sinonovacula constricta. Next base: position 48,275,126 of record CM017559.1, on the reverse strand, counting down.
TGCTATGAAGCCATTCTCAGCCTATTCCACTGCCTCCCCTAATCAGGCAGTCTGGTAAGTAAACCATTCACATTTTGTGTAGTTTTTGGGAAACTCGATTGGACCTTTAAACTAGGGAATTTCGCATCATATAAAGACATTTTGGGGAAAAGTTTACATATACAAATTTGACCTGAAAATAGACTATATTTTGGGAGGGCCGTGGGATTTTTACCTAATATTTGGGAAAATGTAATTTTCTTTGGTAATGGGCTAAGTATTATGCCACAAAATGAAGTAAATAAACGACATGTCAAGATGCAGGCTATGTGTGTTAATTGTATACCTTTTGTGTTTAGGTCTTCATGTGGGAAGGTCTTTAAGCACCTGTAATACCAGTGCAACATTTAGATCTGCATAGACTTCTTTAAGAGAGCGTTATATAAATACATAATGTTCACCCTAGACAGTTGCAAACTAAAGTGTAAACAGAGGTTTGCAGCAGCTGCAGAACATGACCATAATGTTCTATTGCCCTCTCTGGGATAGAAATCATCATCAGCCATTTAACCTGCTTCCATGTTGCTGGGTTGTGCGATATCTTATTGCCGTCCTTCTTCTGGCACTGTTGAGAGCTAGAGTTGGACATACTAGTAGTTGTTTGAGATGCTCTTTTATGGTGTCTTCCCAGGTCTTCTTGTGTTACCCACAGTTACATTTGCCAAATACATTCTGTTTTACCTACGTTGTGTCTGCCCTTCTTTTCATTTGATTTTGCCCAGCCATTAGGAATTTGTGTGTTAGCATTTCATGTTGCACTCTAACTTTGATTTTGAAGTATTCTGTGCTACCAGCTGCAGTGTGTACAGTTGTTTTAGACCTGTTCAACAGAACCATGACTGTCCGTTCAAGTAATTTTTGTGTGGGGCACTCATAGCTGAGCAGATATAGTCACTGTATTGTAACTCCTCAACCCCTCACTGCATAGGTTCGAGGTGGGGTGGGTAGGCAAGAACTTACATATGGGGATGTTTTCCAACTAACCTGCGGTGCACTGGTGATTCTACCCAGACATAAGTCTGAGGTTGTCCTTAACCAATAATTAAATGTTGCCAATATGATGGTGATTGTGTCGGGGCAGTGTAACAAAAAACAAACCAGATACTCTTCTACCCCTGTCTCTCTTAGTTACCATCTTCCCTCCACCCCTGGGACACAGTTGAATGATTTCTCCAGGTCAACAAATGCAAGAAGAAGAACAAATCTTTTTCTCCAAATGTTTCTCTTGGACTTGCCAAACAATAAAGTTTGCATTTATCACGCTTTCTGATATTTATTTTATTATACCAGACAACATCAAAATAGAAAAAAAATCTTAAATTCTCATTTCAATTTACATCTTCCTTCCATCATCAAATTTATTCACATCGTAATTGCTACTGTAACTAAGTATCTTGCTATGTATCATTTAATAAAAAGCTACCATTTTTGCCATGATAAATATGTCACTTGGATATTAAGCAAGGGTAAGGAGTCACCGATTTCAATACATTTCATTAAGTGCTTAATAACACAAATTTGTCTTATTCCCATAAATCTATTTATAGATGCAAGCAGTTATAGAAAATGTAATGTCACGGGCTAACATTTTAGTTTATCACATGATGTGTATATGGGAATTTAACTTGGGATTATAATGTGAGGCATGAAAAACAATTTATAGCTTATGCTGGACACAATAACCATAGCTGGGCTGGGGCTTCTTGGATGTTATAATATTGGCTGGATTGAAAGTGTAAAGAAATTGTAAGCATTTATAAAATGATTATTTTTCAAATATCATTTGGTCAATTATTGTCAATAGAAGTCAGATATATTTAATGATATTAAATTGCCAGTTACATGTAAATAACCTTGATTTTGATTTTGATTGATAAACAAATATTTGAATATGTTAATTAAATTTTCTTTTTGATATTTGTTACCAGGGCCAGTTTCCTTGCTCCATTTGCTGGCAATGACACCATCACTAGATTAGAGTTTATACACACATGTCATTGTTCCAGGAGTGATGCTGCCAGTGTGAGTCATGTTTAAATAAAAACATTAATTTGATAATAGTACTAAATAATAGTTTTATTTATAAAAAAACTTTTCATTGTAAAGAGGTAATAAAGTTTGATTCCCTGATACAATTTAGCAATGGAATCATGTGTATCAATTGTATAGATTAGCTTTTCATGTGTTAAATTTCTGTATTATCATATTAGAAATGAGCAGTATCACATTTTGAATAATGTCTATGAATACTTATCCAGATATACTAGTAGCATTTTGTTTTAATAGAAATTATTTATCAAATATGACTTTAAAATTTACTATGGTACCGGCCCTTCTACTTCAATAGAAAGCACAATAGCTCAAAATCCTGACAGCTACTGTTTTCATACCAGATAGTCTGATACATAGAGAAGTCATAAAAACTGGTTGTAGCATAACTACTTCGGTTTAATGGTTACACTTGCTAGAATGTGAGTTTCACATGTAGCTCAGTGTCAGAATAATGTGAGTGGAAGGGGTATCATTTTAGGTGTTAATGGCCTAATACCATAGTGACAGCAACACTAAATCTGCTTCAAGTGAACACTGACTCTCAGAGTCTTAACAACTGACAGAATGTTGGTGGGATATTAAACCCTTTATCAGTTAACTCTTAGCCTCTCATTTACCAGATGATCATGCTTACGCATGTAATGTCAAGCCAAATAAGCCAGCTCCAACTGTCTGATCAGGAGCTACACTATTAAGGCTTGGTCTTTATGGATACATAGTGTAACCTAATCATATTGTTGGTGGCAAATAAGTGAGAGTTTAATATAGATCATAAATTAATGCATAATGCTAAGCTGGACTTTCATTAGTCATTAGTTTCATTAGTTAAAAGTTATAATTTGAGGATCAATTCAGAAAAGTTTGTCCTCTTTATACAGTCTATAGTTAAGCTATCTCTTGACCATAATTTCCATTGATTGATTTAAACATTTTGCAGTGCAAAATAATGCTTTTTTTCAAGCATCAAATGAAAGCCCTAATGCTTGGTGATTAACCGTTATAGGTGTGGAAGAATATAGACCAGACTGAGGATGGTAGAGTGACATGGTTGCGACTGTACCAGGTGGATGTAGATGCGCTGCTCCAGTCTTACCCTGAGTGTTTCCATATGACCCTACAGGATGAGGAGGAATGGGAGAGGGAGGAAGAGAATGGTAACAAATGCTGCTGATATCCAGAAAACTTAATATTATTATGGCGTATTCATTGCAGTCTACATCTACTAGTTATTTCTAGACAAACCATAACTAAAAGACCAAAGAGAGTGCCTAGTTAGAACTTAGACTCTCAGTACATTAGGCCTTGAATCGATCTCAGGTTGTAACTTATCAAAGTCATACAACTTAATGGTGACAGCAGCTCCCTTGCATACATTGCTGGCAGCTATCTGTTGATGATGTTTACTATTTGCTGCATAGTAATCATCAATAAATATATTGACTGTACCTGAAGTTGGATGCAAGGACAAGGGTGTGCCCCTAACTGAGGCGTAGAGCCGCTGATTTTAACTCCTCTTACACCATCACCCCTCATGCCTGCATTAAAATCTGGGCTTCAGCAGAAAATCTTCATGTGGGAAGGTCTTCTAGATGAACTGCGTTGGGCTGGTGTATTTCTGCGAAGACATTTTATCTGGGGTTTATTTTTCCACATTCAAAAGCTACACATATAGTACAATATTATGTTGGTACGATGTATTGGAAATAGTCAACTTCCAGCCTATTTCTTAATACCTGCATGGGGTCTTTCATTTGTACTTTTTACATATTTGTCTATTTGTCAAGAAGCATAACAAATATATTTGGCAAAGGAATAAGTTGGAGAAGGTTTTTCAGCTGAATTCAAGATTGCTATTGATTCTACCCATAAATTTGTCTAGGGGTCTTCCTCCACCAAAGTAGCAGATTTCGCTCTAAAAATTATATTTGTGTCACGGGGATGTATTTCAAAATCTTACAACCAAGAATTTAAAATGGGTTATTAACAGGCGAAGCCGGTCCAGTGAAGGATGACAGAGAAGAACTCGACGCTCATGAAACACTTGTTAAGGCGGAGATACCAACTGATCATTCTGTTGAAGAAAATATCAAAGACAACAGTGATAAAACAGTGGCTGGTGTACCAGACATAGCAAAAGGTCGAGATGCTGACAGTGATCAAGAAGTTATTACTGGAAGGCCAAGTCCAGCAGAAACAAACCTAGATAGATCTGTTGACGAGAAAGATAGAGATGTAGAGGTTGGGAGTGAAATGAAGAAATCTGACATACAGAATGGTAATGATGGTGACAGTGATCCAGAAGTCGTGACTGAGGAATCAAGTTTAGATGAACATATTTTTGATGGCTCAGATAAAGGGAAAATGCTAGTAGATGGTGGAGAGTCTGAGGTGAGTAAGGTTGTAACAGAAGATGAAGGTGACAAAGAAAAAAGTAAGCATATGCCTCATGATGAGTTTTAGTTATCATTTATTAACTAAAATGTATATGCACAGCCTCTTGGAATAAGAGATTTCTTTATTGATATATGTTGACATACTATATTTATAGTAATGTTATTCAATATTATAACGGTTTAAAAGTTAACATGGAAAGCTTTCTGGTATATTGTTTTAATATAAACAGACTATAAATATACAATATCATAGAACATTTGATATGTTTTACTGACATTTTATATGTTTGACTTGTTCTTAAATTTAAATATTTTTTTTCATGACATAAGAAATAAAACCATCCAAATACATTTGCTTATGAAGTAAACTGTACTCCCCATGCTGAAAACAGTCGCTTTTCAGAAGACACTATTTCGGAACTCCTAGGTTAATTCTGTCCATGATACAATCATCGCTCGGTTGTATCTTCCCAGTGCAATGATACTTACAGAATCATTCTTTTTTTGTTCACCGAAAGAAGAATATGTGACAAAATGCGAATACCGGTAAGTGTAGTTGTCAGGGTTATTTTGTATTATTAAGATTCATTTATCAATTTGCATTTCACATTTTGTTAGATATACCAATGTTATCTGATCGACCTGAATCTGTCTTTCATGAACTTTCTGTTTCCTTTGACATCTTCATATACTATGTCAGAGTGTGAAATCACTACATTAAGCAATATGTTCATTGTTGATCATTTACTGCCATCTTGATTCATCAAAATAATGGTGCATATATGTATGTCAAAATGCTTTGTTTTTGCCATTTCAACTTTACATTCCATTGTATACAAATTAATAAATGTTATACACATGGACTTTCACAGCTCAATATAGTTATTCTTATATTGTAGTTTAAAGCCTTGCTTACACATTCCAGTAATGAATAGTATTGTTTGCCTAGAAGGCTACATTAGACATTGTTTAAGGAAAAATGTTTATATGATTTTTATTGGTTGTGAATAGTACAGTTTTATTTTTATGCAAGTTTCATTATATTTGGCTGACCCCCACAGTGTTGTGATAAGAGATGCTTACTAACTCCGCAGCAACTCAACATGTGGAATTGAATCTCAGTCAGGCAAGAAATCTATTTGGGAGGCTGTTGCAACAATGTGCCTGAAGCCATAAGTGTGTCTCTGTGCTGTTATTTCTTTAAATAATGAATTAAACAATCCTTTTATAATGATTTTTTCTAATGAGTATGCTTTTTTGTAAAAAAAAAAGAATGCAGAAGCTTATGAAAGTTTCATTTAGAAAATTGAATATAAAGGTTTTTGGTTCATATACATTTATATGTATATGTAATGTAGGTGCAAATACCTTATGCTAATTAACATTGGGCAAAGCTCTGTTAAGATTGTTCTTTTAAGTTACCAGGGCACAGAAGGCCAGACTTGAATTGTTGATGTAAATTTAAATAATTACCTTGATCAATTTATTTACATATCAAAGAATTAACATATCTAGTGTTTAACTGTCCATCAAACGATTTTATTGTCTTGAAATTTAAAATATAAATTTTTTATCATGGTTGTCAGATTAATGTATCAATTACAAACTATTTGTTACCTGATTGTACTTCAAACAGATCTTTTGTCATTACACATGATGTGTATATGTCATAAACACAACACTGACCTGAAATGATGAAATACTTTGTCCAGTCACCTGCTGACCATGTATCTGTAAGTTTCATTCAAATAGTGTAGATCCAGCAGGGAACTGACTGACTGTGTATTTCTAAAGTTCGTGCAAATAGTGTAGATCCAGCAGGCAACTGGCTGACTATGTATCTCTAAAGTTCATGTAATTAGTGTAGATCCAGCTGGGAACTGACTGACCATAAGATTTCTAAGGTTCATGCAAAAAGTGTTGATCCAGCTGGGAACTGACTGACCATGCATTTCTAAGGTTCATGCAAATAGTGTAGATCCAGCAGGGAACTGACTGACTATGTATCTCTAAGGTTCATGCAATTAGTGTAGATCCAGCTGGGAACTGACTGACCATAATATTTCTAAGGTTCATGCAAATAGTGTAGATCCAGCTGGGAACTGACTGACCATTATATCTCTAAGGTTCATGCAAATAGTGTAGATCCAGCAGGGAACTGACTGACTATGTATCTCTAAGGTTCATGCAAATAGTGTAGATCCAGCAGGGAACTGACTGACTATGTATCTCTAAGGTTCATGCAAATAGTGTAGATCCAGCTGGAAACTGACTGACTATGTATCTCTAATTTTCATGCAATTAGTGTAGATCCAGCTGGGAACTGACTGACCATAAGATTTCTAAAGTTCATGCAAATAGTGTAGATCCAGCTGGGAACTGACTGACCATGCATTTCTAAGGTTCATGCAAATAGTGTAGATCCAGCTGGGAACTGACTGACCATAATATTTCTAAGGTTCATGCAAATAGTGTAGATCCAGCTGGGAACTGACTGACCATGCATTTCTAAGGTTCATGCAAATAGTGTAGATCCAGCTGGGAACTGACTGACTATTTATCTTTAAGGTTCACGCAAATAGTATAGATCCAGCTGGGAACTGACCGACCATGCATTTCTAAGGTTCATGCAAATAGTGTAGATCCAGCTGGGAACTGACTGACCATGCATTTCTAAGGTTCATGCAAATAATGTAGATCCAGCTGGGAACTGACTGACCATAATATTTCTAAGGTTCATGCAAATAGTGTAGATCCAGCTGGGAACTGACTGACTATGTATCTCTAAGGTTCATGCAAATAGTGTAGATCTAGAAGGGCAATGGCTGACCAGAGTCTGCACTGTTTACTGCGGAGTCTATCAAAATGTCGAGGCTGTTTTGCATGTACCGGTAGGTGTTAGGAGATGACAAAAAATTAGTAAATGTACAATAACAAGGGTTATGTTGTATGAATCAGGTGTATGTATATACCTTTTTGAAATGTGTCCAGGTTTCTGTTATCTTATTAAGTGCTACATAAAATTCTAATTTTTTGGCAATTGATTGAATCAGTGCTGATTTTTATCCAGACTAGTTTACCATATGTTCATTAATCATAAAAGTGTAGACAGTTGTGTCGTTCTGTGTACCTGTTATTAGACATTGCACAGCATTTCTTAAATTTGTGTTTAAATTAATTTCACATTTTGTTACATACCAATTATTTTTACATTATTGTATTATTTTTGATAACGAATAAATATACAAACATTTGTCCATGTATTTTCTAAAATCCATAAAAAATTTATTTTAAGGTTGTTTGTACAAAATTATTTAGCTATTAACGCACTTAAAATAAAAAAAAGTTATAAAGCTTTATTCTGATTCTGAAAGTAAAGAAAATGATTGAAAGTTCAAAACGTTATAACTTACTATTTAATTAAAAAAGAAAAATACAAGCCCCAATGGAGTAAAGCTTACTATAGGGATGAGTTTGGACATTATCTCACAATTTATGGCGATTTTAATTGCCATATTCACTTATTGTTATCTCATATTGTTGCTTACTTTTAGTTAATACAAACAGAATCATGAAAAAATCATAAAAGTCGTTTTTTGGTTTAATCCGACAGTCGCTTACATTCTTCCATCACATCTGTGAAACAATGTAGTTGTGTTTTCATTGTCTAGATTTATCACCAGTCAATATATTATAATCTCATTATTTATCTTTATTAGCATTTATAGACTGGGTTAACTAAATATAGGTGTAAGTAGTAACTTTACAGGACTATGTCGGTGAATACAGGCCATGTACATGTCATCATCAGGATGCTGATGGGCCTGATAGCAAAGCAATTATTGAATTGAATACGTACACAGATCAAGCATTTGTATGCATCAAGTTGATGTTCTTAACTGAGCGGTGTCTTCTTATGTGAAAATCCTCAAGTTTATGTGATGGATATAAAAAATAACAGAGACTGTAAATAGGACATGAAGAGAATAAACAGTTTTAAAATAAAACTTCTCTATACATCAACTATTCACACTTGTCGGTCGGATATTCGTTCACTGACCTGTCTTTCTGGATAAATGGGTCTGCTGAATAAAGGGAAATCACTTCTCATTTCAAATTTCGGCATGAATTGTTGTGATTGTCTCCCTTATTAAAGCGCTTTATTATATTTTGTTTTTGTTCCTTTCGTGTATCGACTAATTAAAGAACATAAATATGTTGGTATATTAAAGGAAAACTATTTTGTTATACATACATTTTTATGACTGAGGAGTACTCTACGATGAATTGTGTTTCCTTTTGATTCGCATCGTTTTTCTAAAAAAAAAAGTTTCAAGTTTATCGGAGAATAACTGATCTAACAGGAAACGAAAATTATCTAATGACACAATGGCGAAGAAACTGAAGACTATGACTATTCTAACAACATTTTCCTTGATATTTACGTAAAGTCGAATGGAAATAATATTTTCTAAGTGGTCGTAGTAACTCTCGACTAGGTTATATCGAGTCAATTGGGATGCCGGAGAACAAACATCTCAAATCCAATGCAGGGATCGGACCCTGGCCCAATCAATCACTAACCCAACATCTTACTAAACATTGCCAGCCTTTATATAGGCATTCTTACCTGTACCTTGTTTTTCTACAAAACAGTTAACCCTGATATGACTCATCTCCTGTAGGATATATAATATACACTGAACATTAAATTATTACACCAACTCTTAAGAAAACATTGATAATTATGTATTCTCGTATAGACAAGGTCACCCTATGACGGGAAGAGCTTTAGCTTAAAACACACACATGAATTTGTAAATACCGCTGAAAAATAATACTTAGACGCCTAGTATAGTCTTTAATTCTGCCTACACTTTTGGTATGTGTCATAATTTTTCCACTCACAGATTTCATAGTATTAAATATTTCCTGTTTACTTACGGTATAATGTAAATACGTATTCCAACGCTTTCTAAGCCTCTTTTTACCAACTCTGCCAGACGTGACAGGATTTTCACCCAATATTAATATAATACTGTCACAACTAGATTTTTTATCAACACTATTAACGCTTTTTATGCCTTACTAACCGCAAACTAATGTTAATGTTTAAAAACGTGTAACAATACAATATTCTATGAACTGAAATGTCCGATCAATTCAAGTTATCTTTTAAACCCTTCAGCCCTTACAGGGGAAATAAAATCTATTTAAAGATATCTGTCCTGGTACAAGGGATCAATCTTTCTACGTTTCCCCTCCACCACATGTGGATGCCTGCCAGAATTATCATACACATTTCAACAAAACAGTCCGCGGGTGGTCACAAAGTAGCAGGAGCCCAAATCATAATTATTGTATCCATGCCACTTGCACCAAGCCGTATCTGCAGGCTTGACTTGACTGGATTCATTTTAAACACGACTTACCAAACAAGAGTTTTTCTTACAAAATAAATGCCTTGCTTATAAAATGACAAACCGTTTTTATTATATTCAAAATGATTATACTCTTTTAACTTTTTAAAATATATGCATTTTAAATGTAATTAAAATGTTATTCTTAGATCTTTGACAAAACAATTTATTTTAGCAATTTCCGCAGCAGTGCAACCGAAAGCTGTTGTAACTGGATTTGCTAACACACACTTCGTGTTGGACTGTTGAAATTTGGCTGAGCCTCTGATAAAAACAATTTGGGGTAATGCAAGAAATTTAAAACACATGTTGTTATTTTGGGACCACGGCTACTGTTTTTGCTTTCAACCGCTACAAAACCAGAGCAAACAGATTAGATGTTAAGAATTGTGGGGCCGGCACCCTTAATGGGGACCAGCAAGGGGAATAGTAAGAAAATAACATATAAAAAAAATAGACGTACGCATTTTCTTGACACGGAAAGTTGAACACAAGAAAAGGTTTTATGAAATGTGATCCTCCCATCATATGCATAAAAACTTTACATCCATATTTCCGTTCAACCCTAACGTTCGGGCTCATCTAACTTGCACCACACGACGTCTTTTACCGAAGAGTATCGAAAGAGCCGACAATCTACATGGCGTTGCTAGCTTAACGGCTCGTTTAGTTAAGTGGGGTTTACGTAGGATATTTGATTCTCGGTAGCCTGTGTCTATAAATTGTGTCCATTTAGATTTGTGTAGAGTTTTTTGATGATGGACATCGAGTGTGTAATTATATAAGGATGCTTTGATATTATAAAGTATTTTTTATTATGGGATACATACAGTCTGTGATATATTTAGGGATAATTAGCTTATTCCAGTTAGTTATTGGACAAACGCCGCATAAAGGTAAGTTTTCTACTTATGCCGTATACAAAATTGCAATATATTTTCATGAATATTCACCAAAGACTTGCCCTTTAAAATAGGTATATTTTGACGTTTTAAATTGACTTTGGCGAAGAGAAAAACTAGAATAACGAATAGATATAGTAACAATAAATCATTTGGAGGTTAAGGTGGTTAAAAATACATTACACAAACCTTCTTTCTTTACACCACCTTCGTTTTCCCCCCTGTCTACTACATCTATAGTTACGATTATTTTAAGGAAACTTATGTGGAAAAAAAATCATAAAAAAATGATATTGGTCTTAACACCACCCCGACCCCCACCAACATCTCCAATCTGTATATTATCGTTCCGTCGGTTTATTATACAAACGAAGAAACCAAGAAACCGACTATTATATGACTTGGTGAAAAATATATTTTATTGCGTTGTATCATTTTACAAAATTATTTAAAACAATATAACGGGCATATGTTTATTGATGATTTGGCTAAAATTTACATCAAAACATTAAAAAGTATTACAGTAATATGGCAATTTAAGTCTCTCTTTTAACTCATATAATTATTTTTTACTAAAACTTAAAAATGCAGCATGTGGTGTTCGAGCGAGCAGCTGCCTGGTCATTCAGAAAGATAGGATTTAGTTGCTGTGTATAAATAGTGTTCGTGTAACTGTCTAAAAGTTGCGTCTTTTACTTCAAACGGTTCTAAAGGAAGTAGGTTTTAATAGAGATACATATCTAATAAAAACTAGGAGAAGACCGATGTTTGGCCAGTCTCTCTCTCTCTCTCTCTCTCTCTCTCTCTCTCTCTCTCTCTCTCTCTCTCTCTCTCTCTCTCTCTCTATCTCCCTCTCTCCGCCCCTCCCTCTCTGTCATTCGCAGTCTGTCTCTCCCTTTGTCTGTCTGTTTTCTCTATGTCTCTCCTCTGTCTGCCTGCGTCTCTCTGCATCGGTTTTTTTCTTTGTCTCTGCCTCCCTCTCTCTTGCTCTCTTTTGGAGGCATATGAACCAACTGACAAACAGTACCTTTCAGATACTCAGTAGAGTATAGGTTTATGTGCTAAAACATGGCACCGTCGTTCTGGAACAGAAATCTTATTAACAGGTGCCATGTATTTAGAGTGGCATGAACTGGTTGCAGAGCAGCAGAAGTGTGGATTGTGGAAACGTTCGACATCCGACTGTCCTAAGTATATGCTGGCATAAAAATAAAGAACATGACTTTCTTTGTACTATTTACTGTTTCTGACCATACTACAGCCGGACTTTGTCATTAGTTTTACTTGATGGTGGTGATGATGGAGGTGGCGGATGAATAATAGTGTATACATAACCGACAAAATCAACCGGCGCCTGTCAGTATTCTCAAAGCGCAATTACTTCAACGTTTTACTACCACATAAACGTCCGCCGTTTAGTTATAAACACACTAGGATTTTATACAAGAAAATTACAGTTTTTAAGCAAGAAAGAGCTTGGATGTAACATCCAAGGCGCCGTACAGTGCATTTAAACAAGAAGGTGACTATCCTGTGAACTAAACACTCTCTTACACTGTCGATTAATAAGTACATAAACATTTGACAGTAACGAACCATGACTCTGATGAGAAGTAGAGTATTTTCTACTTTGTTTTCCTTGTTCTCTGCTACATCTATATAATTTACAAGCAGCATTGCTAACATCGGTATGCTCGGTTTTGTTTGTTAAACAATACTTTGCCAAACAGCTGCGTATTCCTATAAGTGCAAGCTACATTTTTTTTATAATTGCATGTTACACATTATTGCTGCAAGCTACAATGTAAAAAACGGAATACTCAGTTCTATTCTCTGAAAATGGTCTCACAGAACAGCTGCGATTTCCTGTTTTAGAGAACTATACTGTCGTACACATAACATGCATTCTAAAAGAGGCGCCCCTCTTAATGACGTGCTCAGCATTACTTGGAAATTGGTTTGACTGTTATAAATAATGCATATGGTTATACGGGTTGAACCTTCAATTGTCGGTGAAAGATCTGCTCATGTTGGCAATATCACATGATTCGTTTCTATATATATGTAAAATCGAAGTAAAATAACTTGAATAAGTAAGGTTTAAGTCGTAATTCATACTTAATCTTTATGTAAAGCGGCTTGAAGGAAGCATTTGTAACGCAGGCCGGCGCACTCCAACGGACACCCATCTGTACACCAACCACGGTAACCGTTGTATAACCGCGCAACTTTGGAAGCTGCTTAAACCAGGTCGATAAAGAGCGGAGCTGTTTGAAGCGTTTATATTTCTACCTCTGCGGTCATAACACATTAATTATACACAATTGCCTTGATCCTACTTTAGTTATACTGTAGATTTAAGCAAAAATAATTACATTTACTTGCAAATGACAACGAATAAATGTTTACAGTTTCAGATAATTGAGTGGCGGATGGGAGTTGTGTTCTATTTACAAACACATCCGGTGTAAGAATGAAAAATGCCAGGGTCCTTTGTTTTAGGATGGCTATCAAAGTTTTGTTGATATCTCAAGGTTCTGAGTGGAAATGGTAAAGGAAATGTATCATTCAAAAAGAAAACAAAGATCCGATAAAAATCAAAGCAAACTTCCAGAGAAAGTATACACTTTGCACTGAAGTCTTACTAGTAACGTTCGATACTTATTTCCTCATTAAAATTCAGCCATTTTTCTCCAATGGTAATTCTACTGGCTGATTGACAGTTTCCGGCGAGAAATGGGGCAAAACGTATGTGCTTTAATGTTAGAATACAAGTAAAAGGACACAACCACAACATTTAAAAAAAATACAACACTTGGCCAACATGTAGTTATCCTTTACAAAATGCGTTATTTAACCCTTTATTTATATACTTGACTGACAGTTCCTGGCGAGAAATGGGGCAACGCGTTCGTGTTGAACCCCGAGTTGTTCCTGATGGGTCCAGTGACTCGGGGATCGGCGGAGACCGTGATCTACGTTCGGACCAACTTCAATGACTATCGCGGGGCACAGAGGTCCCTCTACATCCTCTGGGATAGCGAGAACAGCATTTGTGAGTACAGTTAGCAAGCAATAACTAGCCAATTCTTCCGTGTGCAACTCACTCAAACAACTCACTGCGCGCCACTCACTCTCCCACCCACTTCCCCATTCACTCACCCATTGACTGACCACTCACCCTTTCACTCACTTACCCCTAACCTTATCACTCACTTATTCTCTTACTCATTCACTCACTCATGTACCCAAAAGGTCACATATTCGCTGACTAATACACTCACTCACTTCCCCATCACTTACTTATTCACTTACTCATGCATTAATTCATTCACTAATTCATTCCCCCAGTCAGACATTTACTCACTTATGAACTTACTTATGTACTCATCCATGTATTCAGTCATTTAACGACTCTCCCACAGCCACACCACTCACTCACTAATTCACATACTGTTGCCTTCTGTTTTAGGATTTTACGGAATAAACCTCAAATAAAACATCAGTTTATGGTATTATTGATTGACTCCAGACTTACGCGTATTCTTGTCTCCAGTTTAGGGGTTCCATTGATTGACTCTAGACTTACGTGTATTCTTGTCTTCAGTTTAGGGGTTTCATTGAGTGACTATAGTCTTACGCATATCCTTGTCTCCATCATTTATGCGTCGTCGAAACTTCAATCGCAATATTTTCAAAAGTAAAATACCCCGTAGCCGAGATGGTCCGAGTGAAGCCACTGTCGTTGATTTTACATAATGAAGACCGTGGGATCCGACTATGATCCATGTGCAAACTTCCGTAACATGACGAAAAGTCGTAGTATTTTAACTGATTGACAGGTTGCATTCTAAAACACTGATCCAGTTTGTATGGGAGACAGCGTTACAATGATTAATGTCCCCAGTCTTGGTTCGGATGTCACGATGTCGCAGGACTTACACATGTCTCTTTAACCATGCAACAAACATGTAATCAGATATCACATTGAAAGAAATGATAAAAAATGTACAAATTTATATGCAATTTGTTTTGCAGATTTGTTCATCTGCAGTGCTTTAATGACTTTTCTTCTTTAGTTCTCTGTATTATATTCATGTTTGGTGAAGTACGTAAGCTTATTTATTTACTAGAAAAAATGGCATGCCAGTGTCTACCTTACGTAGTCGTAAAGTTGCATGTTTAGTACAGGATAACTGATTTTCATTTAATTTATTTTGGCAAAATGTAGGTCTGAATCTATGTGTTTGTACATTTAAGCTGGACTTTTACCTTGCTATCCATGTGCCATAAGGGGGAATATACTGTTTATATCTGACACTCGATGTGTACATCATTCGATGTGTAGAACAGTCGATGTGTAGATCAATCGATGTGTAGATCCAGCGATGTGTAGATCAATCGATGTGTAGGACAGTCAATGTGTAGATCAATCGATGTGTAGGTCAATCGATGTGTAGATCAATCGATGTGTAGGACAGTCGATGTGTAGGTCAATCGAAGTGTAGGACAGTCGATGTGTAGATCAATCGATGTGTAGGTCAATCGATGTGTAGATCAATCGATGTGTAGATCAATCGATGTGTAGGACAGTCGATGTGTAGATCAATCGATGTGTAGGTCAATCAATGTGTAGATCAATCGATGTGTAGATCAAGCGATGTGTAGGTCAATCGATGTGTAGGGCAGTCGATGTGTAGATCAATCGATGTGTAGGTCAATCGATGTGTAGATCAATCAATGTGTAGATCAAGCGATGTGTAGGTCAATCAATGTGTAGGACAGTCGATGTGTAGATCAATCGATGTGTAGGTCAATCGATGTGTAGATCAATCGATGTGTAGATCAAGCGATGTGTAGGTCAATCGATGTGTAGGTCAATCGATGTGTAGGTCAATCGATGTGTAGATCAATCGATGTGTAGATCAAGCGATGTGTAGGTCAATCGATGTGTAGATCAATCGATGTGTAGATCAAGCGATGTGTAGATCAATCGATGTGTAGGTCAACCAATGTGTAGATCAATCGATGTATAGGTCAATCGATGTGTAGGTCACTCGATGTGTAAATCAATCAATGTGTAGGACAATCGATGTGTAGATCAATCGATGTGTAGGCCAATCGACGTATGGGTCAATCATGGCATAATTATGTAAAACAATAGTAGATTTTACTCGTAAGCAATGTACAGTTCGAACAAATACGAACACAATTATTTAAAAAATGTCACTTGTCAATATAAATATAAATATTCATGGGAGACGAATGTTTGTATGAATATAATTTAAATAAAAATGTCACTTCTTTAGAGTAGTGTTTCAATCAAGTGCTTACTTGGGCATTTTTAGTAATTCATTGACTAAATTGTTAGCTACACACGTCACAGTGTTGCTAAATGAACATACTTAACAATATTTTTAATTTCAATATTTAAAGTTCCAGAACTTCCAGTCGTTCTGTTACCCGAATACTTACTCTTCCAGCTTTGTTATGCATTGTTGTACAGAAGTCTTAGTTTTCTGATTAACCAAAATATATGTTGAGCAAAAAAATGATGCTTGTAATGCATATACTGGTGCATGTTAGTCCACGGAACAGGGGTTCCAATATTTTGACAAGTTGCGGTCCATGCTGTTTAGATAATTCTTTTCTGAAATAGACCCCTTGGTCGAGGATTTTTATTTGCTAGTATTTAAAAGTTTACAAAGACTGTGGCACCGAAGTCGGACAACTTCCGTTGCCCCTAAGAATGTTTATATATTCGTTATGCAGGAGTGAAATATTTATTTTCATTCTGACAATCAGTGTGTATGCCCATTAACATCAGACACAACTGTTAAAGTCGTAATATGTGTGCGATATATATGCCTAAATGAACATACACGAACACAAATAGTTATTTGGAAATACAATAATCAAAATGGCAATACTTCCTGTGATTGTTTTCACCCGGGTGTTGTTTACGTTACCAGTTCTTATTGTCATCTGGACACGTGACAACAAGCAGTACCAGATGCCATTTCTGCTCAAAGAGTTGGGTCCCGGCGAACACACGCTCATGCTACACATGTCAGATTTGAACGAGGAAACCAACCGTCTGAGGCTATTTATAGACTGTGAGTTGGTTGGCGAAGAAATGACGGAAGTGCCATTTCGAGATGCTCTCATTGGGACCATTGATGTGGTAATTAATTTTGACATATTCTGGCATGTATTTTGATATGTCATTGTTTAATCAATGCTGATCTCTCCAACATCACGACGTCATATTTGCTAAGTCTTTTGTTATTAAATTATAAAAATATATATTACGTTAGAGATTTATATCAGACTCTTTTGCCCGCCGAATAGCCTTTATATTAGCCGCTATACTTAAATCGACACTAAAGTCCCGCATGTCTTTAAAACAGTTTTTCGTACGTTTAAGGAGTTCCCTTTTGAACTTAAACCAGACGTTCAAAATGTATTTTCGCCTTTGAACATTTTTAACAGTTTAAATGTAGCTATTTCATATTTTGCAGCTGAATTTTACCCTCTTGCTTCATCCATTAATGCCTTTTTCTAGATATTCCATTGTTCATACCACCGAGCCTGTATTATAGCATGTTAAGCCATATGGTTCTGCGACCCTCTAGTACTGAGAATTTCTTTTTTTTTTACATTGTATGACAGATTATGTCTCCATAAGCAGATCTTAGACTTTACCTTAGAGCGCGATTTTCGTTAAATAATAGTCATGTGGGAGAAATTTGTTTAAACGGCCTTCACGTTTTTGTTATTTAAAAAATGCTGTATATGTGTATATATTGGGACCAAACTTGATACTTTTTAGTTTGTAAAATTGAATGTACATGTATATAAATAACATACTTTATTGATGTTTCGTAGATTTAAGAGGGGGGCACGACGGGTGCACCTCTTTAAATTCGCTACTAGTATTTTGTGAGAAAATATTTGGAAAAAAATTCAGTACAAAATATTCATGTTTGTTATATTTGAATTTTGTGGCTTTTTTGTTGATATTTTTCTGTCTTAATAATTATTATTATTATTTTGACAAAAAAATCGTCCCACCTTGTGACATAATCCAGGAACAGCACAATCGGTTTAACCTGTTCTCTCGGGTGAGCGTTGAGACTATGATGAGGTTCATGGACTGTAACGACAGACAGATCGCCCTGGCGTCACTTCCGGTGCTCCCAGATTCTATCCGGGACCAGAACCTGCACACTATACTCTCGGCATCCACCAACGTCAGGGTGACCCCATCAGGGACCAGGCCGGCACCGGACGCCAAAACAGACGCTCCCAGCATCAATATTGGTATGTTCATAGGTTTTCCTGGCTTAAAGATGGTGTCCGAAGTTGTCTATATCAATTGCATGTAACAATATCTTTCCAATGTTTTATGGCATTTAGGAATAACGTGCTGTAACGTGGTTTTCTTTGTTTAAAAAGATAGCGTAGCTCAGATAGGAAATACCTGCTTGCATAGACGAGTGGGGATTTAGGAATTTATGCTTCGCTGTTCATACTGATATAGGGCACCAGTGAACAGCATTTTGCAGGACCTTTACAGGTAACTGTAAAAATTATATAGGATCTGACATGAGGTGTCATTTAATACAAACATTTATTAAACTAGTTCAGAAAAAGAAATAGCAAGCGAGACTTTGGCGAACTTACTATTCATTTTTTTTCTGGACGAGTTTTATAAATGTTTGTATTAAATGACACCGAATGTCAGATTATTTTTATCACATGATTTTAATAGCTAATATACGATTCTACAAGATGTTATCAACAATACTTGGTGAAATAGTGGTATGAGACGATCTGCTTGTATGATGACATCATCAGTCAAAGACGCTGTATTACACAAGTGTAATGAATCAAAATATGTAAAATATGTAATATGTGTATTGAATGGAGAAAAAGGGGAATCATGTGATAAAGTGATGTTTGCATTTTTTTTGTATATCTTGAACCGTTGCCTTGATACTTAACTCCTGTAGAGACTCTGTCCTGACATGGGGCCAAACCAGTTTGTTGTAGTGGCAGCAAGGGATCGTTTACCTGACATTTCTTGCATATATACCTACTACGGCATTAAGTCCGTAAAAGTGAACAATTCAGATACGTTTAAATACTAGCTGATTACTACCCATGTATGACACTTTTACTCCAAATCATTTCCGCTATAGTTTATGAGTTTCTATATTTTTTCTTCTTTTTACTAATTGTCCTTGAGTTTACTTCCTAAATTTTCTTTTCCTCTTTATGTTTGATTGACATGTAAATGCCTTATGAGAATTTTTACGTTTTACTTGTCCTGTCCCCAGATTCGAGCCTCTTACATCACCTGACGACGTCACTCCGAGAGCTGACGCAGGTAGTTCAGACCTTACAGAGGGAGCTATCTGTACAGGTAGGGATTCCGTTCAATGTGGAATCACAAGAATTTCAATTTGTTTTCCTAATCAAGATTAACATTCTACTAGACGTTACAATAATACCTTTTATACATCATTGTAAGCAAGAAATGAAATGAAATAATGCACATTTTTTATTGGCTCATATACAGTCAAGAGGCATAAATACAGTCAAGGGGCATAAATGCGTGTCCATCATGACTGATATCATTTTGATGGCATATCATTTTTAATCGCTCTACTGATTCACTAATTGTCTTAATCAATTTAGATATAAGGGACTTAACCTGTGTTGTGTCTTTTATCGATTGCAACTCAGTTTTATCACAGACATTTCTTTTAAAAAAATGTATTTCTGCCAAAAGTAAATACGACGTAATATGATAAAAGATAACAGGTTTAGCAAAACTTTGAGGAAATAATGTGTGTTAAGCCCGGTACTGTTTCAAATATTTTTGGAACGCGCAAATGCACGTTTGAACATTGAAAATCTACCTACACCGGACGAGTGCCCAAGAAGCACATTTTCCGTATGATCAAACATAACGTTACAGGCACTGACGTTTGTTTAGTTACTGGGATTATGATATCAATCCGAGGGACAATTCCTGACTAAATTACCTTTGTTTTTTTGTTGCTTTATATCAATTCGACTTATCCTACTTGAACCATTTGTCTGTTTCGGTCTCTCATTTTGGCTGAAATACAATCTTCATTTTCTCCATATAATGACCTTTTACTTGAAGACAGGGTTATAAAAATACCTCTTCTTAAAATCAAGTCGTTTATTTCTTGTATTATTAAACAGCGTGGTTCATTTTTGTGTGTCTGAGTAGCTCCACTATTCGAAATATGTATACATGTCATGATTAATTACAATTCCTCCTTTTATATAAAAATGTCTGTAGCCTGGGACGGATCCTGGGAGGGGGTGGAGGGGATGTATCTCCCACCAACCAGGTAAAAGAGTCGAGTTGTGATAATACATACATGTAAGCTTAAAAATACTAAGCTTTTAAAGTAAATTTTGTCTTTTGACTGCTTAGGTCGAAGTTAGACTCCCTTACCCCTTACTGTGTGTATATATATATCTAGTATTTACTGCGATATAGTTGAATGGATCTTAATTCATATCCCCGCTCCCTCCACCAAAACTTTCTGTCTGTTGCATAACATTTTACTTAAAATCTAGTAATATCTTGATACAGAAGCCACCTTGTACGATCTATACTAAACCAATAAATTTTCTTTGGTTCTCTTGCTGGTTTTTATCAGTTCGTCTTATCCCTTGTTGAACCATTTGACTGCTGCAATGTCTCCAAATAGCATAAATGCAATCTTCCTTAAATAGAATTAAGCCATTTTGTTGATAAAAGAAACGGTGATAAAAATATGTCTGCAAACAAGTGATATAATTCTTCTGAAAATAAATAGCGTGGATAAAATATTACATACATTGTCTTTGTGTTCGACTAACTTCTCCTTGGCAATAAAGAGGCATAACATCATTTTGTAACAGGACTTAATATTATCTAGTTTGCTGATAATTTCTAAATTACTAAATTGCTGTAGTGTATAAAATTATACGTTAGGCGCCATTGTAGCCGGACTACTTAGTTCCTCGGGTCATTAAATAAGTCCAAAGTCAATCTTCGTCTTGCTAATTTTATTAATGGTATTTTATTAATCCACTTTAACCCAGGCGCGTATCTGGGCCGTTTTTCCAGTTACGCACAATTATTATAAGTGTGTGTGTGTATGTATGCGTGCGTGCGTGTGTGTGTGTGTGTGTGTGTGTGTGTGTGCGTGCTTGCTCGTGTGCGTGCGTGCGTGTGTGTGTGGTGGGGAGTCTGGTGACAACCCCCCCCCCCGGATTTTTTTTTGCATTGGCTCAGGGGCATTTTAGTGCCTTTTTTGCCCCAAAATTTGAGAAGAAAAAAGAAAACAAAATACTTAATTTCTTCCTGGTATTGACTGAAAATACATCTTTAAAACGCGATATTCATCACGATTGATGTTTATAAGATTTTATAAAATATAGACTTAGGAAATAAAATACATCACGTCTAGCCCGTGACTTTCTTAGTGTTTTTGTTACTTTTAGATTTTTGATTTTTCGAACGGAGGTTACGCACGTGCGTAAAGTGCGTAATGGCAGACACGCGCCTGCTTTAACCAACATCTGCAGAACTTTAATTTTAGAAGATCCAAATCTACATCTATTGTCTGGTCTGTGTGAATTCTAAAATTCAGTGCCTAAAGTTATCCAATCAAAACGCTTCAAAGGTTTATGATCTAACGAACGACAATACATGTGTAACTTAAGTTAATCCAGACTGAGTATTTTTTCCTTCTATAAATAAATACTTATACTAATAATTTCTATTAACTTAAATTATAACATTATATGCTACAACAATTTAGTATTTTATAACTTATTAACGAACTAAATAAGTTATGGTCATATAACATTTATTGTGTCATTTATAACTTAAATTTCACTTTATTCAAGATTTCGCCTTGATTTTTTCTTTGATGTTTTATGTTAGTTCGTGTTTGAGTCTTTGTGTTGTTTTGTCTTTATGCCGTTGTTGTGGTACTGTTTTAATGCTGTCTTTGGGATGATTTGTTTTTGTGTGGTGTCTTGTTTCAGTCCTGTTTTGTGGTGTAGATTTGGTGTTTGTTTTGATTTTCCTTTTCTTTGTTGTTACAATTGTTGCTTTGGTGCTGTTTAATTATGTCTTTTGGGTTTCTTTTCACCTTCCGGTTATTGCTGTCTTCGGCTGATATATTTCTGCCTACTTTATCCTTTATGGGGTGTTTATTTTGTTGTTTCGGCGCTGTTTTATCATGCCTCAAGATTGTCGCTTTTAGTGCTGTTTTTTTTTTTTGTCTTAATTGTTTGATGGTGTTCAATAAAGCTGTCTTCAAATGTTGCTTCAGTGCTGTGTATGTCGTTTTAGGGAAGTATGTTTTGATGTTCTATGCTAGATTAAGGTTTATCTTTGTCTGCTCTTTTTGTGACGTTGCATTGGTGTTGGGTGATTTACTATTGGTTTGAGTATTGTTTTGTTGTCTACAAACTGAATAAGAGTAGCTCTTTTGAATGTAGTTGATTCAAGGCTTGGCTTTGGTTTTGTCGATTTTGTTTTATGTTGTATGGTCTTTGGGTTGTGTTGTTTTTTAATGCTGTCTAATGAGCTTGTTTTTGTTCTTTTAATTTTGCTGTTTAATGCTTATACACATGTTCATGTATTTTATTGCTTTTTTTTAATTTGAACTGTTTGACTGTCCAGTGTTGTTGTTCTTTATTTTTGTTTTCTTTCTTGTCTATTCTCTATTACAGTTGTTTTTTCTGTTATATTCTGTCTTTGTGTTTGTTTTGTTGATTTTATAATCAGCCGGTTAGTGTTAGGGCAAGGAGTTTATCTTTAGGGTTAGAAGTATGTATCTCACAAATATATGGGTCCATTGCTGAGACACGGCAGCAACACGGACACAGAACGCAGAATGGCGGCGGACCCGTCTGCTTCTTCTGGATTCTTTTGAATTTGCTTTGACGTTGTTTATGCTGTTTTTGTTTTTGCGTTAGCTGTGAATACAGTGTTACCGTTCAGGAAAAAGAAGCAAACCTGTCAGAGTTCAACTATTCTTAGCGTGTCAAGAAATAGGTCAAGGTATTTTCAGTACAGAGTGGGAAACGAAAGTGCCATACAGTTAAAATCCTGAAACAGTACAACAACAACAGAATGTCTAGCTCGATTAAACTAGGTGTAAATGTGATAATAAATTTAACACAAAATGAGCTACTTTATACATAAACCACCATCTAGAGTGCGTAGAAATACAGCATCCTGTGAAACCTGGTACGAGTTATGTAACCAGCAAAATGCGATAAAGGTCACCTCTCCCGGTTTTTGGTCCTCTACCCTTAACATTCTTCCTGGAAATCATCTATATAAACGCGGAGTTGTATAGTGCAATAATTGGCGGTTTATCTTGTAACACAAAACTATGTTTATATGTTTTAGTGTAAAAACTTGACTACTTGTCAAAAGGAGTGAATACCCCGATGCTTGCAGCGCTGTCATTCTACATTGGCTTTTATTGTCCCAAAATAGGACGACTTTTCCGAATCACTCAATACCTCAGTATTTGCAGCGCTTTCATTGGATGTGTTTTGATATCGTGTAATGCTGTCTTTTAGTCGACCCTGCTCTTTTATGGTGATTTTAGGTTGATGTCTGATGCTTTCTTTTATGTTTCGAGTGTTGTCTTGTGCTGTTTTCACAGTTTTAATGTTGTTTCGGTTCCGAATTATTTTTTTGTTTTTGCTGTTTTATGCTATCTTTGTATTGCTGTATTGTACTGATGTATGCTTCTTGGATTGTTGTTTTGTGCTGTTAATTGTTGTCTGTGGAATGTTGTTTTCGTTCTATTTATGCTGTCTACTGGGGGTTATTTTGTTGTTGTTTACTGCTGGTTTGAATGTTGTGTTGGTGCCTTTTATGCTGCTCTGGATGTTGTACTGTTAAGTTGTTATTTTAGTCCTATTTAATAATGTTAATAATGGTTTATTTTGTGTCATGTTATACTGTTTTAAATTATTGTGCGTTGGGTTGTGCTTTATGTTAATATTTTGCTGAGGGTAGTTTGGTTTAAGCTAATGTCTTTTTTATGTTGCTTTTATTGTCTTGTCTTTTCATTTTTCACTTAATCACTTTTTGTCTCTCTCTTGAGCAGACCAGAGAGACGCGGCAGTTGTCCGAGGTTCTGATGCGGTGTGACATGTGCCAGCAGAGACGAGAAGGTACAAAACATAAAAAAGTTTGTTTTGGAATGGAATTTCTGTAAACCCCAAAACCACAGCCCTTTTTATTTATTTTATTAAATACCCTTAATATTAAAGATACCGTGTGCATTGGAATAAAACTATTTATATAAACTGAATAATTATTTTTAAATTTTGGTAAATGTTAATGTGTCATTATATTTTTGCAATTAGAAAGAAAATAAAAATGATAATTCTATGATAATAACAATAAAAAACAAGGTCACTGTCAGGAAAAAATAACTTTCTAAAAAAAATCATGTATGATATCTTTTCATTAAAACCAAAAACAAACCCCAGCAAGTATTATTGCATGGATTTTGTTATATCATTCAGTGACACCGCCTGTGACCACCTGCAGAGAGCGGCCATGTTTCGAGGGCGTCCAATGTGTGGACACGGAGAGAGGCTATCGATGTGCGGAGTGTCCGAGAGGTTACTATGGAGACGGGGTACGCTGTGCCAGGATACCGACCTGTGATGACAATCCTTGTTACACAGGTATTGTTATTGTTTTTAACCATCGCATCAATAAAAATGGTCGCATTGATAACGTCCAGCTGTTATTGGTGGAAAATCATTCTGTACAAAAATCTGGGTAGATCCATCGGCGGACAGCAAGATAGCTGGTGTACCTTTATGCATGAAAATTCTCCATCTGTTCAGGGCTCGAACCCACTGGGTTCCAAGTCGAAGACAGGTAACAGTTTTACACAGATAACAGGCTCTGAACAGTCCCTAAACTTCTCGGTCAAGTCTGTTTTTATAAATCGGTTGATGAAACCAACGGAAGTGTAAACCACGTGGCAAGTGCCATTATTTGTGAGCACCTGACCTTGGTATAAATTGAAACTGTCATATGTATAATAGGGGGGAGTTGGATTTGCAAGCATGGAATGGTCCAAATGCCTAACTATACTCTACTGCTGCCATTAATTTCTTAATTATTTCTGTCCATCTAAAGGCGTGGCTTGTTATAACGTTGTCAATGGTTACCGGTGCGGGCCATGTCCTGATGGCATGACGGGTGACGGTCGGCGCGGCAACTGTCGGGTGGCCAGACGCGGCTGTGAAACACAACCGTGCTTTCCCGGGGTGTCCTGCACGGATACGGCGGAGGGATACGCTTGTGGCCGCTGTCCCCAGGGCTTCGAGGGCAACGGTACCACCTGCTTTGATGTGGACGAGGTAAGCTGATATAATATATTCGTGGCAGCATACTAAACACTGTAAGGCATCATCAGCGGCAAGAATCATGCAAAACAGCACATTACTGCGACCAGGCAGCAGTACAACAACGAAGCGGAGAATGGTGGTGTGACCATTTTATTCGCTTCCTTCAGATAGTAAATTATCTGGAGACTAATCAAACAATAGGGCATGAAATCAATCTTAGCAAATACAAAAATAAATTAAGATCATGCACACTTCACTAAATTATCCGTAAACATCAAGACAATTTCGGGGTATCATATCTTAGTCATAATGACACACAATAGGCTTCGCTGAATTTATGGCTTTATGTGATTGCGTATCAAGAATGTTAGTTTTCGTTTTCATTTTAAATTTTCTGGACCTATTTGTATATTTGTTACACATTGGAAAAAAGTTCACATATTAAAAGTTCCTTCACCACAAACTGATTGTCTGATTATTTTTTTACTGTGCTGCTGATATTGATATTAGAAAATGTGAAATCGCAGCAATTGTCCCTTATAATGTAGCCGTTTTTCGGCTGCCATTTCACTGCAGTTCCGCTGCCGTTCCGTTGCTGTTGCCCTGTCCTATCCATAGAACTTAATATAACCCAGCCTGCAATATTTGTTGCAGGAACCCCGTAAACAAGTTATTAGGGCTGAAACCTATTTATTTATGGTCGATTGGGAACAAGTTCTTGCAATTTTTATCAATCTGCAAGTTATATTTATCCTTTTTAAATGCGCCTTTTCCATGTAGAACCAGTACTCCAGTAATTGCTACAAGTGGCAATGTATAATAGCCCTGACCAATGACAAACATCTCATGGTCGGTTGGGAATACAAACCTGTGACCATCAGATCCGAAGTGCAGAGTCTGATTCTGACTCCCGCACCACATCGGTTCGGTCTTAGGCATTGGTTCGGGTCTTAGTCGCGAAGCAAACTACGTCACTCTTTAAAGAACTGTTACCAGTATTTAAGTAAAATAACGTTCGAAATAAGAATTAGCATACATACATACGCAATGTAGCTCTGATTACAATATTGTCATATGCAATAACTCCCCCCCCCCCCCCCCCCCCCCCCCTTCATTTTTGACATATTACAATACTAAATATAATAATTGAATAAATAAATTTCAATTATAAATCGCAACAAAAATAAATGATATTTTCGCACCTTTTCTAGGGGATTAGCAAACACGGATGCTAATCCGTGTCAACTGCATGATCAGTTGCCTGTTTGGCTTCCACTGTTACGATCTACTGCAAATGGCACGCTTTCTATCACATCTTCCAAACGAATTTCATAGGTTTTAGAGAAAACAGTGAATAACGTCATCGATAACTCTTGTAGTTTTACTAGCGCATTACTCTCCCTTGGCAAAATAGTGCTACTGAACTAAGGCATAAATTTTAATAAAAATGAATCTGATAATGAAAAAAGATCACAAAACGTTTACATCATAACAAATCAAGACATATTTCACTTCTGATCCATTAATAAGTAACACCAGAAAAGAGCACTCTGCAATACTTCATATAAAAACGGCCCTTTTTGCTGTCATGAATTTAAATGGCCGCCTTTAGAAAAAGAATCGCCTTTTTAAATGGGTTTGGAGTTAAATAATTACGAGCTCAGTATTTAACTTATAATGAAAATTAAAAATATATATTTTACTGAGGGTTGTCTAAGGAAACGCAGTGGCTAAGAATTAATATTAATAAATAAAATTTGCTGCAACTGAAAACAAAATACGCTCATTGAAATGGTACTCCTACTTTGATTGTCGGTTTAACGCATATTCCGGTTAATTACATACATTTTTGTGTGAAGTTATGTATACAAATAAGCTGAATCAACTGTATTTGTGTTGCTTTAGACAACATTGGCGTAATCCGTGAAGCTAAGGAGTTTCTGTTAGCAACAGAAGATCATTTATTCACGATTAGTTGTCACACTGCCAGCGATATGCTAGACTGTTTCCAGTTTTGATGCAATATATATATATCAGTGTCGTCCGTTCGTTTTAGTGTGCGTCGTCCAGTCCTTGTTTCGACCCGCGAGGCTGCGTGAACATCCCGGGTGGTTTCCGTTGCCAGCCCTGCCCCCAGGGGTATGCGGGCGAGACAGTGGAGGGATCGGGAATAGAAGTGGCAAGCAGGACACAGCAGGTAACATGAGAATAAAAGGTATTATTAATCAGTGTTAATTACTTCAATAGGTCCGACTCAGTTAATTGGCGGCTAAATGGGTGGCCAGGGTCACTGTCACACAACAGCTAAGTAATATGAACAAGTTGTGCCGGTAATACTATGTATATTCCTTTATCACTGAGATACTGAGGGCTTTTTGTCACAGGAAGACGACTCTTTTTGTTTTCTTTCTTTTTCCTCCGCCATTAGAAGTGCGAGGACGTCGACGAGTGTGCCCTATCACCACCCAGTGGACCGTGTGTGGAGCACTCGCTATGTATCAACATTATCGTAAGTCTGATAGCATCCGTGAAATGAGATTTAATTTTCCAAAATGAAAATGCTTTTTTTTGAGCAATTTAAAACCCATTTAGACATGTAATGAAACAAACTAATATTAACTTAAATACTCTTATCGTTGTACATTGATCTTTAAGGTTTAGTTTAGGTTTGACCATCTTAAATTTGGGCACAAGTCAGAAAATCAAATCATAATGACCGTGTCTTACTTAGTCGTATATTTATAGCACCGTTTGTATTAAAAGGAAACAAGACCAGGTCATGTAAGAAACCCAAGGCATATAGCCCTTTACTAGCCTACGTCAACTTTGATAAATGGTGCAAAGTAAAGATTACAAGAAAGAGGCTAGAGCAAAATAAAAAAAATCTGGCCATAACAGCGGCAACAGAGAATACTCCAAGAAAAAAACAAAAAAGACGACAAACACTGGAACTGTCAAATTCCCGTTAACAATGTAATGAACAAGTATGTATAACCAACTATGTATATCGTTCAAAACAAGTAATATTAAAATGTCACAACTATGCTTATCAGGGTTCCTATGAATGCGGCGAGTGTTTTACTGGATATGACGGAAATCAGACGCTCGGCTGTTTTCGGCGGATTACGTTATGTCCAGACTTAACGGAATGTAGCGAGTTTGCCCGGTGTGTCCAGAAGACAACTGATGCAGGTTTTGGATGTCAGGTAACATTAAATGTCAGGGGCGTGCCTAGAAGCTATTTGAGCATACGCACCATGCCTAGGGGTTCAGGGGCATGCCCTCCCTCCCCTAAATGCAATTGGAATGACGTAATTGTGTGATTGAATGGTATTTAACACCACAATATATCCAAACACTACAGTTCATAATGGTAACAAATGTCATTTATGTTCCGTACAGTCAACTTTTCTAGTTATATTACGACAAAGGAAAGTTCGCTAAAAATTGAAATTAGGCATATTAAATTTTTTATTACTCTGTTGAATTAATTTGTTTTCTAGCTTTTTTAATGTTCGATTTTCCAATCTACTGTACGCACGTGCGTTAGTGCGTAAGCCCTGGTCCTCCCCTGATTGTTTGTACCACAAACAAAGACACTGTTCATGTAACTGACACAGACGAATATAGTGTTATGTACATAGATCCTATCCATTAAAATTTAAACCAATACAAATATAACATAAATAAAATGATAACATAATATTATTATAAAACGCTGTGTATCGTGTTGAATCGTGAGGTCGTTAAACGCAGCTTCATATTAATAACCCCTCTAACAAATAATGCTGCAGTTTAAGACAATATGTCAAGTTACCTTTTCTTGTTGCTGTTGTAATTGAGAAGTTGAGGCAAATACGCTTAATCCAAGTCAGCTTACTTCCATTTTGAAGATGTCTGAACAAGAACTGCACTATTTGCAGCAAGCAAACTCTTAAGCATTTACGAAGATAGGTTTTGATGAGTAAAGTACCGCTTTGTTTCCTACCCCCAGTGTAATATTGGGTACGCAGGGGACGGGTTCCAATGCGGACGAGATACGGACCTAGACGGCACCCCGGACATCGGCGTCGAATGTACCGACAAGCGCTGCAGACAGGTAAAATATACTATTACGTTCCAAAAGAATACACAGCAAAAGCAAGCCTCGTTTTCGATCCGACATCAATAAGCAATAGAATTTGCATATACAAAATGATGTAGTAGGCACCTTTCAAGGAATGGCAAATACATCTAAGTCCGTTTTCATGTTACATTTATGTCGTGCATCCATGGACGATTTATTTTGCTTACCATGTACACCAACCATCAAAAGATAAAAAAATTAAGAGAAGCCTTTTCTTTTTTGTATATTTTACATTTCTTGTTATTTCTCGACATACATGTTTATTTCTCGCACATTCATATTTGTACTGTTCAAAAAAATATCACCAAATGGTGGACAAACATAGTTAAAGAATATGAAAAGGCTACAAAAATGACATAAACTACATTATGGTATATCTGCGTTCTTGTTTGAAGGAACAGATTCCGTGACCGATGAAAAATAAGTCATTTTATTCCAATGTTCTCCTTTAATTGACAATCAACATGTACATAGAGAGGTAGCTCATACTTGTGCTCCAGGCGTGTGTTTTAGCACCAATGAACAGTTAACACATCATGAAAAGATCCTACGCTTACTGCAGGGTTTAGACCTTTTCAGTCATAGACCGTACATTGGATGTTAGTACTTACGTAAGTAACACACATATTAAGCAGCAATAGAGTTATGCTATCACTGGTACACATGAATTAATACATGTGTGGCAAACTAATAGAATATTAATTTTAAAGTAAACCGCATATATGCAAACATGTAATAATGCAATAATGGCAGTCGTAAAAGATGTACACGTGTAATATTACCTCTGTGACAAACTAATATAGCACAAATAAATTACATTGCATAACAGGTACATAAGTTATAACACATATTTGACAACTTGACATAAAAGTAATGGAAAAAACAAGACATGTACACACATCTGAATACATTTGAAAGCGACCATTTAAAACTTATGAATATTCCTTTCTTGTGTTTGTAAAAAATAAGACCACGTACTGTCACATTATGGAAATATTCCCCATCTTCGGAATGAAAGAATAGTATCAGATACCGCCCTTGTGTATAGGTCTTTTAATATACTTTATTAAAGCAATATTTTAATTTGATTTATAACGCTCAATCTTGTACTTAATATTGTTTCTTGATAAAATGAACGATTTTAACACATTGCCTTTGAAAGAGTTTTCTACATAGATATGCATGCATTCAATGGTTGATTTTTTATAATTGTACATATTCAGCATCACGAGCCTGAACATTGTAAGGATACAAGCAATGGGAATCATAACAGTGTAGTATGCCCATAGCAACATATATCTGATCCTAGTACCTCTTGTAACAAGCACGTGCGTATGCTTTGTAGATGGTCTCAAATACGTAGAGCCAGAATCTAATGAATTTATGAAAAAATGGTCACCAGAGAGCTGTTCATTGATGTATGAGTTGTATGAGGAACATACGCAGCATATTTTAGTTACTTTTGAAGCAGTTAAAATTTTAACAATTGAACTTTGTTTCCTTCGTTTGTTCGGATTTGTCGAATGTTATCGGCTGTGATCAGAAATTGAGTTATCTAGTTAATCGAAGTCTGGGGAATATTTATAGTTGGGGTGGTTGGGGCGTAGAGAGGGTTGTTGTTTAGTTAGATCTGTCGATCCACCAGTAGAGTTATGACAACCAAATGCATGTAAGCAAAAAATCGCGTTATCTGATATGTCAACGAATCCAGTTTATTTGGGGGCGTGGTTGATGCGAAATGTCTTATGACAAACAAAAACATGGGTACAGCAAATCGGTAATCTGAACAGTCAAATCCTAGATAATTTTACAAGGTGGTCAAACTGTATTTATAAATGCGTCATTTTGGCGACCGTGAGGTCTGACGATGCTCCCTAACTTCTCTGTCTACACCCGGGCATATTTCTCCAACCAGTCCCTGACTTCGTGCAGCCTGTATCCGACAGGTCCCCTTTCCCCCTCATACACGACGATCCCATCCTGCAGGATATACAACCTTTCGTAGAGACCCCCATAACATCTGTTTGCGTCATCTGACATCGAGTCAACCACAATTGGACATCGAGGTTTCAACTCCTGTAACTTCTTAGCCGCCTTCAGTCGGTCGTCAAGACTACGGTGTTTATTGATGTCGAAGTTACTACCGAACTTCCAACCATCAGAAGCATGAGCTTCCTCGATATAGATAATGATAAAATCTGCCTGATCGACGAACTCTTCAACGATTTCTTTGAAATCGGAAAGTGCGTCGACAAACGGGGGTCAGGTGCAGCTGCCGAAGTTGACGACCAGTGGGTGGCCATGTTTCTGGAAGTCGAGAAGGTTCCGAGGCATGCGTCCGTCTAGGGTTATAACCTCCGGATTAGGGGCCTGTTTGTAAAGCTGGGCAATCTTGCTGCAGTCAAGGAGCCGTGACCGAAAACACTGACTCAAATATGCCAAGGAATATACAGAATATTCATAGTCTTGTTCGGAGAACCGATCCTTGCTTAAAGTTTGGCCAATGTTCTTTTTGTAAGCCTCATGTATTCTGTTAGAGACAAACCTTCCCAGGAGAAGATAGATTATTTCTATGGGAAGCCAGATTAATGTCAGTCGTAGGACCTTGCATACATAAAGTAGTTGTTGTAGAATAGTCGCCATCTTGGGATGTTAAAGTGGGCAAAAGATTCCGTCTTATCTGCCTGCAAGTATAAGTGAGCTGTTGTTTAAGCTAGAAACGAAACCACCAGCGTTAGTGTCCCATTATCCAAAAATTCTTTCCGGATCACTGCATAAAAATAAGAATTTGACAATTGACATGAAATAAAGTGTAATTGTTACATTTCAATAGTTATCATGTTATTTTTTTGTTTACGTAGTAGTTCGTTAGAATAAACAAAAGAAACAGAAGCCTATTTTATTATTATTTATTTCTGGGTAGATTATAAGCTGGTAACCCATTAAAGTGGGAATGATTAAACATATTGTTTATTGTGGATGGCCAGTTCCACATTTTGAACAAAGATTAAAACAGAATTAAAATTTCTCGCAGCTGTGTAGCTAATAGCTCTTAATTGAAAACAGAAGGCAAACACAGCCTGCCTTCATAAAAACTCAACATATCAAAGCGCTGAAAAGCGCTGTTTGGACGGTGTAGAGTTTACTTTGTAAGCAATTAAATGCACGCAAATAATGATCACTTAAACCAGTGGTAAACCAACGCATTGAAAAGTCGGTGAGTCTTAAGGTGCAATAACAAACACCTCTTTTAAAATGGTTATACGTTGGGAAAACGCTACAACACAGTTACCAACATCCGATTATAGCAACTTTTATATTAACCAAACGATTCTTTCCATATGATTGCATTTAAACTAAAATGAGGTCTAGACAACAGCTCATATATGCTTAAATAAACTGCAGTTATTAGATGGTCGGTAGACTATCTGCAGTAAACTGCTCCACGACTCTCACTTTATGTCACCAACACTATATCCATTTGACCTGAATCTAATATTTCGATAGCAGTAGGTTGTGAAGACACGCTCGGGATATTGAACATATCTCAGCCTAGTATACAATGCATGGCCAGTAGAATACTCGTTCTGATAATACTGTCTGCCCCCCCCCCCCCCCCCCCCCATTTAAGTCAGTAAGTGATATTCATGCGCCGCGTTGTTCATCCATAAATCCGCATTTCATGTACATGTATATCTTGATTACACAGTATATTCATTTACACATCTAGCGTCAAAACAGATTTCACTATGCATGTAAACGTTTGAAGTATGCTTGGGCACACATGACGCGTCTAATCTCTTTCGACATGCATATTTGTTTCCGTATCAGCACTACTTTTCCCTAGGCATTTATTAACCATGAGTAGTCAAGCTTTGTCATAAATCTGGACGCTGTCGCAAGCGACACCTCCCCAAATCGACAATATAATGCTTCTCCAGTAAATAGGTTTAAGGGTAAATGCAGTCAGTGAAGGTTTGTACGAATAACTTATGAATGACAGGCAAATTGTCATTGATTGGCTTTGATTAAATTTTTCTGTCTTTGCATTTTATTCGATTCATTGTTTTGCACTTGCTTTTGCCCTTGGTATCGGTTGGAACGGCGCCAGGTACCAGTGAGTGCCCTGGGATCGACCCCAGGTAAAACACGAACGAAGTCTATCAGATCATGTCAAACAAACTTAATTGGTACATATTGGCAATTAAATAGTATTGCTCTACTTGTATTTGCGTTATATCCTTGTATATATAGTTAAAATGATAATGTAATTATACAATACCTCTGTATGTGGTTAAGCAGAAAACAACCAGACATTTTAATCCACAACTTTAATATACCGTATGTAGGACCTTACCTACATACACATTTGGCTCTGCGTGAAAGTGAACGGTTAACAGTATGTATGCGACATTATAAGTTTGAACCTTTTATCTTAAAGGTTTATAGATAACATGTGATTAGATGTCATGTCTTGTTTATACGCAACTATTACAACACATATATAAAACATTTATTAGAACATATATTACATATTGTTTTACCTAATTATGAGGTCAAATTTATGCCCAAATAGAACATGAAGCTAATAGTTTTCGAATTTTGTCACGCTTGGCAAAATACATATTGGAGACTTTGTCAGCTCTGAAAATTTAGGGTGGGAGATTTTGATGACGGGAGATTTTGACTGGCTCCCTCAGGTTTCACACTAAGATCAATTTGGAAGGTTAATGGGTCAGGACAGCGTAGTGGGACTGGGGTGGACCTACCCGGCTAAATACAGCCTCAGACTGCTGTGTTATCACGAAATGGTATTGGTATCAGAGTGTTATTGACCAGTGGTAGTGCAATAGGCCCAAGTGTGACTGATTGTTCTGATTGTTTTGCCGACTGACCGTTCCAAGGCGGTAACTGATGCTTTTTCTTTTTGTGTGTTATGTCTCGTCTCAGTGTTTTTTGTCACATTTACATTTACCTTGTTTGCCTTTGTCTACAGGTATATAAAAATTTAAATATCTGTGAAAATTTTAATAGGACCTTTTCTTATTTACCTACTCTACAGCCACTTCCCCAATAAAATGTTTATGTCAACAAATTGATCTCGCAGCATGGGCTTTAAAGAAGAACATTTCCAATGCCTTTAACTGTAGTTGCTAGGTTACATTGGCTCTACCTTAACTGTGTTTATTTTGAATTGCTGGCATGGTGCCATCAGGTTTACCGAAGCAATGATTTCTAATATTCAATACATGCTAGTGAAAGCCGTCTTATAACTGTAGGTATATTCATATATTCTAGAAAACCGTCTGAGGCAATGAAGAAATCCAGTACAATTCGATTAAATTGCGTGTCTATACAGACTGAGAAACTGCTTAAAGTGACAACAATATACCATGTACGTTTCTATTGTGATTTTATTGATAAGAAAAATGCAGTATAAGGTCAAATGTTGCTCCTTAAACCTATTCGAACTGATACAAAAGATACGCAAATGAACTCTGACCGTAACATATACATAAAGATGCCATTATAGACTGGTCGACCTATACTGTCTTGCTGAGTTGCCAGTTAAGTAGTTTATATTTGTATGTTGACATTGGAAGAAGTTGCTGTCTCAAGTTAACCACAGACAAATAACTCCTCTCTGGAATTTTCTCCCAAACTGCTTTATCATAACTATGGAAAAAATGGATCACTACATGACTGTAACGCACAAATGATCATAACAAAGCGATATCCAATATCTGATGTTTACATAATTTTGATAAAGACCTTTGGTCGAAATTTCAAGAAAAGAGTTACTTATCTGTGGTTGTGCCACTGGTTCCTACATTTTTCGGGGAGTCTTATGAAAGCTTTTATAAATAATTACAATCGATGTTCACGTCATGCTGTCACGGGAATAGAACAGCCCCAATCTCTAGACAAAATGCATGTATGTCATTTTAGTATAAAGGGAGAGAATCCTCACCTGTGAATTTTTGAGGGCGAACAGAATCCCTCCTCCGTGATTTTGTTGGGGTAGTGAGGAGGGGCGGGATTTGTCCGCCTTGAAAAAAGCTCTAGAGGGACTGTTCTTCTTGAAAAATGCACGTGTGTGTCTGGGTTTGAGGTGGAGTCGGGCCTTCTATCCACCTATGTCAAAATTACCGGAAGGGATTTGGTTCGAGGAGATTATCTCCAGTTCCCGTTGTTCACAGTGTAGTCAGATGTTTACGGCGGTGTAATACAGTATAGTTTTTGCAGTTCTGCATAGTTCATAAACACTATCTCGGAATAAGGTTTGTTGGTATGACGCTGAACTCAATTAATATATGTGCCTTTGGTATTTTAATATGTTTATGACTCCAGCTTAGTTGTTGCATTTGTTAATTATGTTGTTAAAGTGCATATCGGACCTGCAGATATATTAAACTATTTTTGGTGTTTTTGTTAAGAAAAACAAATACAGATAAAACTATTATATTAACTATTGCCAAATGACAACATATCGCATAAAACAATAATATAATATGGAGACCTATCACTGCACTTCAAGTCTTATTATACTTGAAGTGTTGATATGGTGTTTTTTGCTTTTGGGGGCTAGTGAATTCTTTCAATGGTTGTTTATGCAGAATTAGTACATGTATATTAACCGACATTGATTTCCATCTTTGGACAGACGGAGATGCATTCTGACGTGTATCTGAACACCTTAAAGCGAACTTGTTTTAATAATGTATTAAATTAACTATTTATATATTGTATGAAATATTATATGTCGGGTGATAGGGGTGG
This sequence comes from Sinonovacula constricta, assembly GCA_007844125.1. NCBI lineage: Eukaryota > Metazoa > Mollusca > Bivalvia > Cardiida > Solecurtidae > Sinonovacula > Sinonovacula constricta. The sequence goes on along the minus strand of CM017559.1, from coordinate 48,238,975 downwards.
CGTGCGCTGGGTCTACCCGCTTTTTAATTGTTTCCTTTAAGATTTTTCTAATAATATAATCACGTCCTTTAACAGTTTTAAAGCGAATAATATTATCACGTCCTTGAATAGTTTTTAAGAGACATGTCAAATTTTGGTATAGGTACATGCCATAAAAAACACACGATCCCACCGTATTTAAAATAGTGTAACTTTCGAGCCAAACTGCGTTTTGTTGATGCCAGACATATACGCTTGGTGTATATAAACGCTTGCAAAGTTCGGAAATGGGCTAGGTTGTTGTTTTTAAATCGTTCAAAGTTGTTTCATCGTTGTTTTGTTTTTGTTTTGTTTTGTTTTGAGTCAAATTTGACCACTTGTGACCAATATATATATATAATCGCCAATTATCTCTTGAATTACGATCACTATGATATTATACTTAAGCAAACAGTTTACATCCAGATCTACCAGGTCCAGCTACACCATTTGCTTCTTAGTATTTACACATCTATATGTTTATGATTGCACGATGTTGTAAGCAAATAATTACAATATATAAGGGTTATTCATGAAAGTACCTGGCAAAGAGATAAAACTGTTTATAAAGGATGTAAAATATACAAGCAAACATACGCTGACAAAATGGATTTAATCCATATTTTTGTGACAAAGGTACGTCATATATATTGCGGGAAGATTAAAAAGATATAACTACAGCTTGCATCTTCTAAAAGGTGATATCCAATCGTCTGAACCTGAACATAGCCTTGAAACAATAGGGTGAATCCTATATAATTATGTACATAGATCATAGTTTGCTATTTTTACAATCGTCCATCAAATGATTGGTATCACTTGCCCATTAGGCATTAACATCCGCATCCTGGTTATGTATTGGTTATATAATGGTAATATATATTGGTAATATTTCCTTAAATGTTTAATGTATGAATTGTGATAGAAAAAATATGTCGAAAAAAGTTTTATGTAATTGGCATCTAGCAATATAAACAAGAAGATTGTCTTTTTAGACATAAGCTACATGATCTTAGGCCCTTTATGCAGCAGTCATGAGGGCAACTAAGCGGAGTATACTTCATAATCCTGTTATATTGGGGTACGTCAAAGATGACGAACATCTCAGTAATTACATCGGGACATGAACTTGCACTAGTCGTGACTTTAGTTCATGTCTTTCATGAGTTGAGATGAAAACCAATCGGTAACATAAAACAATATGACCGCGTGTAAACATGGTCATGCAGAACTCTCTGTCTTGTATATGCCTCTTCTTTTCCGCACAGATCCGAACTATGGAGTAGAAATACCAAGGTTCAAACTGTATTTACCACTCGTCTTTATGCATGAGTCTTGACTCGAGAATGTAGTCACTGTTTAATATAGATACACTGGTTTGTTTGAAATGACGTTTATTAAATGGGCGTTGTTGCTTACATACTTAATAATAGTTACATGTATAATGTAATGACTACAATTAAACGTACATAAGGAAGACCGTTTCGTAAGTCGGTCAACTGTCAGTTGATTCCACGAACTTTCCGAGTCTTTGCATTCCGAGTCTTTGCCTTTTGCAAATCCTTCTAGGATTTCACATATTTTTTCAACCAGTTCTTGACCTCATTCACATGATATCCGAATGGATCTGCTTTCCCGACATACACAACTATCCCATCTTGAATGATAAATAGTCTCTCCGGCATTGCACCAAACCATCGGTTTGCGGCATTAGACATATTGTCTATCACGATTGGACACACTGGCTTTAACTCTTGTAATTGTTTCGCCGCCACCAATCTGTCTTCAAGGGTCAGATGTGTGATAATATCGTAGTTGTTGCCGACCTTCCAACCATCGGAAGCATGGGCTTCCTCGATGTAGATGATGATAAAATCTGCCTGATCGACGAACTCTTCAACGATTCCATTGAAATCGGAGAGTGCGCCGACAAACGGAGGTCAGGTGCAGCTGCCGAAGTTAACTACCAGTGGGCGGCCATGTTTCTGGAAGTCGAGAAGGTTCCGAGGCATGCGTCCGTCTAGGGTTATAACCTCCGGATTAGGGGCCTGTTTGTAAAGCTGGGCCATCTTGCTGCAGTCAAGGAGCCGTGACCGAAAACAATGGTTCAAAAATGCCCAGGAATATACAGAATATTCATAGTCTTGTTCAGAGAACCGATCCTTGCTTAAAGTTTGGCCAATATTCTTTTTGTAAGCCTCATGGATTCTGTTTGAGACAAACCTTCCCAGGAGAAGATAGATTATTTCTGTGGGGAGCCAGATTAATGTCAGTCGTAGGACCTTGCATGCATAAAGTAGTTGTTGTAGAATAGTCGCCATATTGGGATGTTAAAGTGGGCAAAAGATTCCGTCTTATCTGCCTGCAAGTATAAGTGAGCTGTTGTTTAAGCTAGAAACGAAACCACCAGCGTTAGTGTCCCATTATCCAAAAATTCTTTCCGGATCACTGCAAAAAATAAGAATTTGACAATTGACATGAAATAAAGTGTAATTGTTACATTTCAATAGTTATCATGTTATTTTTTGTTTACGTAGTAGTTCGTTAAAATAAACAAAAGAAACAGAAGCCTATTTTATTATTATTTATTTCTGGGTAGATTATAAGCTTGTAACCCATTAAAGTGGGAATGATTAAACATATTGTTTTTTGTGGATGGCCAGTTTCACATTTTGAACAAAGATTAAAACAGAATTAAAATTTCTCGCAGCTGTGTAGCTAATAGCTCTTAATTGAAAACAGAAGGCAAACACAGCCTGCCTTCATAAAAACTCAACATATCAAAGCGCTGAAAAGCGCTGTTTGGACGGTGTAGAGTTTACTTTGTAAGCAATTAAATGCATGCAAATAATGATCACTTAAACCAGTGGTAAACCAACGCATTGAAAAGTCGGTGAGTCTTCAGGTACAATAACAAACACCTCTTTTAAAATGGTTATACGTTGGGAAAACGCTACAACACAGTTACCAACATCCGATTATAGCAACTTTTATATTAACCAAACGATTCTTTCCATATGATTGCATTTTAACTAAAATGAGGTCTAAAACAACAGCTCATATATGCTTAAATAAACTGCAGTTATTAGATGGTCGGTAGACTTTCTGCAGTAAACTGCTCCACGACTCTCACTTTATTTCACCAACACTATATTCATTTGACCTGAATCTAATATTTCGATAGCAGTAGGTTGTGAAGACACGCTCGGGATATTGAAAATATCTCAGCCTAGTATACAATGCATGGCCAGTAGAATACTCGTTCTGATAATACTGTCTGCCCTCCCCCCACCCCCATTTAAGTCAGTAAGTGATATTCATGCGCCGCGTTGTTCATCCATAAATCCGCATTTCATGTACATGTATATCTTGATTACACAGTATATTCATTTACACATCTAGCGTCAAAACAGATTTCACTATGCATGTTAACGTTTGAAGTATGCTTGGGCACACATGACGCGTCTAACCTCTTTCGACATGCATATTTGTTTCCGTATCAGATCTACTTATCATAACTATGGAAAAATTGGATCACTACATGACTGTAACGCACAAATGATCATAACAAAGCGATATCCAATATCTGATGTTTACATAATTTTGATAAATACCTTTGGTCGAAATTTCAAGAAAAGAGTTACTTATCTGTGGTTGTGCCACTGGTTCCTACATTTTTCGGGGAGTATTATGAAAGCTTTTATAAATAATTACAATCGATGTTCACATCATGCTGTCACGGGAATAGAACAGCCCCACTCCCTAGACAAAATGCATGTATGTCATTTTAGTATAAAGGGAGAGATTCCTCACCTGTGAATGTTTGAGGGCAAACAGAATACCTCCACCGTGATTTTGTTGGGGTAGTGGGGAGGGGCGTGATTTGTCCGCCTTGAAAAAAGCTCTAGAGGGACTCTGTTCTCCTTGAAAAATGCACGTGTGTATCTGGGGTTGAGGTGGAGTCGGGCCTTCTATCCACCTATGTCAAAATTACCGGAAGGGATTTGGTTTGAGGAGATTATCTCCAGTTCCCGTTGTTCACTGTGTTTACGGCGGTGTAATACTGTATAGTTTTGCAGTTCTGCATAGTTCATAAACACTGTCTCGGAATAAGGTTTGTTGGTATGACGCTAAACTCAATTAATATATGTGCCTTTGGTATTTTAATATGTTTATGACTCCAGCTTAGGTGTTGCATTTGTTAATTATGTTGTTAAAGTGCATATCGGACCTGCAGATATGTTAAACTATTTTTTGGTGTTTTTGTTAGGAAAAACAAATACAGATATAACTATTAAAGAAATGCCAAATGACAACACATTGCATAAAACAATAATATAATATGGAGACCTATCACTGCACTTCAAGTCTTATTATACTTATGAAGTGTTGATATGGTGTTTTTGCTTTTGCTTTTTTTTTGGGGGGGGGGGGGGGGGGGGGGGGGGCGGGGGGGTGTAAGGAATTCTTTCAATGGTTGTTTATGCAGAATTAGTACATGTATATTAATTAAGACATTGATTTCCATCTTTGGAAAGACGGAGATGCATTCTGACGGGTATCTGAACACCTTAAAGCGAAATTGTTTTAATAATGTATTAAATTAAATATTTATATGTTGTATGAAATATTATATGTCGGGTGATAGCGGTGGCGTGCGCTAGGTCTACCGGTTTTTAATTGTTTCCTTTAAGATTTTCCTAATAATATTACACGTCCTTAAACAGTTTTAAAGCGACATGTCATAATTTGGCATAGGTACAAATGTACATGCCATACAAAACACACGATCCCACCGTATTTAAAATAGTGTAACTATCGAGCCAAACTGCGTTTTGTTGATGCCAGACATATACGCTTGGTGTATATAAACGCTTGCAAAGTTCGGAAATGGGCTAGGTTGTTGTTCTTAAATCGTTCAAAGTTGTTTCATCGTTGTTTGTTTTTTGTTTGTATTGTTTTTTGTTTCGTTTTGTTTTGCGTCAAATTTGACCACTTGTGACCAAATCGCTTAAACATATATATACATGCGTATATATCTAATTTTCCATGGCTTTATAGAAATCTGCCTAAAATCGCCAATTATCTCTTGAATTACGATCACTATGATATTATACTTAAGCAAACAGTTTACATCCAGATCTACCATGTCCAGCTACACCATTTGCTTCTTAGTATTTACCCATCTATATGTTTATGATTGCACGATGTTGTAAGCAAAAAATTACAATATATATGGATTATTCATAAAAGTACCTGGCAAAGAGATAAACTGTTTTTTTATAAAGGATGTAAAATAAACAAGCAAACATACGCTGACAAAATGGATTTAATCCATATTTTTGTGACAAAGGGACGGCATATATATTGTGCGGGAAGATTAAAAAGATATAACTACAGCTTGCATCTTCTAAAAGGTGATACCCAATCGTCTGAACCTGAACATAGCCTTGAAACAATAGGGTGAATCCTATATTATTATGTACATAGATCATAGTTTGCTATTTTTACAATCGTCTATCAAATGATTGGTATCACTTGCCCATTAGGCATTAACATCCGCATCCTGGTTATGTATTGGTTATATAATGGTAATATATATTGGAAATATTTCATTAAATGTTTAATGTATGAATTGTGATAGAAAAAATATGTCGAAAAAAGTTTTATGTAATTGGCATCTAGCAATATAAACAAGAAGATTGACTATTTAGACATAAGCTACATGATCTTAGGCCATGTATGGAGCAGTCATGAGGGCAACTAAGCGGAGTATACTTCATAATCCTGTTATATTGGGGTACGTCAAAGATGACGAACATCTCAGTAATTACATCGGGACATGAACTTGCACTTAACTTTAGATCATGTCTTTCATGAGTTGAGATGAAAACCAATCGGTAACATAAAACAATATGACCACGTGTAAACATGGTCATGCAGAACTCCCTGTCTTGTATATGCCTCTTCTTTTCCAAACAGATCCGAACTATGGAGTGGAAATACCAAGGTTCAAACTGTATTTACCACTCGTCTTTATGCATGAGTCTTGACTTGAGAGTGTAGTAACTGTTTAATATAGATACACTGGTTTGTTTTGAAATGGCTTTTATTAAATGGGCGTTGTTGCTTACATACTAAATGATAGTTACATGTATAATGCAATGACTACAATTAAACGTACATAAAGAAGACCGTTTCGTAAGTCGGTCAACTATCAGTTGATTCCACGAACTTTCCGAGTCTTTGCATTCCGAGTCTTTGCCTTTTGCAAATCCTTCTAGGATTTCACATATTTTTTCAACCAGTTCTTGACCTCATTCACATGATATCCGAATGGCCCTGCTTCCCCGACATACACAACTATCCCATCTTGAATGATAAATAGTCTCTCCGGCATTGCACCAAACCATCGGTTTGCGGCATTGGACATCTTGTCTATCACGATAGGACACAATGGCTTTAACTCCTGTAATTGTTTCGCCGCGACCAATCTGTCTTCAAGGGTCAGATGTGTGATAATATCGTAGTTGTTGCCGAACTTCCAACCATCGGAAGCATGGGCTTCCTCGATGTAGATGATGATAAAATCTACCTGATCGACGAACTCTTCAACGATTCCATTAAAATCGGAGAGTGCGCCGACAAACGGAGGTCAGGTGCAGCTGCCGAAGTTAACTACCAGTGGGCGGGCATGTTTCTGGAAGTCGAGAAGGTTCCGAGACATGCGTCCGTCCAGGGTTATAACCTCGGGATTAGGGGCCTGTTTGTAAAGCTGGGCCATCTTGCTGCAGTCAAGGAGCCGTGACCGAAAACAATGGTTCAAAAATGCCCACGAATATACAGAATATTCATAGTCTTGTTCGGAGAACCGATCCTTGTTTAAAAATGTGCCAACTTGCTTTTTGTAAGCCTCGTGGATTCTGTTAGAGACAAACCTTCCCAGGAGAAGATAGATTATTTCTGTGGGGAGCCAGATTAATGTCAGTCGTAGGACCTTGCATACATAAAGTAGTTGTTGTAGAATGGTCGCCATCTTGGGATGTTAAAGTAGGCAAAAGATTCCGTCTTGTCTGCCTGCAAGTAGGAGCGGGCAATAGCATTAGCTAGCAACGAAAACCGCCAGCCTTTTTTTTTTGGTGTTTACCTGAAAATAATTGAATTTTGTACATGTAGTTAGTGTTTGCCATATAGGCTAATAACCATAATTTGGAGGTCAACCTAGAACTAATTGCAAAAGTTTTTTTTTTCTAAAACTAGTATGTACGTACATTTATCCATTCAAGGTCCTGAACTGTTGCAGTTGCATTTGTTGAGAAAATGACACCCGAATGTATTTGGTACCTTAGATTTCATGAAACAGTAGAATCAAGGAGCCTTTTGTAGATCGGTAGTCACTGAAAATTTTAAGTTTGCATTTTTTTGTATTATTAAAATATTAAATAACAAAATAATAGTGTCAATCAACTGTAATGCAGTAACCGCATAATAACTGCCTTTTTAATAAAATTGCTTATAAAATTTCCCCACCTACTAGTGCATTTAACAAAAGTATAAAGATATATTCTTTGTTAACCACAATGATATTTCTACATCATTTGGCTGGTTATCAGAAGTTATCACAAAATAATGTAATATTTATTACCATAATGATAATGAACTTACAGATTTTACCTGTACTTATTACAAAACACTGAGAGGTTCATATAAATTAGTGTATATTTTTCAGATGTTCTCGTGACAACATTGGATTTTTTCAATTGTCGGTGTGAAATATAATGTCAATTATACCCCACAATAAACAAATATCAATTATATTTAAAAAAACAACAACTATAAAATGGCAAAGTTTATACTTTTCACATATTGAATTTCTCTCTCAATTAACATAAATACACATAAATCCGTATAATATAACACATAATTATATTAATTATATTCATTGTCCATCAGGGAACAGAACAGAACATTTATTCGAATCATACACACATTTCATACACAGTTTTAATTAGGTCAACATGACCCATGATCATTCATTACAAACAAGTATTTACAAGTATAAATCAATGTATAGACGAACATAATTATAAATGTATACATATGTTAAGTAGGATATACATACAGTCAACTCTCGTAATCTCAAAGTCGGTTATCTCAAATTTCCGCTTATGTCAAACTGTTTTTTACGGTCCCGTTTTTTCCCCTATAGTTTCTATATAGTTCGACTCCGCTTAACTCAAATTCGGATATGTCAAATTATCGGATATATCAAACTAAGTTCTTTGTCCCCACACGTATAAAACTGTTGAAATCAGTTGGTCTATCTCAAACTTCAAATTGCTATAAGATGCAAAACGGCAACAATAGTGATTTTCACACCTACCGTGAAACTCGCGAAGATTTGGGCGCGAGTTTTATCGCCAATTATCGGCAATCAGGATTTCACGTAATTTAGAGAAGAGGTTCGATTATTATTTAATTAGCTGATTTAATGAACAACAATTTCGTTAATCTATTAATGCTGATTAAAGTGTTTCAGTTTGTACTTGTTGTTGTAAAAGTTTTTGAGAACTTGCAGGTATCAGCTTTAGGTATACAAAAAGCCATGCACTTACGACGACGCAACAACCTACAATAAAAAGAAGAATATTAAATTACATTGTAAAAAATCTAATAACACTTTAAACATGCAAAACCACACAAACTTGCAGAAACTTAGTTTACAGTGACAGATATAACAATGAATTTCAGTCATTACCAGTCATCGTGTAGCAGGTAAGATTTTTAAGATTTACACAAACTATCATTAAATTCGGATAACTCAAACTTCGGATATCTCAAACTATTTTCTACGGTCCCTTGAAATTTGAGATAACGAGAGTTGACTGTATATATGTTCTATGTTTAAACATAACACACATTAACATAATTATACATTTACTTAATAACAGTGATATGATTACATTTTGAGTCCATTATTACATAAAGTGGATTTAAAATGTTATTTTTGCTACAATTGGTACTTTAACCGCACAATTATCGTCACGATACCAAAATTCGACATTCTCCAAAATTCGGCAGTAGTGTGTTTTTAAAACTCTAACTGTATTACACTAGTTTAAAGTTATTTTTTGTTTTATGGTTAAAAGCTAGAGGTTCTTACTTGGGTAGTTTATTATTACAGATTAAGGTGTTGTTAGAAACGACGGAGACGAGTATGCTTAAAACGTCTAATTTAGGCCACTCCAGGATTAAGTATGCTTGTTAAATGTAGTTCTATACAGTTGTTTGATGATGAAATCGATCACAATGGCCTATGCCCAACAGTGGTCCTCAGTTCATCCTCGAGGCGATATAATACCACAGTTGGGTCTCTAGTTTAATAGGATCGATTTAGGTGTGCAAACATGCAAAAAAGAGATATAAAATTAATTTCATATTAACAGAGCCAATATTAAATGTACACTGTAAACGGTTTCAATTTTTGTATGGTTGAGTGACATAGGTATTATATACACACAGATTACAAACATATTTCCCAGTTTACTCTGTTAAACACAAAATTGAAATAAGTTATCTGTATTCATAGCTTTAAGCATCATCTACAATGTCTTGTATATCAGAGACACCATGTATAAACAAGAAACCCCTTTACACCCATTGCAGGCACTGGAACATTCAAGGCCATGCTTGCGACAAGGGCACTGTTTATAATAACAATGTATTTTGTATCCACATCTCACTACGTGAAATAGTTTTTCAGGTGCTGGTAGAAGTTTCATCTTAACAGGAACATATATATTCTATTCTGCCAGCCATAGTCCTAAAGAGTTAAGAGCTGTGTTAACACCTGGTTTTGGTACAACACTAACGCTGTGTAGTGCTGTTGCATCAGATGTTGATGGTAGTGTTTAAACTTGAACAGAACTGCAATTCGTGATAACATTTGATGCGAACTTCTTGTAACGCAAATAGGTCAGATTCTCAGCATCAGATCCATTATATAAAACATAAGCGATTCACCACATTGCTGTATTGTACTGGAGGTAGTAGCTGCCAAGAAATTCTCGCTTGAGCCACAGAAAGATGGTCTCTTTTTAGAAAAGTTTGAGGACAGCAGATTTCCCAATACCATATATCCTTGACGTTGTATCACACCCCGTTAATGCATGCAATAACAGGAGGCCATAGCAGACCTCCATTCCTAGCGCTGATCGTGTGGCTCCTATAGTCAATATATTTCTGGTCGGTCTTCCCAGCTGAACTTGAATTACATTTAAGTTGAAGTGAAAAAAAGTATGACGATTGGTAAATAAACAGTTAAAAATTATAACTTACTAAGAATAGGTAAATAAGAAAAGGTCCATCAGTTAGCGCCTTGGAACGTTCAGTCGGCAAAAGGGCCAACTGGGGTGCTTAAACCTGGTTTGTGGAGCGCTCCAACCTCGCACTTCCTGAAGGTTTTTCTAGCAAACAAACAGTGTAAATAACAACATCCCGTCAAAGTGAAACAACTAACAGTAAACACCTGCATCGGGAGTTAAAACAAATACAATGAACTTATATACATACATTACAACTAGCAACAAAATAAACTATAAACATATGTACAGTAGATAAAAGCCTCGGCAACGTAAAAACAAAAATCCCAAACGAGAGATCAGTTTGAAATAAAACAGCCCATGCGCTGATATATTATAAGATATTATAGGAACAAATAAAACAGTCCAAGCGCTGATATATTATAAGATATTATAAGAACAAATAAAACAACCCAAGCGCTGATACATTAAAAGAACAAATAAAACAGCCCAAGCGCTGATATATAACAAGATCAATTTAAATATGACATATAATGCCATGACATCATGTTCCAAAAGTGTCAAAAGTGAAATGTACAAAATACGAAAGAAAACAACGAAATTCAGAAAACAACCTACCAACAAAATAAAACGTAGTATTGTTAAGAGCTAATAAGTTAAAAAAACAACAACAGTAAATTAAAATATTTTGACCGTATGTGGTCTGTGTCGATTCACTGTAGTAATATATGGTTGACTGTCAGTGATTCCTGGCAAGGAACACATACAAGTTAAACTTCTCTTTTCAAGAAATATGAATGAGTCAATCTAGTATGTCCAATGCGACAGCGGGTAAGAGCTACGTCTTCTCGTCGACTTTCTCTGCAAGCAGACATTGGCACCGACGGTAGTTTTAATTACGTGTAATTTGTTACAAACAATACTGTCCCAACTTGTTTACTTGTCATACTTTTTAAACTGTTTTATGTGTTGACCATTTTTCATTAATTATTTATTTTTTTACCTGATGGTTTTTATATTTTTCTATATTTTACATGCGTAGTTTGGTTTTAACCTGATTACGCTTTTTTCACATTTAACTTTGTATTCGGCGCCGTATGACCTATTAAGTGTCGGCGTGCCGTAAAACCCAAATAAAAAATAAATAAGTTGAATTGGGTCCATATCCGGCGCAGTGAATTGGTGAATAAAAAGAACCAACAAATCATCGTCTTCTAATATCACTGTAATAGGGTTTTCTCTTGTAAGATCGATTGCTGTATTAACAATCATTGTATCTGCATCCCCTTTTGCGTGCAATACATCAACGCCGTCACTAGTCAAGCGTGCACCTTACATGTCATTACATGGGTGAAAGTTTGTATGGAAATGGAAATACTGAAAAGAGAGTTGGGGATCCAAGGCGTCGCTAGGGCCCTCGGTGTGTCCCTGGGATTGGGATTTGCCGGCATTTTTGCCGATACTGTGCAGCGACATTTTTATCATTAAAGCACAGGGGCACTTATGAGGTGCCCAGGGACTGAATCAGGCCGGTCCTTTGTTCTGACACCGACAAGTCATGCGTAATGCTCTCCCCTTAACCTCGAGCGTTAGGAGGGAAGCCACTACTACCAACATTAAAGTCTTTGGTTTGACCCGTTCGGAGTTTGAACCCGCGACATCCCTATCCGCAAGCCGACGCTCTACCACTTGAGCTATTGTGGGTGAGGCAGAGAATACCAACAAATCCCAGGAAGGTACATCTAAAGTACTCCTCGTTCGTAATTCATAGTTGAAAATATCTATCGCAGTTTGTTTCGACACTCAGCAGCTTAAAAGTACAGACGCCTTTCGGCAGTCGTAACTGCTGAGACCAAATGGGCGAATTGATGTCGCAATAGCCCGTCAATACTTTACGGTACATTTATTGTTTGATAATTTAAATGATCATTTACGATTGGCTGTTATTTTTATGTCCTCTTACCGGCCCTTTCTTGTTTCGTAAAAGAACCGGGTAAAAGATTGCCTAATGGCAACCATATGGGCCTTCTAAAAATAACACCTTATGAACCGCTCCTATTTGAGCTATTAAATAGTCCAGTGATTGACAAATAAGGTGAACCTAAGTTTCGGAAGTGAAATTCACGTGAAATAATGTTCTCCATAATATAAGGCAGAAAATACACATAAAATACTTAAAATATTTCGCGTAAATAGGTACTCAAAACTAGGTACACGCTGGTGGGCCCATTTTAGACATACACAATGTCCTTACCCACATTAAATAGTTAAACACATAAACACAAACTAACATCGTTCAATCTGCGTATGCGCCGCACCCCTCTTCCATTGTTTTCTCACCGGACGTACGCGATTTAGAAAAATGACCCAAGGAAAAACAATACGTCGGAATTCCAACATTATCCGGAACACTTTCACCCATGTGTCAATAATATTCCTATCGTTCAATGTAAATGAGCCACATCTTTGGTGTCGCGTGTAATATAGTTTTGATATGTCTACCTAAAAAGCAAGAGTAACTTTAGCATACGTCACGAAATGTATTTCCAACTGTCCATGGAAATCTGTGAAGAAGTGATCCTCCATCAATAACAATCATATGGGATGGTGTCACATAAGCAGGTATGCATACTTTAAACTTGCAGTCTCTATATTGCTTCTGCAACTGTAGACGTTTGAGTCTTCCTTGATAAGCCATTGTTATTAAAAAGAGCAGACAGCACGCTGGATAACTCAAGCTGAAAATCCGAAGCTATATCCACAATATACCTATCAGCAGCAGTTGTAAGACTTGTATATCAAGGCATGAATCGGCACTATTTTACTGCAATAGAATAGCTGTTCCTGTTACTATTCCTACCCATTTTCGTATTGTTGACCAAGCTGACATATTGTGATAAGTTGTTACATTCGTTCACATGACATTCGCCTGAAACTTTGCCCTATCTTGGAAAGTAATGAGTTTGTTTTACTAATATCATAAGTATTAAATTATAAAATATTAAAATAAATAAATAGATTATTAAATAAAACATAAATAAACAAAATTTGCAAATTCGTCGGTTTTTTAAATTCTTTTAGAAAAAAAAGAACCAAGGAAGTATGCGGGGGTGAAATAGAACAGCCAAACAAGGGAAAAAACCTAACAGCATTGCGTAAGTTGTAGTTCGCATTGTAGTTTGCATTTGTTTCCCTTTTAAGTCAAAATTTCTTGAAGAACGTGTTGGAATGAAAATAGATTTTAATTTTGCACTAAAAATATTTAGTGAATTAATATTACTTTATTTACAATAATGCAAGCATAAACAATTTGCAGATGTCATATTTATTTTATAAGTTAATCGTCAAAAGATTTGGGAAATCACGACAAAAACTAGTAAGTTTGATGTAAAGTGATCTAGACTTAAAGTAAACACAATGTACCTTACCTCAAACGGTATACACCGTTAGGACTAGCAGCCGTTTAAAATGGTGGCGCAGTCGGTCATAGTCACAAAAGGGCAAAAATGTTAACCACATATCTTTTTTATTACAAACGTAAAATTTCTGGACATTATATGGTGAGCACTTGAATTCTTACACCTGATGTAGATAAAAATTTCTTTTGCAATTAGTTCTAGGTTAATCTTTTCACATAGTAGTCTAATACCTTTTGGCGCAACCACATACCAGTATCTAAATTTACCGTCTGTTTATTTCCCAAAAAGTTCGGAATTTTACCCTCCGCGGTAAGGAGGTTAGACCCTGGAGAAAAAGTTAAAGCAAACACAAAGTGTAAAAAGCAAGAGTGAAAAGATAGAAAATTGTTCTGTATCCTGGTATCTCTTAATTGAAATCAGAAAGCAAAAGCAGCCAGCGTTTACAAAAAATATTCGAGTCTTATGTCGGTATTCTAATAGAGATCTTGAGATTCGAATATGTTATATTTCTTACTTATGTTTAGTTTTAAGTTAAATTAAAAGGGTATTTCATAAGTTGATCGTATTGTCTCCAAACGACTTAAGACGCTGGCGATATGTGATATGTGGGCCATGTCTCAAGATAACCAATTGTCATCTAGTTAACAGCATGAAATCCCTTGTTAAGCAAACTTTAATTGTAATTACTTTCTTTTTTTTGTCACTGTTCTGCATAATTGTTATTTTATTCGTACTCCGACATCTGTTAGTTTCTGTCACCGCGATTTTCTGTTCTCTGTTTTGCTACGTTCTTTCAGAATAAGAAAAATGTAAATCTACAGACTTTTTAATTGTTCGTCACAGGTTTACTTGATAAGCTTAAACGTCACGATTTACTATTTTTAAACATTCTTTGGATGGTATTTTATCAGCATATCAACAGTCAGATAATCCTGATACTAGCCAGTCACAGTTCGTAATTGTCACTTGTGTATTGGTAATTAAATGTCCCAAATTAGCATGTTATTGCTTTGAATTAACGGCCGTGCGATACTCTTAGCGACTATAAGTCAGTCACAATTTAACATCAATTTATTTATTGCATAAACATACAGTTCATTGCCAGAACATCGTAACATAACATAGCGTCAATAAGTAAACAGAGAGAAAAGTGTGAAATGAGCATTTACAAATACAAATGCAAAAAAGGTCAAGATGGATTTTACAGTAACAATATGACTTTACATAATCAATCCGACCACCAAGCAATCAAGACAGTTAATTGGCTGAACACTTGAGCGATATTCCTAAATAAAACCTCCGTCTTTTTTGCTTAAGTCTTTAAGTCGACCCAGTGCCACCTGCATCTTGTCCTTTTAAAAATTCCTCGTTTTTATATTAATGTAATTTGTAAGAATAATTCACAGAACATATTTGACTGTGGTTATACATTGTTTGCATTTAGTAGAATTAAATATTAAATTGTAAGCTGTTTTGTATTTGTTTTACAATTTCATCTTATAAATTATTATATGGTCTTATTAAATCGACACGTTAACTTTAAAAGAAGCTTAAGTAGCCCCTTTATTCTAACAAGTCATATGTTAATACAACAAGTCGATATTTACGCAACATGTCTTAAAACAGTAATTGTTATTGTACGAAGTAAAACACGCAACAAAAAGACACACAAGTTAAAGGTGACTGATTAATAATGCATAAATTATACGGGGCTTTGTCGGTCATCTTAACGTTGATTGGTTACTGTATAGTTTTGTCATAAAAGTTTAAATGTTCATAATAATAATTGTTATGGAACAATCACATTTTAATGACCTTATTCACGCATCAACTGGCATTCTTCATTGACAGTATTCTGTTGTAAATTACCGCTGACCGACTAAAGAAACACCCCTTCTGGTCCTTCACTATAAACAGTATAATGGCGGATTAATAATATTGCTGTTTGTATTTCAAAAGAAGAAATCGTCGTTTTGAAATTAAATGCTATGCCAAAAACACAAATCTACCACCGCTTCTGCATTAAGTAAGGCTAGCAATATCCATTATGGCCAGAAATAAAACATTGTACAATGGAAAAAATACAACACAAAAAGTAATGAAAAAGTATCTTGTTATGTGCCACTATGATATAAATTCGTTCATAATATGCGAATATTATTCGAATACACTTAACGAATATTCGAATATCGTTTTTAAACTTAGCATAAGATAGACAAGTATGCTTCTCCAGTTATATTAATAACTAAATGTACTTATATTGGCGTTATATCTTTGCATATATAGAAAAAAATTATAATGTAAAAAATACAAATACCTCTTATGGAAAACAAGCATATATCCCACGATTTTAAGATATGTAGGACTGACCAACATAGATGTTTGGTTCAGCGTGTAAGAGAACGGTTAAAATGCGTATGCAATTCGTACCTGCTGTAAATGTATACCTTCTATCTCAAAGGTTTAGTTTATAGATAGCACATGATGAGATGACATGCCTTGTTTATAAGCAACTATTACAATATATATACATATGTATATTCTGAAAGAATACTGGCACATAACAAGGTAATTTACGTTTAGTTTTTTTTTTAATTGTAAAATGTTTCTGCGATATTTGACTGGCCTTACTTTATGCAGAAGCGTCGGTAGGTTTTTGATATTTAATTTTTAAACGACGATTTCTTTTTGAAACAGAAAGGGCAATATTATCAATCAGACATTATCGGTGAGGGCCAGAAGTGGTGTGTCTATACTCAGTAAGCGGTAATTTGGAGGAGTATGCGTTCGAGAAAGAAGCTAGTAAATGTGTAAACAATTTCATTGTTCCTTAACTATTATGAAAATTTAAACTCTTTTGACAAAATTATACAGTAGCCAATCAACATTAAGATTACAATGCAAATTGTGCAAAGCCCCGTATAATATACGCATAATCAATTGGTCTCCTTAATCTTATGTGTCTTTTTATAACGTGTTGTATTTTGTACAATAACATTTACAGTTTACAGACATGTTGCAGAGAATGGTCCGTGCGCGGTTAAGTGATTTCTTGATGTTAATCAGATGGCAATTTGCTGTCAGAAGACAAGCGCGAGCACAATCACATATCGCCAACGTCTTAAGACGTTTGGAGACAATAAGATCAACTAAAGATATACCGACTTGATATTCGAATATTCGTTAACATCCCTAATTAAAACATATATTACACACTGTTTTAACTGATTATGACGCCCAATTCATGCCCAAATAGAACATTAAGCTAATAGTTTTCGAATTTTGTCACGCTTGGCAAAATACATATGGGCGATTTTGTCAGCCCTGACAAATTAGGGTGGGAGATTTTGATGTTGGAAGATTTTGACTGACTGCCTCTGGTTTCACACTGAGAACAGTTTGGAAGGTTAATGGGCCAGGAAAGGGTAGTGGGACTGGGGTGGACCTTCCCGTCTGGACACAGCATTAGACTTCTGTGTTGTCACGAAATGGTATTGGTATCAAAGTGTTATTGGCCAGTGGTAGTGCAGTAGGCACAAGTGGGCCTCATTGTTCTACAGCCACTTCCCCAATAAAAAGTTCATGTCAACAAATTGATCTGACAGCATGGTGTCATCTTGGGCTTTAAAGAAGAACATTTCCAATGTTTTTAACTGTAGTTGCTACGGTACATTGGCTGTACTTTGTCTGCGTTTTTTTATATGCTGGCATGATGCCATCAGGTTTACCGAAGCCATGATTTCTAATATTCTATACATGCTGGTGAAAGCCGTCTTATAACTGTAGATATATTCATATATTCTAGTAAACCGTCTGAGGCAAAAAAGAAATCCAGTTCAATTCGACAATTAAAGTGCGTGTCAATACAGACTTAGCAACTGCAAAAAGTCACAACAATATACCATGTACGTTTCTATTGTGATTTTATTGATAAGAAGAATGCAATATCAGGTTAAATGTTGCTTCTTAAACATAACTGATTTAAAAGATGCGATAATGAACACTGTACGTAACATATACATAAAGATGCCATTTAAGATTGGTCGACCTATACTGACTTGTTGGGGTTCCAAGTATGTAGTTTTTATGTAAATGTGGAAGAAGTCGCTGTCTTAAGTTAACCACAGATAAATAATTCTTCTCTTGAATTTTTTCCCAGACTGATTTATCATAACTATGGACAAAGTGGATCACTACATGACTGGTACGCACCAATAAACATAACAAAGCGACATCCAATATCTGATTTTTTTTCATAATTTTGTTAAGCCTTGTTGGTCGAAAGTTCAAAAGGATTTCTGTCCATCTATGCCCAAATTACCTAAATGGCTTTCGTTTAAGGGAATTATCTTCAGTCCCCGTGGTTCACTGTGTAGTCAGAAGTTTACGGCGGTGTAATACAGTATAGTTTTGCAATTCTGCATAGTTCGTAAACACTGTCTCGGAAAAAGGTTTCTTGGTATGACGCTGAATGTGCAGCGGTAGCATATTGTATTTTAGTATGTTTATGACTCCAGCTTAGTTGTAGCATTTGTTTATTATGTTGTTAAAGTGCATATGGGACCTTCTGATATATTAAACTATTTTTTGGTGTTTTGTTAGGAAAAAAACAAATACAGGTATATTAAAGAAATGCCAAATGACAAGATATCACATTAAACAATAATACAATATGGAGGCCTATCACTGCACTTCAAATCTTATTATACTTATGCCGAACTGTTCTAGAGAGATTAACAAATATATGATTCTAAATTAAATGAAGTTTAAAGACTTTACAAGTGTGCGTTAAAACTGTTTATTTTATCTCATAATATAGAATTAGACTACGATTTCACCATTGTTGTAGTTGCAAGTCACTGTACATATATGATCCAGGTAGGCGTTGGAAATGATGGCTGTGAAACAGTTGTGTTGAAACTTTTTTTTTCACAAAAAAAAGGCTAATCAATTACTTGTTTTCAAGAAAATAAAATAGAAAAACATGTTAAATAAAAATTTAAAATGTTAAATTCGTGTCCTTTACACATTCAAAACACAATGTTGCACATTGTCTATTAATTTCTTTTAAGAAACACTACCTATGAATATTAGTTTACGCACGTCCTAGTATGTTTAATAAAAACATTTAGTGAATTAATTATACTTTAGTCACAATAATGCAACCGCAAACAATTCGTCTATGTCGTATTTATCTTTCAAGTTATTCATCAAAAGGTTGGTGAAATCACGACTAAAAGTATTAAGTTTGATGCAAAGTGATCTAGATTTAAAGTAAACACATCGTACCTTACGTCAAACGGTATAAACCTTTTTAGAACGAAGGTTGCTTGCAGCCGTTAAAAGTTTTTTATGGGCGCTGCCACTGCTACTTTTTGTGACGTCACGGCAGTTCTTCTACTTCTACTGAATAGTGACCGCCTTCAATACATTGAAGATAACATCACGTCGATGCGCATACTGCATATATATATATATATTCTGAGACTAGAGGACAAATTCAAGTTTTTGTCTATATAACGTATTTACATGGTTTCTGTATTATTATTGTTTTTTAAAGTTTAAGTAAAAAATATGTACATGTTGCTGTTTTTGATTTGCTTTTTGTTGTTTTTGGTTTTAAATTGTGGGTACAGGCTGATATAGCTGCTTTAAAATATTCAACAGAATCACTAATTACAGTATTCAGTGGTAGACTGTTCCAACTTTTTATCGTACGGGGGAAGAAGGATTTTTGTCGAATTTGAGTTCTGCAAGCTGGAATTTGATATGAGAGTGAGTGTTTGTTTCTTGCTTGTCGGAGAGGTCGAATATGTCTGTCTATTGTTTGGATTGCAACTAGTTGGTTTGAAATGTTATATAACATAGGGCTTGCGTCTGTTCGCCTGTCTGCTGGGGTTCTCTAGTTGAGGTGTTGAAACATGGCACTAACATTTGATGTATTGCGATGTCTGTTAGTGACAAACCTAACAGCCCGTTTCTGAACTATTTTTATTTTGTTTATGTCCTTAATAAAGTAAGGGTTCCGAACAGGGCTTGCGTAGTCAAATGACGGCCTAACTAAAGATATGTATGCTTGTTCATTTACTTTTGTCTAGCTGATGTTAAAGTTTCTTCGAAGAAAGCCTAAGGTGCTATTTGCTTTATTATTTACATAGTTGTTCCATATTAGATCAGATTGAATTGTGACTCCTAAGTATTTTGCCTTGTCAACGTGTTCTAGTGTGTGACCATGTAATGTTTTAATTATATTTTATTAGTTCTTTATTTCCGCCGATGGATAAAACATTACGCTTATCCGGATGAAATGCCATATTCCAGTTTTTTCCCATTTATTAATTTTGTTTAAGTCACTTTGAAGAGTGTTGCAGTCATTGTTGGATTTGACTGCAAGGTATGCAATTGTATTTTCGGCGAACAGACGTCTGGTTGAATGTAATCCTGTTGGTATGTCATATATATAGAATAAAAGCAGGCTTGGCCCCAGGACAGAACCTTGGGGTACACCTGACTTAACAGGTACATAGCCTGAAGTCTTGCTCTCAACTAGGACAACTAGACGATTTGATAAGAAACTGTGTATCCATGCCTGAGTTTTACTCTGTATCCCATAATGATGAAGGTTATGAATGAGAAGATTATGGCTGACTTTATCGAATGCATTTGAAAAATCCATTATTAATATATCTGTTTGTGTGTTGTTTTCTATGTTTTTATTATGTCGTTGACAAATTCCAAGAGTTAAGTTTCACAAGAGCATTGCTATCGGAAATCATGCTGTAGGGGATATAGGTTTGTGTTTGTCTGCATGAGTCAAAATGGCGCTAACTACAACATGCTCAAATATCTTGCAACATATACATGTCAATGAAATTGGGTCTATGGATTTTAGTAAATGATGCTCAGCATTGGTGCAATTTCATTAGCAAATTCCTTTCATAGGCAAGGTTTGAGTTTATCTGGGCCGCTTGCTTTTGTAGGGTCTGGATTAAGCTGAAGTTTTGTCATGCATTGAGTGGTAATGTGAATTACATTCATACTAGGTTAAGAAGTTTCATATATATATATATTGTATTTTCGTAATCTTTTTGGAAAAAATCCGTTTTTGTCTTTAATTGCATTCATTTTCTTCATGATTGCCATATGTATGATACTGAAAACATACTTTCCCGACAAAAGAATAAAAGCTTCCAGTGTATGCCAAAAGGTGTAAGTGTAAAGATGCCGTAAAGAAAACATTAGTTGCTTGCCACCGACTCCATCTTTAAACAGTCACACTGTGGTCGAAGATTCATGTCTGAAAACAAACATAGAAATGATAAAAATATAAATATTGGTCCAGACTTATAAAATAAATGCTGTTTTTAATAAACATAGTGTCACTAAAATACTAAAAGATTTATACGGGTACTGCTTAATCGATTCCTGTGATGTCCGATTAAGATCAGACTCAAGACGACACAGCGAAAGGACTAAATAGTGTTAGGACGAAACGTCACCTGTGGAATCTAGCACCAAGACAATTAAATGAACTGATGACAAAACGAAGGTCGGAGTGTCGCCAAGACTATCTAATGACAAAATAAAACGACGAAATAATGACAAAATGAAAAGATGTTTTTGTTTTTTGTTTTGTTTATGAAATACATCTCAGCGACCAATTATAATCATTATAGCAGTTTCCAGCTTTTTTGACAGAGGAAGACCCCAAACATATGTCAGGGTAGAACCACCAGTGACCGCGGGTCAGCTGGAAGACCTTCCTACATTAAGTACTTCGCCCCGAAAGAGACTCGAGCCCACGCGGTGAGAGGGTAAGCAGCCAGAGGAGTTACAAATCGGCGACTCTACCACTATGCCACGGACGCCCCTTGACAGTTCCGTAGTAACTATGTAAACTTTTTGTTTCCAGTAAATGTATTTGTATGTTTTACATTACATTGATTCAGAAACAATCTTTAAACCCATGCTATGTTAAAGTCGATTTTTAAAAAACTTTTAATTCTAACGACGTTTTTTGTAGAACAGGGCTCATGTATTTAGTTTATATTGATCTACAATTTAAGGGTGATAGGATGCCGAACACACTACTTGTAGTAGTCTGGCGTCTCTTAATCGGCTGCATTTGTATCAGCATAAAGTAAACATTCAAACACAATGTTGTCATTGTTTTATTTATTAAAATTGTCTTACATGGTGTAGTTTCTCTGTTAAAAGAGTATAACAGGAAAAAGAAGTATATACATAGGCGTTTATTTCGGAAACCGGCGCGATCGGGCTCATACAACTGTTTAATGTCTCGTTTATCTGCCCCAACAATATATAATATATATACATGCACGTTGTGCGAGTTCGCGTTCACCTTGACAGCGATTACCTGTGCGCATGACTACAATCGCCTGTTTAGATATTTCTGTGTTTCATATTGCAGTATATTATCATTTTTACAGTTAATATGACAAGGTCTATGATACCATGGCGCTTACGTTCTAGTGTTGTTGTCGGTAATAATTTCAAATCAAGCCATGCTGTTTTCGATTTTTTGCTGTACGTGCAATGAAGAATACGTAAGCCAAGTCACAACAAGGCAGACATAATGTATGTAACAATCAACTTAATTTAAGTAGGCTGTAACCTTGTTGTAGCACTGTTCGGGTTCGTACAAAATATATGGCATGCATCAGAAACTATGTTTAGATATACCGACTCATACTGTCTGGTTTCGAAGCCGCTGTTACTTGATATTTCGGTCAATGTTTAACTTCTGGGTGAAGGGCAACCACGGGCTGATATACGTTTATTGTTTAGAGTGGTGGGTCCTTTTTGTGTTAAATTTTAATAATGCGAAAGTGGTTTGTTTAACGATTGTGGAGAATCAAAAGCATCGCAACGCTTTTCAGCTTTTTACTGCATTCTTATTTTCTATAACCTAGAACATCTGAGGATTGCCCATGGATCACACACGTCATGTGTATCGGTGGTTCCTAAATGGTACAATGAGTTGGTTTGAGGAATTGAGAGTGACGAAATAAAAAAAAAATCTTTTAATATGAATCGTGTACCGTGCGGTACTATGTGACGTGTATACGTACCTACACTAAACTGTGGACATGATGTTTGACAGTGTTGACACCGCTTAACAAATAAAAAAGCCACAGAGACTTGTCTTCTGGGAAACCTTCATTGTTTAAACCAGATTCCAGACTGTTTATTCAAAGGATTGCTATGCACTTTCAACCATGGCTATGCTGTCTGTGGTAAGCTTGAAAGTGTACCGTAGTTGCGTTAATACCTCGCTACTTAGGTGACTGTAAAATTTGATCATGCAGTACGAGTTTTCGTTAACATCCATGACTTCAAGGACATACACAATCTCCCATGCAGAGTTGTCGTTCGTTCCTCTCTCAGACACCTCTGCAATGGGCTCACGTCAAGATTTTTGACGGAAATTTTAGTGTTATTTTAAGGATATTTTCAAATTAAAATAATACTTCTACATAAAAGGAACAAACATCTACTAAAAAAGACATATATTGAAGTAAAGAATTAAAGATATTTAAATAATTCAAGCGCACTATTTTTGAAAGAATAACATAGTGATATTAATGCGCATTTGTAAATAAACATGGACGTGATCCACGAGGCAGTCACGTGAATCGAAAGTAGTTCCGACATTAAGTGAGCCAATAACAGAGGTGAATGTATGAGCCGATGGTAGAGAGTGGGACATACATTGTTTCATAGCCTCAGTTTAGAAAGGACCGAAGATGTGCGAATGAAAAAATTTGATCACCATAACTATTTTGCTTATTCGCATCATCTTCGGTCCGTTCCTTACACGCTCGGAAACAATCGGAACACCTCGGCTAATTCACAAATCATCTCTCGGATGTAAGTAGGTAGTCGGATCACCTCGGCTATTTCTCTATATGGGACTTCTTTTGTGACGGAGGTCAAGACAAAAATGGCAGCTCCGATGACAGCTCACTTCAGTTTGAAATCTGTAAAACTTCAATTTGCGGCGGCTTCAATTTTTAATCACCCAAGTTTAATTTACCCGGAGGAGCAGACATGCAGCTGTCAAACGATGTCATTGTTCATGTTTTGTGCGAACTACATTTTAGGCATATTCTTCTTACGACTTCCGGCGAACAAAACGATCAAGATATCAGTAAGTATCATTGCACCAGAAACATCCGAGGGATGATTGTCCCGAGGACGGACTTACCCGAGGAGTTCCGATTGGTTCGGAAAAGAACATCGGAGGTAATAGGACGACTTCCACGGTATTCTCTGTACGTGCTTTGGTCTTCTTACACCTTTACGTAGGTTTTGCACTAGTGCAGGCAGTAAGGTTGTCACATGGAAATAACGTTATCAAATTCATGTGAATAAAATGGCTTATTTTGATCAATGATCTGACTATACATATTTAACACTACAGTTAAAGGCATTTTTCCAGCTCAAATCTGGGCTACAAATAATGAATCCACACTGTAAGGTCCGCGCTGTTTCTGAAACTAACGTCATTATATTCAACACCTTTACACACGCGTATATTTCTCAGTTCGTGCCATATAAACAGTGTTTATCGTGTCATCTTTTATCTTGTGTAATAAAAATTACTGGTACCTTTTAAATAATAGTTTCATACTTTCTTATAGGCTAATGTCTTTTATTCTCAGATCTCAGCGAAGAAAGGAAATATGAAGGTGTCGCTTTCTCTTTCTCTCTTTCTGTCATTTCTCCCTTTCTGTCAGTACCCTGTGTTTCATTGCTTTTTTTCAATACACGTACATTTCTACACGTGCCTTTAGTGTCAACATACAAGATCTGGCTGACATCTTGTCGTGTCTACTCTCCCCCTATATTACCTCCTAGGTCTATTTCCAATTTCTGACAGTGAAATAGCCAATGTGTTTCGATTGTTTTTTTTCTTTAGAAATAGGCATGTACATGTATTTGTCATGTAATATGGGATGGGTGGGGCCGATCTAAAGGCGTACAAAAGCATGTTTAAACAATAAACTTTCCTATTCACGATATCGTCGGCGTTGCTGCACTGTTCGTGTTGCACATCTGTAATACACTAACAAAGTTTTTATGAAATCCATTTAAGAGTATATAAAAATGGAACAGACAGACAAATGCGCACCATTCTTAAAGGTGGTAACTGACAGTCTGCCAATAATAAATACATGTAATAATATCTTACCGCATTGGTGTATTTGGTAATAATTTCTGCATAAAATCATACTTTAGTCTAAGTAAAGGCAATTGGAAACACTACACGTGCTATGCGACAGTTTGGAACATTTCTTTTACATTATACAACAAAGTTAGTTATTGTTACATGTAAAGCTCCCCAAATAATGTTGTCTATTGATGTCCTACATCTGTGTGACAAGTACAGCATAACAGCCCTAAAACACAAATATGGTTTTCCTATTTGAGCGACGCTGCACAGTTAGCTTATTTTTTAAACTTAGAGCGTCACGTGACCGCTTACTTTTGATATCACGTTGTAAAACTTGTATCATCATCCGGGTAATCTTGTACAAAATACAACGTGAAATCACCAAACATCATAATAAACATAATCACTCAGAAATTTAAACTTAAATGATCTTTGCCATTCACCACTCCACTGCAATCACCATGTTATTTTTAATAATCTTAATATTCATGACAAAAGCAACCCTCACGCCATTAATATTGATAATTTGTACAGTAATGCTCGCCTAATAAACTATGTTTAAGGCGAGGGTAAATAAAACCAAGTAGTTAGTTAGTGAAAAGATTTTGCCCCAGCCCAAATTTCGATCGCTCAGTATTTACTGCTGAAATTATCTTTGGAACCGCACAATAATATATATATATGTTTATCAGGACAACTGCCCCATGGTCCCTAACAGCGGACAAGAGGATTCGGATGGAGATGGTTTGGGGGATGCGTGTGACCCGGACATGGACGACGATGGTATACCAAACTCTCCGGTAAGTCTTGCTGGACGTCTCAGGATGTAGCGGCCATCACTGTTTCGCAGTTATCTTACATCCACATTGCTATCACATTACCACTATCTCTGAAATGTTGGCAGTGGAATGTAAGCGACGTCAACACAGTTTGTAGTGTTCGCAGTTTTTTCGTTTCTCCCATACAGCGAAAATTGTGTAAAGCCACTCTTAAATACTGAACGGAAACATTAACACGATCATCTTCTTTCCACGCTCTGTTACATGACAACTGTTCATCAAACTTTTGGCTCCATACTTTTGTTTTCCCTTTTTGACATCAAAGACAAATCATGTTATGCAATATCTCCTTTTGAGTACGGAGGCGCCCGAAATAGAGGACGTCATTCCTTCCCGATCGAGACCACTCCAGGCGTATGGGATGTCTCCTAGCTAACCTGCGGTGCGCTGGTGATTCTACACAAGACTTGTCCTTTCTTCACAAAACAAAGCGGGACGTGGCAAAACAATGATGCTATTTTTGTCGATTCGGTTTAAACTACAATACAAGATGTGTTTCGATTTCTTGTTTCCATGGGAACAGGACAACTGTCCGTTCACGGTGAACCCGGGGCAGGAGGACACAGAGCCCGATGACCCGGATGAGACAGGTGACGCGTGTGACAACTGCCCCTTCGTCTCCAACGCGCGACAGGACGACACGGACGGAGATGGTCTCGGGGACGCCTGTGACCCGGATATTGATAATGACGGTAGCGAAGAACCCTCTTTGTCAGTTATTTTGCATGCAAATCCGTATCAGTCCTTTATTCCATTGAAGGTGGTATCCTACATTTTGGACCAGATATTCTTTATTAAAATCAACAACATATATTATTGTTACCTGAAAATATCACGCGAAATGCTGTTTATTGATGTCCTACACCTAATGTTGAAAGGGAAGCATGACACCCTACTTGTCATGACACACACGCATTTCCTACATGGGCCACGCTGCACGGTCAGCAATTCTTAAACTTAGAAAACCACGTGACCGTTTTGTGAGATCACGTTATATTATAATGTGGGTAATCTGCTCTGACGCTTGTCTATTTTTAGCAGAAATCCCCATTTTTCTTATTTATAGAGTTGTAAAAATCAGCATTTAAAGCGTTTTCTGCACGATTTGTAGTGTTAAGCAAGTGAGGTAGACTTTAAAGTCCTCTTTATTCAGACTTAACGACTTTGATAAGAAAATGTGTCCAAAGTCTTCAAATTTATGGGTAAGATGTTACTTATATTTGATATAGGCAAACTATCTTATACAACCATTAAGAGCTTGATTGTCAATTTAATCGGGCTTCGTTAGATGCCGCTCGTGTATCATTCTGTATTGGTTTTTCTGTATTATTTTAAAACTTTCTTCCTATTTATATTTTGAAGCATATAATTTTTATTTATTGTATTTCTTTAAATTGCCAGTTATTTTGCCCTGGATTTTTTCTTGAATATGCAATCCCTTGACTAGCTGCCGAGAAAGTTTAGTTGACAGAACGCCTTACTCTGGAGCAGGAGGCCGCGGGTTTGATTCCGCCACTGGTAATGCCCCAGCTAAGATCACCTCAATAGTTTCAGAAATGGCTTATTAGAGTACTCAACAGAGCGGGAACAGGCTAAAAATGGTTGTTTTATCCACTTGATGCTTAGCTTCAAACATTCCAACATTTAAGGTGGTAACCGAAAGTTCGCCTATATCAAATGCATGGTACAATCTCTCCTTCCAATGCTTTGGACAATTTGGGCTTTGTTTTTGCATAAACCCGTACTTTAGTGTAAGTAATGACGCTTTTGAATACTAGCGATGTTGTTTAGGCTGTACTTATCGAAATAAGGACTCGTTCTTTACAAATCAATAAATAAGCACGATAGTGATAGCTGCTAACAATAGATATTGACGTCAGAGCGGATTAGCCGGATGACGATCAAAAGTAATTGCAGAAGTAAGTGGTCACGTGATTTTCTTTGTTAAAAAGTAGCTTACTTTGCAGCGTGGCACAAAAAGAAATGCCTGTTAATGACGAGTGTAGATTAATGCTCACACAGAAGTAAGGCATCAATGAACAGTATTTTGTAGGACCTTTTCAGGTAACAATGACTTATTTGAGAAAAAAGTTTGGTTCAAACTGTTTGTCAGAGAATCTTAGTTTCATGCAAATAACGAATCGTATGTGATATATACTGTATCAAAACTTAATATCAGCGCATGAAAACATACCAATATTTAAGTATCAGCTAACCTTTTCAAAGAGCAATGAAAGCGCATTGGCAGGTAGACGTGGCAGACAACATTTTCAACACTTCAACACAGTCTGGTGTTTTATACCAGAGTATTTTTTAGTATATTGCAGCGACCAATTATGATCATTATAGCGACGTCCAGCTATTTTGTGGAGGAAAATCGCAGATAAATGTCTGGGTAGAACCAACGTCAGCTGGAATGCCTTCCCATATTAAAACCTTCGCCCCGACCGGGACTCGAACCCACGCGTTGAGGGGCTAAGCAGTCATAGGAGTTACAAATCGGCGACTCTACCACTACGCCACTGGCGCCCTATATGCAATATAAAGTTTAATATTGATTATTTTAGTCGTTCATTTAATGTTTAGCAGAATTTTTATTGTCATTGACTTCACCATCATAGCCATTTTTTCACCAAGTTAAATAGAATCCATGTTGTTTAGTTTCATATATAATCACTCATCGTTTTTCTCATGTTTATATTAGTTGTAGTTGTTTTTATGCAGTTTGTACATATTGTTGAGCACCTAAATGTTGACACATGTTTGTAAATATTATGCTCATCTAAACCCGTAGAACCTAATGCCGGGTACATTTCACTGTAATTGTAGTCATTTTTATCAAACTCTCATTAGAGTACCACGAGATCTTACGCTTCACAAATATACATAAATATTGCCTGAATTAATCATGGTTGTCTGGTGTTCGAGAAGTTGTTTTGCATAACTTCCCAAATAAGCAATATTTTCCAGAAGACAACTTATGACAGATACAACTAAAACTCATCTAATAGGAAAAAAGTTTTTTGTATGTTTTCATGTGCTGATATTAAGTTTTGATACAGTATATATCAGATACGATTCGCTATTTGCATGAAACTAAGATTCTCTGACAAACAGTTTGAACCAAACTTTTTTCTCAAATAAGTCATTGTTACCTGAAAAGGTCCTGCAAAATATTGTTCATTGATGCCCTACTTCTGTGTGAGCATTAATCTACACTCGTCATTAACATGTAACTCTTTTTTTTTTCAAAAAACAAAACAGTGCTGATTTAGGGCAATCTATACACAGGCTAAGCCTCTATGGGAAGTTGGACCAGACGGTATACAGCTATCAGTAAATATTATTTTACATTTTTTCCCTAATATGTTCCACGAAATTTTGGCCAAATAAAATATATTCAGTATTTTCACATTGCTTTCCACTAAACTATATATAGGAGTTTCGGCGCTTAACGTATTGTTACATTATCCAAGCAAAACTCATATTTAAAACAGGAAAAGAATTAGCGTCCTGTTACCTTGCACTGTTCACTTGGATTTGATAAAGCAGAGGTCGGATGGACGAACATAGAGACATGCACAAAGAGATAGGAATTACATTCGTTTTCAGCTGAGATTTAGTTGTATGACGTGAATAAAAGTGTGTTCAATTCGGAAAATACGCATTCGGATGCATAACGTACGCGATATCAATGATAACTTATGCTTATGTCATGACACTTCATAGTAAAACAAAGTTTTCATTTGAAATATAAAACAGTTTACCACAATATTAATAGCACGCAAATAAAGCTAAGTGTTTTTCGGCAAAAAATGTACATATGCTTTGTTGATAAATGAATTTAAAATAAGGCAAAACGTTGCTGCCATTCCTTATGAAGCTGAATAGGCTATTTGAGTCACATTACTAAAAATAGATTTATGAAGAAGACACATTTCGTTTTAGGGGTAAATAACAAATTTCAAATTAAAAATAATCGGAGTAACTGCAAAACTTATTGTAATACCATAACATTGTATGAGAAGAAAGTGATTTATAACTAAAAATCATCAAATTTGAAGCAATCGAGTCTGCTTTATAATGAGGGACAGCAATTGAAAACTCTATCACTCTGTCTCTCTCTGTTTTTCTCTCGCTTAAGTCGTTAGAAATTAAATTAAAATGTCGACTTTCCTTTTTTCTCTTGCTTACATAATTATAGATCTGATTAAAATGCCGATCTTGTACGTGCTCTAGCTGGAAGAGTTAGCTCCAGATCGCAAGTACCTCATGTTCACCCATAAATTTATCCGGAATTAAGTGTCGTCCGGAATAACGGTACACTTTCAATATTTGTATTATTTATTAGCCCCGAGAACTGATTTTGGAAATGTTATCCTGCATTGAGTTCTATTTATGTATATCAATCAATTGTGAATAGTATTGTTTAAGTGAGCAACAAAATACAGCATTTCCCTGTATAATCTGTAGACCAATGTGGGCCGCCATTATTTGCATCAGATTGTGTCACAACAGTACGCAGGGAACCAGACAGTAGCTTGGTGAAGAAGTATGCAGGGAAGATTACTGTGAAAGAGATATAGATTGGTTATCATCATTTGTCTCCCTTCATGTTTGATGTTTTAAAGCACTTGCCAACTTAGTTTCACGGAGGTCGTTTCTCAAAGAATTACTGTGTATGTTTCTTACCGTTAAAAGAAAAGATTGAGAATATTAGATAGGTGTAGAATAAAGAAAATCACACGATGTTGTGACAAAACTAAAACTTGCCGAGCGACTTTTGGTTTTCCTGCTGAGTCGAGGTTTCTTCTAGTTAACACCGTCCTAGTTTGCAATTTATCCTACAATCTGTTTGATAACCAAATCATTGTTCAAATTTGTTGAGACCAATTTTTTCACTATTTCTAAAAACATTTGAAATTCGAACTCGCTTTCAAGTTTGTTTGTTATGTTTTCATACAAAACAAAACAAAGATGTAAAATAACCAAACCGTCGTAAAACACGATTCTTAAACAGTGAATAGTAACGCTAAGTTTTGTTGCATCTAAGCCCGTGTTGACAGACGGATAAATAACATGTAGTTTTTCGAAGAAATATACGTCACCAAATTGACACAATGTCACATTATTAAAAACAGAAAGAGGTTTAATTCATTTAATATTATTGTGATCAGAAGCAGTTGCATATCTTAAAATATAAAATTTGATACGATTTGACATCGTTTTGATCTCCAAATACGGCAAGGAATGTATACATTTAAAAAGTAGTCCGTTCGAATGCGCGTAACGTGTTAATCACACTGCTGGTGGATGAAGTAAATGTTATCACTCCTGGCTTTATCTATGTCCGAGAGGATGTGGAATAATAAATAACGTGAATGGGCGAATTGGAATACTAACATACACATGCCTCCGGCGGGAAACGGCTTCGTGATACTCTATGTGCCGCCAGTGCTACTAGTAAACTTTTTTCGGCTTTAAAATGGTCCTATCAAATTTTTACGAAGTGTTTTCACTTTTTAAAGTTTTATTATGTTACTTGGGAAAAGAGGTGGCCTTATTACAAATCACATAAAATAAAACATGTTCATATCAGCTTGTATTCTAAAATCAAATCGAGAACGCTAAAGTATTGCTCCATCGATTTTCAGGTATATTAAACGAGAATGACAACTGTATGAGGGTGGTGAACGTAGATCAAACCGACACAGACGGGGATGGTGTGGGAGATGTGTGTGATAACTGCCCGGTCACATTTAATCCAGACCAGGTACATTTCGCCACGTGCTGCATGCTTGCATAATGCCTGTCATTGCCCTTTTTCTAAGTTAATCTACTTCTCGAGCCCTCATCGAGTCTGTTCGAGATCCAGGGCGGGGCGAAACTTTCAAATGATGAGATCTCCCTGCTGACCTGCACAGCACCGGTGGTTCTACCAATACATTATCTAAGATCTTTCTTTACCCCAAAACAACAACTGGATGTTATTATAATGACAATAAGAGTGTCATTGTAAGTTACGGTATTTAAAAAAGAACACAAGGCACAAATAAAATATAAAAACAAAAACAACTATTTTCTCCCTTTTCCATCTCTTTCATTTCTTCATCTCATTTTGTCTCTCGAATTTTGTCATCTCTTTGACTTAAATTAACTTATGCCCCGCATTTTGCAATCTCTCTTTTGTTATATTTTGTCATACATATCAAAGTAGAAACCCATGATAAACCTATGCTTTGTTCAGGTTTATTCAAAATAATTATGCTAATTTGTTCAAAGATACGTCTGTATATACATTAAAGGTATCTATGCCAGTTACATTGTACACGTAAATGTGTTTTTTGTTTGTTTATTATTTTACAGTTTTTTATATTATCTTAACGCATGAAAATATTTTATTGGAAATGTAAATAGCCATTGAATCCCATTGTAGGTCGATGTAGACAGTGACTTGATTGGGGACGAATGCGACACCAACGATGACGTGTACGTACTTAACAACAACACATTAATACAAGCTGAACTGTTCTAAGTTCTGTTATAATATTTATTCTTCTAAACACTTTCAGCATCAGTCCTAACAAACAAGTGAAAAGATCTTGATATTTCGATCAAGGTTAGCGGTTAGAAGGCAAACTGTCTGTACATAGCCATTTTGAAAACAGCGACTTTCTTAAATGTTGTATCCAATAGTTTAATTCTATGTTATACATGTAGCATCTTACCTATGTTCTTGGATATTTGTGCATGGTTCCTGTATAACCCTATACTTAAGTGTAAGTCGAGGCTGTTTTTAACATTGTTAGACAGTACAAACCGTGTCTCTTTAAATGTCCATTATTTCCGCATCTATGAATAAGAACATTAGGGATTTTTAAAAAAAATCGGATAGGAAATATATTTTTGAATTAACAGTAGGATTTTATGCTTTACTTTTCGCTGGAATCTTTTCAGGTATCAATAATTTAATTGGTTGCACAGAGAAAAAATGTCCAAACTGACTATGCATGACTTTATTTAAAACAATAACACACCATTAAATACCACGCAGGCACCACAAACACACGATGTTACCACTTTTACTGGCTTTGGCTAAGAATCTTATAAAATATAATTAAAATCCAACCAGTTTTTTTATACGTTTTAATATTTTCAACAGTACAAGCAATACAACTTTAAACCTTCACCGAGAAGCAACATGACTTTATACCTTTGTGAGAAGTGTGACTTTAATCGTTTCTGAGAAGTAGCATGACCTTTTTTTTTTCTAAAAGAGAAATACTGCTTTCTGAGAAATATCACGAATTAAACCTTCCTCCAGTGATCGTGACGGTATCCAGGACACCGAAGACAACTGTCCCAGCATGATGAACGCTGACCAGCGGGACTCCGACCAGGACGGAGAGGGCGACGTGTGTGACGACGACGATGACGGCGATGGAGTGCCTGACATTAACGATAACTGCCAGTACGTGCCGAATTCCGACCAGAGGGATAGCGACCGTATGTTACTACCTTTATTATGGATATCTGTTTTTTGTTTGTTTGTTGTTGTTTTGGTTTTTTGTTTGTGTTTGTGTGTTTGTGTGTGTGTGTGTGCGCGCGCGTGTGTGCGTGCGTGCGTGCGTGTGTGTGTGTGTTTAAATACATGCAGCGACAATCGTGTTTATTACAGCGATGTCCTGCTTTATTGATTGAGGAACACCCCATACAAACGTCTGGCGTACTGCCGGCCAGCCGGAAGACCTTCCTACATTTAGTCATTAGTCTCTATTGCGAATCGATTCACTCGAGCCCAAGCGGCGACACACAAGCGGTTAGAAGAGTTACAAGTCGACGTCTCTATTACTTGACCACCATCGACGGATACCCACGCTCGACTATTCCACTTTATTACATTCGTCGACCGTGGGTTTATTGGTAAATTTATTTTCTGTCGTCTTATCGAACTGGATAGAACGAAAATCGACCAATCATAATACTGCTTACAAAATCCATACTCTTCAGCGTGGAGACTAGAAGTAAAACTATGACGTCGCCATTTTGATTAGTCTGTAGAAACAACAAAAGAACAAGCTTTATCATTGAATTAAAATCTTCATCGGATTGTGAAGTGACCAATCAAATAACATTACCAGAAACGGCGAAAAGTGAACCCAATATCCCACGGGCGATGAATAGAGAGTAACGGAATGGATCGGTCGTGGGTGTCCGGCGATGCTTGACCCCGGACTCTCCTCTAATGGCAGCCCTTGTATATACTGACCAAATGGTTATACTTACAAACTGATTATATTGACAATCTGTATTTTTATGGATGGTCAGTAAGATTTATTAAATCGAATAAACATCCTTCATTAAAACATACACATGTTTCAAGTAAAGAGAAGTAAACATGTTCTTTAAACGAGAAGTGGACGAAGCAAGATAGTTCTATTTTAAATAACATTTTATTTAAAATGCGATCAAGTGCCTTAATTGTTCTTAGCTGTTATTTTTTCTGTGTACAGAGAACGGTAAGGGAGATGTATGTGAGGATGACAACGACGGTGACGGCTACCCAGACAACTTTGACGTGTGTCCGGACAATGGCAACCTGCACTCCACGGACTTCCGGGCCTTCCAGACCGTGATCCTAGATCCAGAGGGAGACTCCCAAATAGACCCCAACTGGGTCATCCTCAACGATGTATGATTCCACTGGCTTGAACTGCGCTTATTTTTCTTTATTTTAAGTGGTCTTCTTTCATTATTTTCAAATGCTTTTTCTTCGTCATCATTTTTATCCTTATTTTTACTTTAAAAAAAATCTTGAATGCATTTCGTATCGCCTTTTTGTTTTCTTTCTTTACGCATTCTCCATAGTTCTTTTTTTTCTTTTCTGTGAACTGATGTTTCATTTTTATTCTTTATTAAATTAAAAATTTCCGTTTAAATTGCTTCTTCTACCTTTTTGTTATTATTATTTTTTTATGTAACTTTCTTTCATTTTTAATGTTTCCATTTAATATACTAAAATAATTTCTTTTGTACATTTCGTTTCCTTTAGATCCTCGCAGAAGTCGAACAATTTTTTTTTTGCCGTCGTTGATTTGTCCTTTGTCTTTTTCAAAACTGTGATTAAAGAATATTAAAGTTAAGATACACACACTAATCCTACATAACAAAACTATTACAATTTGTTTTGAATTATAGAAGGCAGCTTAATCTGAAATATAATATGATTGTTTTACTTTAAGCAATTTATTAGAAATTGTAGTCCCTAAACTATCTGTCGACACTGACTTATTTATGACATTGGTATCAAAGTTATCATAAAATATTTTCTTTTATTTTACCTACCTGTCTACAGGGAGCAGAAATTGTCCAGACAG
Source organism: Sinonovacula constricta (assembly GCA_007844125.1). NCBI lineage: Eukaryota > Metazoa > Mollusca > Bivalvia > Cardiida > Solecurtidae > Sinonovacula > Sinonovacula constricta. The sequence goes on along the minus strand of CM017559.1, from coordinate 48,203,803 downwards.
TTAACAGTGACCCAGGAATAGCTGTCAGTAAGTTGTTTGCTTTCTATTGAAATTACATTTACATCGCATCGACTCGGTCATTGTCATTATAGCGGCATCCAGCTTTGTTGGTGTACAGAAACTCCATACTTATATCTGGGTAGAATTACTGGCACACCGCACCCCACTTGACAGCTGAAACACCCTCAGACATTAAATTACTCCTGACCGGGACTCGAAACCATGTTTCGAACAGGCCACTCTGTCACAGATAAGTAGATGTGCTTAATGATGCAGATATTAAGTTAATGATGCAAATATTTGATAGTCGTGTTTAAGACCCCGTCCTTCCGATTGGCCTTATTTATAAATAAATAAAATAAAAAAAAACTCTCAAAGTTCAAACTGGTAAAATAATATTTATTTAGATACTTTATTAAAATCGGATTTGTACAAAAGCAAACTACATCCTATATCTATTTTTCGATGGAAACAAATTAAAAGAGGAAAACAATCAAAAACATATCAAATGAAAGCACGGATAAAAACATAAAACTTTACAGAAAAAATGCAAGTACAATGGATCTGACAATGAAACAGACGGCATGGTTTTTAACGGAAGAATCCGACAATTTGGACATGTGAAACGTGAAGCATAACAACCCGATCGTCATTACAAACATGTTTTTCCTATCAGAATCAGTCTACACAGTTAGCTATTTTCAATTAAGAAAATCACGTGATCACTTGTATTTTGTATTTGATCATCATCCGGTTCTGACGTCGATGACTACTTGAGTCCCAATCCTGCTTATTTATAGATTGAAAAGAACAGTTTAAGCGTGTTTTTAAACAAGTTGAACTTTCTTAATATTGCGATAGTGTTAAATATCGTTTTCGACTAAAATATGATTTTCTGCAGAAAATATTCACAATCCCCAAACACGGGTTAATATATTGTTACATTTGTTTGAAATAGATAAACTGTTGGATATCCTCTTTATTACCTGAAAGTAACGAAGTTAAAGTGTCATGCACAAAATCAGGCAGATATCTTTAAATTTCTTGAAATATTTGTACTGAAATAGTTTGTTTAAAGGGTCTAGATCTTACTGGTGTTCAACTTCGGTAGGTTTGTCTGAATAACCATGCAGTAGCAACTCAACTCAACTGTATAAAAACATGTTGCCGGTCTTCGCGGTTAATGAGCGAACATACATGTATTAAACATACACGTATTAATACATGTATTAAACAATACACACATTCAATCAAATAAATGGAAACATTGACAAAAAAGTTAAATCCATGAACCTTTTTTTACTTCTACATGACGTCATTATAATTTGCATGACATACGTGCTGCATGATCTGTTTAATAAAGCAATTGATTTTATAGGTTAGATTTAATTTCAGTGTTTCGTGTGTACAGTTGGGGGTTAATGTGAATGTTGCAAACGGCAACTAGTAGCCAGGTTATAAAACGTTGAGCTTGAGTCTAAACACAATCGCAAGCAAATTATTGCTCAACATTTGAATCAATTTTCAAATCTGACCAAAAATGTACTTAAAAATAAGATTCGCCTCATGCCTACAGTTATATAAGCCCGGATGCTGATCGTTATTGGTTTGTTTAAGTTTGCTACTTTTACTATGCAATGTTTAACTTGAAGATACTATTTTTATTTTTAATATGTTTATTGTTAAAATGCAATGTTTAATAAATATTTGAGCATGTTTACATGTAAACATATTAATATGCTTGTTTCTAATATATGTATTTTGAAGTATCGTACTGTTGTACACATTATTAATTTTACCTCCCGACCCCAATTTCTTATTAAAGTTCTTGTATTAGAAGATTATGAGTAAATTAACAATAACTATGAAGTTCGTCATACCCATACACCAATACATATTACATTCAGTGTACAGTATTACATAAAGTGTACAGAACATAGCGACATTTCTTTTCAGCGAAAACAACGTGAACATCAGTAAACATCAGTATGTATCTTGCAGAAAAGGAACGAAATAGCTAAGAGAAGAAAAAGATGAGCAATAACAATCTTTATCCGTCCTTATACTGTCAATCATTTTGTTTTAAAGTGATTATTAGTAGGTTTTGTGTCTATCAATGTATTGTGTACTCTGTTCACGTATATGTATGTTATCATCATGTACACATGTGTTTTTTTGGATGTACCTACTTTCAGGCTATAACGGATTCAGCGGAGTGGACTTCAGTGGAACTTTCTTTGTCAATACCGATGTGGACGATGATTACGCTGGCTTTGTTTTCAGGTAAATGAAGTATCTTTTTGAATATACTTAATATCTGTAATTACAGTCGTGAACAGCTTCAGTGTTAACCCTTGAGATAAGATAAGATAAGATAAGACAAGATAAGATAAGATGTAACACTACTCCTTGTAAACATTCCTTTTAAAAGAAACAGGAAACTTACATATAACTGAGTAAATGAATTTAGTAATTTAGTTCCTTTCAGCCTTTTTATTGTTACATAAGGAAAAGTAAGATGTATTTCAATCCCTTGCCAAAACTGTACGTTATTATTATTAAAAAAAGTGAACTATTTTTCCATTTCTTCTGAATTTAACAGCTAATAAGTTGCATATATAGACCATTTTGTGGAGATACAAATCAAATTCCTTAAACTTTAATTGAAAGTAAAGCTAACATTATATATAACATATTTTTAAACTTCACATTGGAACCATTTTGTGTATATGATATAGGTTCACTGGTCAATAAATGTAAACGAAGAAACCAAAATTGTTTTTTATAAGTTTGAATGGTTGGTTAAGAGGACCTTATGCGTACGTTAACTTCAAATTGCATGGTAAAAAGTCATTTCTGTCATTTTTCTCAGTTGTTCACTGTTTTTTATTGGGTCCTTACATTTTGTTTATATACTATACAGTGGTACGGTATGATGATGATGATACTTCTTCTACTACTACTACTACTACTACTACTACTACTATTACTACTACTACTACTATTACTACAACTACTACTACTATTACTACTACTACTACTACTATTACTACAACTACTACTACTATTACTACAACTACTACTACTATTACTTCTACTACTACTACTATAACTACTACTACTACTACTATTACTACAACTACTACTACTATTACTTCTACTACTACTACTATTACTACTACTACTACTACTATTACTACAACTACTACTACTATTACTTCTACTACTACTACTATTACTACTACTACTACTACTATTACTACAACTACTACTACTATTACTTCTACTACTACTACTTCTACTATTACTACTACTACTACTACTATTACTACAACTACTACTACTATTACTTCTACTACTACTACTATTACTACTACTACTACTACTATTACTACAACTACTACTACTATTACTTCTACTACTACTACTTTTACTACAACTACTACTACTATTACTTCTACTACTACTACTACTACTATTACTACTACTACTACTACTATTACTACAACTACTACTACTTCTACTACTACTACTACTATTACTACTACTACTACTACTATTACTACAACTACTACTACTATTACTTCTACTACTACTACTACTACTACTACTACTACTACTACTACTACTACTACTACTACTACTACTACTACTATTACTGCTACTACAACTACTACTACAACTACTACTACTTCTACTACTACTACTACCACTACCACCACCACTAACACTACTACTACTACCACTACCACCACCACTAACACTACTACTACTACTACTACTACTACTACTACTACTACTACTACTACTACTACTTATACTGCTTATACTACTACTACTACTGCAGTTAAAGTATGAAGTTTAAAAAAACACAACATATAATGCACACCCATTATATGTTATTATTGAAAATAGTTAACCCCACTTCACTTTCATTGACCGTACGAAACATAAAGTCATGGCATTATTGTTGTCAATAGTTTGGCTCCGGTACACATCTTCAAACACATTGTTTACCTATACTACCGCAGCTACCAGGACAGCGCCAGTTTCTATGCCATTATGTGGAAAAAGGCTCGCCAAACCTACTGGCATCCCACACCGTTCCGAGCGGTGGCGGAGCCGGGGATTCAGCTCAAACTGATCAAATCCAACACCGGACCCGGCAAAATGATGCGGAACGCCCTTTGGCATACCGGCGATACCCCAGATCAGGTAAGTCATATATGGACGGTCATAAGGAGTGATAGACAAACAATAGGGCGATAAAAATGAGAATGTTTCTATTCTAGATTGTGTGTGGGTTTCATTCAGGGGCGGATCCAGAAAATTTGGGGGTTGGGGCGTGGGGGATTATGAATCAAGATCCAAAAACTCTCTATATATATATGTTGTTATTTTGTTCTGTCCCTGTGTGCCTACAGGTGAAGCTGCTGTGGACAGACCCTCGTAACGAGGGTTGGAAGACTCGAGTGGCGTACCGCTGGGAGCTCATCCATAGACCAGCCCTCGGGCTTATAAGGTAGGCTGGCCCAATTAACTATGTGGTCTGTGCATAATAAGGTGTAAACATTTAGTTTACTCTATTGACCACCCCGTGTTAATTGAAATACGCCCAAGCACAATTTGAATGCATTATAACCATGACTCATTAATTACAATTTCCTGTCAAAGTCTGATACTTCCAGTATTAACAATTTCCTGTATAAGTCTGATGCTTCCAGTATGAACCTGCACATACTTATATGTCACTTCCAGTGGCCCTGCATTTTAACTAGGTAATCTCAGGTCAGAGGTCATGCGCCTTTCAGATCACATTAAATTATAATTGTCATTATATCCAGTCTATCCAACAGTACCTATCTATATACATAAATCCACATGTATGATCATATGTCACTGACCATATACCTGCCTCAACTCTTGGTGACTCCATCTGTTCCTTATGTACCAACTGTTAATCTATATCCATCCACGTGTTTCTATGCTCGTCATTCCACATTCATATACATTTGTACATGCAAATGTCTTTAACTTACATCTGTCCAATCTTCAGGGTGTCCCAAACTGTCCTCATTGTATCAATCTCAGTCCAGTCATACGTTTCTATGTTGAATCCGCTTGTAAGTAAGAGTGTACTATTTTAACTCAGTACCCGCCAATATTTTAGGGTGTTCCTTTTCGAGGAGACGGAGCTCGTTGCCGACTCCGGTAACGTGTACGAGAACTCCTTGCTGGGCGGCCGGCTGGGTGTGTTCTGTTTCTCCCAGGAGATGGTCATCTGGTCTGACCTTGTCTATCGATGTAACGGTAAGTCTCGCAATTTCATCTGGTCCGACTTTGTCTATCGCTGTAACGGTAAGTCTCGCAGTTTCATCTGGTCGGACCTTGTCTGTTGATGTAACGGTAAGTCTCGCAGTTTCATCTGGTCGGACCTTTTCTATCTATGTATCGGTAAGTCTCGCACTTTCATGTGGTTTGACCTTGTCTATCTATGTATCGGTAAGTCTCGCACTTTCATGTGGTTTGACCTTGTCTATCTATGTATCGGTAAGTCTCGCACTTTCATGTGGTTGGACCTTGTCTATCTATGTATCGGTAAGTCTCGCACTTTCATGTGGTTGGACCTTGTCTATCTTTGTATCGGTAAGTCTCGCACTTTCATGTGGTTAGACCTTGTCTATCTATGTATCGGTAAGTCTCGCACTTTCATGTGGTTGGACCTTGTCTATCTATGTATCGGTAAGTCTCGCACTTTTATGTGGTTGGACCTTGTCTATCTATGTATCGGTAAGTCTCGCACTTTCATGTGGTTCGACCTTGTCTATCTATGTATCGGTAAGTCTCGCACTTTCATGTGGTTCGACCTTGTCTATCTATGTATCGGTAAGTCTCGCACTTTCATCTGGTCGGACCTTTTCTATCTATGTATCGGTAAGTCTCGCACTTTCATGTGGTTTGACCTTGTCTTTCTATGTATCGGTAAGTCTCGCACTTTCATGTGGTCGGACCTTGTCTATTGATCTGACGGTAAGTCTCGCACTTTCATCTGGTCGGACCTTTTCTATCTTTGTAACGGTAAGTCTCGCACTTTCATGTGGTTGGACCTTGTCTATCTATACATCTTACGATAAGTCTCGCATTTCAGTTTTAGGTTTAATTAACTTTTGCCTTTTTTCTTTTTTCTTTGTTCCTTGAGTGTATTATACCACCAAGAATATTGCAGTTGTTTGATGATGGTGTCAACTTGAAGCACATATAATGCAGCCTTTATTATGTATAATACCACAAACAACTGACATGCTACCACACCCAGTCCCATCCTGACGCCGGGTCGATCAGTTGGGGAACTTCCCCTGTATTTGCTTAAAAGTAAGCAAAGGAGCTATTTCACTAATAAACATAAAGACTTTAGTATACAATGGCCTAGGTTTGAAACCATAACAATAACAATCCCACATATTAACAGTTAAAGGGAGTGTACTGTGTGTTTGATTTATTGGCTCACCAACACTATTTCATCTAAAGGAGACTGTGTTCAATAAAGCATATAGTGAGCACTGCGTAGACTATGAAGTGTCTCTGTTGACGATAGAATGCAGACATTGCAATGTAGTAAAAACAAGAGAGTCGCAATTGATCTACCCATGAAAGTGATCACAGTTGAGTGAATAGAACTTTAATTAAAACCCCTAAAGTGTAAAGGATACATGACTTTGAGTATTTAGAAACTTGGAGAACCTGATCGATCTACATATTATGTACCATAACATTTGCTACTTGCTACCATCTATTTCTCAATGGACAGGCCTTATTTCAAACTTTAACCTTCTGCCACTGACGAGCAGTATTATACAGCAAAATACACATAGAATCATATCTTGTCTTATTAAAATAGTTGCGTCGGCATTATGATATAAATTTCCAAATAACATGAGTATATATTTAAAGGAAATATAATACCGACCCTCACGGCAGATAATTCATACAATTTTTTTTTCATTCACAAATATGAATTTGTTTACAGAATACGTTCCACCGGAAATGCTACAAGAGGGTGCAGCACCTTTACCTATACCTGGGCAGCCCACTACCACGCCCCAACCGAGGAATGCCGATGCTCGACGGAGACGGAAGGAAAAGAAGAAGAAGAGGAAGATGGAACGTGAAAGGGGCGAGGGAGAGGACGACGACGCTGTCGAACCAGTCGAACTGGAACCGACAGAGCCACCAGTCAATCAAGATCTCGATGCAATGATATTTGGAGACGATACTAAATAACTTAAATTTGTATGTTTTCTACAAAAAAAAGATCCGTATTTACAGGATACATACAAAGACGTACCTGCATCTGTATTGCATACTTTTTCACACCTATCCGGCAATTATCGTAATCATTAATGAAAATTGATAGGCAATAAGACTTTATACCGGTCAAATGGTGAAATATTTCGAAATCTGAAAAGAAAATTATGGAAAACGGCAAGTATGGTAGTTAAACTGCATAAAGTAGGAAAGTAAATTTAGTTACTGTTCTGTTATTGTATTGAGCCACAAGACCAAGCATTGAAAATATTCTGTCGATACACAAATATCCACGATGATCTTTAAAAAGTGGTATCCGATAGTGTGGACCATAGTTTTATTTCTCAAAAAAACAAACAAATAAATTGTTACGGTTCTGTGAAATATTGTTAATTGATGCCCTACAGCTATGTGAAAAACTTGAGCAGTCTGCACCGTTAGCTATTTTTAACCTAAGAAAATTAAGTGACCACTCTCTTTCTATCCTCATCTGGGTACTCCGCTTTAAAGTCGATATCTATTTTTAGCCGACATCCCCATTGCGCTTATTTATAGATTTGGATAATAAAATGAATATTGAAAGCGGTTTGTGTCACAATTTGTACTTTCTAACACCAAGGTGCGGTTGTATAGGCAGACTCTCGGATACCACCTTTAAATGGCGTCATGAACTATAGTGAAAGTCACAGATAGGATATGCTAGGTTCATGTGTGTGAATTTGATGCATCTATACCTATCGTAACTCGTCGGGAACTTATGAAGTTTTAGTCTGCCTTTACCCACTTCTCTCCGGATCTAAGCAAGGCCAAAAATTGAAAAAAAAAATGTGATGAGCCGGAATTTCAAATAACGACTAAAGAAGAGAGGACAACACCAGTATTAACCTCTCGACACTTCAAATCATGCAAAACACGCAACAGCGAAGCTGCAACTTCAGCTTTTTTATTACTGTTTGCAGCCTTTATGATCATATATAGACCCTATTTCGCCTGATAACATAGCTACATTTGTGAAAAGCATGCAATAAAATTTTAATGTTTTAATTTCTAATTCACGAAACGTCGCTAGTGATATTGCTATTTTTTCGGCAGAAAAAGGTGTAGATCTTAGAGAAACAGGTCCCAGTTAGGAGACGATTGATTTATTGCCTACATTAGTGCCCAGATGGCTAAGTGATAAAACTGTAATTGCCGAGTTGTTTCAATTGGCATTTTGTAAACATTTTGTAAATATAAGAACACGATTACGATTGTAATTTTAACGGCTGTCAATTCGATTTTAGATCTGTTTTATAAATCTTTGTTTTAGTAAAATAGCATAATGCCATGACGTCTTTTTTATTGTGCCATACAAACGTTCATGATTAGACTGAATAGAGAGAGAAGAGAGAAGCTATATTTGATAATGTTACTATTGTTTGCATGTTTGTGCCCTCAAAAATTACAATCGTGGTGTAATTGAAGTCGTATCATTGTTTTATAGCAATTGCTGTATTTCTGCTTGTAGAGCTTATTTTAGAATATTGATTCCCCATATATGTATCCGTCTTATAAATAATTTGCACGTATAATAAATGAGTCAAACGATTGTTTGAAAGTTTGAACTGCTCTCAGTTGACTTCTATGTTTAATAATTCATATCACACACCACCAGTATCTGGAACACGACATGACATATCAAGCAGAGAGGAAAGTCGCCAAAACGAATAGACGGCGCCAACACGCCAACTTTTTAACTACGTCATTTCGTATTCTTGACTTCTACTCTTCGTTGTGTTGTAGACGAAATAACACTACGAAGAAGAAATTATGGAAGGACGAAAAGAAGCCAAACGGCAACTTGTCTTCTTGGCTTTTTCGTCTTTTCGACATTTCTAGCGTCCAAACGAACAGACATAATAAATAAGTGACATAAGTCATTCACCATGAAAGCCAATCCTGAGATGTAACCCGACAGATTGGGTTCATATTTACTCGGTTATCAACATTCGCAAATCAAAATCTATTTTTGTGCGCAACACATGTCCAAACAATTCTAATAAACAAAATTGTTATTAGAAACAATACTTCACAAGGGGTTCGAACTCTCCTCCGCCGGTATTCTTATCAGTTAAATACTAAGACCACTCTTCCGCTGAAGTAGGTGCAAAATGGAAGATTGTTTCATAAATATTGGTCGTTCAACTTCACTCAATTGAACCGCCTTGGCCCTTTTTTGTTGATATGATTGCTGACCGTCTTTTTTGATGACACTATAGAATGTTAATTTTTAATCATGTTACTAACCGAGCAGGTTTTGATCGTGCGTAAAAAAATAAAAGATACGCGAATAACCAAGCCAAAAATTTAAACAGTACTCTTCATAAAAGTGCTCTTGTGGCTGTACAAACGGTCTATACATTTTTCTTTAATTTGGGCGATTTGATAAACTGTTGGACAGGCCGCTTAAACTTGGTCTCTATTCTTGAGGACGCCGGGTACATCTCCGTGTGCCCTATACTGCCCTGCCTTCACAACAATGTCTATTATTACACTATACCACTTAGCGAAATTCAACACATAACAAATTATCTTTAATTTAATTCAACACTTCTTTTCTATGATCTTCTGTGGTCTATCATAACGACTGTATAGGACGATCTCGTCAGACACTGTATGTATCTTGCCATCATTATACTCGGCTCAAATTTAGCTCTAATAAAGCCGTAGATTCATTGAAGTCACGCGGCGACTCGACCCGTTTGATTTAATTATCTTTTTCCACAATCATCCTATTTACGGGCTTTTTTGCGAACATTTCTATTGCACGGGCTATAACATCATAATTAGAGCCAGGGTTGCCGGCTCCCTGATAGACAGACCTCGTGTCAGATCTTTCAAACCACGGGGCGTTGTCCGCACCAACTGAGGTTTTCCACAGGGCTGTCGGTCACATCACGATGAAAGCGAATGAATATCAACTTGTCTATTTGGGCGCCCAAGTGTCTGTCATTCTAACCTCTGTTAAGACTAACCACCCACCCACTTGAGGGGATTCTTTCATTAGTTGCTCAAACTCTCAAGGTAACTTATCTACTGGGTGCCAATTTAAGTGAGACCCTACTTGAAACCTTTTTGCGTCTCAATTCAGTCCGCTATGACGTGAAGTTGGTCCCTTACAGCGCGGAGTTCGGTCTCCTCATTGTCCCGTGTTTGAACCTATCAGGGGTCCGACGCAACATTGCACTATACCGGAAGTTGACTGGAAGTCCTGTGTAGTTCTTCTTTAAATGCCACGGGGTTTACATTTGAACAGATTATTGGGTTAATATAATGGTAATACAATAGGCTATCTTAAACGTGTTGTAAGCAATTGTTCTATAACAACATCTAGATGTTGCATTTGATACAATTTGTTGCTGCTGTATTTCGAATCATTTTTATTTGTTTTGAAGCTAAATAAGTAATTGAGTTGCTATAATATTGCTATAATAAGCTGTCGCCTTAAATTTTAAAAACTTTTTATGAACCTTGCATTTTTATCGAAGCGCGATATGTTGCATACATCGATGGGTCAACGGAAGACTATTCTAACACTGAAGGGTTTTCATAATTTCCTGGAGAAGTTAACACGTCTATTTATTTTTCCGATAGTCACTTGTAAATTAAATAATAAAATAATATTTTTGCACTTGTTAAGCAGAGTTTTTTAATCTTTGTTAAATTGTTAAATAGATGTATCATTATTGCAGGTGTTTGTAGATTGAATAGTTTTGCCTAGGTTTTAAGTTTAGGTTTTAATATTGACCTATCGAAAATATGTTACCAGATTTCAACCTCTTTATTGGTCTCATTAATCATACATTGATGCTTTAGTACTAGTGTCCTATTCATGCTGTAATTTCCAGTTTTTGTCATTTAATGTTTCCGTAAGGCCATCGTAGTTTATTTTCCATATTCATTTATTCGACGTGTTTGGTAAGCATATTTCAGGGAACGTACTTTAAAATAAAATAAATTACACAAATTCATGTAAAAACAGATAAAAGACCAAAAAACGTATTCATTTCATAGACCAATAAAAATGCTCAGTGTAAACCTGATCGTGCTACATTCATTCATAAGCAATCAACAGGATCTAAGGTAATTGCTGCATGTTACAACTATTCAAACATAACAAGGTGTATCGCGTAGCAGCAAATAATACATTTTCTGATCCTTGTGAGAGTGGCTTGTCTGGATCTATGCACTATTTTCATGTGCCTGATCAGTCCGCGCTTGGTATACATCTAGTTTCTTTCTAACCCATAATCATTCAATATTCCGGAGACGACGTTCACTTAAAGAAGAAAAAATGCTTTAATGTGATAACGTGCAGAGAAGTATATCCCAAAAGGTCGTTTTTGGCCATATCCGGAAAGGTTACATTTTAAACCATAAAGCAATTTAATTATGGCAATTTTTGTTTATAAATATGTTCAAAATTATTGGATTTCATTTAGAAAATTTATATTTACATAGTCCTAAAATAATTTAATTAATCTTTTAAATAGAAAACACAAGTGAAAATGATCTCTGGACATTTATTATTACAATGTACAATATTTACATTTACATATAATTATAGGATTAAATATATGGCATCTTTGAATCATAGCAAATAAACAAATGTGATATCTAGTGACTCAAAGACTGGTCTACTAACACATCGAGTCAGTCTGGTTCACGCGTCAAGTCTACTAGTCCTTCTCGGGCTAAACTTTTTACCAACAAATGTAATGTTTTTGACTTTGTTGTCACTATCATCAGTTACAAAATACACTGTATACAGATTTGGCAGTAAACAATGCCGATTTTTAGCAAAACATCTAATTAGAATTGGCTGATCTAGATCTACACTAGTTGCCTTAGCCTGAGAGTGCGCGATTTGTAGGCTTAGAACTAGATCATAGAAGAGATTATGTTAATAGAATAATTAATTCCTGCTAATTTGTGTCGAAACAATACTGGATACTTGATTTAGGAACGCGTCAAATCTCCACAATGTACATCTACTAATTGTAAACAATGGCGATGAATCAGTTGACTTAGAGCATTATTTTATAATTAATTAAAAATACACATTAAGTTCAAATCGGTTTTGTTGTCAAGGTAAACAATAAAAAATCTACAGTAATGGGATTGGATGTGTTCCCGTTTTTACATATAATTAGATTGTTTGTTCTCCGTATGTTGATATTTAATTGAGTACCCACAATATAAGGTTGGGTTAAATGTTATATAATGTTTTTCTTCATTTAGTCACTTAAATAAGATTTACTCGCATGTGAGAGGAAATGCTGTTATTGCTATTAACTCGTTGTTTCTTCTCTTTTTCGGTTACTGAACTCACCAACTACACTGACTACGAGAAGTGTAAACATTTTTAAAATGTTGCCCACACTTTCTCTTTTATTATCCCGTAATGTCTGTCTAAATCTTATTTTCTTCTCCTTTGATGTTTTCACATTTTCCTTTTCTTTTGCTGCATACTTGTTTTCTCTGCTTCTACATTGCTCAAAATACGGCGGAAATGCAGATACAACTTAAATAGAGCAACTGTTTTTTTTCACAGCATAAACTTTCTCTCTAAATGTTCCATGTGCTCCCGCGCACGCATGCGTAGTGACACGATACTTGAGTTCCGGTGGTCGCCATCTTCCATTCTACCCATACCTCCCATACCGCCGAGAAGATTTTGAATGGCATTATTTACGTGGGCTGCTCCGGTGAACGTCTGGCCAGACAGAAACGAGGGGTAAGCTGTCACGTTCGGCGGTGACGGAGATGACGCACATGTGATCTGCGCATGTGTACTGGGATTCATGCTACACGCAGTTCCGGCGAATGATGACGTAATCCACGGTTCAAGCGGAAGAGATCCATTACTGCACCGACTTGTTAACGCAGCCATCGGAAATGTTTCTGATAATTTAAATCCTGCACTTTCCAGTTTCTCTTGTCTTCGCCATTTAGCTCGTCTGTTTTGGAACCAAACCTGAAAATATCAATATTTAGAATTATAATACGTGTATGAAGCTCGTCATAGAAAATCTCGGTTATCAGCTCTACCGATGACATGAGTATAGAGAAGGGTTGTCTAAGGTGAAAGAAGATGTATTTCACATTTGACCGTGGACAGTTTAGACAAGTAAAAGTAAACCGTTAGGAGTTTAACAGTTTGTTGCTAAATATAAAATTACTTATTAAATCTTACAGATTACAACACTTGTTTTGTGTTTGACAAAGAACATCGTTACTGTGTTGTTTTTTTCAGCATGTCCTATATAAACATGTCAATCACAGTTCAGTCCGTCCACACTCAGTGTTTAGAATGTAAGTTCATTGACAATTGTGTACAATAAGCAAGTGTTTTGTCACATTCTCTTGACCTGAAATGGCTGTTCAATGTCGATTCTTAACAGAACGCATGCCTTATACGGTCTTGTTTGTAAGTTATTCAGAACATAGCGATTAAAAATGCCATCTTGAAAATCATGTTTACAAAAAAACTGCTTCATTCGTGATAGCACTTTGACCAGGTCACCACCTGAGTGTTAAGGCAGTATAATAAATTGCTTAAGCTTGCTTTAAATGAACATCTTATAAACTAGAACAAGCAAATTGAAACAAATTAGAAGACATAAGTTCCATGGTGTTAAAGTCCATTATAATTGATCACCATTTCTATTATGCAAATAATAAGAAGGCAAATAAATCACAATCATATTTAAAAGAATCCAAAGCAAACCGTCATTAATTTCCTTGACATCGCTGAACGTGTAAGGTGGTCATACATAGTATGCCAACAATAGCCTTATTCGGAGAGCCTATTCGTCCCTACCACTCGCTACCGTTAGTGTATTTATTATGTAAAACATGTTGTGTTTAGGAATTTATAATAATATTTCCTACTATGTGCTTTTATGTTATGTAAAAGTGATAACTATTTACAAGGCAATGTATTATGGAGTCATGGCCCGGACCAATTGTTAAAAATTTCGCCCAAATCTAGTAGCCTTCCTCGGCCCGATTTGAGCCAGAGCTTAAACCATACCAGTCCTATTCTTAGGGCAGACCTGAAACCAGCGCTATAAGTTGTATCCTCTGTGTCACAAGAACGTCTCATCATGCTATCTCTAAGCCGTTACACTTGTCAAAGTCTGTCATCAAGAATACTGACAGCATGTTTATGGTTGAATTAATTAAGTCCGCCTGACGGGATCGCATTGTACAAACTATCCCATGGGCCCCACTTAAGCTTCATTAGGGGCTTCTACAAACTCCAAAGCCAGTTTAAAATGTTTAGAACTTGGAGCCTAATAGCCGCCCTTAAAACACGATACGTGCTCAAAGCAGCCCCGCCTACTATTGTCGTATCCCATCATCCCCGCGGGGTCCTCAGACCACGTGACTGCAGCTGTTCCATTCTTCAGTCTCACCGACACGAGTTAACCGTGTTTGACGTAGGCTGCTCGTATGGCTTCTTTCGCCGCGTCATGTCTAATTATTCAAGGATTCTACCCAAATTTATACTATTACCGACGAAGGAGTTAATTTGGAATTCGAGATGACCACACGAAATTTCATTATCATTGCCTTTAAGTAAATTATCATATAAAAATCAATTATTTACTCTTGAAATGAGACAAGAGCTCGTTGAGGCAGATTGGCTGATGTTGGTATTTCCAAAGATTATTATAGAGCCATTAGCTCGTTAACTTATAATCGCGTGGCGGGGGATTCGAGTGCTCTTGTTTGGTCCGCCATTGTCAGAAAATGCCGGTAACAAAAGAATTCTGTCATGATTGAGGCTACTGGTGGACAAAATCATAACTTGTGTGCCATTGAGTGTGATTTCCGCCATTATGAGATTGTTTTATCAAATTGCCCGGGAAATGGTAACAATGATTTTATGATAGAGCCAAACGAGGGTACAATTTGTTGATTTGATTTTCAGGTTTATGAAGAAACGGCCAGTGTATTAAGAAACAATTCAAAGATAAGTGTGATATTTACCACTTTTTCTTGACAAACAAGCGCTTTCGTAAATGCTTTAACACTTCACCTTCCAAGTTCGACTTGAGCATAATTATGCAAATAGTGTAGATCCCGATCAGCCAGCTTCTACTGGTATCTGTCTGTTAAATTCTGTTCTACCTACTTCTGATTCTTTATTAATACAAATAGTTTCATTTCCTCGCAATAACAAACTTCCATCAGCTATTATAAAATGTCATGTGAAGAGAGTTTAAGCTGGTTACTGGAACACAAGTACTGAATCTGGGCAATGCTATTTATCGAGAGTCACATATGTATTAATAATAGCTTTTAATACTTAATAATTCACCATTGAACAGTATAAAATTACTTGAACTGCTTGTCAATCCATTTAGGACAAACAGATCGACATTTTAATTTATTGCATAATACATACTTTATTCCACTAACCTTAGCAAATCCCAACAAAGAAAGTCAGTAATTTATTAATGCTCTCGGCATGTGCAGTACAAAACGCATTTGTAGTTTGACAGAAAGATAATGGTATATGATTTTAGTCTATTTTACAACTTCAGTAAGTTACTGAACCTTTTTCGACATTTATTAAGTAAACAGTTTCAATGTTTAAGTCATCTTAGTAAAGTCCTAATGACAAAAAAGTTTTTTTGTGTGTGTAAAAAAATTACACATTTTTTATTCTGTTATTTATAATTTATTTTGATAATTTAATTTGATAATTTTATATATATTTATAGATTTGATAAAATTATGTTTCTGTATAATGTATAAATTTACATTAAGAAAACAACTTTTTAAAATCAATTATTTATACTTGAAAAACAACAACAACAACAACAACAACAACAACACAACAATACATGTTCTCGTGACAACTATTTCAACAGTTTCTCAGAATCACGTGCTTACTAAGCAGATGTAGTTGCCATTGTGTTTTAATCTTCTTATCTTCTTAGAAGTTTTATTACCTATGTCTCCACTATGTATTCACCCCTAATTGCTTATATATAGCGTGCAAAATATTAAAAATAAGCAATTATAAGCCATGTTTATTTCTAAATAAGGCAAAATAAGTTTTAAGAGATTAAACGACAAAACATTTTGTCTGGCTTGTTAATTTACTTGAAAATGGTAAATTACTAGTTTCAAGGAAGGGCATGAAGTTCTGCTGTCGATTTTGAGACAGACATTGTAAAGGAGACAAAAAGGCCAAGGCAAGGATGAATAGAGGAAATAAATAGGAAAAACAGAATGGAAACATCTCACATTTGACGTATACAAATACTGTTTTGTTTTAGACATAAATCGCAGCTATGGTCATTATGGAGTCGTCCAGCTATTTTGTTTAACGAAGAGCCCAGACAAATGTCTGGGTAGAACCACTGGCACATCGCAGGTCAGCTGTAATAGCTGCCCATATCAGGTTCTTCGCCCCGAACGGGATTCGAACACAAACACAAAGTGAGTGTTTAAGCAGTCAAGGGAGTTGCTTTTCGGAGACTCTACCGCCATGCCATGAACGCCCCCTTAATACACATACAAATATGAAATTTTTAGTTATGTGCCAACAATCGAAGTGAAAGGTAACAAGACTTAGCAGCAAAAACGTAGCTCCTGATGAGACAGTTGATCTGGATCTATGCTATTTGTCTAAGCTTGACAACGTTTTGCTTGGACGGTAAGGAGTCAATAAATGGCATCACTAATCAAGCATTTCTTAAGCCGTCAGAAGACTGCATCTCTAAATTGAAAGCTTTGGTATAGTTTCATGTAACTCTATACTCTGTGAACAGATTTATAACATAACCCGAAACAGTTTTCATACTGAGCCAAGAAGTAACTGTCTGAACACTGGTTCTACCTCAAAATGTTGGCAGCCAAGAGGGATAAATATAAGTAACAGAAACTTGTTTTCCATTCAAATACAAAAAATGGTTTAAATTTTAAACATTCCTCCAAATGATACACGTATACACGATTGCCAAGAATATCATATTGGTATTCAGATAAAAAAGTAATAAAATGGGTATTAAATTCGTTGAATGATGTGATTATTTATCATTGTAATCAAATTTTAGCTCTATGTTTATAACAAGATTTCGCATACCAAAATAATTTAGTTGAACACTCTAATGCATTAGTTTAAAACTTTTTGTGTGTGTGACCCTTTAATGATAACTTTTGGTTCAAGTTTTCTGCTCTTGGGTTACAATCCAAAGTTTTCGTTCACAAACTTAGCAATTTAAAACACATGGTAAAGGAAGACTCCAATTAAAATTGTTAATGGACAAACAAAGGATGTTCTAATAATATATAGGTTTATAATTTTACACTTCCATTCAAAACGCATGCAAAATGCTACTGGCCTATTTTCATCAATCGGGTTCAACAGCAGATATTTGAAGAAAATGGTATATAAACGCATGAGGTTTGCAGTTGCATTAATGTAATTAATTATGGTATCAGTCTTCAGGTGACACAACGAATATTAAGACAATCTTTAACATTAGAAAACCTTATACTTAAAACACGGCAAAAAGATTTTATTACAAATAAAGACAGCGCCTTCTACCGTTTATATTTTATATACTACCCCTGGATGTACTCAGTTACCGAGATTATTTGTTTCAGCATTGCATTTGTTGTTTTCCCTCTTTTTTTCTTGTTCCTGTTTTTGGAACAGCATTAGCAGACTCTGAATATACATCCAGACTTGATGTATATGTTAACTGTTTCTACGTAAAAGACTATGATCATGAACTGTTTAATTGGCCGCTTTATAAGTTTTAAGATCTTTTATCATTGTAGTGTAGAAAATAAATATAATATTTTAAAGTTTTTTATAACATTAACGTGTGTATAAGTGAGTTTTAAATGAAGCTAAGTTGAGACATGTGCTATCCCGATGTAGCTGGAACTATTTATATGTATCAAGTATCTATTATATTGAAATCACGAGCTTAAAGCTTTAAGTTAAAACTTTACAAATGTGATCCTGATGATGTAAAGTTATAGACTAAAGACTCTCATTGATCTGGTGGACTAGGCAGTCAATCTTTCCCACAGTTGACCAATCAGTGCCCGAGGTTATAAAATTCAGGTTTTTTGTCAGCATTCGAGTGCTTAGAGTTGTAAACAAAATTAAAACCGTTAGCTTACTACATGTCCTAATAACAAATCAATTAAATCTTAGTTATCTTCTCAAAGCCTATCACAAATGGAACAATATGTTTTGAAATACCTTAATTAACGCCTTAACTAATTACCTTTGATTAATACCTTAGAGCAATAGATTATATCAGGACCATGCGGGAGCTCACAAGTTTGGATCTACACTATTTACATAAACATGGCTAATTGTATTAGCGGAATCAGAGTTAGTGTTTCTGTTAAAATAACTACTACTACTACTGTTACTACTACTACTACTACTACTGTTACTACTACTACTACTACTACTACTACTACTACTACTACTACTACTACTACTGCTACTACTACTACTACTACTTCTACTACTACTACTACTACTACTACTACTATTTTTAAAACCGTCTATATAGCTTCATAAATATTTTCTACATGAATAGTTCATGGCATTACTTTTGTGAACAATACCTTGTTTATCTGTAAAATTTAAAGTTGAATCGACACATGTCTAGAATTTTTTTAAAGGTTAACCAACGACCTAGCTTACCTGGACCCTGACTTCCGGCAGGTTTATCTTCAGCGCCAGTTCCTCTCGGCTGTATACATCCGGGTAGTGAGATTTTTCGAACGCGCGCTCAAGCTCGTGCAGCTGGTACGTCGTGAAAGTAGTGCGGTTCCGTCTTGTTTTCTTGCGCGCCTCAGACTCTGCCATCTCGGCTGTGACTTTGTCCCTCTTCTTGTGGTGGTTGTGGTGCTCCTTAGAATGTAGTTTTTCCATCGAATCATCTGAATTTGATAAATAGGTGGATGGAAGTGATGTATAAATATAGATTATTCACTAAAACTCGTTATTTTAAATAATGACATTCATTAAAACTTCGTCGAAGATGTGTATAGTCCGCAACATAGAATTGTGTTTTCTCCTGAAAATCTGCACATAAAAAGCTCAGACAAATGTTTAATTAAATAAATGGATACTAGTGATATCCATTAACGTCACAATGGTAATAGTATTAAATGAAATAACATTGAATCGTAGTTTTGCTTCAATTATCATCGTTCAAATGAAACAAAGGTTCATGTAATATTCTTAAAACCAGACTCTGCAAGATGGCATTTTAAAATGCTACTAATCGATAATGTGGAAATATCATATTTGTGTAATTTGCATACTTACTAAACCAAAAATAATAACGAAAAAAGGAAACGTAACACAACGCCAACCCCCATTATAACACCAAGCTACACAAATTGCAATTCCAGGCCAGATCTAAATTAGTCACCAGGAATGCAAACCTCATCATCGCAATGTTATCAAATAACTGTCATGAACTTAAATATTTATTGATAATAATAAGACGAACATGAAAAGATCACCTTGTCTGCTTTTAGACGCAACTTTTTAATTTGACAATAAAGGGGCGCAATAGAGTTAATCCGTATAATTACATGTTATTCCTACTTTGGCGGGGTTTGTGTGGACTCAAGATTAACAGAGAAAAGAAATAATTTAATTAGGCAAATAGAATCAAGAGACCTGGCGCTAACGTACAGAAGTCGAAACTCCCCCTACCGGGGATAAAAGCCTATTAAATCTATCTCGTAATAATACAACAATGTCAACTTTCCACTATCCTAACTCAAAAATGGCCATACTTCAATTACGAAGGAAATTCAAAAGACAAGTTTTGACACTCAAAATAGTTGATGTATGACTAAGCCGCTAGATGGCTTCATGTTGTAAGGGGTAACTCGGTTAAGGGTCTAAATAAAACACGGCTAGATTTAAAACATTTCTTTCTGCTTCAATACAAGGCTTACTTTTGTGAAAGACAATTAATGGGATCTTTCTCCCTTGATTTTACTTTATTGTTTCTCAATGAAGTTAATGCTTCTGTTTGTTTGGGCAGTTGGTCTACTTATTAGTTTATTTATCCATCAATTAGACTAACAGTATTAACATAGTGTTCATATGTCAGCATTATGGACAATTTATTTTTCATACACCCGATGCAGTTTGTTCATTCAACATCTTTATAAACAGTTTGTTCATAAACCAGTTTTATAAACAGATTGTTCATACGCCAGTTTTATAAACAAATTGTTCATACGCCAGCTTTATAAACAGATTGTTCATACACCAGTTTTATAAACAAATTGTTCATACGCCAGCTTTATAAACAGATTGTTCATACACTAACTGTATTACCATATTGTCCATATGTCAGCTATATGGACAGTTTTTCGTAATCCTTCTTTATAAACAGTGTGTTCATACATCAGTTTTATAAACAGATTGTTCATACGCCAGCTTTATAAACAGATTGTTCATACACTAACTGTATTACCATATTGTCCATATGTCAGCTATATGGACAGTTTTTCGTAATCCTTCTTTATAAACAGTGTGTTCATACGCCAGCTTTATAAACAGATTGTTCATACACTAAGTGTATTACCATATTGTCCATATGTCAGCTATATGGACAGTTTTTCGTAATCCTTCTTTATAAACAGTGTGTTCATACGCCAGCTTTATAAACAGTTTGTTCAAACACTAACTGTATTTACATATTGTCCATATGTCAGCTATATGGACAGTTTTTCATACTCCTGTTCTATAAACAGTGTGTTCATACGCCAGCTTTATAAACAGCGTGTTCTTACATCAACTTTATAAACAGTGTGTGGGCCGTGGGTTGCGTAATACATAATCTTTCGTCCTACATTAAGGTTTTTCAAACTATTTATGTTACAATAAAATAGACGTGTAAGACAAACATCACCAAACTGGCGATTATTCTGAAATCTGGCTGAGTCACGTGTTCCAGGTCGGACATTTTGAAATCAAGACAAAAAGATGTGAATACTTCTAGACAGCGCCAAATGACCAGTTGAGTTTTTGCTATGAAGCTAAATACTAATTTATATTTATTTTTACATAATAAACATGAATTATCACCGTATGTTACTATTCTGTACCGATAATTACATAAATGCATTTAAATAACATTTATTTTAGAATTTGAGGCCCAGCATTTTTTATATTTTGTTTAATATTGTATATGTTTTAATAGTAATTGACAAAAAGCTTCTCTAAATCAAATCCAACATAAGCATCATGTCTAACAAATTAAGTATAAAGCAAAGTGGTATTAAAAGTCACTGCGTGATAGTCTCACAAAACACTAAGGGCGATTTAAGCAATAATCTTGCCCTTCATATCACAAAGGCAACATTGAATGTGTGATACCTACTGTGTCTTACTATGCCATGTTAAGGTCACTTTCATCGTAGTGCTTTCATTTTAACAGTCCACAAACATTTAGAAACTTACTAAAAGTAATGTTTTTGCTGTTGCTAAATAAATGAAATAAATTCAAATCTATTAAAATGGCAGCATGCCTCGAATATACGAGACCAAAGTGTAACCACCAGAACGGCCAGACAGTTGCTACGTTGATGCTGTTTATAAAAATGTGGTCATTATAGCGCCGTCCAGCCTTCTTGGCGGAGGAAGGTCCCAGACTAACATACGTGGAACCACCAGCAGACCGGGACTCGAGTTAAAAGGCCTAGGAGTGAGAGGAGTTCTTCGACTTTAACCCACGACTACGTACACCCCTACCTAATGACCTCCTAGATTGAAATAAACGGTGTGCTTTAGTTCTCTATGCTATGGTTTTACATGCTTTAGCTTGACATTATATGTACATATTTCTACATTATATTTCTATGCACATAACGTGTTATAAACAATATCTGCATCACTTAAAAATGCCATAAGCTCAACTTCAAACGATAATTAAACAAATATTTACTAACAGAAACAAATTTTACACGGGCGTGACGATGACAACAGCATTGAAATACTTTAGAAGACTTCATTATTATATATTTTTAGTGCAAAAATTCCATTATTGCACCTTTTTTTATTTAAAGTGGCTCAACCGTTGTCAGGCTTTACTAAAAAGATTGATTAATACTTAATGTAATATAACTTTTGTGTATTATACAAGTTATATTTATGCCACCGGGGGCGTGCCTGGGCTTACGCACTTACGCACGTGCGTACAGTTGCTTCCAAAAATTGAAAAAATAAAAACGCCTAAAAGCGAATTTAAATCGTCACCTAACCCGGGTTAGGCACTACCAGTTTATTGTCTTTATTATTTAAATCCATGTAATTAAAAAAAAATCTAATTCTACACAATCTTCAACAATCCAACTTGACGTATTTCTGTCTCTTCCTGCTTCTAAGACAATTGTTTGTTCTAGACAGTGAGAGTACCCGCCACTCCCCCCCCCCCCCCCCCCGAATGCATCTATGGCGTTCTATGGAAAAAATCCAGATGAGGGGGGGGGGGGGGGAGCACGCCCCCGGACTCCCTAGGAATAGTGCGTATACTCAAAAGTCGCCCAGGCACGCCCATGGCCACTATAAGGTGTGTTTGACGTTCAGTATTCTATCAAGGCTAATTAAAGAATCCGTCGTTAAGGCGTCTGATTTATCAATTGGTTTTAATTTGATTACAGCTACAAAACACTCGGCCATTTAGTTAAGACACTACAAGTACAAATATTAACATGGCAAGGTTATTTATAATTTATTCTGTATTTTTACATTTATATGCATACGTCATATGAACAGAGTGCCGTCTCGTGCAAAAGTTTTTATTCTATAATTTTATGTTTTAGTTCGATATGCTTTAGTTTGATATGTTTGTGTTTTATATTCTATATTTATGCGCTATAGTATTATATCAATAAAAGCAAAATGCGTACAATGTAAATAATGACATTAAAAATGTTTAAACATATGACGGATGTATTCATCTGGTCAATAATTAACATGGACATTAACTTCCTCAGCCAATTTAGAGGTTTGCATTTACAAATGATTTTACAAATTATTAACATAAGCTATTAATGTGAACATATAAACAACAAAAAGAAGACAATATTTTTTAAATAGAAACAATAGTAACAAGTATGACTATCTGAAGATGTTTGATGTTGAGCTAAAAGAAATTTTGTAAATTGAAGCATGTTTTTAACTACCATTTTAATTAAAACAATGATATGTATACAACGAAAACAATGGGTAAACTTTATCAAATAAAGTGTATGTAATATATATATATATACTTATATCTTTTGGAATTCTACAGAAAAATACATACATCTCACGTCAAATATCTAAGCCATTTAGGTTAGAGTAGTCATGAAAAAAAGTCAGAATATATATCAATATAAAACAATTTCTTGTAAAAGGAGAGAGAAAAAAGAGACATATATAGGAGAAAAATGGAGAGATAATTTTTGATTAAGGACATAGGCTTGTAAATACAATAGTATGCTAATTGTGTTACATACATGTATGAATGTATAATGGCATGCTTATAAAAATAAATGATAAACCTAACAATTGACAGTTAATTCTTCATGTACAATAATAATAATAATAATAATAATAATAATAATAATAATAATAATAATAATAATAATAATAATAATAATAATAATAATAATAATAATAATAATAATAACAATAATTATAAATTATAATAATAATAATAATAATAATAATAATAATAATAATAATAATAATAATAATAAGTAGAAAAAAAATCTGTCCAAAAGTATATAACAAACATCTAGCTAGCTTAAATATGTAATAATAACATCATAAAACCTAGATGTGAAGTTTTTCACAGAAATTGTATGTAAGCCTTTAAATCCACAACTCAATATAACAAGAAACACGAGATTTAGTACAGAAGCGGTACATTTTTATATTAAATGTATGATGCTTTCAGCCCAAACTATTTGCCACTTTACTATTTTGTTTTCATACTAAATTAATTTATACAAATGAATAATTGAAAATGTTCCCATAGGAAGTAACTATACACGTTATCGCAAAATGACTTTTAAAAAAAATTTTGGCTTAGTGTCTGCTGACCATACAGATAATGCATATCTCATGTGTTGGTCGTACTTTTGATAACGCTTGGTGAAATTTTTAGAACGAGTTATATTTTTTGTGTGTGAAAGTGTTTCAATTAAACCCCACAGTTAATCAAAAGAAATAAGACATTGGACTACATGTATCATTGGGCAAACATTAATGCTATGGATGTTGTTTTTTTCATTAACATTAATGCTGGAAATGTTGTCTTTTCATAAAACGTAAAGGAATCTCACCTGCATCCTTGTACCCGTGTAAATGGTCGTGTCCCTCGGTTCTCGGTTTGGATTTCCGGTTGTCATGATTACTGTGTCCAAGATCTGTTGATCCAGCGACCTTACGGAGATAATCCTGACCAAACATGTTTGGGTCAGCACCCCCGAGCAGGGAGTCGATGCTGTGAAATGTCGGCAAATGTCCTCCAAGAGATGCCACCGCCATTTAGTATAACCAGTGCTCTAGTTCGATTGTTCACATAAAAAAACCACACAAAAAAGATTTTTTTTTTTACTTTTCTGTGAACGAAACTTTTAAACTTTGATTCCGTCTGGGCAAACACGCCGTGACCGCCTTTTGTCAAAGAAACTTTACAGTTACACAATTGAAAATTGTTTCAAATTATTCACATTTTATGCACTTTAAAAATTGTTTTATCAAATTATTTCAAAAAGCTCAATTTTGATTTCCAAAAATGATTGCATGTTGCAGTAATCGGATATAAACGCCACAAGCTAATCGACTTAAAGCTTTTCAGTAATTGTCATACTCCGCTTTGAAAATGAAAAAAAACACACTTCACTTCCGTTCGTATATTATTCAAACACCAAAATGTTCGTCGTCTAAAGACAAAACAAGAAACAGAAGTTTCCCTTCTAAAACATCACTGTATCCCCTTAGTGATTAGATGATCGTGATGTTTCGGATTAGCTTTGACGGCCTTTCTGCCTTAATTTACGTGTCACATAGATAAACAACAGTGTGAAAACGAGAGTCTGTCGCCAAAAACCCAATCTTACGAGTCCCAGTTCGCTCTGAATCCGATTAGCCTGACGCATGCGGCTTATTTGCAAAGAACATCCCGTGCGAAGACAGCTTTATAATTTAATATATTGTAATAGTACCGAAGGGGGCAAATAAAAGCAACAAAACGTTGTGGTTCTGATTTGGTATCCCGTAGACCACGACAAAAGGTGGGCGTGAACAAGTGTTTGACAATGTGTTGGGACGTTCGAAATGGCCAATACGAAGAAAGAAGCATTCGTCCAAAACATTTCAAGAGGCTGCTATTGGAAGAAAGGGCTTCTTGTAGTATTATTTTGTACAGCGCTTTTTTTGCCGCAAAGAAATATCTAAAGTGTAATCGCACGGGACATTCAAGCTTCTAAGATAATTATTATTTAACAACTTCGTTAAAGCTCCATGTAATTAGCGTTCATGACAAGAAATAAAAAGAACTGACAACAGGAACCTGTTTTGCACAATGGTCCCAGGGGATATGTTATAAGTGAATGCCTATATATTTGTTATTATTGACTTTTTAAGTGAAAAGCGAATCCGTCTAGGATGGTGTTAAAGCCATAATATCCCCCGACAGACACACTATTTCACCTTTTTCATAACACTTTTAATTGCGAAATATTTAATAGAACTTTTTTTTATTGATTAAGTAGTTGAACTTTTTTAGGAGAAAATGGAAGCAAAGCGTAATAGAAGCAAACATAAAAGAGAAAAGCTTGTTTTATAAGGACCCTCAGGTACGGCAGCCCGGTGATCTACCACAATGATTTTTAACATGCATGTTTTATATGGTTTTATTATACAAATACATTGCTAATGGCACAACATTTTAATACAGTTTTTAGCATAACCTATTTTGCGGATTATTTACCAGCTTTTATCAGTTTTCAAACTAAAGTCATGCAAAAGAGGATTCAGTCGCTATTTTTTGTGAACAGTCATCAATATCAACAGTTAAACATAGGCCTAATACAAATTTATAGCAACATAAGTTGTCAATTTAAATGATATATCATTTATATTATGTATTGACAATCTTCAGTTCGGCAAAAACGTATCAATAAATAACAAACCTTCATGGTTGGAAAACACCATAGTTTAATGTTTCTCTAAATCTGTACTGTCAGTTCTGGTGATACAACATATTCACAATAAACTACCTATCTAAAAAGATGCTTGAATTAACGTTAATGAGTCTTATAATAATAAATAAAAATGATTGAATAAATTTTAATTATAAAATATCATCGGATTTTATGTTGTGTTTTGTTTCTTCTTAAAACGTAACCACGAAATATATCTTAATTTACTTATGATGTCATTTAAAAATATAAATGTAATCCAACATGTAAATTAAACTGTCAAATATATATGTATTGCAAAAGATGACACGTTTTAATTATTCATCTTTTATTGTAATTTGCTGTATAATGACGACATAATGTATGGCATTTGAGCTTCTAAGTAGAAATTTGCAGCTTATTGCATACTGTCTCTTTTGCCTTTTCTTTTTGATGTTATTTTAATCTGTTTTTAATAAAATGAAATACTGAACTAAAGACTACACGGTTTAAACACGTTGCAGTACAGTCTTTGCATTGGTAGGGCATTTCTTGCAGCATCGTCTATGTATTGGTACGGCATTTCTTGCAACATCGTCCATGTATTCGTAGGCCATTTCTTGCAACATCGTCTATGTATTGGTAGGGCATTTCTTGTGACATTGTCCATGTATTGATACGGCATTTCTTGCAACATCGTCTATGTATTGGTAGGGCATTTCTTGTAAGATCGTCTATGTATTGGTAGGGCATTTCTTGCAACATCGTCTATGTATGGTAGCGCATTTTTTGCAACATCGTCCATGTATTGGTAGGACATTTCTTGTAAGATCGTCTATGTATTGGTAGGGCATTTCTTGTGACATTGTCCATGTATTGGAAGGACATTTCTTGCAACACCCTTAATGTGCTGGTATGGCATTTCTTGCAACATCATCTATGTATTGGTAGGGCATTTCTTGCAACATCGTCCATGTATTGGTAGGGCATTTCTTGCAACATCGTCCATGTATTGGAAGGGCATTTCTTGCAACATCGCCCATGTATTGGGGTGGCATTTCTTAAAAACATCGTTCATAAATTGGGATGGCATTTCTTGCAACATCGTCAGTGTATTGGTAGGCCATTTCTTGTAACATCGTTCATATATTGGTGGGCCATTTCTTGCAACATCGTCTATGTATTGGTAGGCCATTTCTTGCAACATCGTTCATATATTGGTGGGCTATTTCTTGCAACATCGTCCATGTATTGGTAGGCCATTTCTTGCAACATCGTTCATATATTGGTGGGCCATTTCTTGCAACATCGTCCATGCATTGGTAGGCCATTTTTTGCAACATCGTTCATATATTGGTGGGCCATTTCTTGCAACATCGTCCATGTATTGGTAGGGCATTTCTTGCAACATCGTCCATATATTGGAGTGCGATTTTGCAGTATCGTCCATGTATTAATAGCGCATTTCTTGCAGTATCGTCCATGATTTGGAAGGACATGTCTTACACCATCGTCTATGTATTTGCATGGCATTTCATTTGCGGCATTGTCCATGTATCGGCGTGGCATTTCCTGCAACATCGTCCATGTATTAGTAACACATTTCTTGCAACATCGTCTATGTTATCGTGGGTCATTTCTTGCAGCAGCATCCATGTATTGGCATGGTATTTTTTGCAACATCATCCTAGTATTGGCGTGGCATTTTTTTGCAAAATCGCCCATGCATTTATAGCGCATTTCCTGCAGTATCGTCCATGTATTGTTAGGGCATATCGTTCTTGTATTGGTGGGTATTTCTAGCAGTATCGTCCCTGACTTGGTAGCACTTTTCTGCTTAAACTGCCAAGTGTTTTAATTGATCTTTCCTTAAAGGCGGTATCCGACAGTTTGCCTATATCTAATATATGTAACAATATCTGACCTCTGTTGAGTGTATTTGTACATAATTTCTGCAGAAAAGAAATCATACTTCAGTCTAAGCTTCAGCGGTTTTCAACAGTACTAGTATCTCCATTTTAGGGCAGTAAAACTCGTTAATCAACTATTAAAATATTCATTCTTTTCAATCTATAAAGAAGAACGATTGCGATTCGTGCTATAAATAGACATCGGCGACACAACGGATGACGTGGATGAGTTAAACCTAAGTGGTTATGTGGTTATCTTAGTTTAACTATAGCTAACACTGAAGCGTGGCTCAGATACGAAATACATGTTTGAAATTACGATTGTGACATTATGGTTCACATTTCAGACAAGTGTAGGACATCAATAAACATCACTTTGCAAGATCTGTTCAGGTAACAATAGTTTATTATGATCTTTAATGAAAATTTTTTGTCAAAATTGTCGGATGACATCTTTAACCTCTAACATCTACTTTTCGAAATGACCAAGGCTACATTCTTAATTAACTACAAATAACATTTTGTATGAATAAGTACCTGCCAAGCAAATAGAATGCATCCTTATTAGACAGCTCCTAGCGTGAGCTGGTCGATTTAGATCTAAACTTTTGGCATAAGTCTGACCTATTTAGCTGGACATCACGAGCATCAAGAATCTTAATTATCTGGCAAAGATTGTGTTTTAAATCTTCATGCGATTAAGACATTATGTGTCTCTCCAGGTACGGGAGGCCCCGGGTTCGATCCCGGGCCGCGACATACCCAAGTCGTTAAAAATGGTAGTGGTATAGCTCCCTTGCTAACGCTCAAGCAAATATAAGGGTAGTTCCACGACTGGTTGGCCCGGTGTCAGGATAATGTGACTGGGTGTGGTATCATGCCAGGTGTTCACGGCATGCTATACACAGTGAAGGCAGCACTATATCTGCTTCAAGTGAACACCGTCTCCAGATAATTGAAATACTGTTGGTGTGACGATAAACCCAATAAACAAATAAACAAACATTATGTGTCTTGTAAACTTAAAGCCATAATACCGCTGACAGTCAGTTTAACATCATCATCATCATCATCATCATCATCATCATCATCATCATCATCATCATCATCTGTTTGGACAACAGTCCGACGGTAATCTACATAAATTATGAGAGGTTTTTTTGTCCGGGTAGGAAAATCGACAATACGGTTTTCGTCCTGGTAGGAAAAGTGATGAGAGTGTTTTCGAGTTGTTCTTCGAAAACAGCGGGAGGGTTTTGGTCCGAGGGGTGTTGGAAGGGTGTTGTCCAGGACTCCAGAAGTATATGTTACAACAGCTACTGGTTTATTTTAGTATCAGCCGGGGAGGAAACTTTCATCTGAGGTGGGGAGGGGTTCCGCTGTTCCATCAGAAGGACATAGAGAATGTCCTCCGCCAACAAAAGCTGATTGTCGCTGTAATGGCCGTATATATTACATGTTATTCTACTTTGCAGTTATTTACATTTATTAATGATAAATACACGAGAACTGACATAAAAACCGTCTTTTTTAAATGTTTAAGCAAAAAAGAGATTATACAAGTATACGCATCTCTAGAGAATGGTGTATATCTGATCGAATCACGATATGATATTAACTAAAAGCACGGCATATGTATGTCCTTAATAACGACGTGAAATTTGCAGACTCATGTCGTACTTGACCTACTTTTGTCCTATCAGATACCGATATTAAATGTTTCTCGGAAATTTTACCTGAGCCTTCAACTCTTTAAGGGAAAACAGACAGTTAATTTTATAATACTGGCACATCATTAAACGGAATTAGGACAAACACTTATGTATTTTTAAATCTTTGTTATAATATATACATTAATTAATACGTGTATTTTGTTTTGATAAGTCCTTGAAATTAGCATTAATGATCGCTACACAATAGGCTAGCATTGTATTTTAATTTAATACGATTTTATATCTTCAATTTTTAATGTTATTTATTTTAATGACAAGGTGTTTTGATGCTTATTTTTTACATTTTGTCAGCAAATGCATCAGTCGTCGTGTCTGTATTTTAAGATATTTAGCGCAATGAATGTATTAGCTTCCGGCACTGAACAATAGTTCTCCGTGTTCATCATCCGAGACTATAATACCACGCTATGATAGCGGAAACCAACTTTAACCTTGCACTTAACGAGAACGTTGCACTCATTTGACCATCTTCAAACCTAAAATATCAAGTCACTATCCTGTGTCGTACATAGACGAACATCGTACGGTTTTACGCATGAAACAGGTTTCTAATTTTAATTCTATTAATGGTCGACCTAAGTCTGATCAGTCCATTAGATGTGATTCTCTGTTCAAATATTTACAAACACACACTGATATTGTTCGTCCCCACTTCGAGCCATGCCGGCTCCTGTCGCACGCGACAGCAGACCTCCCTCTCCGCCGTATGTCAATAGAGCCATCATTCGCTTTAATGTT
This sequence comes from Sinonovacula constricta, assembly GCA_007844125.1. Taxonomy (NCBI): domain Eukaryota; kingdom Metazoa; phylum Mollusca; class Bivalvia; order Cardiida; family Solecurtidae; genus Sinonovacula; species Sinonovacula constricta. Next base: position 48,172,881 of record CM017559.1, on the reverse strand, counting down.
GCGAGAAAAGGTCCCTATTCTTTACTTATCAGAGGACTAAATGAGCAGCATTCATCGATACAGAATCGTTTGTTTGACACCTTTACAAGAAACATAATGCAAGGCATTTATGTAAAAGTTAATTTGAAGTGCCCTTAATCAATTTTAAATAACTCGGCGTATACGCGATAACAATGCGGCTGTTTTTCCATCGCCTAGTAATTGTAGGGTATCGAACATCGAGCCGGGCTCTCGAGACCAATTGAGGCCCGGGAGGAACTTCTACTCACCACAAATGTGTGTAGAAGGAAAATAGTTAATTTATTTAATATACGTCCAATGGGAATGCGTATAATTATTATTATGTATTCCAATTGCGTACACAATCACGTATTGATACATTTGAATAGACTTGAAATGGCAAGTCCTTGCGTTTTATTTAGTCAGTGGGATATTAATAGCAATAATGAAGGGGCACTTTAGAGAGAGGAAGAAAAATATAAAATAAAATAGTAAGTCGAATGGTATAATCATGGTGTATAAGGTGTATATAATTATTGCTTAGATCGGGTGTACAAGTGCTTGTGATTATGTGAGGTTGGATACAATGTCATCACACACTACGCTTGTATGTTGCGCTTTATTATAGAAGTATATATTGTAATAAATGCTCACTTGGAAAAATTACTTTTGAGAAGCGAATCAATCAGAATAAAAATATTAATCAGATACCCCAACGGCTGATAAATCGATTAACTAAGATTAAAATACTCAATGCGGAATTTAATATAATGTTTGAAGAGCGTTCAGTTTCACATTAACTTTTAAAAAGAATAAGTAAAACTCCTATTGATAAAATTGTTAGGCTACATTCTTTTGTATCACCATTCGACAACAATAAAGACATATTTAACCAGAATTAATAATATCATGTATAATATACTATTTGTAGTATGTATGGGAGGCCTGCACCAAGAACTTGCTACGACCTTTGAAGCATACAAATGATTTAAACATATTTCTTGTTGTCCTTTTTTAAATCCGAAACTCGCTAACTCATACCGTTTGTTGTCATCGCCAAGTCAGAGTGTCATTTGCTGTCAATTATCTGATTAAGTGATTAATTAGCTCATTACTTATTAGTGGCCATGTTTCTTTGTAACGTTACATAAAGAATTATATAGCCAGACGTGTCTCAGACGTTTTAAGGGCAACATAAATGGAAATTCGATTACACTTGATTAAATAATGCATATTGTAAAATACATTAAAAATATCCATATAATGAGAAGTCCTACATCTATAAAATATTAACACTGATATTTAAATTAAATGTTGTATCCGATAGTTTGGACCAACGTTTTCTTTCTCTAACAACCAAATAAATTCTTGTTACTCAAAAAAAGGTCTCGAGAAATTGGTGCTCCACAGCTATGTGAAAAGTGAAGCATAACACGCCACTCGTCATCACAAGACTGTTTTCCTATCTCAGCCACGCTGCAGAGTTAGCTAAGAACTAAGAAAACCACGTGTCCATTTACTTTGCGATTACATCATCATTTGGGTACAATCGGAACTTCTCAGGCAATTCCGTCCTCGGGACAATCATCCCTCGGATGTATCTGGTGCAATGATACTTACTGAAATCACAATCGTTTTGTTCGCCGGAAGTCGGAAGAAGAATATGCCTAAAATGTAATTCACACTAAACATAAACAATGGCGTCGTTTGAAAGTTGTGTCTTTGCTGCGCTTAGGTAAATGATTTAAATTTGAAGCAGCAACAAAGTGGTTTTACAGGCATCGTACTAAAGTGAGCTGTCATCCGAGCTGCCATCTTTGTTTTGACGTCTGTCACAAAAGAAGTCCCATTTAGGGAAATGCTCGAGGTGATCAGACTACCTACATACATCTGAGAGATGATTCGTGAATTATCCGAGGTGTTCCGATTGCATTTGGGTAATGTTCGCTGTGGTGTTGATATCTAGTTTAGCAGAAATTCCCATAAATTTTCAAAAATGAACATTAAGAGCTACTCAATGCGTTCTGTCTAAAAGCGTAGGAAGTGTAATAAGCGTTTTTATTTAGACAAAAATTCCACCAAACATGGATAAGATTGTGCTACATGCAATTGACGTAGGCACACTGTCGGATGTCACCTTTAAAATTTAGGACGCTGTGCACGAAGAACAATAGATATAATAATATAGCATACTGTGTTAAGATATTAAAAAATAAAAGTCTTAAAATACGTCATATATAGACCTCTGTCCTGTTACCTCAAATGACAAAATCTATGAGTTAATTGCATATATTTTACTGATAAAAAGCAATAATACCAAACTATATTGCATAATTATACATTCTGTGTTGTTTTAAGTCAATTATATGCAAATATATACATCGCAAATGTCTGTTGTTCTTGTTTTGTTATTGATATGAAACACTGCATGTCCTAATACATAACTAAATAATGTTTTATGTCATTTATATAAGTATATAGTGGGCCTAGTACATCTTCTTGAATAGCAACACAGTACAGCAGACGTATGTTTTACCTGTGGCCTCTATTTACCTGTACAAAAGAACGAATTCATTCTTTACACTTATTATCAATTAAATTAGAGAAAGTCTATTAAATTACTAATTATGTTTAAATTAATAAATTTGAATACTAATAACAAGAATTTATAATTTTATGAGAAACAAACCAGGCTCAAACATATTTTTTTTCAAGAACTTCTTAACAATACACAATAAATACTTAACAGATGAATGGTGGAACATTTTTTCCAGGGAGCAGGTACACCGTATTACAGAGTATGTCACCATGGGTTGTATCCAAAAGGGACCTTAGTTAATATTTAAAGGAAAACACATTATTTTCCCCAAAGTATTTCTTTAGAAATTAAAATATGTCTTTAGACCATTTCAAACAATGTATATAACCTTCCAAACTGAGAAAACCCCATTTATCTCACATTTTTGAAATGAAAGGACATTTCTTAGTTAAAGTGATGAAAATCCTTTAATATGTTATATAAAATAAATATAAATAAGGTGACATTTTGTATGGTTTAAGCTTAAAAGGCCGCACGACCAGCATGTTGACAAATTAAATGAAATGACACTATCAAGTTCAAACCAGAAATAAATTATTAAAGTAGAAAGACAAGCTTATACTCCAAATAAGGAAGAAAATGCCAAGAACGTTTTTTATTTAATTAATTCATCATAGTGTAAAAATTCCATGCCTTTTATTTACCGAAAAAGTATCGAATATGTCAAAAGGCAATCGTATACATGCTACAATGGGGACACATCTATCGAATGTGTTTAGTATTTAATAGTCAACAATGATGAATCTTCAATTAAATGTTTCTTGTTAATTTATCTTATTTAAAAAAAGTGTTTAAGATATAATAATAAGTAAATATGACAGATTCCTATGAGAATTGCAATTTATACCAAAATTTGAAAAAGCACAGAACAAAGGTAATCACATACAAGCCAACTGTAAAAAGAAGAACAAAATTGATCTGTCATGAGTTAATAAACAAAAAAAGCAAACCCCAAAAGAGTTACCGCCTTGAAACGGCCAGTCGGCGAAAGTATCGACTGGGGTGCTTAAACCGGTTTTGCAGATCTCCAAACTTGCAATTCCTGTGGGGTTTCTCAAATGCAAGCAATGACAGGAAAACCCGATCAACAAAAAATGTCAAAGCGCTGACGTTTTTAGAAAAGGTATGTAAGTGACGTAATTGAAAAAAACAATGTACACATGGTATAGAGAAGAGAACCATATAATCAGAAGAACTTCATAAAATTGATGATTGTAAATTAAATTAATTTTTGAATTAAGGGGAAAATGACCAGAGAAGACGTGTAAATGGTCGTAGCAGGTTACCTTGATACATCCTTATTGTTTACTTTTGATTGTTCCTGCTTTATCGTCCTAGGACACAGTTCACTGCACTATTTCATGTATATGTTCCTGTATTATAGTTCTGAGACCTTTATTTAATGAATAAATATATATTGAGTTTTATTGTATTGCATTCTTTAAGAAAAATGTTCATAAATTCCCATTTAACGTGCGCACATTTCTTGTATTGATCAATGTGATAAAAGTGGTATATACATTTCTGCTATTTATCCTATTGTACAATTTATCCTACTGCACTAGTTTTTGTAAGATCAAGTAAGTAAGGACATGCGTACAAGTCTCATATTTAATAATTCCGAGAATACAGCAAAACAAACAAAGCGAAATGTTATTGACTGTCAAAATGTTACAGTTGACAGAAATGTATTTACATGAACATCATAGTTCTAAGTAATACAAGTAAACGGCTTTTATAGCCGACTTTGACAAGCAAACATAGAAATATATTCACATACTGCTACCCTTTATTTAGTGACAAGTACAAGCAGAGCAAAACAATCAGAATACGAATCAAAACATACATCAGTTTAAGTCATTCAGTTTCTAAAGTTTTTTGACTATCTTTTTTTGTGATAAAAATAAACATATTTTCAGCAGTTTAAAAACTGGTATTGCTAGAATTATGACATAAGACAGTATATAAACACGAACAAGTGCACAATTAATACACGGTTTTAATACTGCATTTCATGTTATCAAAACATTTGGCATTACACAATAAAATGTTTCCTATATCAAGGAACGTTCGCATATACGTTTTTCTTCGTTCACATCTGGACTGCGATATACAGATAACTGTACATAGTCAAGTTGCAGTTTAATGCTTTACACCAGATTATCGTCTATTTTAGCTGTTTCCCTGTTCTTAAACCGACAAAACGAACTTTATTTTTGTTAAATGTAATAAAGCGAACCCTTTTTATCTTAAAATTTGACAACATAAACTCTAATACTAACTTTGTTTTAAGGGAGATAGTACTGCTTTAAGACGACATGATCGTAAATTGTTAACTCTGCATGTTTTGTTTTGTAATAGAAAAATCTTGCTTAGCCACAAGGAACAATGGAATATTGAATAAAATATTATATTTTAATACTATATTATATGTGAACATGCTGCTTTTCAACAAATTATGTTGTCGTCATTTTCCAGCTATTTTGAGCCGTTTTTTGCTCAACAACTAGGGTATGTTTCCGAAATTACATTCAGCAATATAGGTCAATGTATATGTCATTAAATACAATAAACTGATTGGTTCTGTAGCAAAGCAGTAGCTCAGAAAAACGTTAATTGTGGATCTTATGGCTCTATGTGCCATGTATTAGGGCAATACAGTGACTAAGCCGTTTGAATATAAACACTTGTGGACAGTTTTATCAAAGGTTTTATGACCGTACATGTATGATCCGTCCTGTGACTGGTAGACACTGGTCCTAATATAATATAGGGTTTCGAGACTGACTATACCATCCTAGCACTTTTATTGAATCACACTTAAGATTATGACCATTAAGAGGACCTAGAACTTTTGATGAAGCTGCACCCAGGTCTCTTGCCAAATGCAGTGAGCCTTTTACCTTTGTTATGCTACTTTTTCTTTTATATTATTTCAAGATTATATGCTGCCACTGTGACTCCTATGTTGTGAACATATTTCTTAGAGACTCAGCAGCTAACTGTACAGGGGAAAACACGACCCACTGGGATTTGGATGTCGTTTTAATAAAGGTCGTAAGATCACTTAACTATCTTGAATGCATTTCAGTGAAAGTCCTAGAACTAAAGTTAACCTCAGAACCATATGGAAATGTAGTGCCATTGTTTACATGTCCTACCACTGATAATAAATGTATGTTCCTTGTGATGAAACTGCTCCCCGGCTGATTTGGATTTACACCATTCGTCAAAGCCAAGTCTATTTGTGCTAGGCGGGTGATTCATCGACTCCAGTCATAAGTGAACCAATAAACAACATTACAAACATAAGATAAGTTAGAAATTCCAACGTTTCTTTGTCAAGCATTCTCCGACAATCTGTCTTTGTATAGCTCTGTTGTACAAATTGCTTATTAAAGCTTTCATCAAATCATAATCGACTGAGAAATTGCCATTTACTGTTCGTCTATCAAAAGAAAGCAGAAAACAAAATAAATATTACAACGTCTTTTCTGACAACATCTCATAAATATACTTTTCCTTATATTTTCATTTTGTAAATTTGAATTATTTGCGTAAGACGGCGAATCAATCTCGGCACAGATTGTTGAATTTGATTGAAACTTTTAAACTCATTACAATCGGGCATTTCGCAGTTAAACGAGTCTAATATACCTTTTATACCTCATATAATTAGGTAACAACATCTTTCTTCCTACATAATATGCAATTGTCAATTGCCATGTTTGCCAGAACGTATTGGGACAATTGTCAACAAACGATTCGTTCAAAAGCAAGATTTTCAAATAGTATTTCCTCAAATTCATTAAGCTAATAGACAGGAGTTCAAATAGTTATTAGCAGTCGAAGAATATGTTTTATTTTGAACACAGTGATTTAAATTAACCCTGTAAGAAGGCTCATCAACCTCACAAAGCAGTAGATTACATAAGAAAACGCGTGGCGTATCGGCGCCCGACTATCTGGTCGCTACAAAGGATCAAACCAAAGGAATCCCGAACATGTTTTATCACTACATACAATCTAAATCTATGGGTTATTACTTTTTTCTGAAACGAAATTCATACATAGCGCCAAAGGAAATGAAATACCGAGTTCTGTATCAATAAGCTTTTTTTCACAAAACGGAGGTACAAAAGACAACCTATAGTTGTCTTTGAATGATTTTCAAATGAGCTGTGTTGTTATTCAGAATGAACTGCGGTGTGCTGTGACTCGGGTTGACGAAAATTCTTAATTAAAAACAGGGGTGGTTGAAAATCCTTTAAACTCGTTATCATTTGACACATCTTAATTAATTCAATTACAAGCAGTCGAGAAAAGTGGAATTAAGACGATTTGGATGTATTGAGTCTCGGTTAAGACTGTCCTAGTACCGATATGAATGGCGTTATATACAGTTTGATAAATTATCACTCACGATCATTAATTGAAGATGAATTACACTTTTACTAGAATTACTGACTTTAAATTTAATTAAATTCGTAATATCCTTAGGCGTATACCAGAATTATATGAGTCTTGTACTGTTTTGATGACGTTTAATTGAGACAAGATACATAATATTTGCTACCTTGCTTAGCACAACTTAATCGGACATATGTACTCTGTAAATACTGCAGATAGTTATCAGTTGACTCACGCTAAAAGCTATATGACTAGGACCTGCACAATTTGTTTATGGTGATCAAGAAGTTGATAGAGTTTCATTTCCATGCAGGTGTACGTGAAAAAAATAACAATATTTTATATGTCAGCTTAAATGAAGCTAAAAAGGGCTACTACAGTTTTACCAGTGTTGACGAATGTTGTTTTTGAATAGGCCTGTTGTAGCCTCTTTAAAAATTGTTCCGGGTGTCATTACTAACGATTTATAGTCCGATCAATTTCAAATTCCTCAATTGTCTTTTAGTATTGCACTTACCTTAAATCTTATCCCTCGAATAGCCCGTGTGAAAATAAAGTGAAATTAACCAATCTCATAAACTGCTTTCATTATGTTATGTGAATTTGTTGCTGGACTAATTATTATTATTATACAAAGGTGGTTAAATCTTGGCAAGGAAATATTGTTGCCGTTTCATCAAAAGTTCTCAGTCCTGTTAATGGTCATAAGACCACTAAATAAGTGCGTTTCAATAAAAGTCCTAAGACTGTAACTAGCCTCAAAACATAATATAAAATTAGAATCTGTGTCTACCTGTCCTAGGTCTGACCATACATTTCTGGTCCTAGGACTTTTAATGAAACGGTCCACTAGTCATACATTTCTGGTCCTAAGACTTTTGATGAAACGGTCCACTAGTCAAACAAATAATTTGTATGATCGACAATTTATGTATGCTCGATATTCCGGATAAGTACAAACAATCCTTGGCCGAATTATTGAACAAATATGTGTTAGAAAATCTTTGTCTCAATTATTGTCAATACAAAAATATATGTTGTGGCCCTACAAAAATCGGTATTAAGATCTAACAGCAAATGATTTAGCATTTTATCTTGTTTAAAAGTATTTAAATTAAATCTGTTAAATTGGGTAAGGACTTAACGCTGAACCCGACACCAGCAAATTAACCAACAAGCTTGCTAAAAATTTGTCAGCAGTCATAAGATCGTATGCCGACATATTTGCCGTCGGCTATGCCTTGTCGCTCATCGTTTGTACGGGGATGAAATGTTTAACAATAGACGCCATTAAAGATGGCTGAAAATCCCCGTCATACGATAATATGCGGCACTGTTAATCAACACGAACTATTTCCAAGCGTCCGGTTACAGTGACAGTCCTCTAGGATTTCAACGCTTGTATTTAAAGTGCCTTAAATTGAAAGGTAAACAGTAGATAACTTAATTAAAATGGGTTCTTTTGGAGTTTTCAATTTGTAAACTTATCAGCTGTACTCAATTAACGCGACAGTTAAATGTGATGGAACGTGAGTGGATAACTTTAAAAGGCGCGACAAAGGCTAATATTCATACGCCCCATTCACCTCATACACCCCATTCACTTAACGCACGCAAGAGGCACAAAAAGAGCAGATTCTGAGAATAAAATGGCGAATAATTGAACAGCACAATATCGAGAATCGTATTTAAAAAAATAAAAAAATATCGCAGAATATACTTTTCAAATCTCGCACTTTATCGGCATTGTTATTAACTAAGTTATTTTATATACTAAGTAATTTTAATTAACTAAGTAATTAACTAACTAATTTTTAAGTTGTAAGTTGATCATTTAAAAATATTAACTAATAAGTCTAATAGCTAAACTAATCACTTATTAACTAATGAGCATATCGGTACCCTCTTGGCATTACGAAATTGACAAGGTCCTATGAATACCAAACATGTGTCAAATTTTGCAAAAGCTCTTGACAGCGGTACACAATGCCAGATAAATGCAGAAGCGACAAAAACAATGTGATGATGGTCACGAGACAATACACAAGCAGAGAAACACCAACAGTAACATGCACCGTCTAGGAACGGTTAGTTGGCAAAGGACAACAGGGGCGCTTCAACCGGTGTACAGAGCTCTAACCTAATCGGTATTGACTCTTTTTCTGATAACTGGAAAAAATTACGGCCAATACAGTTTTGTGCTTGGTTTCAAATCTGTCTGCATAAATTGCATTATTAAGGTATTTGTATTTCATTTTAACTCCAAAAAAATATTTAAAAACAGTACATTGCTTTGTGTTGCAGATGCAGATATTGCTACATACATGTATATAAGATGTAGGCCAACAGTTGGATACCACCATTTAAATGATAACTTGCATTTAATATGGTTAACAATTCCGTAACCCTGATTATGTAAATTATCATGAAAAATAGATGATGATCATGCTGAAAAAAAAGAAAGATTGGTGTTGTATTTCTGTAATAGAAAATAAAAGATCAAGACTGGAATAAAACTCGAGTATGTGTACATATAAACATCGTAACTCAAACAATAATGTTAAGAATACGACATTCTCCTCTGACTACACAATATTGCTGACTCCCGTAGTATATATTTTTAGTTGTCATGTTCAGTTGTTATTGGTATAATTGTTTTTGATATATTGATATTTATATACACTTTATATTTATGCGTAACTCTTTACAAATATGTTATATGCAGTAAAGACAATGTGCAATCGTAATGATGAAACAAATAATGTACACAACTAACAAAACCTTTAAAATACTTGTTACGCATATAACACGGTTTCGGCAGAGGTATATTAGCTAGATTAAACATAAGTAAACAAACACCTGTCCTGTGCAACATAGAAAAAGTCGACTCTTTCATAGTTTGATACAAATACTTGTATATACTTGAATATCCAGTGATTTTCCAATTTTATTTTGTGTCGCCGACGTAATATGAAATACGCTTACGTATACCTTACTATTAAAATAATATACTACAAAACTTAGGCCTAAATCATTAAGGTTTTTACATTTATTGCATTTCTATCTACAATCCGTTAACTTTTATCACTATATGCTCCAATGCTTTTGCTATCATGACTAGCCTTACATGTAACAGAGCTGCGACAATGAATGTCAATAAATTTTATAAATAGACTTAAGAACACTGACAACTTCTTCATGAATTTTCGGAAAAGATCGCTGCCTTTATTATTCCCAAAAAATGTAGAATTGTGTTGTTCTATCAGGTCTCTATTTATTCTTGAAAGTTTGATAGATGACTTGTCGTTGGCAATATACTTACTCAAGAGGACCAAATTAGTGAATATATTTTTGTTTTTTTTGTTTAATAAACAGCAACAAGCGTAGCGGGCGGTTTTTACATTCTAAAAGAAAATGTATTTTAAATATAACACAAAAAAGAGTAGAAAGTATAACATATTTAACTTGGTAAGTTGTGAAATGTTATGTTGAAAGTGATAAAAGAAAATTATAGATCCGAATCGGATATAAGGGAGGTAATATTTGCATAAACGAGACGCCTCAATAGTTTCACTGGTTGTTTCCCTTCTATAACTACGCTTTGACGACAATTCAATCATCACCATCACCATCATCATCATCACCATCATCATCATCATCATCATCAAAAAAAGCATCATAAGCAGAACCGAATGCAGGATTTGATCTTAAAGAAGGCGTGTTGGGCTTAAAATTTCTTTAAATGCTCGGCCTATCGCGCGGGGGCTTTATTTGACTATACATAACTTGATCTACATACATGAATATTTCATTTTCCATCTGGTAAATGCACCTAATTCTAAGAAACCATAAAATACAAATATGAATGCCGATTCGGTACACTTGTATGTGCTATTAGGTGGTCTGTGATTGAGGTTGTAGTGGGGAGGGATGCATCCTTCACCGTGAACGTTTAAGACGCGTTCTGACTTGTATCTGGACCGAAGCTATTTCACGTATTCTTTTATACCTACGTGTGTTCCGGGAGTTTTAGAGGGTGTACCCCCCCCCCCCCCCCCCCACCCGTCACCCTAAAAATCCGGTACTGACAAGCATCAAAAGCTACAATATAAAAACCATAATTTAAATAATCTACCACCATCATCTGAGTTATGAGCATCACCTCAAAAAAATAAAACATTAAGTTATTAACATCATCATCATCAGTATTTATTGTCCTCATCAGAAGGCCGTCTGCATCTTCAGAAATGAACTCAAATCTTGACAACGTTGTTAACAGACCTATGTATCCTACTGATGTTCTACAATTAATATTCGACTCTCACATGACGGGCCTATCACGGTATCATGTGATCATGTGACCAACAAATATTGGACAAAATGGAGAAGCGATAATGAGTGTACACAGTGTTTAACAAATACAAATGAAAACAAGCTGCCCCTACTGTTGATTTTCTTTCGCTGTATGGATACACTTTTCGGGCTGACTTCCCCGACGTTATGAGACCACGGACACTACAGATTGGATGTTAGTATAAGTGTGTTTATAAGTGGCCAATTAAGTCAAGATTGGCATGTTGTGTAACAATGACGCACAAGAAATTATGCTGGTACATCAGACTACTGTAGCGTAGTGGCAAAACATCGTGTTAAGTGTATACACTTCTTTCAGCATCATTCAGATTTGAAACATCTTGAATCCACTAGGATAATAGTAAGAATATGAGTTAAAGATTACCCTTATTTGCAACACAAGTCATAATATTAAACACATTTTGAATAGATTTTCCATAATTTAGCATAAGATTGTATATCTTTCTTTTTGAGGAAAGGTGACAGTTCTCTTTGGGAGGGGAAAATGTCTTCATTGAAAAACACTTGAAATAAAAATTCACTTAAATGACAAATGATGCTTACATGTTCAGCTGCTCTGTATAAACTTGATGTATATAGAACTAATATTACAAAGAAACAACAGGCTGAACTTATGCACAAATTATCTGGGCACTTGATTCTAAAGCTGTTACCCATTATGCAAGATGGAACAATTGCATTTTCAGAGACATATAGTTAAATAGTATCCTATACCTCTCTGGTGTTTTGTATTTCCAAAATTATTATGACCTTACTTTCAAAGCTTGCTGTCTTTGTTAATAATTCATCCTCTTTGTTAATAGTCCATCCTGTTTGTTTAAACTTTATTTATTTGATAAGGCAATGTGAAAAACTAAATAGGTACATAAAAACAAGTTGTTGGATTGGAAAACAAATCCCATTTTCATTTTTTAATTTGTATTTTATGTGTCTCACTTATGTGAAGCTACCTATTACCAAGGTACATACATGAACATATTTACAGATTAACTAAGTCAGTGTGGCATGAATACATTTACAGTGGTATATATTGGTACAACAGCGTGTTGTGTGTGATCACATGATCATGTTTTATAGTCATGTGACTGCTGTACCTGACACATGACTGGTATATAGAACTTCCCTGTCCTGTGATGATTACAATGTGAGGTGGTAGGGATTGTTTGTCATAAACTGAATCCCTTATGTAACATTTGTTAGTCAAACTAAATTCTTCCATAATGGATAACATGCCCAGAAATTAGATAATTTGACACTCCTAGACACTCAGCAGCAAATAATGTAGATCCAGAGGAGACAGTGCCCAGTGGGATGAAGCTGATCAGGATTTACACTAATTGCAAAAGTCTGATTATTGTGTCCTTAGCATGTTAAGAGTTCATTAACTGGAGCTGGCTGGGTGCAACTAGTCTAGAACATAGGCTCATGCTGCACATTGTAGGTTATCAGTATCACCATGTGATTGTACACATGTTACATATTGGGGGGAAAATCCATTCACCAAATTGTCTGCAGTGGTATATGTAATACAAGAAAGTTCAGTTGTAGCCAAGGATTTGATTGGAAGATGTGATGGATGGAAATGTCTTAAAAGTTGGATAATTTTGTGGAAAAAAAAACGTGATACAAGAATTTAGTATATATAGTTACTCTTGCTCAAGTAATGTATGTTTTTATGATTTGTTCAATTAAAGTTTCTCTTCTTTTTAGGCTGGGCAATTAGCTGTGAAATGACAATAATATTAAAATTGACAGCATATGACATTTAGCGGGTATTTATTCTTCAGCAGTTATGGTTGAAAGATAATTCTTGTGGCACAAAATGTGTGATCTGTTGTTGGAATTATATATAACATTACAAAAAAGAAACGTTTTTTAAGTGAAATGTTAAATTTTACTGTATAGCTTTTACGCAAAGTTTTACATCGGCCTACCAGTATTTGAAACTTTTTGACCTAGTCAAAATTTATTAGATTTGTTGAGCATACATTTAACTAGTGATATAATTTTTGGAGCAGACATTGAAAAAAAAGTGTGTCAAAATGTCGAATGAATACAGGACAAAGCGGACTCTCACGTTCTGTGAGAAGGCCTCCTATAGTGTTGGCCATGTGCTAAATGATCTTACAGCTTCCATGTGGTTCACCTATATGATCATCTACTTCCACCAAGTTAAGAAGTTTGACAATGGACTGTCTGGCGATCTTGTGATGATCGGACAAGTCAGTGATGCCATCTTCACTCCATTCATCGGCTACGAGTCAGACAGAGTGAAAGGATGTCTAAACATGGGCAAGAGAAAAACATGGCATTTTGTTGGTAAGTTGACATGTTTTCCAGCTTAAATTTTAAAAATTACAAATGCGTTACAGAAGTTTTAACTGGGATACATGGTGAAAAAATAGATACATGTTGAATTAGTACTAACCATTTGTGTTATTACCTTAATATTTGCTTGAGTATTAGAAAAAAATTTACAACTTTAATCAACTTTTGACATTGGCATGACACAGTCGAGGTTTGTATCTTGGGTATCCCATACCTGGAGCCGTTGTTCTACTGTTTGTGCTACCAGGTTTGGTGTACTAATTTATATATACTGTAGAAAAGGTATATACATATCAATAAAGATTTCTTAACATTACTTACCCGTACATTAAAATTACCTTGATCAAGTAAAGTATAAAAGACAGCAGGGAAATGTTGGAGCAAATCTTGGTGTTCTGAAAGCACAGAAAATGTTTTCGGGGCAACGTTAAGTAAGCACTGTACACCTTTGACCAATTAATGTAACTGTTCACTTTATTTACGATAGTAATTTAACTAATCTGCTGTTTATCTATATGGATTTGTTTAAGTGGGTGATTGTTAGAGGTGTTAATTGTTTTTTCTCAGTCACTCAGTTTGCTGTAAACTTTACTACATATGTCTTTTAATACTCAGATAGTTGAAGACCAGTGAGATCTACCTCAATCAGGTCTGGTTTATTGCTATTCTTTTAAAACGTATGTCTTAACTTGTATGTTGCAAATATGTGTGCAGTAATTGACTTGAGCTGGTGTGTGCATTACTTCAATAAGTCATTTAGAGAAATAGATACTCATAGAGTGAATAAATATTAACCTTAGAGAACCAATCAACTAAGTAATACTCAAGTATGACCACTTGACCTTGAAGCGTAAAAGTGCTCTCCTTAGTATCTGGACCCTTTTGCAAACTTTAGCATAGAATCTCTAATTGTAAATGACTTTCTTTAAAAAGTTTTATAAAGATCCCGCAAGACACACATGTGGTTCTACCAAGACATTTGTCTGGTGGTCTCTATTTATAAAAATAGTCTAAATTTAAATAGTAAAAATGGTTGAGACATTCATATCAACAGCAAAATTCTTACATCTGTCCAAAATGCTAAGTTGATATGTTTTCATACCAGAGTTTGAACCCCATTTGCTGTACTTTTGCTAAATTATGGAAAATCTATTAAAAGTTGGTAGGAGATCTTGTAGTTCTGTGTATCATGTAACTGTGGCCATGTTGTGTTAAGTTGGTAGGAGATCTTGTGGTTCTGTGTATCATGTAACCGTGGCCATGTTGCATAAAGTTGGTAGGAGATCTTGTGGTTCTGTGTATCATGTAACTGTGGCCATGTTGCATAAAGTTGGTAGGAGATCTTGTGGTTCTATATGTCATGCAACTGTGGCCATGTTGTGTTAAGTTGGTAGGAGATCTTGTGGTTCTATATGTCATGTAACTGTGGCCATGTTGTGTTAAGTTGGTAGGAGATCTTGTGGTTCTGTGTATCATGTAACCGTGGCCATGTTGCATAAAGTTGGTAGGAGATCTTGTGGTTCTGTGTATCATGTAACCGTGGCCATGTTGCATAAAGTTGGTAGGAGATCTTGTGGTTCTGTGTATCATGTAACCGTGGCCATGTTGCATAAAGTTGGTAGGAGATCTTGTGGTTCTGTGTATCATGTAACTGTGGCCATATTGCATAAAGTTGGTAGGAGATCTTGTGGTTCTATATGTCATGTAACTGTGGCCATGTTGCATTAAGTAGGTAGGAGATCTTGTGGTTTTGTGTATCATGTAACTGTGGCCATGTTGCATAATTAATTGGTAGGAGATCTTGTGGTTTTGTGTATCATGTAACTGTGGCCATGTTGTGTTAAGTTGGTAGGAGATCTTGTGGTTCTATATGTCATTTAACTGTGGCAATGTTGCATAAAGTTGGTAGGAGATCTTGTGGTTCTGTGTATTATGTAACCGTGGCCATGTTGCATAAAGTTGGTAGGAGATCTTGTGGTTCTGTGTATCATGTAACTGTGGCCATGTTGCATAAAGTTGGTAGGAGATCTTGTGGTTCTGTGTATCATGTAACTGTGGCCATGTTGCATAAAGTTGGTAGGAGATCTTGTGGTTCTGTGTATCATGTAACTGTGGCCATGTTGCATAAAGTTGGTAGGAGATCTTGTGGTTCTGTGTATTATGTAACCGTGGCCATGTTGCATAAAGTTGGTAGGAGATCTTGTGGTTCTGTGTATCATGTAACTGTGGCCATGTTGCATAAAGTTGGTAGGAGATCTTGTGGTTCTGTGTATCATGTAACTGTGGCCATGTTGCATAAAGTTGGTAGGAGATCTTGTGGTTCTATATGTCATGTAACTGTGGCCATGTTGCATTAAGTTGGTAGGAGATCTTGTGCTTTTGTGTATCATGTAACTGTGGCCATGTTGCATAATTAATTGGTAGGAGATCTTGTGGTTCTGTGTATCATGTAACTGTGGCCATGTTGTGTTAAGTTGGTAGGAGATCTTGTGGTTCTATATGTCATTTAACTGTGGCCATGTTGCATAAAGTTGGTAGGAGATCTTGTGGTTCTGTGTATTATGTAACTGTGGCCATGTTGCATAAAGTTGGTATGAGATCTTGTGGTTCTGTGTATCATGTAACCGTGGCCATGTTGCATAAAGTTGGTAGGAGATCTTGTGGTTCTGTGTATCATGTAACTGTGGCCATGTTGCATAAAGTTGGTAGGAGATCTTGTGGTTCTGTGTATCATGTAACAGTGGCCATGTTGCATAAAGTTGGTAGGAGATCTTGTGGTTCTATATGTCATTTAACTGTGGCCATGTTGCATAAAGTTGGTAGGAGATCTTGTGGTTCTGTGTATCATGTAACAGTGGCCATGTTGCATAAAGTTGGTAGGAGATCTTGTGGTTCTGTGTATCATGTAACAGTGGCCATGTTGCATAAAGTTGGTAGGAGATCTTGTGGTTCTGTGTATCATGTAACAGTGGCCATGTTGCATAAAGTTGGTAGGAGATCTTGTGGTTCTGTGTATCATGTAACTGTGGCCATGTTGTGTTAAGTTGGTAGGAGATCTTGTGGTTCTATATGTCATTTAACTGTGGCCATGTTGCATAAAGTTGGTAGGAGATCTTGTGGTTCTGTGTATTATGTAACTGTGGCCATGTTGCATAAAGTTGGTATGAGATCTTGTGGTTCTGTGTATCATGTAACCGTGGCCATGTTGCATAAAGTTGGTAGGAGATCTTGTGGTTCTGTGTATCATGTAACTGTGGCCATGTTGCATAAAGTTGGTAGGAGATCTTGTGGTTCTGTGTATCATGTAACAGTGGCCATGTTGCATAAAGTTGGTAGGAGATCTTGTGGTTCTATATGTCATTTAACTGTGGCCATGTTGCATAAAGTTGGTAGGAGATCTTGTGGTTCTGTGTATCATGTAACAGTGGCCATGTTGCATAAAGTTGGTAGGAGATCTTGTGGTTCTGTGTATCATGTAACTGTGGCCATGTTGCATAAAGTTGGTAGGAGATCTTGTGGTTCTGTGTATCATGTAACAGTGGCCATGTTGCATAAAGTTGGTAGGAGATCTTGTGGTTCTATATGTCATTTAACTGTGGCCATGTTGCATAAAGTTGGTAGGAGATCTTGTGGTTCTGTGTATCATGTAACAGTGGCCATGTTGCATAAAGTTGGTAGGAGATCTTGTAGTTCTGTGTGTCATGTAACTGTGGCCATGTTGCATAAAGTTAGTCGGAGATCTTGTTCTGTGTAT
Organism: Sinonovacula constricta; assembly: GCA_007844125.1. Taxonomy (NCBI): domain Eukaryota; kingdom Metazoa; phylum Mollusca; class Bivalvia; order Cardiida; family Solecurtidae; genus Sinonovacula; species Sinonovacula constricta. Next base: position 48,155,416 of record CM017559.1, on the reverse strand, counting down.
CATGTACTTGTGGCCATGTTGCATAAAGTTGGTAGGAGATCTTGTGGTTCTGTGTATCATGTAACTGTGGCCATGTTCCATAAAGGTGGTAGGAGATCATCAGATTTACAGTAATTAGTGTAATTGTTACAATATTTCTCAAATGAAACTTCTTGCAACTTGAATATTTCCTACTACTACTTTAAGTTCACTTTTATCATGTTATCATCAGTTGGGCTCCATTAACAACACTTATTTTATTATGGAGGCAAAATTTTTTAATAAAATAATAAAGTCTACATAATGTGTCCTCAATATTCTTGGCAGAAGAAATAAGAAACTATTATTAACAGGCAGCCTACATTGACTGTACCAGAACTCTCTGAACATCCCTCGTTTGATTTGAGTTGCTGTGACACTCATAAAAAGAAACAAAATTTACTTGTAATCATGTTATTAATAATGCATTCAGTCTTTCAACTGTAAACCAGAGAAACAAGCTGTAATGAATGTTGTGTTGTACATCACCATGATTTGTTATCTCCAGACTGGATAGGTAATTATTAACAGCAATCCAGTCTTAACCTGTTTTGCACAAATTAAACAGGGTTAAGCAAATTGTGTAGACCTTTATTAGGCTGCATCTGCTGGGTTTAGTCTCTTCAGACTATTCACCATTTGCTTTAAAGTCTAAAGAAATATGTTCAGTAACATTTAATTATAGTTGTGCACTGATTACTTATACCGGTAATTAATTTTGTATTATAAAAAGTAGCAGTTTCAGGGTTAACATTTGAATGTAAATCATGTTTTGCCTATTTACATTTTGAGATACGTTAGTTTTTTGTTAACGAGCCATAGGCGAAATACATTTCCACGAAACATACCGTAAATTACCAGTACCTGAGAGAAGCTTATGTAGTATACATGTACATGAAGGCCTATAAGGGATAATTAATTAGATTTTGTGAACCAATGATATGTGATAACTGCAAAGCAAAGAATGATAAGGTCTTTTGCTTTTGTACATAATTATATAAATAACGATTTTTTTTACAAGATTTTTTGAAAGTTTGGCAGGTCTGCCTTTAGTTGATTCACTAAATCAACTTTCATAACAAATCTTTCTTTGAAGTAGCCCAAGCACTGGCAGGGAGAGTTAAGTCCAAAACTAAGAACTTGTTACACATCTTGTTTGCTCATATTTTATTGGCTTGTTCTTTTGTGCATAGATTGTACATCTGGCAATAGAATATGTTTGACAAAAAATTAACTTAATATGTGCAATCTGTGCTAACTTACTTAAAACAACACTAAGGTGTTAATTGGGTTGACAGCTTAGAAATCATCACTTAATGAAAATTGATCCTATTGATTTGCTGCAAATGTAGCTTATCTTTAAATAAATAAAGGCATGGGGTACATTAAGGAAGTGAATAAAATCTATGAAAATGAAACTTGATAGTCGGTGTTTACATTCTTCACAGGTCCTTTTTTCACTATAGATATACCCCTACATCAGTCAAGGGTATTTTAAAAAAACATGGTTTACTCAATCTTCCTTGTTATAGTTTAATCATAAATGACAGCCGGCCTATTATGTTTTATGTTTCTTTTAGGATAATGTTCCCTCTCCAAAAATAATTTAGGAAATTTAGGAATTTAGGAAGTAAACTCTTAGTCAGGCATAGCAACAAAGTATAGATCCAGATCAGTCAGCTTTCCTTGGGAACTTTAATAGCATTGCTCTGCTATTTTGGTGGAGTTGATATATGTCTGGATAGAACCACCTGTGCACATAAGTCAGCTGGAAAACCTTCTCACAGTAGTCCCTTCCCACCTGTCAAGGACTCAAACACATGTGATGAGAGGCTAGGCATTCAGAGGAGTTACATGTCAGAAATGTTTTACGTCTGGATCAAGGGCGCCGCTTATAGAATATAGTAGAGATTATAAACAAATGTTGCAGGAAAGTTGCCCACTAAATGCACTGGTGAAGGCCATATTCATGTTAAAAGTGGCACAAAATTAACATATTTCTATCTAAGCTACATAAATTTTTTCCATCAATTACTGATTGTATGTTTATTGTTCATCTTATTACAAGTTTATGAAGAACTGGCAGTGGGGGTTGGTGGGGTGGGGCTGTAGGGTAGTTGGGGTGGAAGCTTACAAGTGCCGGTAGAGTGATTAGAGTTGCTTATTTATATCTCTTCTCAGCCCATTGCCACAAAGGTTCAAATCCCACTCAGGGCAAGAACTTCTCCTGACATCTTCCAAATGACCTGCCATGTTTGGTGTTTTTACCAAGACCTTTGACTGGTGTCTTTCTCTGCTTATAGTTGTCAGATGTCACAAGTAGAATTGTGGTGATTTTTGTTCCTATCATTTTGTATATAATGGGAAATGTGCGGATACAAAATGCACCAAGTGTGCATTTTTATAACAGGAAAATCAATTTAACAAGTGCTTTAGGTCTGCATTTTGAATAATATTTAAATATATGAGCTTATAACTCAGCGAGACATTTACATTCAATTAAGTATGGACATACTGTTATTTTAAGTATACTGATAAGTAAATAAGGGTATTTACCAGTTTTCCGTAGGATTTATGCATTTAAGGACAGTATGTAAGGATGTGTACTTGTAAGTAACCATCATTACAGTCTACTTATATGTTATAAAAGTAAGTAATTATATATACCTCCTTACACAATAGTAAGTAAAATTAAAGACAATGGACCAGCCATTTTTGGTGGAGGAAGGTCCTGAAAAATTGACTTTAGAAATATGGGCATACATATACAATACCTATCATCAGTTTATGTCGTAATTCAATATTTTATGATACAATACATTCCAGAAAATGGGATGTTTCAGATGGACTGTTTACTGTTTTATGTTTAACTTTACTGACGGATCAAATAAAAAAGTACTAACGTTTATATATTAATTAACAAAGGTATAAATTTTGATAATTTTTTGAAACAGTACGCATCTGTATAAGCAGTATAAATCTAACAGTAAGAACCGTGTAAAGTATTTTTTAATATTTTATGAATTCTAGAACGGAAAAAAACTTTCAAAATATAAGAGATACAGTAATAATAAGGATAAGGGAAATAAAATTTAATTTTGATATGATTAATCTAATAAAAAGGCATTATTTCATCTTAATATTGTACCGAATAGAATATGGCCAGCAATGTTTGATGCATTGTATCATAGCTTTGTGTTGCAGATTTCCTTGTATTGCGATGAATTGTTACAACTCTTACTTGCATTTAGATAACAATACTTTTTGACAAAGACAAAGCTGCTTACAACTTTTCTTTCCCTTTCCTCCAGGTACACTGTGTGTAATGTTGAGTTTCCCATTTCTGTTTGTGGACTGTATCACATGTACAAACGCCCCAGACTGGTCCCAATTCATCTACTACGTTCCATTTGTTGTCATCTTCCAATTTGGCTGGGCAGCAGTCCAGATCAACCATCTATCTCTAATACCTGACCTTACAGATGACTCTAATGAGCGTGTGGGTCTCAATGGATACAGGTTTGTCTAGTTAACATTTATTATAACCCCTACAACAAAATTAGAAATCAATTCAGATCTGTGTCTATCTGTCGCGCTGTGTACTCAATATTTCCAGACTTCTTCTGCCAAATTTTTTGTGTAATTTTTTATAAAATTCACCTTTAGAATCATGGCAACCTGTGCACCTGCTAATTTTGTATAAAATCAGATGAAAATGGCACGAGTAATTGCCCCTTTTACTGATATTTCATATGCTGATATAAAAGTAAAATTTACAGACAGGCGGCAGGGTGGAGGTATTTACAGTGCACAGTGATATAAAAAGATGAGGTACTATAAATATTTGTTGTGGAAGCTGAAAACTAAGATAAAGACTCTAAACCACCTTAGCAGAAGAACCAGATATTTAGAAATCAGCCAATCACACAAAAATTTCAATTGCTTTTAACCAATTTTCTGACAAAAGCAACTTTTGATGACCTCTGTAAATTTCACATTTAGAAACCATGTGATAAATAGAGCATTTGCTCCAAAGAACTAAATGCTCCTTTTATCACAATGGTTTCAATATAACAACATGATTTGGATGCAAGCATATTCAAATTGTACATTGTATGACATAAAATTTGATTTTGAACTTTGATCATTAAGATATAAGTAAATGAATATTGTATTGTTCTATTGTTTGTGACAAAGTCCATTTCCTATATCTTATATCCCTGAATCCCTGGCAAAGACTTTGTCCTGGACCCACCAGCATAAAAGTTCAAATTTTTGAGACTTTTACTCATGGTTTAAGGAAACTACCATTTTTAGGACCTGCATGTCTCAGTCTGGGATATCTTTTGTTTGTTTTTGATATGCATTAGAAGTTTAGTTGTCAATTTCAGGTATGCGTTCACTGTTCTATCCAACATGGCAGTGTATGGTATTGCATGGCTCATTTTTGCTCTGGGTAATGGGGAGAACGATAGTGGTTCCCTAGGTCCCTCTGATGCCAGTAACTTCAGGGTAAGTGAGTAAGGAATTCCATTTTTATCAGTAAATTAAACCTATAACCTACTGAATTAATTAACAACTCATGAAAATTATTCTTTTCCTACACATAGTTACATTCAAATGAAGAAGTTATATTACCAACTGTTACCAGTATATAACTCTCTCACTTTTGAAGGGAGACTCCCTCTTTTAAGGTTCAAAATTATTTGAAAATGGGGGGTGTTGTACACATCTTCCAGCAATCTCCCAGCTTGGAAACAGATAACTTCCTTCTTTGTTTAAGTGAAAATAACCAATCACCCACTTTGCAAGTGAAAAATCTTCCACTTTGGCTTCAGAAAAAGTTCATATATATGCACCAGAGACACAGCAACCAATTGTGCAAATATAGACCAACAGTCAAAATGCCAAAAATCTACTGGAAATTCTTATTTTAGAGTAAAACTTCAGAAAGACATGCACATTAGTCAATTATAATGTATATTTCATTATGGCACAAAAGTAGTTAAGGTCCGGATAATATGCCAAGTACTGTACAGTTCATTTTTTTTTTGCCAATTTTGTAACTTTAATCCCATAACCTAATAAGAATAAAAGTATACCTTTTAACATTTTTTTTTTAAATATGAAATTGAAGCAATATCCTTTCAGGGCCTTCCACAAGATTTTTTTCAGCCCCATCAGCCAAAATTTTCAAATTTTTATACATTTATACTTTGCATAAATCTCCTCCCACTCTTTCCACAATCTCATACTCTACCCCACCCACATCATATTCAGCCACAAAAGTCGTCTGTCACTATAATAGATATGGTCAATAAGAAAAGTGTTTAAATTCTGTTTATTTCTGTTAATTTATATTGAAATGTTCTCTTCAGATCTAATTTCTTTTTCAATCTGATGTAATTCTATTGTTTTATTATTACTTTAAACAATGACTACACCATTGATTTCACAGCTCAAAGAGCTTTTAAGTTGTTTTTTTAAATCTGTAAGAATTTTGACAGAAATAATTAGTAAATAGTAATACTCTGTTTGTAACAACAATGTCAGGCTGACCTACTTTAAATCATCATCTAAATTAATTGTGTTTTAATCACCACCGCTGTAAATGCAATGCAAGATAAAAGTCTGGTGACATTTATCAATGTACATCCATAAATAAATCATTTACAACACACACTAGCTGACAAAACAAATAGATCTTTGCCATTACTTCCAATTTTTGCAAAAAGATAAATGGAAAACCATCGTTTTTAATGATTAATGTTTGCTTTTAGAGTGCTTCAGTCTTAAAAGAAAGGTAATCCTTTCATACTTTCAGAATTTTGATTTATGTACATGTATTGGGAATTCGCTTCAAACTTCAAACTTAACAACTGTTGCATATTCAGTCCTTAAACACATATGGACCGATCAATGCGAAGACATAACAAATGAACCTGTTAATTTCTCACTATGCCATGGTATCTCTGTAAAACAATGAACTGTTCATGTGCCCAGAATCTCCTGTTTTGTTTGCATGGCCAGACAGCAGGAAATGTGACTCATCTGTGTAGCAAACATCATGAAATGCATTGGCATAATTGTCGGCAACACCAACTTCTCAAGAGACAATTACTTTGAACCTGTGATTTTTTAAACCTGCATAATCTGAATTTTAAAAGGAAAAAATTTAAGGTCCTTCCTAATTTTGTCATGGGCAAGTTTTAGGAATTCTGGTCTCTGAGGAAGAACATCTCACCAACTTTTTCTGAGCTATTAATGTTTTTTTTTTTTTTTTTTAAGCGAATTCACATTTACATTGCTCTGACTTGACCTCGGCCACCTTGCTTTTAGAGCATCCACTGTGGACCCATGTCACCTAAATTTATGTACAATTGTGTAGACATGATTTCTGCTTACATTTTTATTCATAAAACGATATTTAAACTTTCACTAAAAGACTGTTACGCATTTTGTTTCATAAAGCACTGCCTTAAGTCTAGGTATATTACCTAAACAATACAATACAACCAATTTTAGTGCATTAAGTAATCTGTTGCTTACAGCACAACAATACAAATAGTATGTATAGAGAGTGACATGGAGTGATATGGTTTAAAAAAGAACAAGCAGCAAAAAAATATTTATTACAAAAGTTTATATAATTTATCTAATATACCGGTAAGTGTAAGATAATTAAATAATTCTACAATTGCATATTTCTTTCTGCTTAATGTATGATAAGCAATTGTTCAGTTGTTATTTACTTGGAAACAACTCCCTTGGATATGCATCTTGGATATTTAATTTACTCTATCTTTCATCATATGAACACACACAAAACAAACTTTGTTCTCTTAATGTGGGCAAAATATACAAATTTTGCAAGTATTTTGTGCATATCAAAAGAAGTTTATAATCATTTTTAACAGTATTGTTGCCAAATAGAACAGAGAATGCAGCATTTTTTATTAATCTGCTAATTTTCTCCTGGAAACTGCATCCTCAGAACAATTAACCAATCAAACAAATAACTGTACAATCTTCTAATTCCAAGACAGCACCATTGAAACTTTAATTCATTGTAATTTAAGATGCCACTATAACTTTGAAGACTGTTAAGCATATTCTGGATTTCAAATGATTTAAAACATGTCTAAATCTACAGTAGCACACTGTTTATTTTCACAGATGCTTGTTTTGACTGTGGTGGGTGTTGGCTTGTTGTTCAGTCTTGTATTTTACCTGGGAGTACGGGAACACAGCACGAGTGTCGAGCTTTCTGACCGCTCTGGTCTGTCTGAGTCGACATCCCTTCTGACCATTGAGAGATCATCTATAAACAGACTTACTATGACCTGGAAGTGCTGGCTCAAAGAGCATCAGTTTTATCAGGTTAGTGTCGCTGACTATTTTTGATTATTGTGTGTGAAGATGTCCTTTGAGTTTCTCATTTGATCACAGTTTTGTGTACCGTAATTACTCACTTATAAGACGGGGATTTTTCCTTCAAATTTCATGTTCAAAGTGTGGGGCTCGTCTTATAGGAGGGGTCTAGCGACCTTGCAAAAAGTTTTCACGTTGTTTTAGGGTGAAAACATACCACATAAACTTGTTAGCAGTTATGCAATGACCCGACGTGCCGTCATTATCGACCACTGATAACTTACCTTTATTGAACTTTGAATTCTGTCGGTCAACGATTAACTGTCTCACATACATTTCCCTTTGTTCTGCATGAAACACAGCTTATTATCCGTCAGTAAACACTAAAATAAACTTTCAACTTCAGTCTGCCAAATACACCAAGCTGTAATTTACTTGGAGTTTCTGTGTAGACTTGCCTCATTACACAGGTCAAGTGACTGACTCTGAGATAAGATGTTGTCAAGGTGATATCGATCGGAGCAGTTTGACAGTGAGGGAGTGAACGATGTGTTTTTATAAGCGGCTGCCAATTACATTTCTCCATAAAATTATTGATTGGTGGCATGTACACAAGGACAGTGCACTGTTCCCCGATATATCGTGTACTGTCAAACCAGACTTGGTGACGTAGATCAAAGAAATTAATGTCATGCCACCACGAGCTACAGGATAGCAGTGCAGCTGAGACTAGATACATCCCGCAACGTGTGAAAATTACAGTCACTGTTTACCAATTAACCCTTTTGATGAGACAGCATGACTGGTCGACGCTCCTGTTCATTTTTTTCGACTCGTCTTATAAGCGGGCCGAAGCAGAAACCGGCAATTTCACAGGTGAAGTAGGGGGGTCGTCTTATAAGCGAATAGTCTTATAAGTGAGTAAGTATGGTAGGTACATCACACTTCCATAATAACTGCACTATATAAATTTAAATAATTGTGTCTCCATTGAGCTGAGCTGGCTGATCTGAATGTACATAATTTCCATTTTCAGGTACATCACATATACAGTTATAGCCATATTGGCAATGCCCAGCTTTTAAGACAAATATCTGGATAGAATGACCAGTGCATTGAATGTCAGCTGGAAGACAAGACCTCCCCATATGATAGTTCTCGCCTCTGCTGGGATTTGTTCCCATTCTATGAGGGACTGAGGAGTTAGTGACTCTAATCACTTAGGTAAACAGACTTTTGCCCCCCCACCCCTTGCCCCAACCAGACGTTTGGTCCCGGGACATTTGCCCCCCATGTATGTGCAGTGTGCACCCCAGATGTTTACCCCTTATAAAAAAAACCACAACCGGACTGTTACCCCCCTATTTAAATTTAAGGCCAGACATTTGCACAAAACCCGCCTCCACTAGGGCCGTCATCGATTTGGCCGATACTGATATGTCAATACATATTTTAAAATATTGATATATCGTTATGCATTTCAAAATATCAATATATCGGCAGGAAAAAATTAGAAAGAAAAAAGTTAAAATATTCGTTAAAAATCAACAGTTTTTCGTCAACTTGAAGTCTACGGAATGTTGTATGAAATGGAGGGAACCGTTGTAATTGTAATACCATGGAGAATGATCAGAAATTCGACAATTCGTGGAAAAAAAAAATCGAAGTGCTTAACATATCATTAACAATTTGTCGATGTTGTAGTTATGAGACAGTTGCAAGATCATGAATTTGTCAATTTGTGAAAGAAATCAACAAAATACTCTATTATTCTGTTAAAATTTGAAGATTTTGTATCTAAGGGAGAGAACTTTTGTAAACTTAAAACAATCGAAGAAGATCTGCAATTTTTCCATTCCTGAAAGTTACACTAAAATGGCAGGGGACGATGTAGTTATTGTAGACAAGAAATCAAAAACAGGAAAAAAGAGTTCTGTTTGGAATTATTTCAAATATGTTAAAGAAAGGCTGCATAAATAAAAAGTCTGTTAAATGCAAGCTATGCAAATTGACCATACCCTACAGCGGAAACACTACAAATCTGTTTGCATTTGGACAGAAAACACTGGAATATTGCAAAACCAAAGTTGCAATTTCCAATACCAGTTGTAAAACGATTTAATAATTTTATTTTGCGTTTAATTGTTGTTACTTGCTAATAAGAATATATAAGACAAAGTCCTATGAACATTGCAACTTATACACAAATTGAAAAGACACAGGACCAAGGTATCCACATGCATGCCAAATGTAAATGTGAGAACAAATCTGTGATGAGTCATTTAACAATAAGAGCAAACCCGACAGTTACTGCCTTGGAACGGTCAGTCGGCAATATGGACCGACTGGGGTGCTTAAACCGGTTTTACAGAGCTCTAATCTCGCACTTCCTGATGGGTTTCTCGAAAATTGTTTTAAAGATGATCTTATCCTATTTTTCTATCAATTAAATAAAAATGCTTTATAAAAAATACAAGGTTTAGTTTGAGGTTTTACTGACATTAAAACATATCATGGCAGTTTGTCCAAATGTATATCAGTAAAAGTGAGGAACACTTTCTGTTTGTTTAATTAAATGGTTAAAATATAAGCATTTCTTTTTCATCTTTGGGTAAGTTAAAAACAAATTAAAAACTATTTTATAGCATTTTATTTGAAAATAACTGTTAAATATCAAGCTTTAAGTACAAGAATGTTAGTGGAAAATATATTAAAGAAGAACACTGCATAGTATACCCAGAATGTGCATAGTAGGCAGTAATTAAAGAAGAATTACAATTTCTTCAAATTCCCTTAAATATGTCGATATATTGATCTATCATCAATATTTTTTATTTGATATATCTATATCACCTATACGTTTTTTTGCGCATCAACAGCACTAGCCTCCACCCAACCCTTTAGAATTTCTCATTATGTCGCAACAGTAAAACGTCAATTGTTAAGATGATGTACTTCGTAAAAATCTGAATAAATTTATCTTCTGTTCTGTTTCCTTTGTGATTTGATAGTGGGGCAAACGTCTGGTCTGCACATACAGTGGGGCAAACATCGGGGGGGCAATTATCCAGGGGGGTCAAATGTCCATGAATCCTTAGTCATGGGTGTCCAATATGGTTTTTATGATGTTTCTCTTACAATTTCAGGTTGCAGCAATTTATATGTTCACTAGATTAGTGGTGAACGTATCACAGGTCTATCTTCCCATGTATCTTACAGAAACACTCAAACTTGATAAGGTAAGCATCATTATTTGTATTCTTTTCTTTAAAGTTACATAAAGTTAGATAATGCATAGTCAGTGTGAAGCACTTGGTCAATAAGTGATATTCCTTTGTAGCGTTGTTCATTCATAAATTTGCATTTCATGTATATCTTCATTACACTATATATTCACTTAAACATGTACATGTAGTTAAAACATATAACAATATTAGTGTAATATTTTCATGAACACTTATGTTTGATGAAGGATGCCTGGACACAATTTACTGGTCTTGTATCTTTTCATATACATATTTGTTTCTGCACATGCACTATTCTTCCCCAGGCATGAAGACTTGCTGCGGGTAGTCAAGGTTGTGCAGGGTCTATCCTTCATGCTTCTGAAATTAAGCTATCTCATAATTTTGGATCTTTTGCTAGTAACACAGCCCAAAAATTAGTGTTAACCATAGCAGATGTCTGTAAGTTTATCAATTCCTACAATAAACATTAGTGTCTTTACAGTTATTTGCTGCTTTAAATTTAGAACAGCATAGCGTTATATATGTATATTTTATAATGCGTTTTGACACAAACTCATCATATATGTTTTAATCTGTTTCAGGAGTCTATAGCTATTGTACCCCTGGTAGTGTATGTCAGTGGATTTGTAACATCTATCCTCATGAAATATGTGAACAAGCTATTAGGAAGAAAGGTAAGAACAGATAAAAAATAAAATATTTGAAGGCTAAAACGATTGCATAGTTTCACATGCAATTTCCTTAGAACATTACATCAGCATTTTCCCATTTACTGTAGTATTTTTCATACAATATTAAACTTGTATGTTAGAAATTATCTGTAACAGCTCATCTCTGAAGTTAACAATAAACATACCTTGGATGTAATAACAGAAATCTTATTTTATTTACAGGGCACATATTTTCTAGGAGTTTTTTTCACAGTTGGTGCCTCTGCGGCCTTCTATCTCATACCACAAGGCAGTGTTCTTATCTACGTGGCTGCAGCTCTGAGTGGTATGGGAGGCTCCACGATATTAGTCACATCTTTAGCCATGACGTCAGATCTGATCAGTGAGAATACAGTAAGTAACCTCAGATCTGATCAGTTAAAATACCATTTAGTAACCTCATATTAGATCTCTGAGAATAGAGGAGGTAACCTCAGATCCGATCAGTTAAAATTCAATAAGTAACCTCAAATTAGATGTATGAGAATAGAGGAAGTAACCTCAGATCTGATCAGTTAAAATACCATATAGTAACCTCAGATTAGATCTCTGAGAATAGAGGATGTAACCTCAGATCCGATCAGTTAAAATACCATTTAGTTACCTCAGATTATATCTATGAGAATAGAGGAGGTAACCTCAGATCTGAGCACTTTAAATACCATATAGTAACCTTAGATTAGATCTATGAGAATTGAGGAGATAACCTCAAATCTGATCAATTATAATACCATGAGTAACCTTAGATTAGATCTATGAGAATAGAGGAGGTAACCTGAGATCTGCTTCATTATAATACCATTAGTAACCTCAAATTAGATCTATGAGAATAGAGGAAGTAACCTGAGATCTGATTAGTTATAGTACCATAAGTAACCTCAGATTAGATCTATGAGAATAAAGAAAGTAATTTCAGATCCTGATCAGTTAAAATACCATCAAGTAACCTCAGATCTGATCAGAGCAAATATTGTAAGTAACCTCGGATTGGCTAGTGTGAATATTGTAAGTAACTTCACATCTGATCAGTGGGAATGCAATTTTTATGACCTCAGATCTGATCATTGAAATTGCAGTAAGTAACCTCAGACTTGAACCCAATGTAATTACTGTAGGCTTAAATATTGAGTGTGATACAGTTCTCATTTTTTTCCTGTTTAGATCTAATTATGAATGAAATTGCAATTTGATCAATATGATCATTTAGAGATATTTTAAGCTTAGATATGATAATTCAATATTATTTAATATACAAATTTAGTAAAAGTTTTTCAGTTGTAAGGTTAGAACAGGAAAAGAAAAATAATGCTTGCAATTTTTTATCTCCTTGAAGAGTGGCATATATCATTTACACTGGCCATGTGTCTGTACACTGTACATATGTACACACATCTGTCAGCCTGCTCCATGCCATATGCCTGGTTGTACATATGTACACACATCTGTCAGCCTGCCCCGTGCCATATGCCTGGTTGTACATATGTACACACATCTGTCAGCCTGCCCCGTGCCATATGCCTGGTTGTACATATGTACACACATCTGTCAGCCTGCCCCGTGCCATATGCCTGGTTGTACATATGTACACACATCTGTCAGCCTGCCCCGTGCCATATGCCTGGTTGTACATATGTACACACATCTGTCAGCCTGCCCCATGCCATATGCCTGGTTGTACAAATGTACACACATCTGTCAGCCTGCTCCATGCCATATGCCTGGTTGTACATATGTACACACATCTGTCAGCCTGCCCCATGCCATATGCCTGGTTGTACAAATGTACACACATCTGTCAGCCTGCCCCGTGCCATATGCCTGGTTGTACATATGTACACACATCTGTCAGCCTGCCCCGTGCCATATGCCTGGTTGTACATATGTACACACATCTGTCAGCCTGCCCCATGCCATATGCCTGGTTGTACAAATGTACACACATCTGTCAGCCTGCCCCATGCCATATGCCTGGTTGTACATATGTACACACATCTGTCAGCCTGCCCCATGCCATATGCCTGGTTGTACAAATGTACACACATCTGTCAGCCTGCCCCATGCCATATGCCTGGTTGTACATATGTACACACATCTGTCAGCCTGCCCCATGCCATATGCCTGGTTGTACATATGTACACACATCTGTCAGCCTGCCCCATGCCATATGCCTGGTTGTACATATGTACACACATCTGTCAGCCTGCCCCATGCCATATGCCTGGTTGTACAAATGTACACACATCTGTCAGCCTGCCCCATGCCATATGCCTGGTTGTACAAATGTACACACATCTGTCAGCCTGCCCCATGCCATATGCCTGGTTGTACATATGTACACACATCTGTCAGTCTGCCCCGTGCCATATGCCTGGTTGTACATTTGTACACACATCTGTCAGCCTGCCCCATGCCATATGCCTGGTTGTACATATGTACACACATCTGTCAGCCTGCCCCATGCCATATGCCTGGTTGTACAAATGTACACACATCTGTCAGCCTGCCCCATGCCATATGCCTGGTTGTACAAATGTACACACATCTGTCAGCCTGCCCCGTGCCATATGTCTGGTTGTACAAATGTACACACATCTGTCAGTCTGCCCCGTGCCATATGTCTGGTTGTACATATGTACACACATCTGTCAGCCTGTCCCATGCCATATGCCTGGTTGTACAAATGTACACACATCTGTCAGCCTGCCCCATGCCATATGCCTGGTTGTACAAATGTACACACATCTGTCAGCCTGCCCCATGCCATATGTCTGGTTGTACAAATGTACACACATCTGTCAGCCTGCCCCATGCCATATGTCTGGTTGTACAAATGTACACACATCTGTCAGCCTGCCCCATGCCATATGCCTGGTTGTACAAATGTACACACATCTGTCAGCCTGCCCCATGCCATATGCCTGGTTGTACATATGTACACACATCTGTCAGCCTGCCCCATGTCATATGCCTGGTTGTACAAATGTACACACATCTGTCAGCCTGCCCCATGCCATATGCCTGGTTGTACATTTGTACACACATCTGTCAGCCTGTCCCATGCCATATGCCTGGTTGTACAAATGTACACACATCTGTCAGCCTGCCCCGTGCCATATGCCTGGTTGTACATATGTACACACATCTGTCAGCCTGCCCCATGCCATATGCCTGGTTGTACAAATGTACACACATCTGTCAGCCTGCCCCATGCCATATGCCTGGTGGTACATATGTACACACATCTGTCAGCCTGCTCCATGCCATATGCCTGGTTGTACATATGTACACACATCTGTCAGCCTGCTCCATGCCATATGCCTGGTTGTACAAATGTACACACATCTGTTAGCCTGCCCCATGCCATATGCCTGGTTGTACATATGTACACACATCTGTCAGCCTGCCCCATGCCATATGCCTGGTTGTACATATGTACACACATCTGTCAGCCTGCCCCATGCCATATGCCTGGTTGTACATATGTACACACATCTGTCAGCCTGCCCCATGCCATATGCCTGGTTGTACAAATGTACACACATCTGTCAGCCTGCCCCATGCCATATGCCTGGTTGTACAAATGTACACACATCTGTCAGCCTGCCCCATGCCATATGCCTGGTTGTACAAATGTACACACATCTGTCAGCCTGCCCCATGCCATATGCCTGGTTGTACAAATGTACACACATCTGTCAGCCTGCCCCATGCCATATGCCTGGTTGTACAAATGTACACACATCTGTCAGCCTGTCCCATGCCATATGCCTGGTTGTACATATGTACACACATCTGTCAGCCTGCCCCATGTCATATGCCTGGTTGTACAAATGTACACACATCTGTCAGCCTGCCCCATGTCATATGCCTGGTTGTACAAATGTACACACATCTGTCAGCCTGCCCCATGCCATATGCCTTGTTGTACAAATGTACACACATCTGTCAGCCTGCCCCATGCCATATGCCTGGTTGTACATATGTACACACATCTGTCAGCCTGCCCCATGCCATATGCCTGGTTGTACATATGTACACACATCTGTTAGCCTGCCCCATGCCATATGCCTGGTTGTACAAATGTACACACATCTGTCAGCCTGCCCCATGCCATATGCCTGTTTGTACAAATGTACACACATCTGCCAGCCTGTACCATTATGGTGTCTCAGCAAGGGCAAGGTTATGTAAATGGTCAAATTACAGATAATTTATCAATGGCTACCCATGCTATATATTAGTGTCTTGGCCAGTCTTTTGCCCATTTTCAACAGGTTATTCAATCAATCTTTACCATCTTACAGACAAAAAAATGAAACAGTTTCCCTTATATTTTTTAAGTCCATTCCCTTAAGGTGAAGGTCATATCAAAAGTTATGGCATCTTCTGGGCATATGTAAATTTTAGTGACATTTCTTTTTAAAGTACTTCTATCTCAGTCACTATTAACACTGCTACAATGAGATTTTTTTGCCAGGAAACATAGTGCAAGTACATTTTTTCCTTTAGCAAAGTTTAATGAACAAGAAAAGCCGTTGATGCAAAGCATCAAAAGCGACGCAAAGAGTGGAAGAGTTGAGATTAAAGCAGTATGGGATCAAGTAACAAAGACATTTGAAAAGTTATAGTTTTATTTTTTATGAAAGTTTTCAGTATACTAATAATCTCAAGAAGAAGTATGTGTAACTTCCTGATACCATAGAATTTTTTAAAACAAACTAAAAAGTAAAACCTGACACCATTCAATGAGTTTTCTAAGATGTTACAAATGTATATGTTACATGTATAGAAGAAAAGTTGCAAAATTATTATAATTAACTATAAATTCAAAGTGTACAAGCAGAAATTGCACATGTGCAGCAGCCTTACATTACATAAATTAAATATTGTTCTCATAGTATTTTTCTTGAGCATAGTATGTTTTTTCTTTGTCAGTATCTTATTGTTTATTTTCAAAGTTATCTTGAAAGTTACAGACATTAAAAAATAAATAAATAAATAAAAATAGAACACTATTTACCAAATTAGGACCCATTTAGAAAGTCCGCGAAACAAACTTTCCCAGCATGCAAATTTATTTCAGAGAGCATTCCATATATAGGCGTTGCACTTCTGCTCGTTGCCAATAATCACTAGTACTTTTTTTGGTGCCAATGCTTAGGATTTCTTTGTTTTGTCATAATGCTTCTTAACAAGTTGATTATTGTAATTTTTTTACTGAACTTGTTAATTGTGCCCCATCTTATATCTTCTTTATTGTATTTTATTTTCTGTAGTCAAATTATTTTGTATTTGTGGGAAAACTCTTTTCGTTATGACAAAAGTTTTTTTTTCATTCTTCAGGAAAGTGGTGCATTTGTCTATGGGGCCATGAGCTTCACCGACAAGCTGTCCAATGGAGTGGCAATTGTTTTGATACAGCAACTGCACCCATGTGGGGCGTAAGTAATTTTCTTTAGTTTAAACCTATTTTCTAAGGGGAAATATTTCCTTTATTATATTAATATCTCTTAAATACTTATTACCTGGGTAGAACCAGTACTCAGATGTTAACTTCCTGAAGAAATGTGCCATAGATAGGCTTGCTCATGGATTTACATCTTCTGGTTAGTCAGGTGTTCAAAACTTCACCCCTCAATCTGGAGTCCACCTTCTAAACCATCACAAACATACACTCATAGTAGAAGGGTTTTCTTCATGACAGTACCACAATTATGGAATTATGTGAGCATCCTTGGTCTTATTGGTAGGGCCTATCACAACGTGTAAATCCTTTGACAAACCTCTTTCCTGCTATTGTTCCTGGGTCATAGAACCTAAGCACTGGATATGTCCAGAAAATTGGCAGTCTAAAGGAATGCAAAATAAAAAAACAACACATTTCCCAATGAATTTGTGACAAATCAATTTAAAAGTATGAAAGCTTAAAACTGCATATTTCTAAGACTTCTCTATTAACGAATATGCTGTATACAACAAACAAAAAATGCAATTGTTCATATTATTATACGCCTGTCGAAGACGGGAAGTATTATGGGATCACCCCTGGCGGGTGGGCTGGTGGAAAGCGTCCAGATATTTGTCTGGAGCATAACTCTAACACTATCAAAGCTATTGACTTGAAACTTCATAGATGGATATTTCTTATTATGACGAAGTGCAGTGCACAAGAACCGTCACTGGGCACATCATAATGTTGGAGTTATTGCCCTTTGTTTAATTTTCTTGTCCGGAACATACTCCTACATTATCAAAGTTATTGACTTGAAACTTGATATATAGGTCTTATTGAGACAAAGTGCAATGCACAGGAACCATAATTCTGTACTTGATTTTGGAGTTATGCCCCTTTGTTTAATTTTTGTGTCTGGAGCATAACTCCTATGTTATCAAAGCTATTGATTTGAAGCTTCGCAGGTGGATATGTCTCATTTAGACTGAGTGCATTGCACATGAACCATCACTGTACACTTCATGATATTGGAGTTATTACCCTTAGTTCAATTTTCGTACTTTATGTTTGTCTGGACCATACTCCTACATTATCAGAGCTATTGACTTGAAACTTCAAAGATTGATGATGTTATTGAAACAGAGCAGTGCACAAGAACCATCACTTTCCCCTTCTTATTTTTGAATAATCACTTTACTGCACAAATGCCATTATTCTCTTGCATTTTTTTGTATATTTGATGGTATTCCCCTTTGATTTTTTTTCAATTATCCAGATTGCAGTCCACAATCATGCCAGAGTGCATTGCACAACAGTGCACAGCAGTTTGGCAGATTAAAGATTTTTAATGTTATTCAACTTTAATTTCAGTGTTTCTTGCAATAACCCAGAGTGCAGTCCAAAACTTTGCCATACTGCATTGCACAAGAGTGCACAGCAGTTTGTTTCAAATTGCCTTATTGATAGGCATATT
Organism: Sinonovacula constricta; assembly: GCA_007844125.1. Taxonomy (NCBI): domain Eukaryota; kingdom Metazoa; phylum Mollusca; class Bivalvia; order Cardiida; family Solecurtidae; genus Sinonovacula; species Sinonovacula constricta. The sequence goes on along the minus strand of CM017559.1, from coordinate 48,137,143 downwards.
TTTGCTCTGTCTTGGGGTGCTCTTGTTATATGATCAAAATGCTCTAGTGAGCCTTCATATACCTACTTGATAATGGAGAAATTAACTGTCAATGTGTTTTTACGACTACTTATTGCACACCAGCAAACTAGTAAAGAACATAAATTCAAAACTACCTGAGTAGTATCATAAATATAAATCTGATTGTCATAATTGCATGATGTATTGATTGATTTCATTGATTAAATAGCCAGTTAAAATAACTGTCATAATTGCATTATGTATCAATTTATCTCATTGATTAAAGATCTAGTAAAAAGAACTATGGCTATTATTCATAGGTAGAAAGAGTTGTAAAGAAACTTTCAATATTTTCAGAATAACTTTTAAGTTACAAGTTAAAACTTAATATTGATAAACATTTCACATTTCACTTAAATTTCATGCTTGAGCAACACTGATTCTGCTTTGGCTGTTGTTGCTATCTACATATAATCCATTTTCATGGCTTACATATGTTTTTTCCTCATTTAATGCTATTAAACTATAACCTTATTAAAGAAAAAAGAAATTAATCTCTATTATGCATTGTTTTTAGCTCACCTAAGCACTATGTGCTCAAGGTGAGCTTTTTCTGATACGCCTTCGTCCGGCTTCAACAGTTATAGCCCACTCTTCTCCAAACTTGGTCAGAATGTTTGTCTGCATGAAATCTTGGATGAGTTCATTATTGGGTCACATGGGATCAAAAAGTAGGCCACTAGGTCAAATTTAAGAAAAAGCTCGTGAACACACTAGAAGAGCCATTTATGGCCCAATCATCACCAAACTAGTTCAGAATGTTTGCCTGAATAAAATCTTGTATGAATTCATAACTGGGGCACGTGGGGTCAAAAAGTAGGTCACTAGGTCAGATCTTAAAAAAAAGCTTATGAACACACTAGAGGCAACATTTATGGCCCAATCTTCACCAAACTGGTCAGAATGTTTGTCTACATGAAATCTTGACTGAGTTCATTATTGGGTCACATGGGGTCAAAAGTAGGTCACCAGGTCAAATCTTAGAAAAACCTTGTGAAAATAATAGAGACCAATCTTATGGCCTAATCTTTACTAAACGAGCCAGAATGTTTGCCTGCAATAAATCTTGGGTCAGTTTGTAACAAGGTCACATGGGGGTAAAAACTAGGTCACTAGGTCAAACCTTAGAAAAATCTTGTGAAAATGCTTGGATGCCACTTTGATGATCCAATCTTCACCAAACTTGGCCAGAATGTTTGTTGAAATCTTAGATATGTTTAAAGTGGGTCACATGGATTCAGTAGATAACTAGATTAAATTCTATAAAATGTTATCAGCCCAGTGGCCACACTAAAAGTCCAATCTTCACAAATGATATCTTTAGTAAATAACTCTTAATTACTTGATGTCAGATATGATTCTACTAAGAGCCTGTGTCCTCAGGTGAGCTATTAAGAGTCATGATGGCCCTCTTGTTTCATAACCAATACAAATATGTATTGTGTGTTTGCTTAACTCTACCAGTAAGGGCAACATGACCTATTGCTAGAGACGCAGCAATAAATATTGCAGGTATTGATATGCAGCTCCCAGTGGAAGTTGGCTGGTCTTGGTCTTTACTGTTTGCCAAAGTTATTCCTGGCAAGCTACATGCAACAATTAAAAAACTGGTCAAGGTAGTGGCTAGTAAAGGTAGAGCACCTGTCTTAAATCCCATTAGGGGATGAAACAAATTCTTTAAATATATTATCTTTTCCTTCTTGTTAAAGATTATTTTATTGGACATAATATTTGTGAAAATTCTTGTGTTTTTTTTAAAAGAAATCTTGGCAAAGAGTTGGCACAAAGGTTTGTTAGTTAGTTATTCTTTGAACCTCCTAGCTTACACATATATAACTGAAGTATGAAATTTTATATCTATTCTTTCATATATAACAAAAAACTTTAACAATTCTTTGTACAGGTATATATTCCATGTACCTTTTTAGAGGAGTTGTAGCATGTCTGTTTTGTCAATGTGTTTTATATTGCATTTTGCCAAAAATGTATGGTTCTGGATAAGAATTGTATTTTTCCCCAAGTTTAAAAGCTTTTGTAAAGACACACAAAACATGCATGTTCATGTATTGCCCCACTTGAAGGCCATGATAAAAATACCAGGTCAAATGCTCCCAAACATTATCTCAAATAAAAAGTTTATGTTGTTTGACTAACAGTCTTTAAACCGTCCATACCAACCTCATGTGAATGTTCATAAGCAGCTTTGCCTTTTTTCCAGGTGTGTAGCTCTTGATTTTTAGTGTTGTTTTTTTTAAATGGATTGTGTCATAGTTTGAGAAAATGATAGAGCTGATCAATCAATTATACAGTGTCCTTTTTTGCACTAGACCATCATGATTGACTTCACGTTCATGTGATACAATGTAAACAAAGTCTTTCTGTTCACACCTCCGACAAAAGATTTCAAGGAAATGTTGGAAAGTAATGTTAATAGTTAGTTGTGGTCCTTTTTTTGTTTCTGTAAGATAGGCTTGTTATTGTCCTTGGGGGAAGTGGGGAGGAGCTTATTGCTATATTGTACCCTGCATGAAAGTTCCCCATGTTCCCTTTCTCATATTTTGCATTTTGTCTTAGCTAAACTAAGCTCAAGCCTTTAGCATGATTATGTGAATTTTCAATACTGCCGATTTACTTGTAATTATAAAGGATTCATTTAAAGTATTGCTAAAGAAAATCCTGCCTTTTGAACAAAAAGGGTGTTTAGGTGTATATGATGACAAAATAATGTGAATTCTTTTGAGACTTTAAAAAAATTCCCTGTTAATCTGTATTTTTTTTGTTAAATCAAAGGTGTTTTAAGAAGAAAATGTTGCAGGAAATGTCATGAATTGCAAACCGAGGACCAGTAACCCTTCTCAAAGTTGTGTTGCTGGATTTGTGCCAATAGTTTCCTTCATTTCTTTCTTATGCATATATAGCTGAAGGCTATAGCACAAGGCCAACACTTACTTAACAAGGCAGTGCTAATATTTTTTTTTGTCTAACAAGTTCAAAATTTGTATGACAAGGCCATCACTTTTCTAACAAGGGTCATCACTTGTCTAGCAAGGCAGTACCAACACTTGTCTAACAAGGTCAGCATTTGTCTGACAGACCAACACTCATTTAACAAATACAAAGACATGTTTGCACCAAAACTTGACAAAGTCAACACTTGTCTAACAAGGCATAACACATTTCAGACTAGGCAACACCTGTGTAACAAGTCAACACTTTCTAACAAGTCTGATAGTGCAATACTTGTCAAGACTGACTAACAAGGCCAATGCTTGTCTAACAAGGCAAAGCTTTTCTGATTTGGCCAATACTTGTCTGACAAGGCAAAGCTTTTCTGATTTGGCCAATACTTGTCTGACAAGGCCAATGCTTATCTGACAAGGCTTGTCTAACACAGCAGGGCCAACACTTGTCTAACAATGCAGTGCCAACACTTGTCTAACAATGCAGTGCCAACACTTGTCTAACAATGCAGTGTCAACACTTGTCTAACACTTGTCTAACAATGCAGTGCCAACACTTGTCTAACAATGCGGTGCCAACACTTGTCTAACAAGGCAACACCATCACTTATCTAACTTAGCAACATAAACATTTATCTAGCATTGCTACGTCAGCTATTTAAGAAATCCAACAGTAAAATGTTTCATACCTGGTCTTACAGTTAAAATACCATTAGAATGTAAAACAAGGTGGTGCCAACACTTAGTTTTGTACAAAGCTACATGTATACTGCTGAAATGAATTTTCTGTCAAATTCCAATACTCATATTAACTGTATTTTATATTAAAATCTGACATGGTAATTTAATTCTATTTATAGAGGATGCTGCCCCCTTTGTGAGCCTTTTTATCGGCACATCATGACGTTTGTACCTGGAGGTATGTGCATCCTGGCAGCTGTTGCCTTGTTAACACTCCTCCCCTTCACTGTGGGTGTTCGCACCAAAAAATTAGGTAAGATCCAAAATGGTTGTTTGACTATTGTCTGCAGAAAAAAAGATAACAGATATTAAAAAATACCAATATTGCATGTGTTTGAATTTATAATCTGGAGATAAACATACTCATTTTGCTGATATTGTCACCTTAGCATACATCATATACTTTTTATGTCAGCTACTTGCTAGTATTAGTTGTCTGTGGAAATTTGCAGGGTTCATTCTAGAAGTGAAATTTATGGGGACACAGGGCCCGCCTTTGGTAAAAATTAGGGGACATTTTCAAAAAACAGGGGCCCACCATATAACTTAATACAAATACTGAATTTAAAGCTAAGCACATACCTGATTTATGTCATACAGCGCTTTTTATCTTCACTGTCTGTAGAATTCAACTCCCTGTTGATACGGTTAGCGTATTTTGTTTGTTGTGATTTTTACATGTTTCACAGAACATTTGTGATTTTGCGCTATCGTACCGAAGCCAAGTAAACTTTTGCAACCACACAGACTGAAACATTCTTGTTCTATTATCAGAAGTGCCAGCGTCAGTATCGGTAGATTCTTTGGGGGGACCATTGGAATTCTTACTTTGAATATTTTCTGTACATTTGTTGTTATTTTCATCGTCAGTTTTTGTTTGTTTTGCCCAAAAATGCAAAAGTGTTGACTTTCGTTTTCAATTTTCTGCCATTGTTAAACTGAAATGATGTAAGCGCTCTTATTTTTTGCAACGAGTCATTTGATTAGTCTGCTACGCCTACGTCACAGTGCCGCGTCCAATCAGCAAAGTCGTAATGTAAATGGTTGTGCTTTGAGGCCACGCTTTATCATACTGGTTTAATCGAGTAAAGAATAATGTTCTGTGTTACGAAATTACGGCTCTAAATGTATGTGCGCCTGATCGGCACATTTCTTTATTTTTTTTGCGCCCCAAATTTTTTTTAAGCGCCAATGGCGCAAAGGCGCATCCTAGAATGAACCCTGAATTTGTATATATCATGTCTTTACAATACCTAAATTATAGCTTACACAATTCTTTTCTAAATATATTTTCTTTAAACAGCCATTTTCTTTTGTGATTTTCCAGCTTATTCTTACTAAAAAGCTCTCATTTTAATCAAGCAAATTCTTTTTCTTTTTTGTAAAGTTACTTTTTTCTGAGTATGATGAATGATATACAAATACTGTAATAACCAAAATAGTTAAAAGATTAACTTTAGACCCAATTTTAGATGCAAAGTCAAACTTCATGTAAAGTTGCAAATGTTCATAGCTGTTTTATTCTGCAACATCTCCTTAGTGTCCGTTAATATAATTTTGTATTATGCCAAGTTTTCATGTGTCCTGACATGTCATCACGCTGAAGGCAGTTCTATATAAGCCCTACTCCTTGGTTATTGACAGCGTGTGTTGGTTTGACAGTTAATTCAACAGACATTTGTGCCATGTTCTCAAATTTGCATTAGAAGCACCCATGGCTGAGCAGCTAGTCATGACATATAACCATTAAGACTCTCACTGTATGTGGGTTGGAGTCCAGGTTTGTTTGAGAACTTTCCTGCTAGAAGGTCTTCAGAAGGTCCAGCACAGATGGTTCAATAGGCATTTGTCTGTACTCTTCCCCTATTTTTAACAACATGTCACCAGTATGAAAAACAAACAAACCTGTACACATTGTTTTAATCTCAAGGCTACAATGAGGATTCTTAAATTTGCTACATTTGCTTGTGAATATTTTTAAGAAGTAAGTGATATGCTACTTCCTAAATGGTTTAGGTTGACTGGATTGGAATGGAATAAATGTTCACATGTGTATATATGACTCTATTGCAGCTCAAGTGCTAGTAGATCCCACCACCAAGTCTCACACTGTCTCCAATGGTGTTATGACATCATACGATTCTGTGCAGGAGACTGACCCATTGGTGCCGTCTACAAAAGTGCCGTCAGTAAACTAGTTATCTCTGCCACCGTTTGGTATGCATGCTGTAATCATTATTAACCATTTTTCTTAATAACCCATTAAAAAAACCCTACCGGTAATCATTTTCCTAATAACCATTTAGAAGACTTTATCTTAATCATTATTTTTTAACCCAGTTTATCCCATTCAAAAAACTTATTCTTAATCATTTTCCTAATAACCCATTCATTTGACTTCATCTTAATCCTTATCCTTTATAACCCATAACAAAAACTTCATTGCTTGGTCAAGAGACCTCTTGCTGGAAATTTAGCAGCAAACACTGCAGGATTTGATTAGGGGGCTCCTGATGCAGCCATCTGTTTTAGGTTGATGCTGCATGCCTAAGATTGACAATTCATGCATTTGTTTTTTTTATTGTATTTATCTTTCCACCAACATATTTCAGTTATCTGGAGACGGTGTCCACTTGAAGCAGATATCGTGCTGCCTTCACTGTGTATAGCATGCTGTAAACACCTGGCATGATACTACCCCCAGTCACATTATCCTGAAACCAGCCAACTATCCTTATATTTGCTTAAAGTTAAGCAAGGGAGCTAAACCACTACCATTTTTAATGACTTTGGTATGTCATGGCCCGGGATCAACCCAGGGCCTCTTGTACTTGAAGCCAACGCTTTACCGATCGGGCTACCAAGTCAGGTGTTCTTGGAATAGAAACATGGCAAAAAGCTTGAAGCAAATAGCCACCCCAAATGAGACCTTTAGATCTGAGGGTTGTCCCAGAATTCTGTGACAGACTAACATTTAGTCTTCAAATGCATGGATTGGACCTGTTAGCGCAATCAGTAGAATATCAGGTCTAGGTACAGGAGGCCCCAGGTTCAACAAACTTTCCATAAACAGATCTGGGGCTCCTTTGGGGTAGATGTGTGCTTAAAATATTCTTACCATACTTCTATTTCATGAACAGATCTGAAGCTCTCTTTTGGGTTGGAGGTTTGAAGCTTCCATGTTGTGTTCTATGATCTTTTGGGTTGGAGGTTTGAAGCTTCCATGTTGTGTTCCATGATCTTTTGGGATGGAGGTTTGAAGCTTCCATATTGTGTTCTATGATCTTTTGGGTTGGAGGTTTGAAGCTTCCATGTTGTGTTCTATGATCTTTTGGGTTGGAGGTTTGAAGCTTCCATGTTGTGTTCCATGATCTTTTGGGTTGGAGGTTTGAAGCTTCCATATTGTGTTCCATGATCTTTTGGGTTGGAGGTTTGAAGCTTCCATATTGTGTTCCATGATCTTTTGGGTTAGAGGTTTGAAGCTTCCATGTTGTGTTCTATGATCTTTTGGGTTGGAGGTTTGAAGCTTCCATGTTGTGTTCCATGATCTTTTGGGTTGGAGGTTTGAAGCTTCCATATTGTGTTCCATGATCTTTTGGGTTGGAGGTTTGAAGCTTCCAGGTTGTGTTCTATGATCTTTTGGGTTGGAGGTTTGAAGCTTCCATGTTGTGTTCCATGATCTTTTGGGTTGGAGGTTTGAAGCTTCCATATTGTGTTCTATGATCTTTTGGGTTGGAGGTTTGAAGCTTCCATGTTGTGTTCTATGATCTTTTGGGTTGGAGGTTTGAAGCTTCCATGTTGTGTTCCATGATCTTTTGGGTTGGAGGTTTGAAGCTTCCATATTGTGTTCCATGATCTTTTAAGTTGAAGGTTTGAAGCTTCTATGTTGTGTTCCATGATCTTTTGGGTTGGAGGTTGGAAGCTTCTATGTTGTGTTCCCTGATCTTTTGGGTTGGAGGTTTGAAGCTTCTATGTTGTGTTCCATGATCTTTTGGGTTGGAGGTTTGAAGCTTCCATGTTGTGTTCCATGATCTTTTGGGTTGGAGGTTTGAAGCTTCCATGTTGTGTTCCATGATCTTTTGGGTTGGAGGTTTGAAGCTTCCATGTTGTGTTCCATGATCTTTTGGGTTGGAGGTTTGAAGCTTCCATGTTGTGTTCCATGATCTTTTGGGTTGGAGGTTTAAAGCTTCTATGTTGTGTTCCATGATCTTTTGGGTTGGAGGTTTGAAGCTTCCATGTTGTGTTCCATGATCCTTTGGGTTGGAGGTTTGAAGCTTCTATGTTGTGTTCCATGATCTTTTGGGTTGGAGGTTTGAAGCTTCCATGTTGTGTTCCATGATCTTTTGGGTTGGAGGTTTGAAGCTTCCATGTTGTGTTCCATGATCTTTTGGGTTGGAGGTTTGAAGCTTCCATGTTGTGTTCTATGATCTTTTGGGTTGGAGGTTTGAAGCTTCCATGTTGTGTTCCATGATTAGATCTGTCCTCTTTTTGAGACGTAAACTTTAGTTGGATATTATTGTTTATTTTTCATATATCTGTAAAAGAGTCCTTATTAAAAATTAAAATTAAAAAGGTTATTCATACATGTACAACTTAAAGTCCAAAGTGTAAGAAAAAGTAGTAGGTGTTACCTTCAATACTTAGTCTCCTTTTTTAGTTTGTTTACTTTACATTTTATTAATCATATTGCTTCATATGCTTTTGCTTAAAAACATATGCACAAATAAGGTAACCCATAGTCAGTCGCTTGGTGTTGCCAAAATGTAACTCCTCAGCCCCTCACAATGTGTTTTGAATCCTGGTGAAGGCAAGAACTTTTACTCTTTTGAGACTTTCCTGCAGATATGTGGTGTGCTGGTCGTTCATCCAGGTGTGTATCTTGGGTATTCCTCCAGCATAAAGCTGGACCAAGCTAATATGACCATGATGTTTTTTTTAATTTTCAGGTCCCACCCCGCGATGTAACTGCCTTTGTGGATAATGCTGGAGAAACAGTCAAGTGTTGTGTTTTGTTCAGAATTATATTCATGTATGACATATAAAGAGAACATGTGTTGTGATGCAGGACATTGCAGATACTAAAATGTGCCAACTTTTATACAAATCTGTAGGCATGTGTTAATATTGCTAGATATATAGACATATGACATATATAATATTAAAGCAAAGTGGGCTTAGAGTTAATTTTACAAAACAGATTTATTTGGGTGAGTAACTACCAAAGTACTGGTCCTACCCAGGAAGTGTGCAGTCAAAAAGAATAAAAATCTGTTGTTGCCAAATTGACTCAAAACGATTAAGTTGTAACTGTAATTGTCGTATTGTTAAATAATATAAGTCAGAGTCTAGTCAGGGTACGAGTCCATATAAGATTCTATACTTTGTTATTTATGACACTGTGTATAGCCCTTAGTGTAACAGGAACAGGATTGAATGACAATTTTACAACTTACCACCAGAGTGCTAGATGCAATTGTTATGTGGAAATATACATAATTTGTATGTATGTATGTTACATAATTTAAACAGAATTGCTGTTTTATTTTTGTAACATTGTACAATAAGGAATGGTATTAGTGTTTAGGTTTGTACACAAGCAATGATATACATATATATTCCTAATTTAAGGGAATACTGTTCAAAAGATATATTATATATAGCTAATGATATAATACTGGTTGAGGGATCAATGTGTGAGAGATATATTTTTTACCTGGCCAATTCTTTCATTCTGGTAATGTGATTACTGCTTTACAAATGTTTATTTTTATATAAAGTGTGAAGAAGATATGTCTTCTGTTCTTCATCATCATCATTATAATATCGTCATCATCATCATCATCATCATCATCATTTACAGTAATTGCAATAGTAGTTATTCTCACAATGTGATATTCTGCTTTTAAGCTTTATATTATATGAAGATCTATTTTTTAATGTGCAGTATTTGTGTTTATGGTTAAATGTGTTTTTTGTTTGTGATTGATTCCAGAGTTGTACATCGATTGTACAAACAGATTTATATGAACATATTTAATGTGTTTATAACAAAGTCATTGTTTTGTCTGTTTTTGTTCTTCATGTTATGTATATATTAGTCATGTTTTTTATTTTATTTTTTCTCATTTTACTATTTTTGGTTATCTGTTATTTGAAAAGCAGCTATATTTGCATGTAGTACATATAATATAAACTGTCTCTTCATTACAAAGTGCATTTAAGAACACACTCAATACTACACAGTTTAATAGGGTCTAATTAAAATACAGTAAATATCTTTAGAAATTTTCAAGAATATAGGAAAAAATGGATTTATCCAACTGTAAAGCATCATTTATGTCATTATTTTTTATTATTATTTTTTATAATTATTATTTTGCAAATTGCTGTCTATTCCTTTGTCTACATATTCTTAACAAATATGTTATGCTACCGTCTTGCCTGTGTATCTATAAACTATAAAATATGGAAATGACCCAGGTGCCAATAACTCTCTAATAATGATACTGTTCTTCGAATTCTGACAAATTGCCCAAATGAAAATGTTTCAACTATGTAATGTATTAAAATATATAACTAGGTAATATGTGGACTTATTGTCCTTCAAAAAGATTGTGGTATCGTTAGTTTGGGAGAATCAAGTGATGGTTTTCACTAATTTTTACTCAACACCCTTGTATATCGCCAAACTGTGCAAATGTGGACCTATTTTATGCATTATGCATCAGTCATAAACAATACACTTAAATACTTCTTACACTTTTGAAGTTATTAGTGACAAAAGCTTAAATATGTATGAAGTTAAATAAGGTTCTATGCATTGTATACATGCACTTTACATACATGCCAGGTCCCTTTAAATGTTGACAGAATGTTACAGTGATGTCTTTTTTTAAATTTCCTATTTGCAAGCAAATAACCTTTTTTATTGTGTTTAAATTTTGTTGATTCAATATTTTGATTTATAGAATGCAAACTCTACCTGGACATTAGGTGTAATACCAAAATCAGATGGCCTCATAATTCAGTAACAACATTTAGTTGGGACATTGCTCAATCTTTTACTCCCAGAATACATACAGTAATGAAATTACTATTCCTTTCTGCTATACACCATTAAGTGTATTATGTATCATCTCATTACAGTAAGTTGTTAAAGATAGTATATCTTAGTAAGTAAATACTGAGCAATGAACATTTGAGCCAAAGCACACTCTCACCTGTCCAGGAGTGGGGGACCTGACCTCATTTACAGGAACATTCTGGAGTTGATCATTATGACTTAATTTACAAGGTAAATGGTTATTATGATACCTTGTTTTTCAGCTAAAGGTCACTGAATTTTGATATTGTTATGTGTATTTTCATGTATTACACTCTTGTCTTTAGTGTAAGTTAGTACCTAACTGTTTAATTGATCTTTGAGAAATTAGTGCATTGTTTATGATTGATCTTTACATTATGGCATACACTTTTCAAGTTTAAATATTTTTAATATAAATTAAAATGGAAATTTGATGATCAAGTAATTTTATACTTCTGATATTTATTCAAAGAAGCAATAATGATCCTTATAATCAGGCATCTCCCTGGCTGACCTGGAGTTGCACTATTTACCTAAGCCTAATACAGTACTGAAAATTACGAAATTGACAATTTTTCCGTTTTCACTCCGTTTCGTTTCCGTTTCACTTGGAAGCGTTCGCCGCTCCGTTTCCATTCCGTTTCCGTTGCGTTTCCGTTTCGTTTTATTCGTTTCCAGCGCTGCATTTCAAACGCTTCAAGCGTTTCTATCGTTTCTTCCGTTTCTATCGTTTCTTCCGTTTCTACCGTTTCAATCGTTCCATTTCGCTCCGTTGCGACTTTGATTAAAAAAAAATCGTTTAATAAATTTCTTAATGTAAAGTACTTCCGGTGTGTTTGCAAAATGACGAAAGAAGTAAACATTCTGGGGAGAGACAAAAGTCTTCCATTACACATAAAGGAATCGGCAATAGATTGTTTGCGACGAGGCTATTCAGTGTCAGCCACCCGGAGGAAAATTGCAGACACATAACTACCCTCCTGAATCAGCCGAAACAACAGGAAACTGCGCTTTAGTTAATATTAGGCTAATCACGATAAAATGTTTCACTACTAACCTGTTTTACGCAGAAAAACTCAAATTTCAATTATAAAACACCAGGTAAAGATTCAGTGAGTGCATACATTTCCCATCTAGACTGACCAACAAAAACGTTGAACACGCTTTGTATTGTTGTCATTCATTTTCGCGATATTTATCCAAACACTGATGCTAAAAAACGAAAATAGTTCACAAACACAATTGCAGCTCTGTCACAATTGTGTTGTCCAAACACTGAATCACCGAAGATAGTCAAATAAAACACAAAATAAAATTACAGCCCTCTAAACCGTTTAAGAAGAAATATTACTTTTTGATTCAAACATAGAACGAAATAAATATTGTGGCAATTTAACAATTTCGCACGACTTTTTCAAAGTTTTAATTGTTTAACGAGAAATCTCGCATTGATTAATTTTATTGGATATAAGTTAATTTGACGAATTTGTCATTATGACGTATTTTAACACCTTTACTCATAGCCCTTACCTGACCTACTTGTCTTGGCCAGACGTCATATCCCGGAATAAACAAACTGTCAAATGTGGTCCACACACATCCAGTATCCTAAAAAGTAACTTCTCTGTGATGTGTTAATCCGCAAAAAAGCGTAATGGTGATACGATCTTAGAATTTGTACGATGACACACACAATTTTGGCTAATTGTGGCATTTGCCCCTTTGATAATTGCCCCCACCCCCCGGACGTTTGCCCCCCCCCCCCCCCCCCCCCCCTGTAAGTGCAGACCGGACGTTTGCCCCCCACCCCCACTGCCAAAATGAAAAGGCGAACGTTTGCCCCCCCCCCCCCCCCCCCCCCTTCTCCCATATTTGTTACATGGCGGACTTTAGTTTTAACGTTTTGCTGACAGTTACGTGTAATATCCAAGAATTTAAGGAAAGTATTACTCACTAGAGTCGCATTTCATCGTTAACATTATTTTCTCATATAAACATGAACAAATGCTGTTTTTTTCCGAAAACAGGCACATAAAAAGTCGCATAAAATACAACATTCTAAGAAAACAAGCGTGTGTTATTTTTGCTTTCGGTTTGCTCATATAAGTGCTAATTAACGCCTATTCAATACATTGTTAACGCACTTAAAACAAGGATGTCGCTGATTAAATCACTGTGATTTTAATTTATCTAAGGTTGTAACAAAATAAATGCGGTGTTGTTTCTTTTTGGCGCGGCGGGCTCTCTGGCCAACACTGCAACATCAAAGAAAATTCTGGGAAACAATCGCCAGTCACAACCATTTGAAGTCGCCGAAAAGAAAAAAAAATCCTTTTAAATTGACCGACCTATTATTTCTCTCAATACTGTTTAACATGATATCGATCGATAATTGTCTTCCATCGTCGGATACCCACGTCGTATCCATTACGTTAGCACTTCATTCATACGCCGTGGGATTATTGACTGTCTAGACGTCGTACTGATGAATAATTAATGCGGCATTTCATTGGTTCCGTGTCCTCTCACCACGGAGCAATCAGCCAATGAAACGTCTCGTTACAAAACGGTTAGGCAGAGTACCGAAAATGGCTGCCTCCATTGATAAACATGAACGTGGTGTGTGAAAAATTTAAAATTGAACGTTTGGAACCATTTCAGGACAACACCTTGAAAGCTCTTTTGAAAGGGCGCGATGTGTATTTGTCAGTAAAAACTGGGAGCGGGAAAAGCTTGTGTTATCAAGCGTTTAGCTCACTTTGGAGATCGGAAAACAACGGAATTTGTCAGATAGTGACAGTCACTCCTTTAGTCTCAATTATGAAAGAACAATGTGACTTTTTGATAAATTTGGGATTTACAACAACTTACATCGGCAAAGATGACCAGGAAAAATTCAGGAATATTAGCTGGACAGTACGAGTTCGTGTTCACCTCTCCAGAAAGCCTCCTTGGTGTACCAATGTGGAGAGAAATGCTGTCCAATGAAACAACCAGACTTCTGGTCGTAGACGAAGCCCACACAGTTTTACACTGGTAATTATTAATTTGCACAAAGTACTTGGCAGTGATATCATTTTATTTGTATTCTATGTTTAAAAGATAATTCACTGTGATCAGTGTCATAGGGTATCTGTTGATGTAGCTAAAACAACTTCGGCTTACATGTTTATGCAGTCATGAGTCTGTTAGGACATGTAGTCTACCCTGATTCATGAAATTTTTATCATTATATTGCATTCTGGCTAGTGTAAACACACGGGTGTCTGTCAAAACTATGATGAGCGCCAGGTCAATTTAAATAGGGACAGGATAGTTGTGTAAGTCAAAATTACCATCGATGCTTATCTTATAACTACCTCCTGAGTTATCTCAAGGACGGACATCCATGCCATATTCATTGTGAAAGAGTCAAAGACACCTTTAAAATACCTGAAATTTGTTCATTAAAATGATAACATAAATGATTTAAAACATAACTATTGACTGCATACTTTCATTAAGATTATTCTTTGCAGTAATGAACAGTAAATTATTATTTTTTATAAAACGGTATAATTAAAAAAAATCTAAGCCAAAATAATTTATATGCAAATGACCGCTTTGTATCAATTTCTTCCAAATTATGCTTCAAGAAAGAACTAAAAATTTAAATTTGTTTAAAAATTACTTATTGTCAACATTTATGGAGTTTATGCACATGTATATTTTAAGTTATGATGATTTGAACTATTTTCGTACTGCTGAGCCATAACTTTACTTCAAATAAACTGTTTCATAGAATTTTATCAGTTACATTGCTCTATAAATTATTGTCACATTTTTCAGGGGCGAGTCAGATGGAGATGAGGGCCCATTTCGGTCGTGGTATGGGAAACTGGGCGAGACAAGGTCATTGGTGTCCTGTCCACTGTTGGTAATCACAGCAACGGCAAACCTATCGGCAAGACGAAAGATGAAAAAGAAGTTTTGTATGAACGACTGCCTTGAAATTATTGACAGTCCAGATCGCTCCAACATAAAACTTTTTGTACACAAATATAAAAGCACACTTCCACTAAGTGAGCTTCTTGGCTTCATCCTGAATTCTGTTCAAACAAAGAAGGACAAGTGTGAACGCTGTATAATTTTTTGTCCTTCAATAAAGCTGTGTAGTGATGTTTACACAATGTTTCGGCTTGAACTTAAAGACAACATTAAATTTGTGCAAATGTTCCATTCAATGACTGTTGATGATGTAAAAGAAGAAGTTCGGGCAGATATGAACTTGTCATCTGGAAAAATTAGAGTGCTTGTAGCAACCAGTGCTGCAGGCATGGGAGTCAACTTTGCTGGTGTCAACAGTATCATCCATGTTGGACCACCGAAAGATATGGACAGTTTTGTTCAGCAGTTTGGTCGCTCTGGGCGTGATGGCTCACAAGCCATGTCACTTTTATTGTACAGTAGCAAACAATGTAAAAAACTTGATGAAGATATGACTTCTTATATATCTACTGATACATGTAGAAGAAAATTGCTGCTGAGTTCATACAATGCTGAACCTCCAAAGTTGTCCAAACATATGTGTTGTGACATTTGTACAAAGACATGCTCGTGTGAAGATTGCTCCAAGTTTAACCATCCATTTTTTGAATATGCCATTCCATGTTATGAGTCTCAGTCGTCGTCTGATTCTGATATTTGTGATTCTGATGATGACATGATATAGTTTCATTAAAATATAAAGAGCTAATATTTTATGATTGTTTGTTCCCTTTCGACAGAGTATTTCATGTACTGCCAAAACATAAATATTTGTGAAACATTAATTTGTATGAATTTAATGGGTATATCATTCCACTTATATTTAAGATCCAAAGGAATAAATTTTATTGACATTCCTTTTGTCTTACAAAATGCAGATTCCATTAATTTATAAACCAACAAAATGGATGTAAGCAAAAAACACAAATATTTATGTTTACAGTGTATGTAATTGGAATAAAATGGCAGTGGGTCAATAAGCATCTTTGGAATGCCATTGGTGGTTTCTGGACAACTTAAGCTGTGCCTCAAATCAAACATTCTGACGATAATATGATCAACAATGAAGTATGACTTGAAGCCGGTTATAATATTGTTTATACAAATTTATTTTGAAACTTATTCCTGTAACTAGCTCTTCCATGGAATAAATTTATTGAATTTGCTGTACATTAACAATAATCTACATTAACAACTTTCAGGGTATACAAGTATCCATATATGATCATTTAACTGTAACAGCTTAACATGACATGACATAACAAATTCATAAATACAGATTAGCAATCATTTTCTGTTTTTTTATCCATTCATGCAGACTGACAGCATTGATTTTCTGGAGAGGGTCCTTGAAGTTTTTGAAGGACTTCCATTCCATGTCCTCTACAGATCCTTGATTTCTCAAACATTTTGCCATAATCATTATGTCTTTTGATTTGTCAACTGGCGGTCGACTGCGCTTTGACTTCACACTTTTTGTTTCTTTTATGAGATTGTCAGACATATCGTTGATGACCTGGGTTGTCATGCACACTCTTTTTGCAGATTCAAATGATTTGTTTACACCTTGAGTGTTCAAACTAGCTTTGATTTGCTTGACCTGCAATTCAACACCATTGTCATTTGGAATATTTGATGATATTCCACCTTTCAAGTTAATGCACATATTCCATTTGTATTCAAAACTACGTTCAATACCCAAAATAGATATGCAGTAGGAAATCATACGCCATAGCCATAATTTATATTTGGTATGTCCCAAAGAAGAGTCTATGAGCCACTCAAAATATGCATTCCTTACAATTCTGTCCCCATCACCCATTTTGTATGCATTGCATGTGTCTCTGTAAATAAGCGACAAAAACAGGAACTTGCTAACAGGACTACATTGAGTGGACTCTTCCTGACTACTGTCACTGTGGAACTTCCACTTATGTGTCTTAGTTAGATGTTTTCTTAACCAGGTGTCTACTTTATAAGTCTTGTTGCACTGTGGACAGTGGTAAATGTCTCCCATTTTCAACTGTTGTACTTGCTGATCCTCTGTGTTTAGAACTAGAAGATCTTGGTGAAGTTTTTCAAGAGCTTCATCACCATTCACCTGTAGGTTCTCAAGTATTTTTGCTGAAACACTGTCTACCCATTGAACTTTCTGCTCATTGGTCAGCAGAGACAATGGCGGCATGCCGTGTGGTTTGCTCTCAAGGTCCTCCATATCCATCATGTCGAGAAATGCGGACAAAATGTAGGCATCTGTCACATCCTCAATGAAGAGGGCATGAGGCCTGAAAGAAAATAGTTTTGTAAACTATCATTTCTCTAAATATGGCAACCAATAAAGAAGCAATTATTATTCATTTATGTTTCTTCAGAGCTCTTTAAGGTACATTATTTTTTTTACATGCCCTTGAGAATTGAAAAGATACATACACATGTATACGAATTCTAGTACAAGTACATTGTATATGCATTTCTAAGCAATAATAAGTTGAACAATGTATAAATACATTAATAATACTAGTTAGTAGTATGCTTTGATAAATTTTTAAAGCATATACAGTCAGGGTTGGGCGGTAAATACCACCCCCGGTATTTACCGGTGGTATTTACCGGTATTTACCGGCCTGGAAAATACTCCCCAAAGTGGCAAGTACTGGCAAATACTGGCAATTACTACAAAGATGAGGTTTTTTGCCTTTAAATACTACAGAAATCTCAATTTAGTTGACAGTTATTAATGTATAATCATAATAATTCAATTACTCAGACATTTTATTTAAATATCATATCAGGTGATCATTATAAGCACATATGGTAAAAATAATTTTTAAATAACTGTCTTTTTTTACTTAAAACCTAAAATACAGCAGGTGAGAAATTAATGCAAATTCACCTGTGCACCTGGCTATTGACATTTAACAAGCGAATTCATATTGTCTAGACAATTAAAACAACAGGTTTCAAACTTGGGGCTGTAATAGCTAGGGGCAACAAAGACAACAGTAAAGTGTCATAAATTACCTAGACAATTTGTCTAGGTGCAAGCAAGTGGTTGTATATTGGTATGACATGAGCTACAGTGTCATCTGTATGGCTTCATTCTTGAGTTACATTTATAACAGCCAGAAATTCTCTTGTCATCATCATTTCTATAACTGCATGTACATTACTTGTTAATGATTAAAATTAACCCTCTAAAATGATGACTTGGTTATTATTCATAATTACATTTTGAAGTTGTCCACATGCTGACTATAGGGGATATATACTGTATTGTATAAATTCCATGGATGGCAAATTCAATTGACCATTTTTTTCAGTACTTAAATATTTATTTATTATGAATAAAGTGATAAAAGTGTAAAACTTAAGTATAAATAAAATGGCAATTGATGGGTAAACTTGAAATAATCCATATTAATGAAGATAATAGGGAATATTGTATATATTCCAGACTGGTCAATTCAATCGACCAGTATTTGCCAGTATTTGCCGGTAAATACCGGTAAATACCGGTAAATACCGCCGGCATGGACAATACTTATATTTGCCGGCATTTTGCCAACCCTGTATACAGTATAAATGGCTTAAAGGGGAATGCTCTGGAATGGAACATTTTGATGTATACATATAAATTAATATAAAACCTATCCAGAAATTATTACCGTATTTGTCATATAAAGTCATGCTGTTACGTCACACAGACATGTAACAACATGCAATCTTCAAAGATAACTTCATACAGTAAAGTATTAATTCGATATGATTACATGTATATAGGTTTTACATCAAACTATAAGTATAAATTAAACCTGAAAAAAATGACCTAAAAGGAATCACCAAATCAGACATTGTGTTTTACTGGAATCGATTGTGCCAGTCAGGGTAAAGTTCCATTTAGTTCAAGAGTTGCGAAAATAATAACAAAGCAAAATAGTATTGCATTGAAAGTCACTGAAATTTTGTGCTAGAGCTTAAAACCCCAGCATATACATGTATAAGCTGCATCAAACAAAAACCAGCATTATGGCCCTTGGGACCAATGTAGGCCAAGATTAGCCCACACAAACTTTGTGGTCTTATCAGGGCCTTTGTTAGTTTAAAAAGTTGATAGTAAAGAATGGGTAGCCGAACAGTGCATGGCTTGGCCTACACTGGTAGCAAATGGGTTTTGCTTGATGCGGCTCATATGTACATTGCTTACAGTAATGGTGAAATTCAATTTTCTGGTAAATTTTCAATGGTAAAATGTTTTCTAAGAAAATAAAGTATATGATTTATAGGAAATCCTCTACATGATCCTACTTACTGAATGTTTTCAAGTTCAACTTAAGAGTTTTTAGTAACAAAACTGTTACAAACTGCTGGTTCATATGAAATTTTGTTGCATTTGCATTGTATTGATTATCATTTTGAAAGGTTACATTTTACCTCATGCATTTCACCATGGCTGTCAATAAATAAGCATGCATCAATAAATAAACATACAAACAATAAATAACATACCTACTTAATTAACTAGGAATCAGGAACAGGATTGTTTCAACAGAACAACAAGCGAAGAAATGTAGAACTGGGAAATGAACACTAACTGTGGAACTGGGAAATGAACACTATGGACAAGTCCATTACTGTAAGAAAATTAAATTCACGATGAAGTCCTTCTGGTCTGTGCACTATGCCAGTTAAGCTGTCAATATCATTATAATGATTCTGCATTGCAGACTGTGCAGAAAATGCCCTTTCATTGGTCAAGACATCTCCACCAAATACCACTTTGTCTGAGGCAGTCTTGTCTACATGTGGTACAATCAATTCATGCACTTTCTGTAGAATTTTGATCATCCCTTGTGAAGAATTTTCACTTTCATTTATTAAGTCACAATTGAGAACAGTTGACTTTTGTTTGGTAAGGTGAATGAAGGTGTGATTGATAAATTCAGGGTAAGCAACAGAGTTAAGTTCTTTCACATATTTAGTTAACACTTGGGAAACATGAAAGATGAAGTTTTGTTTCAGGTGTTGTCTTTGATCTTCATCTGGCACCCAAGTCTGGGTTCCAATATCCATGATATTGGGTTGTGGATCATTACTTGGATCAGTGGCATCTTCATAACTCACTTTATTTTGCTTTACCATTAGGAGGAACCAATGAAGGCTTTTCCTTTGCCTATCAACAGTCATATGGGCAGGTGAAATGGTAAGGTCAAGATTATCTCCGAGAACTTCAATGCGTTTCACATTTTTCACAGGGTTTATGTCACCTCTTTCTGTTGATCCGGACTCAGCCATTGGAATCTGGGACTCTATGCTGTCACTCTTCTCTGCTGTTTTAGACTCAGCCATTGTAATCTGGGACTCTATGCTGTCACTCTTCTCTGCTGTTTTGCACTCAACCATTGGAATCTGGGACTCTATGCTGTCACTCTTTTCTGCTGTTTTGCACTCAACCATTGGAATCTGGGACTCTATGCTGTCACTCTTTTCTACTGTACTGAACTCAGTCATTGGAATCAGTGACTCCATGCTGTCACTTGTGTCCAGTGCTCTGGGCTCAACCATTGCACTTTGGGATTCTGAATGTTCATCCACCCAGTGTTTTTGGTATTTGTTCACAACTGTTCTAACTTTACACTCTTGGGTTCTTCCTCTGCACACTCGTGTATGAGACACTTAGCCCTATATGATGCAAGATGTTCAGCCCCTGAAAAATATAGAGCATAAAGGTTTTCTTGAAGTGAAGTTCTTGCTCAGCAGTAAGAAAAACAAGAGGGCCCGAAGGGCCCTAGGTCGCTCACCTGAGGAAAAGGTCAA
Source organism: Sinonovacula constricta (assembly GCA_007844125.1). Lineage (NCBI taxonomy): Eukaryota > Metazoa > Mollusca > Bivalvia > Cardiida > Solecurtidae > Sinonovacula > Sinonovacula constricta. Next base: position 48,116,458 of record CM017559.1, on the reverse strand, counting down.
GGGTCACAGTCGAGCAATTTACAGAGTACCACTAATGATGCTATATACCAAATAAAAAAGCTCTTTAGTTTCAGACAAGAATATTTTTGAAAGTTGCATTTTAAAAACCTATTTTGTTACCCCGTGACCTTCTTATGCAACAAATCAGAACCATTTGAACAATTTTGGTAGAGGACTACCCAGGGACCATTCCTATTGAGTTTGGTTAAATTCCCATTAGCGGTTCAAGATAAGAAGTCATTTGAAGTTTTCCCTATATAATTCAATGTAAAATTGTGACCCCCGGGGCGGGGTCACTTTTGACACCAGGGGCATAATTTGACTAACTTTGGCAGAGGACCTCTAGATGATGCTATATACCAAATATGAAAGCTCTGGGTCTTGTAGTTTCAGACAAGAAGATTTTTTAAAGTTGCATTTTAAAAACCTATTTTTTGACCCTGTGACCTACTTATGCAACCAATCTGAACCATTTGAACAATTTTGGTAGAGGACCACCCAGGGACCATTCCTATTGAGTTTGGTCAAATTCCCATTAGCTGTTCAAGATAAGAAGTCATTTGAAGTTTTCCTTACAATAATTCAATGTAAAATTGTGACCCCCGGGGCGGGGTCAATTTTGACCCCAGGGGCATCATTTGAACAACTTTGGTAGAGGACCTCTAGATGATGTTATATACCAAATATGAAAGCTCTGGGCCTTGTAGTTTCCATCAAGAAGATTTTTGAAAGTTGCATTTTAAAAACCTATTTTTTGACCCATGACCTACTTATGCAACCAACTGAAACGGTTTGCACAACTTTGATAGGGGACCACCCAGGGATCATTCCTATGAAGTTTGGTCAAAATCCAATAAGTGGTTTCAGAGGAGAAGATGTTTAAGTAAAAAAGTTTATGCACAACGCAAGACGGACGACGACGGACGACGGACAAAGGCCGGTCACAATATCTCACCATGAGCACTTTGTGCTCAGGTGAGCTAAAAATCAACTCATGTGCATAAATGATGACCATACGGGAATTTTACAAGAAATCTAAATTAATTATTGTTGATTATTAAAGCATAATAAGGAAGGAACTGATGGATTTTCTTCCATTCTTTTAATATAATCATCGAGCAGGCAGTCTAAATTTTCTTCTCACAATAGCTGCAGAAAAGGACAAAATTCATAATCCATAATCAAGCCATCTTTTTAATGTGCATTTGTTTTGGATGAATATTTTTTGACATAATTTCGACAGACCTCCTTTGTGAGTCCACAGTTGTCGAGAACAATTCCAAGGACAAGCTGCAGTAGATTCAAGGTTTGGTTGCGAGAATAAAGTAGTACACCAACTGCTGTTACTACAGCAATGTAAGATCCTGACCTTTCCGCAACGACACTGACAACTCCCATCAAGGCAGGAAGCTTAATATTCAAATCTTTTGCTACCTGTTTAAAGTCAAAATTTATCATTTCTTCCGTACTAGTTGCAGTTGACTTCAACAGTACTTCTCGCTTTTTGCAAATAGCAGTCACTTCTTGTTTCACTAGTTGTCCTACTGCAGATACCATAGCTTTCTTGTATTCATCACATTTTGACAGGTTTTTTACCACTGCACTCTGTGAGGAATTGTTTAAGAATCCTTTGACAACAGCTTGTTCCACATGATCAGTTATCACTTTTGAGCGCTCCTGTCCCTTATATTTGACACTGACCTGAAAAACAGATACACCCACATAAAATTTTGTAAGGCCAAATAAAAAAATATGTGTGGTTCAGGTAACATGCCTGAAAAAATTAGGGTACTACAAGTAGTTGGGGATTTTTTTATTTTTTTATATTTCAAAACAATAGGTAATGACACTTGAAAATGTTTATATGTCCTGAAATAGATGAAAGTTTTTTACTATGGGGAGTGATTTTAAGTATATTTTGCAACTATGAAACTGGTTTTCATTTGATTTTCTTTTTTTATCGAAATTAATAAAAAATATTATGGTTGGCACAAGTATTTTTTTTTTTAAAATAGGCACCAAATATTAGGGAAGGTAGGGTTACCTGAACCACACATTTTTTTAGCCTAATGAAAAATAATGTATGCCCACTGTTACTGCCACAGCAAATGAGAACACTTTATTGTGTATTTTGTACGAACATATGAACATGCTACTTAAACACTGTTAAATAAGTCTAATTTCAAACATGTTGCAACTGTTTTGCATTCATATCTGCAAATGTTTTGTCTCTTTATATATAAATAAAAAGATTTATAGACCCCCTGATGATATGAATTTGAAACCAGTAGGGGTATAATATGAAATAAACAGGGAAAAAATCTGACATAATTTATTTTTCTATATTCCTAGGGGAATACAGAGTTATTCTTTTTATTTTCGCCATATAAATATATATATAGAATGTCCAAAATGATCACCTTCAAAGTATAGTCACCTATCTCCACAGGTGTTTGAGTTGATTTGTTGACAGTCTTGCATTTCTGAGAAGTTTTCTTCTTTGGAGTAGGGCTGCTGAAGAGCACGCGCTTTGATTTTGGCGTCAATCCAGTTGGGGTCAGAACTGCTGGTGCTCTTTTTTTACTGGACACTAAAATAAAATAAATTTTTGTGTCAATAATTTTCATTCCATAACCTTTAACAAGTAATGTACCATATCATCATCAAACTATGACCCAAATTTAAAATCACACAGTGCATGCATTCAAAATTCTATTTAGGTTATCATTGGATAATGCTGCTTTTTTAAACAATAAATAAAGATTATTTATACCTATAGAATAGTTTTTTTCATTTATTTATGCAGGCACATACATGTATGAAAGATATAATAATACAAATTATATAAATATATCCTGTAACTATACAAATAAGTTATTATATTTTCATGATTTTAAAGCCATCACTTTTTGCACCAAGAAGTTGTAATCCAAAAACTTGACAAGAAAAGCAGGGCGTACAGTCAGTTAACCAGTTCCAAACAATTTGCCTTTGGGATTAATCCTTATGAAGAGATGAAAACATTTATAAATAGAAAAAAATCCATCCTTTGCTTACTACAAATGTAGTTACGCCAGAGGGCTTATGTACTTTTTTGGTTGAAATCCTTAATAAAAGTTAACTTCTTGGAAAACAATGAAGGACCATGAAACCAACATGATAAACATTATAAAACAATGTCATCACATTTATTTTTCTTCACAAAAAAGATTTTTTGGAAATAGCAAAAACTTTTTCTATAGGGTCAGGTCAAAACTTTCAACATATTCCTGTTAACTTTTGGTAAAAGTTTTCGCCCCTGAAACCTCAATTCTCTGATTTCCTCTCTAAAACGATTATTCTTCTACCCAAGTGACATTTTAGGGATGAATCATATTAATTTCACCTGCAACTTGTTAAAAATGAAATGAAAATTAATTGGAAGTGATTAATAATCGGAACTGGCTAACAAACTGTACTTTACGATCAGTGTTCAGGTTTTTAACTCCAAAAACATACCCTTGGGTGGGTTGGTTGCAGGATTAATAGTGCATTTGTAAATTATATGGACAGAATGCGAAGATGAATGCCCATCCGTCAAATTTTACAAAAAAAATGCAAGAAAGTTCAATCAATACATAATGTCGATTATCAAAACTTACCAGGGGTGGCGAAAGTTACACGTTTCACGCCCGCCAATGTCAAAATACTGTTCTGCAATTCCTCGAGTTTTAATTTTCTGTCATTCTCGAAATTTTTGAACTTGTTAAACTTGTTGAAACAAGGGTAGCACGCCGTATTCAGTCGGTTAATTCCAATCTGGTCAAACATGCTCGTAAAATCTGGCGTGTTTACCTTTCTATACGATTTTTTGTTAATAATTTGTGTTCGACAGGCATCACAAATGTTAGATATGGGCGCAGCCATTTTCAAGTAGTATTCGTTTCCAACCTTTAATTGAAGAGTATTCGCCGCCGTAACGAGCCGTTTCATTGGTCAGCTTATGAATATTCATATCGGCAGAAACGAAAATACTGCAGTCGATTAACCCATGGCTTGTAACGTAGCGTGAGTGTAGTAAAAGGCATGGGTGTCCGATGATGATTGTCTTCAAGCTGCCATAATGATAAGTTCTAAAGTAGTGAGAGGGGAGGGAGGGGGGACTGTACTATGTAGTAATGTTTCAGAACGCATATCCTTTTACTTATATAAATGTCCTAACAAACTTCTTTTGTCCATCGAATGATCATAAACTTTTTTTTTATAAAGGAATTATTTATATTTAAGGTATGGATTAACTATAAAATAATAGGCGAGCCATTTAAATAATATATTTGGACTAAACACGAGATGAAAATATATATTAGACTGTTCCTTTAAGTGTCTTGTCTTCTTAACATTATTTACAAAAAAAATAAACGACAAGTTATGAAGTATTTACTATAAGAAATCCCCCATCCACGTTTCCTCTTCCTCAACGAAAAAAGAGTGGGGTGGGGTAAGGGTGCACCATTGTGGGTACTGCTAGATATAGCGTTACGTCCTTTTATGAGCCAAAAAAGATTTTGTAGACCTAAGTGTTTTTTACTTTTTGTTGTCCTTGCTTAAGTCAATGCATATTGCTCTTTAAAAGGTGAAGGTCATAAACCACACGACTGCCACATGGTGACATTTTCAAACACAGCTGCATAGCGGATGCATGTGTTCTTACAAAGGGGAAAAGGCGCCAAAACACGGTCACACTTCCTGTCCACTAGACAAACAAGGTGTCATAAATCTGCCAATTAGCTTTATTAGTTGGGTGTCCGCTCATGTATTAAAATTGGGGATTGAGTTAGAGTAATACTTTATGAAGGTATGAAATGGACCCATGCGCATGAAGAAACATAATATGAATTTAGAAAAAGATATACTTTAAATTAATACATTTCCACCCTTAAATGGGTACACAAATTAAGTTCCCGGTAGGGCCCACTTTAGACCACCAATTGGCATAGAACATTTAAGCCATGAATGGGAAAATGGCGGGGTCATGAAATAAGCCGTAGCCAGGCGTGTAGCCCTTCATTCAAATAGTTGCAAGTCAAATAAAGTCAAAAGTTTTATGCAGATTTTTAATCGCGGTTCCGATTAATCATATATACATAATAGCGCATTATGGGAACTATGCATTTAGAAATGGGAATTTTGACACCAATGTCCAAATTTACACCATTCTTCATTATAAGATGTATAACAATTAAGATTAGAAGCATAAGAAACTTTGCTTGACAAAAAGGCAAGATAAAATAAACTACATATCCATACCTCTGTAACTAAAGAAATGATGATGCTGATGACGGTGATGCTGCTACTGCTGCTTCTGCCGATAGTGATGACGGTGATACCGATGTTGTTTATGATTATGATGAAAATGATAATAACGGTTACGGTGATGTTGATGCTAATGACAATTATGATGTAGATCGTGACGGCGGTGCTGCTGCTGCTGATGATGATTAGTGGCGATTATACAGGTAATATTGGATCATAATGATGATCATGTGAATTTAATGGCGGTAATGATGATTATTTCTTTGATATTTATCATGTAAATGGACGTGATATAAGTTCGTTTTTACGATTGTTTTTCATTTAACTGTCATCGATGATTGTATACGTGCACTATTTGGAAATTTATCGTTATTCAGACGTGGCACATTAGGATTATACCAGTCGTTGGCTCTGAGTGCCGGGGAGGATGTAATTGGTTCTTGATTGGGTTACACCTTGCAATTATGCATAGCATTGTTTGTTTGTTTTATGTTTAGTTGTTTTATTTTTTTTGTGTTATATGAGATATTTACATTCTTTTGGTTAACGTTTAATTTTATTAAGTAGCTTTAATTTGTATCACGCAATGCATTCTTTGTAAATGACAAATACTTTAAACAGTATTCTCACAAAAAAAGATAGGCGAAGTTAATCCGGGAACGGACCATGCAGCTATCAAGTAATTAGCGAAAATTCAAACTCAGGCTGCGACATTGCGCGCGCATACGTGTAAAGTCAGCTGTGTACACACTATCTTCATATGCAAAACGATGAAGACTAAGAATGTCGATCCAATGCGGATGTTAAGCTTTTCATTGGAATTAAAATATCAGTTTCGACAGAAAGGCAATTTTATAGTTAAATTGTGTGTTTTATCGTGCGGAGTGATTTTTAGTGCAGTTTCTGTTTTGACGCTACACGATTACTTGAACAACTTGTGCGGTTTCGGAACTGTAATGTACGAGTTTGATTAATACGATTTTTTGATAATAATTAAGATTTTTTTTTTGTTATTTCTTTCTGCAGAGAACACAAAGTAGCGCGTTTATGTTGATAAATTGAAACCAGTTATTGTGTTCGTTTAAATTTATTTCGTACAAAGAAACGGTTGGAATGTTACTATAAATAATCAGGTGACCTAGAAACGTTTGAAGCGGTAGTGAAAATAACTCTTCCGTTACTAGCATTCCGATTTTTGCGTTTCTACCGTTTCTAGCGTTCCAAGCGCTCCGGTTATAGCGTTTATACCGTTTACACCGTTTCAAGCGTTTGTAGCGCTCCGTTGCATTTCCATTTCCACTCCGTTCCGTTTCCGTTTCAACAGGAAACGAAAAACGTTTCGTTTCCATTTCCACTCCGTTCCGTTTGTCAATTTCATGATTTTCAGTACTGTAAACACAGTGCCTAGCAGGTTAATAGCTAAAGAAACCAAATAATAGTCAGAAAAGTGATGGATTGCGGCCTAAATTTCAAGCAATTAACATTTGGCTAGGAATTTGAAAGTTTAATTGCTACATGTAGTGAGAAAAAGCCATACAGTATCTTCATACTTCTAACAATATTTGAGTTATCACTTGCTGCTTTCAATAAATCAAAAGAAGATCTGAAGTTAGTTTTCAATCCTTTGGGAACAGTTAATAAGGGACTGTAGAACCTCAGTAGCTATTTTAAGCCTCTTTGATTATAGTCAAATGGGAAACAAGTTCTATCATCTTAAATTTATCCCTCTTGACTGCCACATGTCCAGTATACCGTGAGCAATATTTTAGCACAAGAACTGGGGTTCAGACAGAGGACCATCCAGTCCAACACCTTATCCACTGACTAGCCTAGGATAGCTGCACATCTTTCTCACACAGTATCAGTTAATGAAAGAATTGTTCAAAGAATATGGTGATACTATTCATAGAATGTCAAGCACCTGTCAAGCACGTTGCTTCCTTTGATAGGAGCTCTCATTTGAAGTATACTACTTTCCATTTTAATGCTCCTGAACAGCTGCATAAAGCAGTTGCACTGTCCCTCACTCTGTTTGTTTATTTTTACCGTAAAGTAAGTTTTGTGTCTTTCCAATCTCACACAAAGACTGAAAGGTACAGGTCCAGCAGCCCCAATTTTATGTTCAAATCTAGAATTTTGACAGGTATAAAATAATCATTACTTTAATACATATATAATTAAAAAACACACAGTTTTTTCTTATAAATGTATGGTATATGTATTGAATTTCTTAAAAAGAGTATGAGCTTTCCTTTTTTATTAAGAAAAGAAGTTACTATCCAAGTTACCCAATCCCTGGTTCTGACCAGCAAATGCACAGTCGAGAAAGATTAATCTGACATGATGGAACCTGGTTTTTAATTGACTTTAAGCTTAAATGTTTAACTACAACAACTTAAAGCCTGTTTTGAAATGCAAAAGTATTCAATCAATAGTGGCATTTCGTGATTACTCCACCATTAGCCACTTCAGTGAATCCATTGTTTGTCATTAAGGTGACTCGACCATTAGTCACTTATGTGATTTCTTCATTTGTAATTTAGGTGACGCAACCATTAGCCTTTGAGGCGATTTCTTCATTTGTGATTTAGGTCACTTGACCATTAACCATTTAGGTGTGGATTAGGTGACTCCGTTGGTAGTCTTTGCCCCATAATGCTGGGTTTGATTATGCATCTGAAGAATTTTCCTAGTAATAAACATGGAATAGTGATTGATTATATGTTTATCAGTCTGTCAGTATAATTTGTCATTTATAAGGTGTTAGTCACTTATAAGGGATGGTTTTGTAGTCTTTCAATGTATTATTGTAGCTATTATCAGAAACAAATTAAAAAATCATTCCATTATTTGTTTGTTTCTTTTTCCCCAAATGTATGCATTTAGACAACTGTAAACATTGTTTTCTATTATTATTTTGTATTTTTATATGAAACTTTAGTTAATAATTATTACAAGAAAAGTGGCCATGCCACGAAACCAGATATAACACAAATTATTAAGTGGAAACTGTTTTTCTATTTTGAGTAACAGTGACCTTGACCCGACTGGCCCCAAATTCAATCCCAACAAACTAGGTCTTCATGCTAGCTTGCTGTATCCAAAAATCCAGCAAGATTGGTTTATTCGAACTGAAGTTATTGTTCCAAAACTGTTGTTCTATTTTTAGTATCAGTGACATTGACATTAATCCAACTAACTCCAAATCTAATCCCATGCTAGGTCTTCATGCAAGCTTGCAATATCCAAAGTTTCAGCAAGATTGGTTTATTGGAACTGAAGTTATTGACTGAAAACTGTTTTTCTTTTTACAGTGAACTTGACCTGACTGGCCCCAAATCCAATCCCAAGCTAGGTTTTCATGCAAGTTTGCTATATCCAAAAGTTTCAGCAAGATTGGTTTATCCAAACTAAAGTTATCGACCGGAAACTGTTTTTATATTTTTAGTATCCTTGACCCGACTTGCCCCAAATCCAATCCCAAGCTAGGTTTTATTGCAAACTTTCTATATCCAAAGTTTTAGCAAGCTGAAGTTATTGACCGGAAACCTTCTGTCTGATGCTGCCCGCCCACCCCAATCTTATAACAAGGATTTTCGTTGAAAACCTGGTTAATAAGCAATACTTAAGAGGAATTCATTTTATTGAAGCATTAACTTCATGATATGTACTATATTGTAGTCAGTTGCTAAAGATAAATAAGTATGATTTTGAAAAGGCAAGCAAACATCTTTTTTAAATTATATTAAATATAATTACAAAGTATGGTGAAAAATAAAAGCAGTGAATAATGTGAGTAAAAACCTGAACAAGTTAGATTGGTTCAATAAAAGGGTAAGAGTGACAATACAATAATATCTATTTGTCACACTTTAGAAAATAAAAAAAAAGTTATTTTTTATTCTTTTAAATTATTTTAATCTTCACATGATGGATTAAATAAATGAACATTCAAAATATTTACTACCAACAAAACATAAAACAGTAAATTAGTCAGAAAGTACTTAGGCATAAATTACACATAGAACATCAAATAGCATTGCCATATCAGTGAAGTAACAACCACAAGTTACATAGGCAATTTAAGTTTAACCTTTACAACCAAAATGCCAGTGACCTAACATGGACCAAACAATTTAACTGACCCCAATTCTGTGACAATTCACAAGCCTCTCATAAGTAAGTCTCAAATTTTAAAATTCAACAAAATCGAAATCAACCAAAAGCTTAATCATAGAACTCAAACTTAAGTTTATACCTACTAACATGATTGGTCAGATGTAAAATGGACTTAAATCCGACCAATCTGTAGCAAGAAATGTAAAATGGACTTAAACTGACCAATCTGTAGCAAGAATGTAAAATGAACTTAAATCTGACCAATCTGTAGCAAGAAATGTAAAATGGACTTAAATCTGACCAATCTGTAGCAAGAAATGTAAAATGGACTTAAATCTGACCAATCTGTAGCAAGAAATGTAAAATGGACTTAAATCTGACCAATCTGTAGCAAGAAATGTAAAATGGACTTAAATCTGACCAATCTGTAGCAAGAAATGTAAAATAGACTTAAATCTGACCAATCTGTAGCAAGAGAACAGACTGTGACTAAAGCTAATTACTTTTATATCTTGTGCCTAGATCCACAAACCTATTCAGTTAAAGAGGAGGACTTCTGCTAAATCCTTCATTTCTTCTAGAAAACCTTCCATTGTGTTACACACACTTAATTAGAATTACTTTCCATAGCACATGATTTAGTTAAGAAGTACGAGATAAACTCTAACACGGTGCCAAAATAACCACATTTAACTAAAAGTTTGCTGATTACAATAGCTAACAGATCCTACTATGAAGTCACTCCAGTCAATGTCTCCAAACAATGACTTGTCCTAAACAAGAAACATGAATATGTATACCATTCATCATTTCTTTTGCAGAGTAACAAGCTGATGTTTACTACATTTAATTTTTAAACAATGTTTTAGAGCCTTAACTTTTTTCTAATGTGCAATGTAATTGTACACATAGGTTTAAAACACATCAGAATGTGTATGATGAAATATTTTGTGATAAATGATCAATATTGGAAATTGCCCAAACCCCAGGAATATTGTTAGCAACTACCCAAATATTACTGTCATTTCAAAATACTATGCCAATGGAATAATAAATAATCTAGTTAAGCAAGAAAAGGGAGACAATCGGAATCAAAAAGGGTATACATTGGGAAATGCAATGCTAATACGCTTCTACAATGCCAAATACTGAAAAATGCAAGAATGAAAAAAAGAAGCCATTTAAGAGGTAAGATCAATCACATCAATATAATCATACATACATAATGAGAAATTGATTGATGTAGAGAGCATAGTGTATATATTGTCAAAACTAATATTATAGGCTTGAATTCTGATGAAGTATGATTTTCAACAAATTAAACTAATCATCCCTTGATTGATAAATTTAATTCTTTTACAGTTTATAAGGATAATCATTATTTTACCATAGTGATTAACAAATTATAAGACCTTTGTCATTCGGTCCTCCACAAAATAAATGCATACTGATTAATAACTTTGTTACATTTTTTAAAATGGTAAATTTGTAAAAATGCATATACAGATCAAAATACATTGTTTACATTACTAAGATCAAGAAAAAGTGACAGTGCAACAGAAAACACACTATATTACAAAGTATGTTGATAATTAACTGTTATTTCCTAGACTACTAATATACCAGTGCACTAATTGAAGGAGGTATGAAAGGGGTGAGATACATAGCTTAAAGGACACTTAAAGTAAGTGTTTTTTTTCAACAACAATAGATTTTAACCATCTGTTAGACTGAATATACAAAACAACACTGGCTTATCTGCAAACTATGAATCATGGAGATTATCAACAGATCCCAAGACTTGCTTATCCATTAAAAGCAATATTATACTTATCAGTAAATAAAAAAAGTGATGAACATCAAGCATTTAAATAACATGTTTAAAAAAAATGATTTTCAGACTTTTAGAAAGCACAATTTCAAATGATTATTCAAACATTACAAAGCTTATAAACATATTACTGAACAATGGTGGATTCTGTGTATCTAATATCTTTTCGTACTCATCACTTAAAAACATGCATGAAAAATGACAAACATAATTTTACAATCCATATTTTCATAATACACATTCTGAAAATTATCACTTTCAAAGGTATCAATAAAAAGATTATTCAAGTGTCACATATTTTTTAAACGATGGTAAACATTTGTGGATTCTGTGTTTTTAGAACTTCTCCTCGGCGTCGAGACATCTTGTGGTCTGGAAATCCTGGAATCGCTCAATGATCTTCTCGATGGGATGTTCTCCATGGACCTTATTGTCACGAGTACGCACATTAGCACTACCAGACTCAACTTCCTTTTCACCAACAACTTAAAAAGACAACATAAAAGAAGATTTAGAATAGGATAATTAGTATTAGACATTGCTTTGCAGCAGTTACTGTAATATATTCTATAAACATAACAAAGGACCATTTCTCAGTCAAACCATAACTGGTCATTATGTGCAGTTGATATGCCAATCAGGCTTCATATTTAACCTGTTCAGTTTCATCAAAATCTGACCTACAGTAGCAGAGAAATAGTAACTTACACCCACCTGGTGTTATCAGTATTTGAAAAAGTTATTTGTTAAGTATAAAAATCTATGACAGTATAATGTTTGGATTTATTTTCTCAGGTTTTAAATGAAATATCTGGATTAGAAATAAACTATGTGTTTTAAATTGTTTATCTAACTACAAAATGAAATATATAATTTGGTAATGAACCAACCAAGTATGTGCCCTAACCTAAATGTTTTTGAGTGTAAAATAAACCATCCAAATATGTGCTGTAACCTAAATGTTGGTGTTATCATTTGTATTAGTATAAAACATTTCTAATTGGGATATATATTATTAAACTTTATATATGAGAAATCTGCATTTATTAATAAACTATAGACAGCTGTCAAGCTCTGCTCACCAAAGATGAAGTTGTACTGGGCCAGCTGTGCATTGCGGACCTTCTTGTTGAGTGTACACGAGGCATCAAGGTCAGCATCACACATAAAACCTGCATCATGCACCTGCTGTCTCACCTGGGAAATAGAACATATCAAAATACAACTTTTGAGTTACATATCAAAATACAACTTTAGAGTTTCAAGTTCATCAACTTCTCTCAAATAACTAGAAAGTAATACAATTTTTTATAACTTTCGACAACTACAAGCAAAGTTCACAAGTCATAATGCTAAAATCTTAGGAGTAAATAGTGCATATCCTGATCAGTCAGCTCCCTGTCTAGACCATAACAAGCTATGAGCTAACCAGCTGTGCTTACATGTTTGCTTCTAACTTCATGAAAGATTGCTTCATCTGTTTATCATTGCTAGAGACTAAGCAGCAAATACAAGCAGGAGCTAACTGATCTACATTTATACTTTTTTCATAAGCTTATCAATTCATAGGTAAGAATTAACCACCTTCATTTAAATAACAAGTTGTACTTCAAATAATTTTTTACCAGTAATGGTATTAGCAAAGGTTACTTATTACAGCTAGAAACTATGCAGCCAAAGGTGGAGATCCTGATCAGACAGCTGACAGTTTCACATCTCATCAACAATGTTTCAGTAATATACAGATAGTGTTCAAATACAACATTTCAAAGAGCAGCCATTTATTTTGCAGATGTCAACCAGTCTGTGGATTTGTCAGATGGTAGACCGCTTTGTTTATAATATATAACTTACACAACCTGAGATTGCCTGAACCCACAAGCCTGCTAGGGACATTGGTCAGGAGAAGATGACCGTGATTGGTTATGTGGTTATTGGGTGAAACCAGGTAGTGAGGAGAAGGGCAGGCAGAGATATGTATTTTAAAAAATATGTCTTCTTCAAGGCTTATTTCAGATAAGGAGTCAACATTAAATCTAAGTATTCTATACTTAGAAATGATGCTCAACCGACTAAGCTGCTTTTTATGTATTGTAAACAACATATTAAACAAAAAACATTGTTATGATTAGTTCTGACATTCATTGTATTCAGACATTTTTAATATTAAGACTGTAATACGACTGTAATATTGTATATACTACACCAGAATATAGGTCTGTGTCATTTCACTGAAGTGAAAAAATGGTCATGTCCTAGACTTATGATCAGACGTCTACCAACAGCAGAGCTTACAACAACTGGAGTACAACTACTAAATGTGTGACTGGTCATAATGAACTCACCAACTCATTACTGTAAGTATATACTTCCCATTAGTTATCAGCACTTTAGAACTCAGTCGTGACCACGACTAGTCACTTAAGCATGACCATTGCCAAACAGTATCACTAATTATCAGAAGGTAATACTGATACCAAAACCTCTTAAATTTTAAGAGATCAATTAATGACTGTTTATCAACAATGATGTAATGAATCATACTGATAACTGTTGGAGGGTCCCGGGCTTAACAACAAGCTCTGGCATCGACATACTGAACAAGTGGTTAGAAGTGGTAGTGGGCTATCAATAACTGTCCAATAACACTTATCAATCATTATCTTGCTAAGTACATATAGGCCTTGGCAAATAGTGTAGATCTAGATCAGCCAGCTCCGTCCTGGGATCTGTCTATCATAATCTGCACTCATGAGTTTCTATTAATTTATTTTGGCACCTTTGTAAGAAGGTATGATAATTTGATTATTTAAGTTTGTGATTGAGTGATCAGGGTAATGGATTTAAACTCAGAGATTCCAAGGTTCAATCTGAAGATCTGTATGTCATTGGGCCAGATTATGATCTAAGTCCCTTATTGTCGGTAAAATATTAAATATATATCTCTTTTCTATAGCTTTTTACTCTTATCACATCTGTTTATTAAATCATTAACACAACTGCACAAAATTGTATTTGTAATAATTGTTCGTGTCTACAACAGTTCAATGTTTGTTGAGCCCTGATCTGTGTCGGGCATGGTAAGCTTGTGCTATTTTTGTCAATTGTAGATTCTTGATAGGATGGCCTTAAAGGCATCATTTCAATGAGTCCTTACATTATAAAGATGGTTGGAAACTACCAGGGCAAATGTTTTATTTGAAAAATATATAAATGTTATATAGAAATTTACATAAATCACCTTACAATAATAATTGTAGATGTCTATTAATATTTTTAATGCTATATATGGGTTAATCGCAATTTTTATATCGTCTGATCACTAACCATTAACATAAAAGCATTGAAAACAAAAATCATCAAGGTCAGAGAGTACCCTTGAATGCAAAACCATAAATCCAAGGATTATGAAAAGGTTTACACTGACACTCCAGTCAATGAAATAGGGCCTCATATTTATATGAGTTATTAATGGAGGGAATAAGAAAATTATTATAAATATTACAAAATTTCACCCAAAGTTAATGAGAGTTACTTAGTAAATGAAAGATATGCCTACCTTTTCAGCATAGCCATCAAAGGCAGGTGCGACTGGTATAACGATGGCTTGACGAGGAGACAGCCAGAAAGGCCTGAAAAAACATTGAACTTGTATTTAGCAGACTTTATTATGATACATATATTTATAAGCAATGCAATATTCTGATAATTATTAGTTAACAATACACACATAGCTCACAATACTAGACTTTTGTATGTTAAAAAATCCGGAGTAAATAGTGCAGGGCCTGATCAGACAGCTCCACTGAGAACAGGCTAATCTGGATCTCTACTATCTGCTTAAGCCTGACAAAATTGTGAAATGCAAGCTAATAATTAACACAAGAGTTCCCTGCTGTAAAATAATAGAATTCACTTTACTGTACACAAATATAATTAATTATTTTAATGCAGTAAGTATGAGGTAGTTTTTCTCTTTTTACTTGGATTGGGATTTGCTGGCATTTTTGCCGATACTGTGCAGAGACATTTCTATCATTATAGCACAGGGGCACTTATGAGGTGCCCAGGGACTGAACCCGGCCCGTCCATTATACTGACACCGACAAGTCGGGTGTAATGCTGTCCCCGTAGCACCGAACATTAGGAGGGAAACCACTACTACCAACTTTAAAGACTTTGGTTTGACACAGTTGAGGTTTGAACCCGCGACCTCCTGATCCACAAGCCGACGCCCTACCAATTGTGCTACAGTCAAACTTGTGTTAGCGGTCACGTGTTAAGAGCGGTCACCTTGCCTTAAGCAGTCAGTTTAGGTCCTCCCAAGCAATTTGTTCTTTAATTGTCGGCTAATCACTGGTCACGTGCCTTCTGCGGCCAGCGGTCAGCTTGATTGGACAAACCCTTCTTTAAGTGACTCCTAATTAGCGGTCAGTCAGCATGTGTCAATCGTCAGTTGTGATCACATAATGAATGTGTGAACATTAAACCGCCTGCTCCCCACCCACTTGTCAATATTATCACACTATCTGACCCGATCTCCCAATCAATTTGTAGATATCATCCAGCTTGTAATCGGAGCACAATAAAGTGTCTCAGTCAATATCTATTCAGCATATATCGTAGTGAAACGGGTAGCAGAAGCGTTAATTTATGAGTTAATTTATGCATAGATTAACTCCACGCACCGGATTTACTTGACTAGATGTTCATACAGTTGTAGCAGTTGTTGTTATTGCTTATACAAACCCCGTTTAAACGATATTAAATATAATTTAATGTTTCAAATGACACAATAAGTGCTGTTTTAGTTAAAAATAGTTTAAAACATGCACCATCCGGAACTTGAATTGTCCGAACATATGTACACTTTTCGGAGATTTGTGACACTTCAATTTGACGAAGATTTTGGTACCTTCAGTATACATTTCATGTGAAACATTAAATATTGTATGTTTTTACTGTAAGTGACCAAACTACTTATACTGGAGCAGTATTTTCTTTTATTTAGTGAGGCACTTCTGATATTCTGAGTCATTTGTTGACATTCCAAAAGCATTTACGTTGTTGTTTTACATATCTATTCGAACAGTACTTTGTAGTTGACCTACTATGTAAGCAATACTTTTTATAAAGAAACATGCTTATATAAATAGGTTAACAATCAATAATATCATATTTTGTGTTAAGCAGCCAACTTGTCTTCAGCGGCCAATTTTAGACTGTCCCTTGGGTGGCTGCTTAATACAAGTTTGACTGTATTGTTATCAGTTTGTTTTTGTTTTTACTGGTGCAATAAGATGGTTGCAGATGTGACGTAATTATTCTAACCACCTATACACCTTGTATGTCAAATCATAAACGATGCTCCAGTTTTGTAATAAACAACAATTTTAAGTTACAAATATGCACTACTGCTATTTAATGAATTTATACAGACTCTAGAGATGATACATTTTCTTAATATTAATACAGATCTGTTTTTAGCCATAAAATGCTGCTGCTGCAAACAGATGATTTCACTTATAACCTGGGGAAACAATGACTGAAGCCTTCCCCACTATGATGGCCTTCACTTACCATTTACCTCCGTAGTTTTCACACAAGATTGCTATCATGCGTTCCACGGATCCCAGAATAGCTCGATGGATCATAACAGGTCGTGCTTTAGCACCATCTTCTGAGGCGCTGCAAATGCAGGTCAGTAGTTCAGATTGGTTTAGATATACTAAATATGGCAATGATTGCATTAATATAATTACAATCATAAATGAAAACTATCTACATGGATCTACTGACACACCCCAGGGAGATATGGTACCAGAGGCTTTGGAACACTGAAAGTATAATTAGATTATTTATATAATTTTTGGATAATATATTAATTCACGTCTTTTAAAAATGGAAAATGAAAATGTCGTACATAAAAATAGCCTTTTAGGAACAAAAGACAAATGGCTGTAAGATGAAAAGAAATTAATGTCAGCCACACCAAAAGGAGCAGGTTTTCCATCTATGACATGATGCTGTACCTGACATAGGAGAGGTTGAACCTGATTGGCAGCTGGAAGTCCAGCTGGATTGTTGCGCACTGGTGGGGTCGCTTCAGGGCATCCATTATTGTGATGTCAATCTGAAAACACAGATAGAATTGAGTCAGGTTGTAGAGAATAGTTTGCTAATGTAGTTTAAAGCTGTTACCAACAATAAATCAGTCACCCAGTGATGTTTAATTGAAGTGAAAGTGCTTCCTCTACACTTATAATTACATTATCTTAACACTGAAAGAATCATGCATTCAAATAAGTTAACCCATTGTTTGTACCATTATTGTGTTTAAATGGAAACAACAGCAGATGTTGGGAAGTTAGTGAATCAAAGCACAGACATGTATCTTTTTTTGCCACTTTATATTCTTGTTCTTTTTTTTTTCAATGGGTCATGCATTTTTGTACCTTTATCTGATTACTTACATTCCGATAAGTATTTTAACTCATTTATTTTTTTTATTTTTTAAATCAACATGCATTTTGAGAAAAATTAGCCTAATCTTTAGAACATGATTCACTTGTTCATGGTGTTGCAAAAATATGTGAAAAAATGTATTGCAAATGAACAATTTTAAAAAAAAAGAGGGCCATGATGGCCCTTAATCGCTCACCTGATGACACAGGCTTTACGTAGGCTCAAATCTGGCATTAAGTAATTAAGAGTAATTTACTTAAGAAATCTTTGGTGAAGATTGGACCATTAGTGTGGCCACTGGGTTGATAACATTTTCTAGAATTTTACCAAGTAACCTACTGAATCCACATGACTCACTTCAAAACATATGTAAGATTTCATACTGGCAAACATGATGGTCAAGTTTGGTGAAGACTGGGCCATCAATGTAGCCTCTTAAGTGTTTTCACAAGCTTTTTTCTAAAATTTGACCTAGTGACCTACTTTATGACCCCACGAGACCCAATAACGAACTCATCCAAGATTTCATGTTGACAAACATTCTGACCAAGTTTGGTGAAGATTGGGCTATAAATGTGGCCTCTAGTGTGTTCACAAGCTTTTTCTAAGATTTGACCTAGTGACCTACTTTTTGACCCCACGTGACCCAGTTACGAACTCGTCCAAGATTTCATGCAGACAAACATTCTGACCAAGTTTGGTGAAGATTGGGCTATAAATGTGGCCTCTAGTGTGTTCACAAGCTTTTTCTAAGATTTGACCTAGTGACCTACTTTTTGACCCCACGTAACCCAGTTACGAACTCGTCCAAGATTTCATGCAGACAAACATTCTGACCAAGTTTGGTGAAGGTTGGGCAATAAATGTGGTCTCTAGTGTGTTCACAAGTTTTTCCTAAAATTTGACCTCGTGACCTACTTTTTGACCCCAGGTGACCCAATAATGAACTCATCCAAGATTTCATGCAGACAAACATTCTGACCAAGTTTCATGAAGATTGGATAAAAATTGTGGCCTCTAGTGTGTTCACAAGGTAAATGTTGACGACGAACGACGAACGCCGGACGAAGCGGTATCACAAAAGCTCCCCTTGAGCACGTTGTGCTCAGGTGAGCTAAAAAGACAGCATAAAACACTAATAGTATTTAAAGCTGCACCTAAATAAATATATTCTGTAAATATTGACTTTATTACCTGAGATACTGAAGCTTTTATTCATATACAGACTAGAGTGACCGCTCATTGCTGCCAAAAATACACAACTGTTACTTGAAAAATGTTCAAGGACTTATTTTGGAGACAAAAATGTAAAAACAGGATCAAGCTAAACCACTATGTTCCCGATTGGACTCACCTTTGGTCCATAGAAGGCCCCATCTCCAGGGTTTAACTCCCACTGGATGCCAGATTTATTCAGGGTATCTTCCAGTTGCTGCAAACACAAAATATACGGTCATTAACAGATGAAGGGGATGGGGCAGTAGGGAGAGGAGACACAGAGAGGAGAAAGAGAGAGAGAGAAGAGAGAGACAGACAGACAGAGCGAGACAGACAGACAGAGATAGATGGACAGACAGAGAGAGAGAGATGGAGAAAGAGAGTCACAAGAGAAAGGTAAGTAGGCAATCTGCAGACAGAAGAATATAACAGGCTGAGGAGAGAGAGACAGGCTGATTAAAGTCTCATTTACACAACAGCATCAGAGGTCAATATGAAGACAGTTCTCGACCTGACTAGGACCTGAACCCACTAAACAGTTTTATATAAAAATATATGCAAAAAGCAAAAAGAACCAACTTTGATTGTATAAAGTACAAGTAAGTATAAGTGGATTGTCTGTTAATAACTTAATTCACAAAGATATACTAGGCAAACTGGAAAGATTAGGCTTATTCAATTCGAAAGCTTTGCTTAAAATTTGAAGAGAGACATAAATTTTCAACATTTTACAAAAAATTTTTTTTCTAGAAGAGCTTTAAGGGTTAACACAATTTTTGCTTGAAAGTTTGAGCCAATCAGAAACGTGAGCAGTAACATAGACAGTTGATCTCTAACCATTTTTCAATAAAACCTGAAAACAATCAGCATAAACAGCTAAGGTCTATCACAGACAACTCTGTTACAAAGCAATACCCTGGTTACCTAAGAGGTTGTCTCCCCTGCATACCTTTTCTGCCATATCCCAGAGAGCAATCTCTCCAAGAAAACCATCTGGTCTGGTGGACAGCTTCAGGTGGAACGTAAACCCAAATACCCCATACACAAACTGTAGGAAGTCCAGGCAACCTATCACTTCAGACTCAATCTAAAACAACAAGGAATAAAAAAATATTTTATTATATTTTTTATTTTTATATACCGTACTTACTCACTTATAAGACTATTCGCTTATAAGACGACCCCCCTACTTCACTTGTGAAATTGCCGGTTTCTGCTTCGACCCGCTTATAAGACGAGGCAAAAAAATGAACAGGAGCGCCGACCAGTCATGCTGTCTCAACAGAAGGGTTAATTGGTAAACAGTGACTGTATTTTTCACATGTTGCAGAATGTATCTAGTCTCAGTTGCACTGCTATCCTGTAGCTCGTGGCGGCATGAAATTAATTTCTTTGATCTACGTCACCAAGTCTGGTATGACAGTACATGATATATCGGGGAACAGTGCACTGTCCTTGTGTACATGCCACCAATCAATAATTTCATGAAGAAATGTAATCAGCAGCTGCTTATAAAAACACATCGTTCACTCCCTCACTGTCAAACTGCTCCGATCGATATCACCTTGACAACAGCTTATCTCAGAGTCAGTCACTTGACCTCTGTAATGAGGCAAGTCTAAAGGCCAAGTAAATTACAGCTTGGTGTATTTAGCAGACTGAAGTTTGTTTCAGTGTTTACTGGCGGATAATAAGCTGTGTTTCATGCAGAACAAAGGGAAATGTATGTGAGACAGTTAATCGTTGACCGACAGAATTCAAAGTTTAAAGGTAAGTTATCGGCGGTCGATAATTACGGCACGTCGGGTCATTGCATAACTGCTAACAAGTTTATGTGATATGTTTTCGCCCTAAAACAACGTGAAAACTTTTTGCCAGGTCGCTAGATCCCGCCTATAAGACGAGCCCCACACTTTGAACATGAAATTTAAAGGAAAAATCCCCGTCTTATAAGTGAGAAAGTACGGTATTAGAAACATAATTCAATACAGTAAATTTTAATAGGCCAAGACATATTTTGAAAAAAAAAATAATCCATGTGGTATAGTCTAGCCAGCTAGTACATTAGTATTAACTGAAAAGTCTGAATATCTTTTTCTGTAGGCTGCGTGAATATTTTAGGATATCCTTGCTTAAGCTCATGGATTGCCTAGCACAACCTGATGAAGATTAGGCAAGTTGTGTTAACTATGATCTGGAAGCAATCTGAACAGGTTCTCCTCTATTTGCTGCGCAGTCATAATCAATATGTTTTGTTATCTATGCATGTTATTCTAATGAATAATAAGAAATTAGGTAAGGGCAAATGAACAGGCTAAAGTTAAGGCAGTAACAAGGTTAGAGCCCCACCTGTTCTGGCATACAGAAGATATGGGCATCATCTTGCTGGAATCTCCGTACTCTGGTGAGTCCGCTCAGTGCCCCAGACAGCTCATTGCGATGTAACACCCCAAAGTCAGCGAGACGCAGTGGGAGCTCTTTGTGTGACCGGATACGGTGGTCAAACATCAAACTGTGTACAAGTGCATGGAGATATCGTAATTAGACAGTCATCACATCAGTGGATATAAATGCAAAGAGTAGGAGAAAAAAAAAGATAGAAAAATAGGATAGCAGCATATCTGCTTCTTTTTTTTTCACCCAGAAAATAGCAGGTGTATAGATTCCCATGGTTCTTCATTATTGAAAGTTTCATTAGAATTGATGCAGAAAAGTAGAAAAATCCTGATTAAAATGAACCTGGACAAAACTGTGTCACAGGACAAACAGACACTGTGATTCCAGTATACCCCATTTCAAATTTCTCTGGGGGACTAATTAAACCCATCAACTTACCAGTGACCAGGACAATTCATTGGCTTCAATCCATATTGCTCTTTCTCCACCTCAAACCGGAACATGTTTTCCTGAAAAGGTGGGGGGAAAAAACTTGCTGCTTAAAGATAAATAAAGATATATAGTTGTGTGGTCAACTAATTGAACTAGGGTAAAAAAAGATATTCCTACATGTGCAATGATTAGGGTAAATAAGCTTAAATTTGAGACAAACATGACACTTTTGATATATAATTTCAAATATATGTTTTTAAAAGCTATTTAATATTATGATTTCAAAACAAATCTCCTAATTTAAGTAAGAATAATTTTTAATAAAACACATATTTCATATTATGCATTTATATTATTTATTTTATTATTGTGCCACTATTGATAAAATCAATACTCTATTAAACTAAAGAATATCCAAGATGTATATTCCCCATGTGCACTTTGGGCTAATAATGATTGTTGAGTAGGTTGGCTTAAAATTATGGAATATAGTCACAATACCCCTAATTCCAGCCAACCTAAGAACAACATGAAAAAAAGCATTTTAATACGCAATAAAAAATGTTTTGCTATTTTTTACTTAAAAGCAAATTTGACTGTTACCATGTCACTTTAAAGCAGTCATATTGAAAATGTTATCAACCAATCTTAAATAAGCAGACATGTATATATGAAGTCAATGCATTTAAAATCTAACTAATAACATGTAAAAAAAATTTTTTTGCTAACCTAAACAATGTATTTTTAATCAACCCATAAAAATGTTCCTTAAAGTAAAGTCTTTGTTAAAGGCAAACAATAGTTCTTTAAATCAAATTAATAAACCACAAACTAAGAAAGAATTAAAACCAATGTTTGTTGACTTGAAAGGTATAAAAGTACATGACTCTCTCATCAAACTGTTGCCAATTACCTCATAAAACAAAGCATTAGCATGTTAATAAAATAAGTGTCTCTCACTTTAAAAGTGTGTTTGTTTATTGGGTTTATTGCCGCACTAACAGTAATTCAGTTATTTGGAGACAGTGTCCACTTGAAGCAGATATAGTGCTGCCTTCACTGTGTAAAGCATACCATGAAAACCTGGCATGACACCACACACAATCATATTATACTGACACCAAGCCAGCCAATCATGGAACTACCTTTATATTTGCTAGTGTTAGCAAGGGAGCTATACCACTGTCATTTTTAATGACTTTGGTATGTTGGGGCCCGGGATCAAACCCTGGGCCTCACATACCTGGAGCCCACAGTCTACCGATTGCGCTTAATAATACTAACTTGGTTTATATTAAAGACAAAATGTGCTCAAGAAACAAAATGCCTATGACTTACAGCATAGTGTTGCCAATGACCAGAGGTCTCCCATAGTCTGTGGTTGTAAATGTTGGGTGAAAGCACCTCCTGGAACCCTCGCTTGCGGTACTCTCCCTAGGAAAGAGGATGAAACAAGGCTCAAGGTTATTTTTGTCTTCCTTGGGACACATATTATGGTAATTTTGGATATTAGTTTGCTTTATTTTTATTAGGTGCTTCACTTCCAGACATATAATTACATTCAGATCAACCTTGCATTATTGCCATTTTCTAGCCAACAAAATAAACAACAAAAATGTTGACTTGTATTCTTGTTCAATAGTGTACAAGATTATAATATATCATGTGGTCTTAAATGTTTTAAAAATATTGCACCATCATATTCTTGATTAGAGAAGACACCAGAAAACTTTGCTTTCAGTGTCACTTGATCACACATGGTGAGTGACTGAAGAGGAATTGTCAGTGAATGTGACTGCTTGACCCAAGGCCCTCTTCACATTGTCTGAATAATAAAACAAGGAATATTCAGATCAGTGACTTATATTTGTTTACCATATTATTTAGTATTATTACAGCAGTGTACCTTAATGAAGTTCATCAAGGTATTGTAGATGTGGGCTCCACGAGGAAGGAAGAAACAGCTGCCTGGACTCAGCTCATGGAAGAAGAACAGCTCCTGCTCCTGTCAATTATACCAATATAACATCCATCAGCATTTTAATTTCAACAAGGTATGTCAAGGTGCAATGACCTTAGATATGACCTTTAATATGACCTTGACCATTACTCTTTAACATGTTATACTTGACACACCTGTAAGAATATATCAGTAAGATGCTGAAGCTTTGTTCAAGTATGGTAAATGGGAACTGTAACTCAAGGACAAATGAATACCCCACTACACACACCTGGACTCTTTTCCCTGTTTGTAAATCTCTTCCTGCTCTCTAAGTCTAAAATATTGTTACATGGGGGTGATCATTCCTCCAATTGTCATCTGATCATAATACAGAAACAGGTGCACAGATTCTCACTGCAAAATTTTATAAAAATTTATGCCTAAAAAAAAGGGTAGGACTGGAAGCTTGCCCAAAATTGTGTCCACAGAAAGGCATACAGATAACCAGATTCCAGTATTTCCCTCTTCCAACTTCAATGTGGGGGTATAATAATAATACTGCAGTAATGACTGAGACATGGAAATGGGATAATATCTGCTATATGCCTTCCCCATGGGAATTATTACTAATAAGAAGCAAGGGTATGCTATCTAAGTATGAGAGTAAAAAAGAAACAAACTTAAGTGTCTTGATATCTTGAACTTTTTAAATAAACTTAACTTAGGCATTTAACATAGATTTCATTTATCAAAAAAAAAATCAAAACAATTCTACTTTACCATGACTAAGTGATCCTCCAGTTTAACTGGATGCAGACTAAGGTAGCTTTTTTTTTCAATTTTAACAAGTTTGTGTTGTTGTTTTTATGTCCAATTCATGATCTGAAGCTTGATTGGCATTGCATAAATATTGTGTGGAATTCTCTAAGATTTTCAAGAAAGTATAATCATACTCACTTATCCATGAGAATTCAGTAACAATGCCTTATAATGCACAACAAAAAGTTACCAATTATCTACATGTTTTTTTTAATTGAGTTTTTTGCCATAATTAAAACAGCTTCAAACTTTCAGGTCTAACACTCTGACCATGTCCTGCATGGAAGATATGGTAGACTGTGTCAAAACCAACTTGAAAGGGTGCAGTCTGGCCAGCTATGATCTGCTGAACAGAGATACCTGAACAGAGTGAGTTAACATAAATGGCTCTTTGGTGTTCAAGGACCATCTTGCAGAGGTCTGCAGCCATAGTGATAGTGTTGTTACGCAAATTAACATTGGATTCAGTCAGCCAGTCAAACTTTTTGCCATTAATTCCTAACTGTTCAAGAATTGAACAAAAATGGACAACAAATATAAACTAATAGAAACTTAAATCCTAAAATTAACCAAGTGACAGGAAAAGGGTTTACGCCAATGCACCAACACACCACATGTAAGCTGGAGATAATTTTCATCATGTAGTCCCTATTGACTTGGGATTGAAAAATGTTATGATAAAGTCTCAGATCCAACATGAGGTGTCACTCCTTCAACAAGACTTAGAAATTTAAAGTGCCGCCAACATGAGGTGTCACTCCCTTAACAAGACTTAGAAATTTTAAGTGCCGCCAACATGAGGTGTCACTCCCGTAACAAGACTTAGAAATTTAAAGTGCCGCCAACAAGAGATGTCACTCCCTTAACAAGACTTAGAAATTTAAAGTGCCGCCAACATGAGGTGTCACTCCCTTAACAAGACTTAGAAATTTAAAGTGCCGCCAACAAGAGATGTCACTCCCTTAACAAGACTTAGAAATTTAAAGTGCCGCCAACATGAGGTGTCACTCCCTTAACAAGACTTAGAAATTTAAAGTGCCGCCAACATGAGATGTCACTCCCTTAACAAGACTTAGAAATTTAAAGTGCCGCCAACATGAGGTGTCACTCCCTTAACAAGACTTAGAAATTTAAAGTGCCGCCAACATGAGGTGTCACTCCCTTAACAAGACTTAGAAATTTAAAGTGCCGCCAACATGAGATGTCACTCCCTTAACAAGACTTAGAAATTTAAAGTGCCGCCAACATGAGATGTCACTCCCTTAACAAGACTTAGAAATTTAAAGTGCCGCCAACATGAGATGTCACTCCCTTAACAAGACTTAGAAATTTAAAGTGCCGCCAACATGAGATGTCACTCCCTTAACAAGACTTAGAAATTTAAAGTGCCGCCAACATGAGGTGTCACTCCCTTAACAAGACTTAGAAATTTAAAGTGCCGCCAACATGAGATGTCACTCCCTTAACAAGACTTAGAAATTTAAAGTGCCGCCAACATGAGATGTCACTCCCTTAACAAGACTTAGAAATTTAAAGTGCCGCCAACATGAGGTGTCACTCCCTTAACAAGACTTAGAAATTTAAAGTGCCGCCAACATGAGGTGTCACTCCCTTAACAAGACTTAGAAATTTAAAGTGCCGCCAACATGAGGTGTCACTCCCTTAACAAGACTTAGAAATTTAAAGTGCCGCCAACATGAGGTGTCACTCCCTTAACAAGACTTAGAAATTTAAAGTGTCGCTAACATGAGGTGTCACTCCCTTAACAAGACTCAGAAATTTAAAGTGCCGCCAACATGAGATGTCACTCCTTTAACAAGACTTAGAAATTTAAAGTGCCGCCAACATGAGGTGTCACTCCCTTAACAAGACTTAGGAATTTAAAGTGCCGCCAACATGAGATGTCACTCCTTTAACAAGACTTAGAAATTTAAAGTGCCGCCAACATGAGGTGTCACTCCCTTAACAAGACTTAGGAATTTAAAGTGCCGCTAACATGAGATGTCACTCCTTTAACAAGACTTAGAAATTTAAAGTGCCGCCAACATGAGGTGTCACTCCCTTAACAAGACTTAGGAATTTAAAGTGCCGCCAACATGAGGTGTCACTCCCTTAACAAGACTTAGGAATTTAAAGTGCCGCTAACATGAGATGTCACTCCTTTAACAAGACTTAGAAATTTAAAGTGCCGCCAACATGAGGTGTCACTCTTACAAGACTTTAAAATGTCAGACAGGTAAGATATGTGGCCTGGTTCTAGTCAGAAAGTGGACATTTGAAAGTGTATAAAATGAAACAGGTAAGTTTTCAATCATGTAATAGAATTAAATAATAATTTATTATTTTTCCTCCTCATATAATTGCAGTTCTTTTTCTCCAATAGATGAGTTCAAATTCAAACTTTGAAAAACATTTATATTCATATATACCAAATAAAACAGATGTTGTTACAGGTTAACCATGCAGATTTTAATATGCTTTAAGACAAGAAATCAAAATTCTATATTAAGAAGCCACCTGTCTTAAGAGACTCTTTTTCACATCCTTCTAAGTTGGGTAGTATGCGAACAGAACAGAATTGTATTCCCACTTGCACAGAAAATATAATCTAAAATAAATACATACAATATGAATGTTTGAAATAATTTTGTGATATGACAATAATATCCAAGTAATGTTTGATTCTTTAATAAAAAAAAATTATTTATATGTATTTTCTGTAACAAGCATCTTCTTAGTTACCATGCCAATCTTGCGATGGTTTCTCTTGGCAGCCTCCTCCTGGAACTGTTTCCACTCCTTCATCTGTTTCGGATCTGGAAAAGAGATCCCGTACACTCTCTGGAGGGACTCTGCATCAGCCTTTCCTTCCCAGTAGGTGGACGAATTCTGAGAAAAAATATTTTTTTTAAAACTTGAGAGTAATCATCATTTTGGCCCAGTATACTAGCAATGTTTGGACTGACGCCCCACCCATAAGGGTCATTGTGTATTTGGCTTGGCTTGCAGACATCAGAGGTGCCATTTCATCAAATGTCTTAGACCCATAAATTATAACCAGTCCTAAGACAGCTAGACTGTACTCCTAAATAAAAATATGGATTTAGTACTTTTGTCCTAGAACTTTTACATAAATACACTTTAGACAGTTCAATGGACATATGACCATAAATAGATTATATGTACTTTTGATGAAATGACCTCATGATCCTTTAAAAAAAGATGACAAACACAGAGCAATGAACACAAAAAAATTTCAGACACCCTCTGTTGTTTTTTTTGCAATAAACTGTGACAACACAATTATTGCCATAATACATTCAGCTGTTTTCCTAGATTAAGACCCCAGAAAAATGCCTGGGTAGAACCACTGTCCCTCCTTGTCAGTTGGAAGAACTTCTTACAGTAATTCCTTCATCCTTAATAAGACTTTAACAAAATAGAGGCTGAGAAGAAAGAGGATGTTTTCAATTTGTTGAACTCTTTCACATGGTAACAACCAATTTATATGGAATAAAAACATTTACCTTTATTTGAAAATCTGGCTCTTCCATAATACTTAACTTTATGAGGTTTGTATTCGAAAGAATTCCTAAGATTTTAGTGGAAATAGGTGAAGACACTGAATAACAATCCAATGGGAAATGTATTACTATTACTTCAGTAGATATATTTTAAACACCTTCCCATAGCTAAAAGTTATACACCTTCATAAAAATGAAGTAATTCAATAAACACAAAAGGGTTATTATTCTGTTCATACCAGAGATGTGGGAGAACCTACCTTTGTTACAGCTATAGACTTTATCTTTCCAGTGTGGCGAACATGGGGTCCTCTGCATAAGTCAATCAAAGGCCCACATCTATAAAAAATTCATAAAATAATTGACAAATAAATACTTAGAACAATTATTATAACACAATCGCTTTAAGAGATCATAGCTAATGCACATTTTCTTATCTTGCAAAACTACACTAACAATATTCATTGGAGGCATCACTACAGGGTTTGAAAAACCAATTCACTTCTTTGTATTGGCGAGAAACTAATACGAGTTTCAGAAGGTATTGGTAAAATCTGCCACAAAATCATAAAGCTGTTTTAAAGTTGAAACACTCTGTAAAATGATTCCTTACAGAAAATTTTATCTGTAAATGATTCCTTACAGAAAATGTTATCAGTTAAATTTCAATTCACACTTAGTTGCTAACTATGCTCAGCATTTTTTCATCTTCTTTTGCGGGTCTGGTAAAACAACCTGTTCACAACTGACTACGGACCCATACCCTATCTTGACTAGACCCTTCAAAATAACAAAAAATGAATTTTTTTTATCCTAACTGGCAATTCTTTTTAATTTCATCTTTCATTTTAATCCTCAGATACCACTCTAGAGCAATGTAAATGGGAAAAATTAACCATTTAGTCCGACTTGTAATCATTCAAATTGGTTGCAAATGGTCGCCGAAATTTTCTATCGTTTTAAATTTATCTAATAAGTCATTTCAATCTATTGCATCATCTTAATCTTGGATGCCAAGATAAATAACATTAATAAATATTAGTCCAATATTTTATGCAAAAGAACAAAGAATACAAACAAAAATTGGTGTTTAAAGTTGTTTTGAAGTTGAGATTTAAAATTGATTTGCATTCCCATGGTGTCGGATTTAAATGACTTTGACTGTGATTTTGATGAAAAAAAGTAGAATGAAAGGCAAGAATAAAGCTAAATATTTCTTGTGAAACTAATCTGACATGGCTATTTTGTATGTAAATAATATATAAACAAGTTATGATAAAAAGTATTACATACTCCAACTAGGCATTATTAGGTGAAATAGGAGGCCGTGATGGCCCTTAATCGCTCACATTTATCACTGACATTTCTTGTTGTTTCTTTTCATAGTATGTGATACTTCAAACCAGTCTGCAGGTACTTACAGACTGTCCATGAGTAGTGATTTTTCATAACTGTACCGACATTGTGATAATTCCAGCAAGCTGTTGGACTTTTTTATAGGACTTTGCAAAAATTTTATTGAAAAGTTGGTTGTTCCTTATTTTTGCCAAAACTAAAGTGACGATGAATGTTGATAAGCAAAAAGAAAACAAGCTGTATATTGTTTTATGTAATACACTGCAATGAAAGCAGCATAAACAAGAGGCAAGCAGTATGTATGGAATAATTGTAATTAAAAGAAAAATTAGAAGAGTGAATTGACCATCTGCTGCAGATACAAAATCCAGCCCCTGACAATGATAGTTTGATACACATGATTTCATGACAGGTGAAAGAAATCCAGCTTAATGCAAATGCTTCCTATCAATCTATTTTAAAAAATAAACTCTTAAAAATATTTAAAGAAAATAAATGAAAACTTTAAATAGTGTCGAACAGCCACTTACACTATGTCATCAATGTAATACTTGATTAATGAAGAAAAAAAAAAGACATGCTGATCTTGGAAACAGGCGAGTTGCATTTGTCAGGTACTAGTCTTACATGACTAATGATTTGTACAAGTACAAATATAAATATACAACTATTGAAAATTTGAGAAATGTTCAACCCTTGCTAAGTGCCTGTGATAACTTACACATTATTAACCCTTTACATGCTGGAAAACACCATTCACCATATCAACATGAAACAATCCTAACTCAAAGTAAAGAGATAAGGTGGCTTATAAGGGGATGACACAACTAATTATTATTCTAGAATTATTTTTACATTAATTCAATGACATGTTTTTAAATGTAATAGGATCACTGATAACTTAACATTTAACTTATAACAATTGTAAGAAGAGATGTAACATATGACAAAGCTTGTACCAGAACAAAAACTGATGGCCTATGCAGGCCGTCCACTGGTTCTTTATCACCAAAATATAGGAATGGTTTCAAATTATAGGAATTTTTATAACCAAAATATAGGAAAATATAGGAATCAGAAAACAAGAAGCTTGTGTAGGTTTAGCCTCCTCCTCCACTCCTTTTCTATTTTACTTAAACAAAACATTAACAGAAAATATCTAAATTGTAAAATATATGCAAGTTTTAAACGAAACACCATGTGAAACATAGACTTAATACTGACTGATCATACAGTGTTCACAATCATATTTTGACTGGTAAAAAATGGTTGCAACACAGTGTAAGAAGTCCTCCTTGGACATACAGTTAGCAATGGGTCTATCCTTCTTGGACAAAAGAGAACATTTACCCAAATCAAAGGCAACTGAACACATACTTAAGTTTTAACAAATCACTGGTTATTTGTCTATTGATATCACAATAAAAAGTGGAAAAGAATAACTAAAAAAAAACAGTGAATTAAAATGAAAAAAGTGCAAGTATTTACATGGCACCATACAAACACATACTTTTGTGTTCACAAATGTACATGTCCAATCTAACTCAATTAAATCATCAACACAAATGATCAGATGCCATCTTTGTATGTAAATTGCCATGAAAGACTGTGTATACAACTTAACAGGAACAAGTTAAAAATATGGCCTTATTTATTCATGCCACTGGATGATTTCTTGCCTTTACCCTTGTGTTTCACAGAGCTAGATGATGGTTCTTGAGCTGCTTTGGAGGTAGATGCATTTGTCATCAGTTTTTGCTTCTTGCTTTCAATTGTCTCCTCAAACATCTTTCTTTTTTCCTTTTCAACTTCTTTCTGATGAGTTCTTAAAAAATCCATCTCTTTCCTCAGTTTCTCAATTTTTGAACTGGCTGTTGAGACCATCATCTGAGCTACACTTGCACACTGCATGTCCTCATCCTCAAGAGCTTTTTTCAGCTTAGAATTTCCTTCTGACAATAAGAGTTCAGAGCTTAAAAGTTTTCCTCTTATAATGTCTTCTTTTTTGGACAGATATTTCTCTTTATCCAACATAGACATTGTTCTTTCTTGTTGCTCTTTCCTCTGTTTTTGCTGTTTCTTATTCTCCAGATGTTCTCGTTCCCTCTCTTTTTTCTGATGTTCTTTTTCCTCTTTCTCTCTCTGTATTCTTTCAAGATAGTTTCTGTGTGCTGCTTTCACATAACTGAACACTTCATTGTTGACTGGCACACTTTGTGGACATTCTTTCATAGGATCACTGAACTTGACTATGTCCTTGACCATTCTAATGGCATTGATTGTTTTCTCACCAATTGCTGGCCTATCAACAGTGACAACATTAGTGTTGATTGACAAACTTCTTTCAACATCTGCATTACTGTGGGGCAGCACAAGAGCCTTTTTTGCTAGCTCAGGAAGAACTCTGTACTTCCTCTTGCCATCAGAGTGTTTGCTGTTCATTACGTCTCTCCAGAAGTGATCAATTCTGGCCAGAGCTTCAAAGCCTAAGTCATCATCTGCCATGTAACATTTTCCATTCATCCTTGATGTTGACAATTGTCTTTTCTGGGTATCCAAACTGTCGTGCTAGTGTTTCAACCTCAGTGAGTGAAGTATCTGCAAATCGCTTTGATGGGGTCATACATGTAATTGACTTTAGAACAGCGTTCTTTAGAGGGAGTCGTTTAATCAAATAATTTGTCACTGTACAGTAAAATGACCTCACACCTAGTATTTCCATGTGGACACCAGTGCTACTCATTTTATTACTTTCATCCCTGGCCTCACCAAGCTCAAAAATGACATCATCTTTCAGTTGGAATCCAATTCCAAAATCAATAGACGTAAGATTTTCCTTTCCATCCTCCACAACATCCTACTTGAGGAATCTTTTCATGAAAGTTATCAAAAAGCTTGACATTCTAGTGTACAGGATGTGGATCAAAGGCTGCTCACTCTTAAATTCTCTCAAGATTTCTTCAAACAATGGAATGACAGACAACAGAAATGGAATCTTAAATTTCATATCTGGTTTGTAAATGGCATCTCTGATCAGCTTGAAGTTGACACTTTTTGGAACTATTTTGGGGTCCATCTCCAACTGAGCAACATAAGCACAGATGGCTTGCCACTGGTCAATTATCCTCTGCAGTGCAGGACCTATGCTTAACCAGCGTACTTGTGAGTGCTTGATGAAAAGCTCTTCATTGAGATTCATATTCACCTGTATTTGCTTAAAGTCCTCCCGTCGACCTGCTGAAACTTTAAAGAGACCAAACAAACTCAAGGCAAAGTCTCTACATCTTGTCCATATTCATGTATTCCTTTGCAAAATGCATTGTGCATTGTGTGTAGATTGCAAGTGTCGATATCTAGAAAACCTTGCCATCCAGGATGTGCGTCTTTTATCAAACTTGACAGCTCTCTGTTTATGGTCTTATTTACATTGGGGCCTTCACTACCTAAAGCTATCAGCATTTCCAGCAGGAATCCATCTTCCTTCAATGCAGCATACATGCTTCTAGCTACTGTCTTACCGTCTGCGTGACTGAAGAATAGAGATCAGTAATACCTACACCACACTTCATCATGTGTTAGGGACCAGTATCTGATTAAGATGTCCATCTGTTTTTTTACTTGAGCTTGGGTCATTTCATCATACTGGATGGTGTAGCAGCTCTGAGCGTTTTTCACATCATAAAGCAGAGCTTTTGAGAAGGCAGGGTGCAGTCCATCTGTTAACATGTTTGAGAGTTTGGTCCTCCCAACACTGAATACATCAGCAATTGGACACTTGAACATGGCTCTGAATGTGTCAGATATACCATCACTGGCTCTAAAGCTGATGTTTGAGTTTGCACATTTTACAGCCCAAATGATTTCTGCAGTCAGCACATCTTCACCAGAAAAAGAGAAAAAAAGTTTCGACTCTTCTTTTGACTTGCTTCTAGATGGGACTTGCTCCCTAGATGTGCCTGGATCAGCTGCTGGGACAGAAACAGTTTTAAACACTAACTTTGTTTGTGATGATGAGAGAATTGTCTTGCACAGTTTCTAGTGCTGATTGCCTTTAGAATGCTGGATCAGTTGCTTCACGCCACTGTTGTCACATTTTATTTCAGTTTTACAAACTACACATCTTCCAGAGTACTCTGTATTGCAGAGAATACACCATTCCTTAATCTGAGTTCCGTTGGCATCTTTTTCCTCCAGCCATCTCTGATTGAATTTTGTTTTTTCACTTGGCATATTTACAGTTTACCATGGATAATGACAGTCAAATTTATTGTAACTTGCAAAGAAAATATCTTTCAATACTTCTGAAATATTTAGGGACTTTTGTTTCTATCTTAAAATACCTGAACATGGTTATTAAGATAGAAACAAATGGGCTGGGCTGGGCAGCGTTGCCACACCTGTAAGAATGTTGTATTCTGAAAGAAATTTCTATTACATGGCCCTCTGCAGGATATTGAAAGATCTCCTGGGCATATTTAACAAATATTTTCATTCAAAATACATCTTTCTTAGCTTACCCATTATAATTTTTGTAAAAATATAGGAATTTATAGGAATTTAGGTCAATTATAGGAAAATATAGGAAAAAATAGGAGAGTTGTCAAAATATAGGAATTTATAGGAAAATATAGGAGAGTGGACACCCTGCCTATGTGCACATCTAGTTAAATTTAACCACAAGCAAGTTCAGAGATAACAGCATTACCAAACTTTTTTTTATATCAGGATTTATATTTACTGCATAATTATGTTTCAAACGCAGTTAAAAAGGTCAAAAAAGGCACATAAATGCATGATGATGATGCTTTGGTAGAAACACTCACTTGTATACAGTTGTTGTAGGAGTATCTACCTTCTCCTTGATAATCCTCTGCTTGAACTGGTTGTACTGAAATTGGGAAAATACACCTGTATTACAAATATAACTTTATAACTTTGTAGGTGTCCTTGGAATAGGGACTAAGATGTTGGACTCTGGATCAGAGGGTCCTGGGTTCGAACCCTAAAACGGACCACGTGATGTTAGTCCTAGAGCAAGACTATTTACTGCACATCGCTCCAGGTATTCAGTACCTGAGTACCGGTTCTACCCAGGAATTGGGCAGTCGAGATAGATTAATATAAGCTAAAAGAACTTGCTTCCCAATTGACTATAAACAAATAGGTTTAAACTAACTTTACGATTTCCCTAGATTTATAATTGATGTTAATTTTGATTCAAGTTGAGATTAGGTGTAAGGTTTAGAAGCTCCAGCATCTATATTTTCTTGGGCCTGGATACTGCAGGGAACAATGACATTGTGATACCGAGATATTCAAACACCATGCACCTCAATATTCTGCAGTTTTTTACTGAAAAAAAAGCAGACAAAATATTAATTGTAACTTTGATAATTCCCACCAACTTTGAAAAAAATAAACAAGATAGCCAGCAAAACTAAAAAAAACAACACAAGAACAAACAACATACATTTAAAACGTGAGTTCATACATGGGTATTCTCCAGTGATCTTGGCTGACATGATATTTAATGAAATAGTTTTCTGTTTCTCTGATATAATTAATCACAAAAATTAAATAATGTGGTAAACAGTACATTGCAATATATTTCCCATCTCAATATTTCAGTCATCTTAAGTAAGGTTATACGGTTACACATGGAAATGTTTCTTTAAAATTTCGTAAAAAGTATTCTTTTTATCATTGGGAATATGACATTATCATGATTATAAAAGTGACAAAGGTCATACAAACCACATTACTATTATGTTTAGCAGTTCTACATGCAATTTATAGGCTGAATAGATGAAAAAACTGTAAGAACTTTCCTTTTACAAAAAGAAGGCCATGATTGCTCTTAACTGCTCAACTGAAGAAATAGGCTTTTGGAAGGCATATATCTGGCATCAAGTAATTAAGAATTATTAACTTAATAAAGCTTGGTGAAGATTGGACCATAAGTGTAGCCTCTGGGCTGATTACAACATTTTCTAGGATTTGACATAGTGACCCACATTTAAACCCCACCTGACCAGTTTTGAAAGCATCCAAGATTTCTTGCAAACATTCTGACCATGTCTCGTGAAAATTGGATAAAAACTGTAGCCTCTAGTGTGTTCATGAATATATTGCTGATGCCACATGACTCATGAATGGGCATCAGAAAAGCTCAGCTAGAGCATGCTGTGTTCAGGTGAGCTAAAAAAAACACTTGTATTCTTGTGTGCTAAAAAATGTTTATACTAAATAGCACTATCTCAAACTAAAGAGTAAAGTATGACGTTCCCTTTACAAACAATTATCTGTAGAAAGTAAAATGTTTGTGGTAAAACTGGCAGACATGTGATTGCCGAGTAGACTTACCTCGAACATCTTTAGAAGATTTTCTTTTGTCATCACCAGTCTTTCAAACGGCTGTTTATCCTTCACAATACCCTTCACCTTGCTCTCTATCACAGGGTAGTCATTGCTTGACACTTGCCTAAACAAATATACAAACATAAAATTAGAAATCTGGATAAATCCCTAGGTTAGGACAAAAATTATGATTCATTAGCAAGCTTCACAGGCCTTTTGGTTGGAAACAAAGAGTAGCCAGATCCTGCACAGTATTGGTATTAAGCAAATATGTTAAAAAAATGCTGTAAAATAAAACTGGCTTATATTAAAATAACTAAGCACTAATTTTTTTGTTGGCATCTATTTCTAAATTAATAATCTAAATTTTTTTGTTTTTAAAGTTTCCATGTGAAGACTGTTTAATTTCATTAGTAAACCATCTAAAGTTACCTAGATCTATTCCATATGTAATATCATCTTAATATTTCCACCACTTGTTCATTTAAGTCACATGACAACTTTTTATATTCAAGAGTCCCTCAACATTGGAATGAAAGTTGAAACTTGACATGGACTATGTCAGAGATAATCTGCACGAAAGAGCAACAGTATATGTAAGACTTTATAAGGTTTCTTTTAACTATATGACTGGAACTGAACCTCTGTATCAACTGTGCCAACTACTGTTATACAGGGAAGGGTTATGAATTTTGTTTTGTTGTGTAATGGTTAGGAAACAATGCCTTTCCTACAACATGTACAGGAGAATATAGGCAAACAAGAAACCTGCCTTTCTGACAACAAGGCATACATGACAAAAAGAATGAAACCTAGCTCTCTGACCACATGGTCAAATGTGACAATAAGCATGAAACCTAGCTCTCATATGACATGGCCATACATGATGACAAGTATGAAACCTAGCTCTTATACGACATGGCCATATATGACAAGTATGAAACCCAGCTCTCTGACCACAAGGGTAAATGCGACGACAAGCATGAAACCTAATTCTCTGACCACATGGGTTAATGTGACGACAAGCATGAAACCTTGCTCACTGACCACGTGGGTTAATGTGACGACAAGCATGAAACCTAGTTCTCTGACCACATGGCCAAATGTGACAACAAGCATGAAACCAAGCTCTGACTACAAGGCCAAATGTGACAAGCATGAAACCTAGCTCTCATATGACATGGCCATATATGACAAGTATGAAACCTAGCTCTTTGACCACATGGGTAAATGCGACGACAAGCATGAAACCTAGCTCTCTAACCACATGGCCAAATGTGACAAGCATGAAAACTAGCTCTCTAACCACATGGCTAAATGTGATAACAAGCATGAAAGTTAGCTTAATGACCACATGGCCAAATGTGATGAAAAACATAATACCAAGCTATGGCAAGCAAGATACCTTTCTGACCACATGACTATTTTTTGGCAAAGCAAGAAACCTGCCTTTTGTTGGTTGTATGTGATGGCAAGCAAGAAAGCATACTTTTTGACCACATGGCCTTTTGTGATTTAAGCGAGAAAAAAAACATTTTTGGCTGCAGGTCCTCAACTGATGGCAAGCAAACAACCTCAATTGCCATATGTGAATGTAAGCCAGAAACCTACCTTTCTGACCACATGTCATAGTAGAAGCCTGACTCAATGGGTGGACCATAACAAAGGTGACCTCCATACAGACATTCCATAGCCTCTCCCAGGATATGAGCACTGGAGTGCCAGAACACATACTGACCTGGAAACATACAGTTGTAAGAAGTATGTATATATATATGATTAAAATCATTAAGTATAAAATCACAACTTTACATATCCTGACAAGTTTCAAGTTTCTTATTCACAACATCACATCTTCAGGCATCCTAAGGGCGTCAGAAAAAATAAATGTAGATTTTTGTTTGTTTTTTTAAAAGGGGATGGGGCATTTGGCCATTGAGAAGGGGAAAATTTTATGGATTTAACTAAATTAGGTGGAAAATGAGCATGTTTAATTCTTTATTTCTAATACATATTGTATGTTTATTACAAGGCCATCTCCAAACTCCTTCACTAGATTATCACAGTTAAGTTCATGCAAGTTTAAACTGTGGTCATAGATCTGCATCCATGTGTCTTGTTTTCGTATTTCAGCAATGAAATATTAAATTTTATTGGAGAAGAATTCATATTTTAGGGGAAAAACTAGGCTTATTTTAGAAAAGGGAAGGGGTCTTTAAATGGCCTCTACTATATAAGGTAAGAAAAACCCTGAAAGGTTTCTCTGAAGGCTATTTTAAATCAAATTAAAGGCTTTTTGGTGCCAGTTTGATGAAAAGTTTAACAGCAATATGCTGCTTTTAGGCTATATATATTTATCTCCTGCAACTTATATAATTAATCATTGGTCAATGACACAGTTTGTGCAGCCAAAGCCAAAGATACTCATATTGATGAAAAGCAATCACTGATACCTGACTGAAAATGTAGCGAGATGTCAAATCAGTGACAGGGGAGTAAATTATAAACCACTCAGAAAATGTGGCATTGATCTGCATTTGCCATATTCTGTATAATGTGTGTTTTAAACTGGGTTTTAACTCTTGATTTGACAATGTCATTTCTGGATATAAGAAAACGAAATATTGTTATAAGATAGTTTGTTGCAGAATACTTAGAACATTATAATTATTACAACCTATTGTTCAGCAAATTAATCAAATACAACCGTTGCAAATTGAAAATATAAAAATAGTGATGAGCCCATTGCTTATTAGAAATATTGCTATTGATTATTAAAAATATTGGCAAAAGGGAATGTACTGTGAGAGGGTACCATACATAAAAAAGCATGTCCTTAATTTCAAGCAAAAAAGCAACTGTTTTTACTACATAAATAACAAGGTTTGGTGGGTAAATTCAAGGTTTCAATAGAAGCTCTTTTTATACAAGAATAGCATACACACCAAACAAGGGTCTTGCATATTCATGATAGGCTCTGACACGTGAGAAATCAGCAATCAGCCAAATGCTGGCAGCTACAAATACTTTTAAATCACTAGTTATTCTTTACCCTAGCCTTTTGTTGTATTTGTCTACTGTCAGGAAAAAACATTTCTTGTCAAAAATATATTTAAAAAAGCTTGCTGACAATGCTGTTATTTTTTAAAGCAGATTTTCTTAAACTTTTTGTTCTTTTTTTTCGAAGAAGCAAATAATAATTCAGCCAATTTTCTCAAATTAAAATATAATTAAATCATTAATGTAAACCATTATAGCATATGAAGCTGTGCCAGACTGACATACCATCACTGTCATCAAACTTGAGCAGCTGCAGGGAGGCATCCGACTCAAAGGGACGGTCCAGATCCCACAGCTCATTGTTCACCTTGGCTATCACCGTACTGTCAGCTAGTCCCTGGCTGCAAGAATTGAGTCACACTTACACAATCACCTAGATGCTTAAAACATCAGATGAATTACAGTAGTTCTGATTTTTAGAATTGTTTAGACAAGTATAAGTAAAGTTGTATTGATGCTTAGCAAAATACAATCAAACTGGCACTACCAGTTACATGTTATGGTGGACAACACCATGTAGGCAGTGAGTTCAGGTCCTCCCAAGCAATTCGTTCTTATGGGGCCAGCGGTCCACTTGATCTTGGTAAATCTTCCTTTAATGGAGACGTAATTAGCGGGCAATCAGTAGGTGCCAATTGTCACTTGCGGTCATGGAGTGAACATGTCAGCATAATCCTCTACTACCCACCCCCATGTAATCACAGTTGCAGCAAAACATGCGTCTCAGCCAGTAAACTTTCAGCATATGATAAGGAAATCAGAGGCGTTAATTTATCAGCACAGAATAAGGCTTACTCAATAATATCCAAACTTACTTGACTACATGAATATAAAATGCTTAAGTTGTGGATTTTGTGATTAATCTTCTTTAAATGACATTTTCCATTATTTACTTAAAATTGGTGGAATAACACACTAGTTCATATTGCTGGAGAAGAGTTAAAAACTTAACATTATCCAAAATGTCTAAATATATGTACATTTTTCTATGATTTGTGGAATAATAATTATAGAGATTAAAGTACACTTAGCTTAAATATCACGTGAATCATTTAAATTTGTATGCTTTGTACTGTTAGGTGACCTGGCTAATAATTTTGAAATGATGCATTGTTAAATTAAGCCAAGAACCTTCTGATTTTCTGATTACTAAAGCATAGTAGTAATGGCATTCCAACAATTCATATCAAATTTATTACGATGTTCTGACACATAAAAGACTATGTGTTCATGTATAGCTGTAGAAAATGATGAATGCCCCTTATATGTACTTCTGGTTGCAGCAGTAAATTACCAGTCAAATAGGCAAAAACTCATCTTCTTCATCATAATTAATATCATCACCAACAGCAATATCATCAACAGCAGCAGTATTGGCAGTAATAACCTCATTGTCAACTGCAGCAATATCATAACCTCACCATAACAAAACAGAAAATAATCAAAAGTTTACTATCAGCAAATTTACCATGTTTTAAATACCTAGACTAGAATGGTACTATGATAGTGGCTTCAAGCATCAATAAAAATGTTAACATAACAACAAATCATAAAGATTTTTATCTTAAATGGATTGTACTAGGAACCATCTATTATGTGGCAGCTTTTCAATCTTTTTTCAAGGCCAAAAGATGACAACAAAAAACACTGTTTGTACCAACTCAATTTATCTTATTACATTTTAGCCACTGTTGAGGTTTTGTCGGAGCATGCATATTTTTTATTGGCCACACCATTATCAGCACCAACAAAAAAACCTTTTAGCTTCACTAAATTATTAAAGTAAATATATTCTCAAAGAACTCTTTTACTTACATAACCATTAAATAATTATTCAGAATATATAAATATCTGTACCTTATTCCCTTAGCCACCTCGTATGGGGTGGTCTCCCATGCTTTGCCCTCCACCACCTTGCCATCTGGCAGAGTAACCTTGATAGGGGTGCGGTCCTGGGCTGCCACCCAGTCATCATACTCCTTCTTCAGGGTGTCCCAAAGCTTCTGACGGGACTCCAGAAACTCTGGAGGGGGATCCAGCTGCAAGAAATAACACAGGGCTTTTTCAGGGTTTTTTCGGGAAAAAGGCCCCAGCCCATATTGGGAATTTTTGACTCGGCTAATAGTAAAATTTTGGAAAACAATGTATTGACAAATCTAACCAATTGGGAAATTTCAACATTTATTTTTCTGCATTAAAGCTTAATCTGCCTTGCTTTTGTGTCCCTGAAAGTGCTACAGAGCTCTTCCAGCGTTTGTTCAGAAAGCTCTGTAGGGCCTTCAAT
Organism: Sinonovacula constricta; assembly: GCA_007844125.1. Classification (NCBI taxonomy): domain Eukaryota; kingdom Metazoa; phylum Mollusca; class Bivalvia; order Cardiida; family Solecurtidae; genus Sinonovacula; species Sinonovacula constricta. Next base: position 48,075,362 of record CM017559.1, on the reverse strand, counting down.
ACAGAATTAAATTGGAGAGTTTTTCCTGGCCAAGGGAGCTTCTCAAAGAAGTGCATTGTAGGTTCATGGTACTGAACTTTCTCTCCACAGCTGCTGTGCTGGATGGTATTATGGTCATCATCTGCATAAATTGGTAGATTCTAGGGCACCCTATCTGCAGATGAGGCGTGAAATGCATAGTGGCATCGACTTCAGACGCAGGGCTCCCGCTGCCATGCGCGAAATGTGTTATTGGCGCAAAAACATAAAAAGTGGCTAATTTTTTTTTTAAAATTAGCGCATCCTTATGGCGCACAATTTTTTCGGCATTATTTTTTTGTGAATCGCTAAGCGGCCAAGACTGGTAACCATTTCTACGCATACTGAGATTTACTAGCAAGGAGAAGCTCCATAGCCAGTCAAGCTTGAGCGGCCTTCACCTTGAGGGCATTGTTCTGTTGACATGCGTACATAACCGCTGAATAAACATCACCTCAGAGAAGGATTAGTGTAATTTGCGAGACGATAATAAAGCAGCCAGCCGAATGTTTGTTGCGATCATTAATTGGGCAGTATCTGATTGTTGATTAATAACAATTAATGATACAATTAGATACATAATTACGAGGTAAGACATACTAAATATATATAAAATATACAAATATTTATCTAAATAAAACGTAAAAAAGAAAGTTCACGTTTTTTTTTCATTCTCAATTTAATTCAATAACACTACAAAAGTATATTAAAATAAAAAGAATTGCGTGTTAACAAACATACACACTACAAAAATAAACTAAAATTGACGTGCCAATTTTGCTAATAAAATAGCTCATGAAATAAAAAATCGGCTCATAATTTTCAAATTTGGCACACTAGTTGGTATAAAAGTCGCTACTGCATGTACCGTTTTTGCTTCAAAACACCTTTCTGATTTATAAGCAGTCAAACTGCTATGGCGAAAATACTTTTGTGTATGAAATAAAAAATAATTCCTGTTAATTTTCTAAACCATAAATTGACTATAATGTTATCTTGAATGGTGCCTTGACGTATCTTCAACTTGCCTTACAGTAAACAACTGGGTAAGAGTTTATTTTTTCACTGGTTACATTCATACATAAACTCAGGGAAAGTAGTCTTCACAGATCACCGATCAATAGTAAACAAAGATTCGCTTAACTGGAAAAGTCTCTTGACTTCATGGTTTCTTGGTTATTTATTTTTTATAGGTAAAAGGCATTTCAGTTCAAATGGGAATTAATTTATGAGATTGGGAATTTTTTTCTTAAAACTGGGAAAAATGGCCGCTATTTGGCATTGGGAACGGCGCCGAATATAGGCCCGTGAGACAGGCTGAAAAGGCCCTGTAACAGTCCACAAACACTGAGCTAGAAACATTTTGAGCAAAAGAGAGTAAGAATGAACCTTTAAGAATAAAATAGGAATACATTTTGACTATTTCTATTGAAAAATCAAAACAGTTGTAAGTTTGTTTTGTTTTTTTAATCTATCACAGCGACGTTCAGCAATTTTGGTGGAGGAAGACCTCAGACAATCGTCTGGATAAAACCTCCAACAAACTGCAAGTAAGCTGGAAGACCTTCCCACATAAAGCCTTTCACTGTGAACTTGACTCGAGCCTATATGGTGAGAGGCTAAGCAGCCAGAGGAGTTACAAGTTGTCAACTCTACCACTATGCTACCGAGGGCCCATCAGGTGTAAAATAATGTTAAATAGAGCATTACTCAACAACAGTATGAACATGACAGTTTGATCGATCAACAGAGGACTATTCTAACATAAATCAGAGGCAAAACTATTCTTTCTTTAAACAATAGAATTTAAAATGCATCTATTTAGCTAAGATTAAATAGCTGTATATAGCAAATGCAAGAAAACATGGTTTTACTTCGCTATGAGGTAAAACAAATATCGTTCAGTTCACTACTGAAAAATAAATTTTGGTAAGTCTTCTACAAAATATAAAAAAACCTTGTTAGATAAGTATTCTGTTGACCCATAAAAATAGTTAATCACTAAGTTTTAGTATAGAAATAAATAATTTTCTTTGATCAACTGCCCTTCTACACATTTGAACATTGTATATGCCATATGGCCCTTCCTAAAAGACCAAAGTTTTCTAAGTACTCATTACCTCAAGTGTTGCATAAACTTTACAGACATTCTTCCAGCAAATTATTGACCCAAAGAAAGTTCAAAGGATGTGGACTAAAGCATTCTATTTTTTCCTATTTTACAGCATGCTTCTTTTTTCTTACACCGTACTAACACAACTATAGTTATGTTGGCGACATCCAGTTACTTATTGGTGGAGGAAGATCCCAGACAAATATCTGAATGGAACCACTGGTGAACAACATAATAGTTCTCACCCTGACCAGGTCAACTGCACTAGCAACACCAACTACAGATGTAACAAAAATGACTATCTGATCTGATTAATTAAACAATAATAATTCAGAGTGTTCGGTAGACTCTGAACTTCAAGGGTCTTTTTCAGGGGTCAAATTCACATTTCTGAGGGTCATATTTGTGTCGTGTATCACATCATAAAGCGCAAATGTGCTGTTATAGCAGTGTTAATTAAGTTTTACTATTTGCAGTTAATTGATTTTTTTTTTTAGAATTAAGGTTTTTCTTCAGATCTTTATCTTTTTCTTTTTTTCTCTTAAAAACATTTAATTCATCTTTTTTTTTGTATATAATTGTAATTGTATATATAATTATGCCATTGACGACCACATTTTGTATAAATAAGCCTTGATGGGAATTATTGATACTTTTATTATTTTCTAACTAAATATATCTAAAGGCACCATCAGGCAAGACAACAAGAACCTGGTTTTCAGTAAAAAAAGTACTGTGCAAACTGTAGTCTGTGCCCAAAACAAATTTTGTAATATCAAAACGTCAAACAAGCATTTTTCAGCCATAATTTCCACCATTCAAGTAACAAGTACTTCTTGCGTAGATTCGATCAATCGATTTACCATTTTAGTGTGCATAGTTCTAAATCGCTGTCAAATTACATTATACTCGGATGCACCGCTATGCACATTTTCAGTAATCACACATTTAGGTGGCCCAATCAAGTAATGCTTACAATGCCTACAGTCGTCCTTAATTGCTTCCGATGCATCGGGATGCTACAGACATGTTTTACGAGTAAACAGATGCCGATCAATTAACGAGCAAACATGTCGATTGGCAGAATTAGAGCACCTGTTTCTTATTGATTATGCAGGCTCCGCCTACAGTATTGTTTTTCTCCTAGCAGAAGGTTGTCACTGGTCAAAATGACCCTTACCACTTTATTGATGTGCGACAGTTAGGGGTATTTCCGAATTTTCGTGTGTCAAAACTCGGGAGCTTTGGTCAACTGATAATTTTTTCATTTTATTTGTGACTGATAAATTTTCAGTAAGCGTTTTTCTTTTTTCATATATTGTAGGTTTTGTGTCAGCTGTAGGGACTGATCTATATTAAGGTTCTGGACCTGTAATGGTGACCTTCCACAATCCTTATAATAATACTGTTTCTTGAATCTGTACTATAAAACACATCTTACGGTGAATTTTTAAGTAAGTTTACCGTTTGTAACTCAAATTATGTACATTTTTATAAAGTGACCCTTGATTTTCAAAAACACCGTAAATTGTGCTGGAACAAAAAATGAAAAAGTACCATTTTTTTCAAATTCTACTGTTCTATATTCAAATTTTAACCAATTTTCCTGTTACACAATCATGTCATGATAAATCAGAACAATAAGATCACACTTTGGACAAATACTTATAAAAATACAGAACTTTGCATACATGTACCCCCGAGCAAAAATCCGAGTTTTTTGGGTGTGTTTAAAAATTTAGTCTATCTATAAAAGGAAATATCTCAAGTTTGAAGCTAGTTAGACACATACAACAAGTTTTAAAAATTTTTGCAATATGAACTGCCCATAATATGAGATTTTAAAGGCATTTTACCGTTCCTAAAAAATATTACAGAACTTTGCATACATGTACCCCCGAGCAAAAATCCGATTTTTTTTTTGGTGTGTTTAAAATTTACTCTATCTATAAACGCAAATATCTCAAGTTTGAAGCTAGTTAGACACATACAACTAGTTTTAAAATTTTCTGCAATATGAACTGCCCATAATATGAGATTTTAAAGGCATATTACCGTTCCTAAAAAAATTTAAAGAACTTTGCATACATGTACCCCCGAGCAAAAATCCGAATTTTTTGGGTGTGTTTAAAAATTTACTCTATCTATAAAAGCAAATATCTCAAGTTTGAAGCTAGTTAGACACATACAACTAGTTTTAAAATTTTCTGCAATATGAACTGATTTTAAAGGCATTTTACCGTTCCTAATAAAATTTATAAGAAATTGTAAAGGTTACTTTAATGAAACTGCAATAGAATTTATAACGTCAAAATGGTCAATTACAGATTATACTCATTTATACAAAAAATCACCTACAGTTGGTATAAGAGATGGAAATATGTATGTAAAACTCTGTCTTATAACATAAAAACCTTCTCTTTACTGATTTTGGCTGGCTTGAGGGAAATATTTGAAATTAACCACTTTACACGGTTTTCGTAAAAAATCCGACAGTTTAGGAATAACTAAGTCAATCACTCTTTTGGTATTAGTGGCACTTGGTTGTCTCTCACAAGTTTGACCCCTGAACACATTTAAAAGTCCATCCTGGCCATCCGGAGAAAAGATCAGACGAAGGTGAGCGAGCGTCAAACCATGTCGCTAACTCTCGCAGTTAGCATGTGAAGGAAAATTTAAATCGCAAACACAAGATGAAACAGTGCATTTTTAACCTGTACACAGGAAACCAACACATTAGTTATGATCAACTTCAACTTTACATGACTTTGTTGTCGGTAAACCACTATTTTTACAATATCGCCCTCGACGATCACGCTGTCGAGCTCCCGCTTCCCTCATTTTTGAGAAATGGGTAACCCATTGACGTCATGGAAATTCCATATCACGTGGTGAAAAACTACTAAAAATAGCAAATACGAAACTTTACGACGAATGCTATTCAAATAAAACCGGATCATACCGAGTGCCGATGTTTACCGAAGTTAGTTACAGGTCCAGAACCTTAAGCTTTATCTACATGGGTCAGCAGGATGAGCTATAAAACAGTTACACTTCAAATATGTTTACTGGGTTTTTTCGTACCACCAACAGTATTTCAGTTATCTGGAGACGGTGACCACTTGCAGCAGATATAGTGCTGCCTTCACTATGTACAGCATGTGGTGAACACCTGGCATAATACCAAACCCAGTCAGATTTTTCTGACACGGAGCAAACCAGTCATGGAACTATCCTTACATTTGCTCAAGTGTTAGCAAAGCAGCTATACCTTTACCATTTTTTACGACTTTGGTATGTCGTGGCTCGGGATCGAATCCGGGGCCTCCTGTACCTGGAGCTGCATAAAATATGAATTCCAATAAAGAAAAATATCACATAAAAGGATAACAAGAAATGTGGCAATACCACGAAACCAGGTTTTCAACGATTTAACACAAATTGTTATATGGAAACTGTTTTTCTGTTTTTAGTAACTGTGGCCTTGTTTTGACAGACAAATCACTAATCCATGCAAGCTTGTTTTATCAGTTTCAGCAAGATTTGTTTAAATGAACTAAAGTTATTGACCAGAAACTGCTTCTTTATTTTTAGTAACAGTGACCGCGACCTTGATCCAACTGGCCCCAAATCCAATCCTAAGCTAGATGTTTATGCATAGCTTGCTATATCCAAAGTTTCAGCAAGAATAGTTTATTGAAACTGACCGGAAACCCGTTGTTTGATGCCGCCCACCTGCCATACCCAAATCTAATAACAAGGATTTTCGTTGAAAACTTGGTTAAACAGCAAATGTGACATGCAAAGGTCCCTTTGCAGGACTGGAACCTTACTTACAACTTTCAGTTTGTCTCCTTGATCCCCGGCTGCAGCAGCTGCTGCCTTTTTCCCTTTTTTCTGAAAACAGATCAAAATCAACATTGAGTTATGAATATGTCTGTGGAGAAAATCCAAAAGGAAACTAAAAATGTTTACACTATTGAAAACAATGAATTTAACTGTGACAGTAAGTACACTAACATCCAGAAACGTATGTCCGGAAAAAAATGTTCTAAAATGTCAGAGATGCATTCTGAAGTGTATCAACAACAAAAAGTTAATAGTTTTTCATGGTTTTATTAAACTGACTCTGAAAATGGGAAGACATAAACCTTAAGCAAACAAAACTTTGTTGTTGGAACCTGATTCGAAATCTTTAAAAAATATGCCGAAATAGGCAAACACATACTTCCCTTCAAGTTGGAACGTAAAATACAGACAGATTACATTTATATCTTCATTTTTCCATCGATCGTCGTTTGCATATATTGGGAAGAAAATAACAGGATTTAGATTTGCCTGCATTTTTGCCGATTCTGTGCAATGACATTTCTATCATATAGCACAGGGGCACTTATGAGGTGACCAGGGACTAAACCCGGCTGGTCCATTATACTGACACCGACTAGTCAGGCGTAATGCTGTCCCCTTAGCCCCGAGCATTAGGAGGGAAGCCACTACTACCAACTTTCAAGTCTTTGGTTTGACCCAGCCGGGGTTTAAACTTGTGACCTCCCGATCCGCAAGCTGATGCTCTACCAATTGAGCTATTGCAGTTGGTTGAAGAAAATAATAATAACTAAAAAAACAATCTTGCTATTTAAGCACAATTTTGCAACGAACAACCATTGTGGTATCGAAGTATATTATGCTTAACAGATACAGAGCAACAGATAAGGTGCGTATCTACGTAAAAACACAATTCCAAATGGCCATTTATGCAATTAAAATGCGAGATAGTGAGTGAAAAAACTCAATTATAACATCAATTACTTATTTAAAAATCATTTGGTCGCGTAACGGTGAAAACAGTAATGGAAAACCTGCTAATTCAGTAAAACCAAAATCGTCGAGCGCGTGCTTAACAGACACTGCGTCATCGACTGTACAACTTTGTACTATGTTACTTTCATTCATAAAATTGAATCGAGGCTGCCAGTGGCAGGTGCGCTCAAGTTTCATTGGCCTATTCCTCCTCATGATGCCACGCGCTCCTAATTAATATTCATAACAAGCTGGTTATTTCGCCGAAATGTGATTTTGAAAGAACTAAAAATATTTGCCTTTAATGCTTTTTAACCCTTTCACTCATGGTTTGGCGATTTTTGGCGTTGTGCGCTAGGCTCATATTTTGGCGATTTTTGGCGTTGTGCGTCTGGCTCATACATACGCCATTTTACACTATGCTGTCATCTGCATAGTTTGGCGAAATTACGCCCTCAAAGTTAAGTGCAAAATCGTAAGTGAATACTTCATGTAAAGTCTTTCTTTTATCTTTATTCAGTAAGATAAAGCCTTTATTTATACAATTAGTGAATAAAAAAGGGGGGTTGTTCTGAAAAAATTGTGAAAATTTGCTTAGTTTGTAGAGCACCCAAATGGAATTTTCCATTGTTTACACTCGCTGGCAAATCTTACTATTTCTAAACCGCAATAACTCTCACATGGTCAGCCTAACAGTAAAAACAGAGTATGCAGATGTAATAAACATCGGCTTCCTTCACAATAAATGGAAGTTAGGTATGTGATGTTGAAAAGTTTGACTGACTTACTGGAACCCCCTGTTGCTTCGGGGCAGTATTGGTCCATAAAACCCACTGACTAATGAGAGGGGCAATATATTTTATTGCTCTGTGGATCAACTTGAAAGGTATTTAAGCTTCATTTGATTGCCTCGTTCATTACCATTCTCATCGTTCATTAGCATTCTAATCGCTGCATCCTTAACACCTATTGAAAAAGATCTTGTACACAAATTGTTTAATAATATTTATTGATAGTGTCACTTTATCTTGCTGCAGAAGTAAGCGTGATGCTTATGATATTTTGTTTGGTAGTGACATTGAGTCACAATTTTCTGGTACCCTCATCACCAGTTTACCTATGCATACCAGGTGGCCTGATAAGCCATCTGGTTATGCATTAGGCATATGGTTATTTAGAAGAAATGTATGAGTGAAAGGGATAAAAAGAGTTTGATCAAAGTTAGAATTAAATTATGCGATCACGTGTGTTTTTCTTGCACTCTGTAATTAATTGCAAAAGAATTTTGGCGATATTTCAGGATAGCTTTAGCCAGCGATTTCGTCGCTTATTGGTTTATTTTCTTACAAAACTTAATGCAAAAGGCCCTGAGTATTCAATTCACCTAAGTGTAAGTAAGTAAAGTGACGCATGGCACTCAATAATGCTTATTGGTACTCAATTTATGTCAAAGTAGTATGGTAATACTCTATTCACAGTTGATCCTTATCTATTGCTCTGAGATATGCATTAATATTGCATGATATTGCTTTCTGTTGGGTGTTCAAGAACGCGTTGTACACAGTTTTGATGTACATGTAGAGAATTTATGGAAGATACAACTAAAACTTGAATTATTAAAAGTACCAAAATTTACAGTGAAGCCTTTATAAAATGGGATGACAAACAAAACAATACTGACTTGCCGCAAAGGCCTGACAAAATATAACTATCAGTAATTGTTGTAGAACAAACAAAATAACAATGAAGTTTGGAGTTTTGGCGCATCAAACAAGCAAAGCGTTTATTAAAACTTGGACCAAAATATAGTAGATTGTGTGCACATTGTCAAACTACCATCGTGTTCTAGTACACTGTTCATTTGAATTTCAGAAAAACAATAACATTTACAATATGTCAAAGCATATTGAAGCTGTGTTTAAAGGTTTAAAACAAATTTTTGAGCCAACAAAAACTGCACAAGTTGTTAAAGGTGATTTCCGACACTTTATAATATGTAACAATATCTTATCTCTTTTTTGATTATTTGTACATGACTTCTGCATTTATCATTCTTCAGTCTAAGCTTTGGTGACTTTCAACAGTATCTCAAGATTAGGGCAGTAAAACACATAAATCAACACTTAAATATTCATGCTTTTCAAATCTAAAAATAAGAACATTTGGGATTCCTGCTAACAATAGACATCGACATCACAGTGTGTGACCTGGATGAGCTAAAACATAAGTGGTGACATTGTTTTCTTAGTTTATAAATAGCTATCTGTGCAGCGTGGCTCAGATAGGAAACACATGTTCGAAATGATTGTGGCGAGATCTGTTTAGGGAACACTGGTTTATTGTGATGTTTAATGAACTGGTTCAAACTGTCAGATACCACCTTTATATGCTATGGCTAACCATCGTGCTTCCTACAGCTGCAGATCACTAAATTATAAAATAACTCCCATCTTACCAATATATCTTCCCTTTTTTTTTTTGTGCAACTTCATACAACTCTGGGTTATTTCTAAAAACGAGTAGGGACAAAGTCTTTTGGACACAATTCTTCCTGTTCATTTTAGCTACGGCAGACAGACACCCTCCCGCAATGTTTCCAATGCAGATAAATCGCCTCCTGTAAATTTTCCACATTTTGCAAGAATGTTTATTTGGTTTGCACAGTTAAATCTTGTAAATACATTGATAATAGCATCGGATATTTTAACTAATAAAATTCCAACTTCAAGATATAGTTTACAATAATTTACAGAAGTGATTTTGTCCGCCTATGCTAAAGTGAACGTAATTTTGTCTTGGAGGTATTTTGTCCTATAAATGGTAGAACTATTTTTCTGTTAGTGTTTTATTTTGCTTGGATATAACTTAAATTTGCATTTTTGCTCTATTTTTTGTCAGAATCAGTCTCAAAATTGTGACCTCAATATATCTTCACACAAAAAATTTCCTTATTACAAGACAACACAATTCTTGTTAGCACCTTTTAACCATTTTGTCAAGACCTGAAAAACCTTTAAGTACACTATAAATCTACTGTGTACCTTCATTGGGATGCAAGGTGACAAACAATCGGAACACCTCGGCTAAAAACTTCTGCACTACCACAGAAGAGTGCCGATAAAGCTCGTTAGTGGGGCAGTTGACAGTGAATGCACACAGCAGTTGTACATGTGCCAGATGGCCTCAGGGGTCTTGCTAGCAGCAGGGGGGCCCAAAGTAGCCTTAATTACTGCTCGGGTGGATAATCATATGCTAGAGTGAGATACCTGTGTTTATTTCTATCCAGTCTACAAAATTTTGTGATGAGGCCAAAGCTCAATAAAAAAAAAGTCAAGAAAAAATATATGGTAAATAATATAATTTTACTCTTTAGCACCAAAACTCCGCTAATGGGAGGTGTAGTCTGTCTTTGTAAAGAGAACAGAGGTCTGCACTTAATTACAACGAACTTTATATTAGAAAGTATCTAAACCAAAATAAACCTAACCTAACTATCCATTGTTAAGTGATGTTTCCAAGTTATGTCCGCTCATGTTATCCTGTCAATCTATAATTAACTCAGATGATGCAATATTTACCTAACATAAACAAAAATCAATAATTTCATCAGCCAATACTGCTAACTTTTATTTATGAGCATAAGAAAAAAATGTCCTTTTTTAAGAAGATAATTTAAGCTATACTGTGTTCCAATATTACACAAATTAAATATAAGTCAATCGTTGCGACGTTACTCGTTAGTTCTTGCCAATACTGTATCCAAGATTAGACAATTACCATGTTGCTCATTGTTCGGACAAATTTTGATCCAAGGCGCCTAGTAAGTACTGAGGCAGAAAATCTTGAAAGCATCGTTGAACCCTACACAATGAAATCTTAAATCAAAAGCGTCATGCCTGTTTCTTGTCAGAAATGTCCATTTTCTCAACGCCTTGCTCCACGTTGTCCGCCATGCTGGTTTATTCCCCTTGATGATACTATTCCGCGGCGCTCAATAAAATGTGCACACGTCCGGTACATTCATTAATCAAAATTTATCTCGAAGTTGGAATCTCATAACTAAAAAGCCGGCGTTATTATCATATTATTTAGGAGACTTAACTGTGCGAAATTTTGCTCTGGAAGGATTTTGTCCGTACTCCGTTTTTAGCAATATCTCAGGCTTTACAGAAATATGTATTTAGTCGCAAAAAAGAAAAGAAAAGATATATTGCTAAGCTGATGATTTTATAATTTAGTGATCTGCAGATGTAAAAAGCGCCATGTGTAGCAACTTGCAGTTTTCCTTGGCTAAAATGTCGCTGTTTCCAACATTTAAATACATCTATAATATGTTAACCGGAAAGTGCAATTGTTTGACAATATTTTATTATATTTCGTTTTGCCCAAACTATAAATTATATACGTATGGGGAAAATGTTGCTTGTTTGTTAATATATATGGTAGTTAAATTTTCCTTAGCTAATACTGTACTGGAACACGACGGTAGTTTGACGATGTTTGCACTATCGATTTGCTTGGCTGATGTGCCGAAAATCCATGGTAAAAGTTAGAGAAAATGTTCAGTTAAATTTTGTTTGTTCTGACACCCAACACTCTACTGAGTTCTCAATACAGGCAACATAAATGTGTATTTGTTAAGCATAAAATCCGACGATACTGCAACGCTTTTTTGCTGACAAACTAAGACAGCAATACATATACTGTTTGGGGGGTTTTCCCCTCCATATTATATGCAAACGACGATCAATGGGAAAACAGAGCAATAAATGTGAAATACTGCATTTTATAATCCAACTCCAAGGGAAGTATGTGTTGGCCTATTTCGGCATGTTATTTGGAAGAATCCGGAACAGTTTTCAACAATAATGTTGCTAAAGGTTTATGGCTTAGTATTTTTCATACTTTCAGAGTCAGCTAAATAAAACCATTAAAAAACGAGTAACCTCTTGTCCAGAGACACTCAAGAACGCATCTTAGATATTTTAGAAACTTTTTTTTTCAGGTCGAGCATTTTAAGAATAAATGCCGGCAGATGTAGAACTATTTTTAAAGATAGCTTATTTTACATAAATGTCTTTGATATATTATAATGTTGGGAGTACACGAAAATACTAATTAAGGGTGGACATGTGATTCTTTGTTGAACAGTATGTTTTTAGAAGGCAGCGGACTTATGTACGCATTACAGTAACATGTTCATTTCTCAAAGTTAATTATCAAACTTTAATAGGTTAATTATCCGACCGAAAGAGCATTAACGTAACAAAATCTATCAGTTACACCTCACTGATGGCCTGTTTTCAACCGCGAGTAATGAGGTTATCGCAATGCACCGAAACATTGATATGCAGTTGTTCTCACCGTCACTTTGCGCTCGCCTGATTTGTGACGTGAGGATAACCCTTAACAGTTCATATTTCATATGAACACAGACATGTTAACGTCATTTGTTCTATAATAAGGGACTTGCTTGTATATTTTAATAGTTTAGCTTTTATTAATAATTAAAATGGATCGCTCTATTTTGACTTTTATTTATAATTTACACTAACCAGACAAAATATTTCATTAGAATATTCATTTTTAATACATTAAACATTGTAAATAAAGATGGGCGATATCGGTCTTTTCCGTCAAATGTATTTCAATAATAAATTAAAATAACTACAAGTGTATCAAGTAGGGGGTATATACAGTAGAAACTCACTAAACCGGAAGTGTTCCGAACCAGCAGAAAATTTCGGTTTAGAGAGGATTCCTATTTGTGGAGTGTTTCTCCTTTGGCAATGATATTTACTATGTGTGTATTATATTAAAACGGCAGTAATACCATATTTTCTATAATGTAAAAGTGTTGTTTTTTATATTTTCTTTGTGTTTGTTATCTATTTTTCTTTTTGATATTTTATTGATATATTTACATTACAGGTACATTTACATCATTCATATGTTCATTCAAAATCAATCCAGCTTATCTTCATCACTTTCCAAGTTTCTGTCAAGCCCATCCTTGAAGAATGAGGAAAAGCATTGAAAATTTATACAATTCTGCAAACAATGAGGATCGATTGGTCATTTTCATTATGTAAATCTTTGAGTTACGATTTATGCATTTTCATTGGTCACCATCAGACAAAAAAGATGAACCGATGTTGTTTGTCATAAGATCCCCGAATATGTAACACTTAATTTAATTATTGCACCTTATTAATTAATGTGTACAATCAATATTCCTTTAACTGCAATTAATTAATATTAATTGATCGATGTAAATCTTAAATGTAATTGTTAATTGGCTGCTAATCTTCGTCAAAGAAATCACTGCTTAACCAGGTTAGCCAGTAAGGCTTTTACGTATCAGTGTTATACGGATAAATTATGTCAAAAAGTAAAGAAATTATGACATTTTAACGAAATATACACAAGTCAACCCCTCACTGCAAGACATAAAGGGAAATTGGGGTGCCAGGGTGAGAGATTTCCGCGAATGCGCGTTAAATTGGCTATGTCGCGTATTTCTATTTGTAAAACAGTATTTTTAATCTTTTTATCAATAGTCATTGAAATTTCAGTTATACTATTTGTCTTTACAATATTTTTAAATGAATTTTCAAATACATATAAAATATTTTAGTTCACTAACTAGACATAATTCTATGCTTTAACTGTAAGCTTGTGGCCTACAAGTGTCAACAGCACTTACTAATGAATTGAAAACAGGTTTCCAAAGTGATCTAAGTATATTCTACTGTCAAATTCAAATTTACATAAAAAATCTTTATGTACTTTATTAAGATGTAATAGTTAAAATAAAGAGTATGCAAGCCTACAAATAGTTTATTTAACTTTTAAGTTAGTGACAAAAGAGTTTTGTTAATTATAAAATATTGGTGGTAAACACTACAATTATTGCCTAAACAAATTAAAGTTGAATGAATTAAGAATACATGAAGATACTGGAGTAATCAAGAATAAATAGCAAACAAGCGTTTTTCTATGAGAAAGTAGTAAATGGATGACTGTCCAGATTTTTAAAAAAAATACATATAGAAGTCACTTACTAATGCAAAAAAGCTCAAAATATTTTACATTAATTAACGAATTCCTATAACAATGTATCATATTATAACACAAGTTATGTAAACTGGTTTGGACTAGTTGAAATGAAAAATAAATTTTAAAATTGTCTATTGTTGGCATTTAATTTACTATTCATGCTCAAAATGAAATGGTATCAACAGACACGAAAATCATTTACTTTTATGATAAATGTATATTTGCAGAGAGAAGACACCTTTTTTCAAGTAGAAATAACACTATTGTAAAGTAAAGAAATTATGTACTTCTTTTAAAAAAACTTAAGTCAAAGAAATCTTACTTAACATAATTTTGGGAAACTCTGCCATGTTCTCATTTTCTTAGCTTTGATCTGTTCCAAGGTTCCTGTGGCCCTTGCAGATTTGTCTCCTAATTCCCCCGACATATTTCAGAGCTAGAAGCTTGCCTACATGTATTACACAATGTGTTGTTTTGTGAGTGCCGATAATGTCCTAAATAATATGCTGTTAGAAAAGGACCTTAGAAAGAATCGAATTAAAATCAACGGTTGTTTTAGTAGCACAATGCACAAAAATATATGTTGCAAGCTCTATATATATTCAGCAGTGTTATTGTTTCATACATTGATCTCTTTCATGCAAACTTGTTTTGGTGTTAATTTTATATACACATTATAAATTTTACATAATGTTTATTTCCAACCATGTAAATTACACCCAACATGTTCTTAGTAAGATTTTGAGTCATGGTCGATTTCTTCCAGTCGGTCCCTTTTGCTGACTGACAGTTCCAAGGCGGGAACTTTTGGGTTTGCTTATTTTGTTAAATGACTTATCACATATTTACTTTTACATTTGGCTTGCACGTGAATACCTTTGTCCTGTGCCCTTCCAAATTTTGGTATATGTTGCAATGCAAAGGACTGTCATATATTCGTATTCATGGAATAGAATCAACGCTCGCTTCGTTTGCTCCTTTTGGTTTCTAATTCCGGGATGAACCCTAACATGGTCAAACATTACACAGCAGTCACGGTTCAAGAAAAAGTAATACTATAGTAAGTTTTATGAGTACACGCGAGTCGCGAGCGCATCGAGTTCAACAAATGCTGTATTCTGCTGCCAAAATGGCGCTATGACGTGATGACATCACACATATAATTAGCACTAGTTTGTTTTTGTTGGTAAGGCACGTACGCAGGTCACGTTGGTAAACGTTTAAGCACCCCAGTCGGTCCATATTGCCGACTGACCGTTCCAAGGCGGTAACTGTCGGGTTTGCTCTTTACCTTAAATGACTCATCACAAATTTGTTCTTACTTTTCGCTGTGCATTTTCGGAGTTGGTATATGTTGCAATACTCATAGGACTTTGTCATATATTCTTATTCTGACGTTCAGTCTAATTATCCTTGTATTTTCTAAACAAAAAGAAACAAAATAATATTATTAAAAGAAACTCCAAATATAATTTTATTTTATCTGAAAAGAAGAGGTTGTCTAAACTCAGAAAATCAGCGCCACGCAAATTTTGGAAGCATGTTAATTCAATGTGCAAAAAGCCAAATGTAAACACAAATATCGAAACACAAGATTTTGCCAATCATTTTGCAAATATTTCAAATAAATTGCCTTTTAACATAGATTTTTCAAATATTAATAATAATGTCCATGTTGATATTCAAAATGTTGATTGTTTAGACTGTCCTTTTACAATTGAAGAAATCAATAAAACTATTAAATCGTTAAAAAGAAATAAGAGTTGTGATCTTGATGGTAACGTTGCTGATTTCTTTCATTGATACTGTATTTTTAATTCCCCATATTTATGTACTATTTTTAACAAGATTTTTTCTTCAGGTGTTTATCCTAAATCATGGTCAAAAGGAGTTATAGTTCCGGTATTTAAAAAGGGAGATAATACAGACCCTGCTAATTACAGATGTATAACATCGATCAATACTATGTCAAAAATATTTTCTTTGTGTTTACGTACTCGGTTGAACAAATGGTGTGAGGAAAATAGTATTTTTAACGAATCTCAATTTGGTTTTAGAGATAAGAAGTCAACTTCAGACGCAATATTCCTACTCCATTGTTTTATCCAGAAGATTTTAGCAAATAATTCTAAACTATATACTGTTTTTATTGATTATGAACGTGCCTTTAACACCATTATAAGAGATGCACTGTGGTTCAAATTAATCAATGAAGGGATTAGCAGTAAAATGTTATCTATCTTAAAATCTATGTATTTAGATGTCAAAGCAAGTGTTAGTTTAAGTCATGATACTAGGATTTCGGACTTTTTTGATGTTTCTTTAGGCTTAAAACAAGGTGAACCTCTATCCCCCTTACTCTTTATACTATTTGTGAATGATATATCCTAAAGTATTGATGTTACTTTACTCACAGAAAAAGATTGCAATTTATTATCAATGTATATGATTCTTTTTGCAGATGATATATTTTTGTTCACTACTGACCCCAATAGCCTCCAAAAGCAGCTAGATTCAGTTAACGAATATTCTTGTAAATGGAGTCTGAAAATAAATGTAGCAAAAACTAAAATATGCATATTCGAGAAACGTAGACAAAACACACATCCTGTTTTTTCTATAAATGGTATCAATATAGAAAACGTTGATTACTTTACATATCTTGGTGTAATATTTAAATACACAGGATCATTATTAGATGCAGCTAAGTCATTATCTGACCAACTTTACGAGCTTATTATAGTTTAATGTCACTTTTCGATAAAGTTAATTATGATGTTAAAACAAATTGTCATTATTTGATTCATTAGTTTTACCAATTTTACTTTACGGTTCAGAAGTCTGGGGAGTATACAATATAAAATTCATTGATAAGTTACACCTACGATTCTGTAGATATATACTTAAAGTAAAAAGGCAAACACCAAATTGTGCCGTTTATGGCGAATTGGGGCGTTATCCAATTTCTCTATTATGCAAGGAGAGGTCTGTCAAATTTTGGTGTAAATTAATGTCTCAAAATCAATCAAATCTTTATAACATGTACATTGATCTTTGTAATATTAATTCTTCTTGGTCTAGTAAAATTAACTCGATTATAGACCATCTTGTTTTAAGTGATATTCGACTTAATTTTAACAACCAATGTAATTATTTTACTATGATAAAAACTCGATTTAGAGACCAGTTCCTTTAAAACTGGCATAATGAATTTAACTTATCACCAAAACTTGAATATTATTTTAAGTTTAAGAAGTGTTTCGAGTTTGAATCTTATTTAATTAACATTCCAAATGATAATTTAAGGCAGATACTTACTAGCTTCCGTGTCGGGTCCCATAACCTTGACATAGAAACTGGTAGGTATCACCAAATTCCTAGAGATAATAGACTCTGTAGACTTTGTAATAGTAATTTAGTAGAAACTGAATATCATTTCTTTATGTGTTGTCCAGAATATTCCCATTTAAGAAGACAATACTTTAATGGGATATCCTGGCCCTCTTCAAACAAATTTATTAATATAATGTCAACTTCTAAAACAAAATATATTCATAAAATTGCTTTGTTTTTAAGAGATGCTTTTAAGATTCGTGATAATGCCCTTAACCAATGACCGTTTCTTTTAAGATTATATTCGAATGATAGTATAATGTCTTTAATGTAGAACATAATTTTTGAACAGCATTCATATTGTATATTTGTATTTGTTAATATTTTTTGTAATTTGTATTTCGTCTTTGCCATGCGTTATATCTTTGTAAATGGCCAAAGACAATATTTGTCGATATAGCCAATAAATATTGAATTGAATTGAATTGTTTTTGTTGGTAAGGCACGTACGCAGACCACGTTGGTAAACGTTTCTGACTTCTGACGTTCAGTCTAATTATCCTGAGCGGATTATTAAACATTTAAAATTTCGATGCTCAGTCCAATGCTTGTGTCCGATTTCAACAGCGTTGTGTTAGAAAAAATATATGTGGCACTAATTGGGCATGATCTCCGCCATTCGTTATAATTATTGTAAATCAAAGGGATTATAGTTTGTGACGTTGCCTTTTTACACCAGTAGGAGGGGCATGAAATTATCGTCTCGACCAATGAACACTCGGTACGCTCGATGATGGGCAGCGATCTGTTCTGATTAGCTGCACACATACATACGCAGGTGCTGGTCGCTTGCAGTAGGTTATATTGCGTAATCAAATGATCGGCTGGTAGCTACTGACTGGGGCAGTCTTTAGGAGGAGTGAGATAAAGTCTGTCGGGAACATCAAAGCGGGAGAATTGATGTGCTCAGCGTGAGACGTGAGGCAGACCCTTGATATCGGGAGTCTCCCGGAGAAATCGGGAAAGATCACATGTCTGCACTGCGTGAGCTCGAGTCCCGGTGGGGTGACATTTTCTATGTGGCGGAAGTCTTCCAGCGGACCGGCGATGTTCCGGGGTTTTTACCCAGACTGAGTTTGTGGTCTTCTTTCACCAGTTGTTAGCTGAACGTCGCCAATAAGACCATAATTGTGTCGGAGCGATGTAACAAAATAAAATGAATCAAACTACCACAAAATTCACTGTGTGAAACTTATGACACGGACATCGGATGTAACAATAGTCCTTACAATTGAATTATCCAGTAACCATAAAGCATTCACACGTACTTGTAACGATACGCGATAATTGTTTATGATGCCATTAGTAAACTGTATTGTATTCAAATACCTATGTAGACGTGTAGCAGTTTATTTATTTTATCATTTATACACATCAAAATGCGCCATGATATAAGCAGAAAGTCAATCGCAGTTACAGGCCGTAAATCTAAGTTTAGGCATGCTGTTTAAAACAATACTAGATGTACGTTAGCTTGGCAAAGACTGTCTGAATATGCATTTTTAATTAAAGCAAAACTTTACTACACCACATCTGATAATGCCTATGATCACTAGGTTACTTGTTAAAATGCCGTCTTTCAAAGGACAATGATAAATATAAGTTGGTAAAATTAAATACCTTGCGACTGTTTCCGTCTTTTGAAGCCGTAATATGCTAAGAAAAGTAGTATATTTCTGAATTACGCCATATGTATCTGTTAGTCATAAACAATACATGAGTTGTCCAATTGTGGCGCAATACTTTTTATTCAACTCGTCATCGAAGACAGCGACACTTGTGAGGCAGAAATGACAACACAAGGCAAGTGTAGATTGAAAAGGGGCATTTCGTGGAATGCCTGTTTTGATATATACTTTCATGACAAGGGTGCATTTCGAAAGATGCTAATTTAAATTTTTCATGACAAGGGTACATTTCGAAAGATGCCTATCTAAATTATTAACAAGTTTTTATTTTGCCATTTTAGGTACACCAAACGCCAATCCAAAATAATACTAGCTGACACAGATAAAACAGTAAAACCTTTTTTAAAACAGTAAACTACACAATTTTAAGAGGTAAATCTTGATATTGCAAACTTGTTAGTTAATTTTATTACTAGTTATTATGTATGTACATAAGTTCATTATATCTCTTTTAACTCCCCATGCATGTGCTTACTGTTAGTTGTTTCACTTTGACGGGATATTTTTATTTACACTGTTTGTTTGGTAGAAAAACCTTCAGGAAGTGCGAGATTGGAGCGCTCTACAAACCAGGTCTAAGCACCCCAGTTGGCTCTTTTGCCGACTGACCGTTCCAAGGCGGTAACTGATGGTTTTTCTTTTTGTGTGTTATGTCTTGTCTCTGTGTTTTTGTCCCATTTACATTTACCTTGTTTGCCTTTGTCTACAGATAGATAAAATTTAAATATCTGTGGAAATCTGTGATAGGACCATTTCTTATTTACCTGTTATTAGGTGAATTACTACATATACCTACAAGAGACATGCACACACTGTGTGTATAGGAGGATGTACACGCCAAAGTTACTTTTTAAATTGTATCACGCAAAAATAAATTATAGATTAAAATGCAGTCCTTAAATTCCAGGAAATATTTCCATATTGTGCGATGCTTTACCATACATACTTAAGATACAGGATAAACGTAAACAATTGATTAATAAGCAATTAATAGAAATTAAATTTGTAATCTAACGAACTAACGAGGGACCAAGAGTACACTGCTCAAACACGTTACAAAAGGTGCTACATTTTAATGTTCAAACAACATACTATAAACCCATGCGTTTTTAAACCATTTTATTTTATTTTGTTCTACTGAAAAATAATGACATTTACTTAGAAAAAATAAGACACGTAAAGAAACATACGTTCAGAGCAGGCTTCAAAGAGTCAGTCGGGTAATCCTTAAGCATCCTTAAGTTATAAAGAAGATTGAACTTTGACATTAAAAACACGTTAAAATATTAAAACCAATCCCTGTTTGAGCCGTAAATCAAATGCAAGCACCAATCAAGAAAGAAACACAACATCTTTAATTACCCTTTAATAATCTTTCCATGTTTTGGATTGCATGAAAGCTGTTCGTATTGTACCAAAGCATTGCTGAAGTCCTTAAAGTTTTGTCATGAAGGGGTCACAAACAATAATTTGTAAGATAATGTCAGGATCTGGAGAAAAAAAATACACAGGCACGCAAACATGCACATATGCACGCATACTCTCGTGCATATTTTTTTAAGTGGCATTTATGTACTTTTAAAATATTTTCAATATGAAAAAATATGTATTATACTCACTGCCTTACTCCTTAAACCCTAAATATTTACAAAGACAACAGAAACACGGAATTACATTTTTTTAATGTTTAAAAGTATTTAAGAGATTAAATAAAACCAACGATCTGAATAATCTTCTTCAACTGCCCACAAACGATTAGGTTTTTTTGGTCAATTTATTTAAAAATAACTTGTTCAAACAACGATTAGGACATCTAATGTAACAAACAATATCAGTGCCGACCAAAGTGTTGTTAATGGTTGCCCGAAACAGACGGTCTAGCCTACAAAAATGCGTGTGGCTTTCCCTTACAACGCACGATTTTTATTTTATTTTACAGAAGAGTCGTAGACAAAATTGTCACTCACGATATCACGTATTTTACAATAATACAGACACCAATATACTAGTTCTCAGTAACCCGAGACACACAAAACACGCGATGCTGTATCTAGATTCTGTAATAGACCACGGACATAAAGACGCCAAAGCACGAGGCGACTAAGAACAGAAAGACGAAGAACAGAATGACGTCCAGTCTCTCCATGAAGACAGACCACGTGTAGCTATCATCACCAGCGTCGCTTTTCTTCTTCAGACATCCAATACTGCAGGCAGAGTCGCCGAGCGCATTAGACACTTTCGATTGAATTATAGTGTAAACAACCAGAAGGACGCTGATACTAAGCAGAGCGACGATGAACAATACAAAGTATGAGACCTGCAGCGAGTTGTGAGGCAGCGTATCCATGACGATGGTGACGAAGATGCCGTACGACAAGAAAACAGTGATAGCAAACGATCCCTTCTCGCCGGAGTTGACTGGCACCAAGAAGACGCACCCATTGAGAAAGGAAAGCATCAAGAGTGGAGCAATGACCGTAAACATGACGAAACTACCGCGACGTTTTAACTTAAACCTCAGATCAACGTAATTGTTTCCCTTCTTCACGACAAGGGTCCGGGAGCTCTCGAGCAGGTCCCATTCAGAGTTTTCTGAGAATTCGCTCATGTCGATATTGGCTTCGTGAACAAGTTGTACGGAAGCAGCGGTTTCGTCGGCAATGTAGTAGGAAAATACACATTCTTGGATATCGAACGGAAAGTAGCTGATGTCCACCTCACACACGACACTGAAATGTCATAACTGTTTAGTTACACTCACTGAAATTCATGTTATTCGTGTATATCAATTAAACTGATGTATATTTCTACAATTACTTTTCGAAGCAATTCGTACATAACGTGTTTGGGGGGTAGGGGAAGACCTAAATGCCATTCTAAGACATGGGTGACAATTTAATTACTTAAAATATTTTGTATTACTGCTCGCAATGATATTCAGTAAACGTCTTTATTTCTTTAAAGGTGTTATCCGACAGTTTGGAGCAAAAACATTTTCATTAAACATCATAAAACAACATTGTTTCCTGAACAGATCTCGCAAATTTCAGTTTATTGATATCCTAAATTTGTCTGTAAAGTGAACCATAAAGTCACAATCGTCAATTCAAACATGTATTCCCTATTTGAATATATTCAAAGAGCTATTTTTTAAACTAAGAAAAACACGTGATCACTTGTGTTTTAGCTCATTCTAGTCATCCGCTGTGACGTCGATGTCTTTTTAGCAGGAATCCCAATCATTCCAGTTCATAGATTTGAAATGAATAACAATTTAAGTGCTAATTAACGAGTTTTACTGCTCTAAAATTGTGATACTGTTGAAAATCGTCAAAGCTAAGACTAAAGTATGATTTTTTCTCCAGACATTATGTACAAATTCCCCAAACAGAGGTCAGATATTGTTCCATATATTATATATAGGCAAACTGTCGAATAGCACATTTAAAATGGATGTGTATAAAATGTACGGAGAAGAAACATTTCATGTCGTGGTTAAAACATATGTAGGACTCACAACTAGGGCTGGTCCCATAACTACGGCAAATCCCACAAACGGGACACATCTCACAGCAAGGACAAATGTACAGAAGACATTCTAACAACTAGTGCAAATCTGAAATAATGGATATAAGCTCATCTGAAACTTGCCGTTTCTTTGCGTTCCTGTTAAATATGTTTGGTTCGTTGTGCATTTTTGTTTTAACGGTTTAGTCAAACATAATTTTGAGAGAAAAAAACACCACAACTTTAGCACACCTGTTTACGTCGTCTTTGTTAGCAATGAGTGACTTTGTCACAGATGACGGCTATCTTATGGGAAAAATAAAAAAAAAATGAGAGTTGTTAAACACCAGTGGAATGCAAGGGAATTTGTTTTCGACAAAGAATTTATTGGTTAGGTTTCTGCAACAGGCAAACTCATCATCATCATTATTGCCTCATGATTATAGAAGTAAATGTATTAATTATACAAACAAAATTTGCCAAATTTAGCTGTGGTTTTCACAAAAAAATAACCATATTTGTATTAAGATTAAGAGAAGGCTTGACCTGTGCACGCTCTCCGACGAGCAACCAAAGACCAAAACAACAACAATAACAAAAAAACAACAAAAAAAACAACAAACAAACTTTTTCAAATCAGCAGATTGTAGATTGAAGAAAGGCTGTACTTGGTCTACCTGTACACATTTTTAGTCAAGATTGTCGACATCTTTTTTGTTTGGATTTAGAGTACAATTTGTTGTATTCGTGTATTGTACTCAAAGACTTTTATATTAACGTACATTTTCACCCTTAATCCTTAGGTTCTTGAATTAATTAGAGCAACACAAATGTACTTTGTTTATTAAGTTTGAATATGCTCATCGGGGCCTTTTCTCCACAGGACATACACCACAAGCATTGCCAGATATAATCATTCGGTCGGAGAAGAGATTTTCGTAAAAAAGAGACAACGGTTGTGGAGAAAGGTACCGCTATCTTCAGGTCCAGTTAAGCAGTGTCTTAAGGGAATCGACTGGAACAAAAATACGCCATGTTGCAAACATCTACTTTTTATCGGCCATTGAATTAAGCAAAATGCGCCTGGATTTACACTAAAATCTTTCATAACAAGAGTATAATCTTCACCGTCTTTCAACTGTGTGTAACTAAAAGACTGTAGGCTCGGGAGTGCATACGTCACATTTGTTCTGAGGATGCCGTAAGACGCCGTACGGCCTTCAAAGCGAGTGATAATTTTCATCTGCCAAGACGATGCATCTAGAGGCGTATGTTTTCTATTACTGCAACAGACCGTATTGAAGAGACCGTAAGGGGCCAGTAGAAATTCGTGAAAACATTGTTTATTTTTGCAGGAGCGACCGTGTGGCCGGCATTTTAATCAATGCGCGAATCAACGGTCACCGCACTGGGTTCTCAAGACGGCTAAACTGCCCTTTGCGACAGCCATGCCCTACGCAGTCCATTCATGTAGTTGCTTAGTCACGTAAATTCAACATAATGTTCGATTTTATGCTATGTATTACAGACTCGGTCAAGCTAAAGTTTCTGCACCACACCCGTAAAGTGACCGATTGCATCATTTCAAGGACGTAAGGGGCCAACGTTTCACATTATCTTAACTTCAACATACGGCCTACCCGAAATAATTTCACTGCAGATTTGAGAGTAGAAGTATTTAAGAGGCCATTAACATTTTGTGTAGAAATCTAATAATCAATATACAATTAAGAATACACCAGTAATAGGAAAATACTAGTTGGTGATTTTTTTCTTTTGCGTATTATACTTGCTTTGTATTTTTTTTTATAACAGTCTAAAATACATAGTTTGTATTGTCTTATATAGTCAAACAAATATATAAATAAGTTAAATTAATTTTTAAGTCATGACAATTTTTCTGTCACGTAAATTGTCTTCGTTATATATTTGCCATAGTTGATGAATACGCACAGCACACAATAAATATGCTCTTGTGGGTTTTGCCCCAGTTGTAAGAATTGCCCTTGTTGTTAGTCTTACCATGATTGCGAGTCCTTTACATATGTATGTTCAAAATATATCGTGCTAATCGGTTTACTTTAATTTCAAACCTCCGATACTTGTGCTACATTATTAAAAGCTCTAAATATAAAGATTTGTATTTTATCAGGAAGATATAAGGTCTCGTGTTTTACCTGAATATTCCATCAGGCACCCACCGGACGAAGCCGAGTTCCGACACCTTGGCAATGTCACTGCTAGGCTCCCCTATTCCACCATCGCCATAGTATGCCTGCACATATAGAAAAAAACAACACCTTATCGTAATAAGAATCGTAGGAATCAAGAAATATGTTTGAAATATTTTAATGATTGCGGTAAAACAGACATATGGGTGTATTTCATATAATCTGATGACTTTAGCGAATTAAAATCTGGATTAAAAGCATATTGTTCTAATGATGACCGAAGTTTAAATTAAAATGTTTTTCCGCTATTCTACTATTTCCACAATTTTACATTTTTTGACCGTATGAAAAACATACCTGTTTTCAGCGTGGAGATATTGCCTGAATTGATCGATCTATATTCATACACAATGTCCATGTGGGAATAAATAAGTTTTATGTATAAAGCCAACTTAAACGCCTTGTATATCTAAGTCAAAATTGTAACAATGTGCTGTTGTATAAAAAAGTTGTATAAATTGAACATGAAAGTCTAAGTTGGCTGAGGATATCAACAAATTGAATTAGATGTCAGTGCTTTGGTGACCCGAGTACCAGAAATTGGAAGTTATTAGGATAGATGTTGGCTACTTGGTATAAACCTGTATGCTATATGAAAAAAGACACGAAGATGCGAAAGCAAACTGAAAGAAACAACAACAGCAACAACGGTAAACACATAACAGTAAAAGCTTTTTTTTGCTGTTTCGCTCACGATAGTTATTGACCACAATAATCTATTTATAAGTTGCAATTTTACCTTCAGAAAGACAACCCTAGGAGTCCAAATATATTTCACGGGTATACGGATGGTGTTCGTGCCGGTATACATCAATGGATCCCAGGTCAAATGTTCATCGTACCAGGCAAACATGAAATAACCCAGGACGGAAAACTTCTGTTCTTGAGTGTCAAATTTGATGACATTATTCAGGGTGAAGGTACTGTTGACGAAAACGGTTTTATCTTGGTCGTATCGAGGTCTGAAATCATTTTTATATCAATATTACACTTCACATTTAACAATATAACTTAAATAAGACATGTATGCACTAATAAACTGGTAAATGAATGAATAAACTACAGTGTGATTGGATGACACGGCAGCGCATCCTTTGTCTTGGCTCATCCAAAGAGTTCATTGTTTTCTGTATTCAATAACCATTCTTGTCAGATCTTCTAATTATATTTCCAAGAAATAAACTAAATGTAATTATCAAAAGATCAATAGGTTAATAGGTCCTATCAAAATTTCCAGAGATATTTAAATCTAAACTACCTCTAGAAAAAGGCAAACAAGGTAAATATAAATGTGACAAAAACAAAGAGACGAGACATAACACACACAAAGAAAAAACAACAACAGCAGGTACCGCCTTGGAACGGTCAGTCGGCAAAAGGACCGACTGGGGTGCTTAAACCTGGCAAATAAAACAAGGAGAAGGACATACACATAATTACATGTATATTATGTGCAATATAGTTGGCGGTGCTTTAGTTTTTTCTGTGCTTTTTTCACATCTTACATTTATTTCGTTTGCCTTTTAATGTTTTTAACACTTTTTTATATTTCTTACGGATAATTAAAATATAGTCTTTTCCTACATACAGTAAAACCTCTCGAAGCGGCATCTCTAAGCAGCGGCTACCTCTAAGCAGCGGCAGTTGAATTTCCCCCCAGTAGTTTTCAGCGCATTTTAACCTCCAAGCAGCAACTCCTCCGCGAAGCGGTAAGCGGCCGCGTAAATCTCTTCCCTGAGGCTAGTTTTACCTCTGCGTAGCAACACCGGTGCAGCTAATTTTTAGAACAGTCTGTCGCGCACACCAGAAATGTCACGCGGTCAGCTGATCACTGCTTGTACCCTATTGAGAAGGTGTTATTTGGAATCAAGTTGCAGTTGGACGGAAAACCAGCTGCATGCTACAAACATGCCGTTGTAGATCTAGGGAACGTGTGAAAGAAGTGTCAACTATTGATGATGTTAACGAGTTGGTTTGTTTTCTTCAATTAATCGAAAGATTAAAAGATATCGCTGTATTGATTGCTTACTTAAAAAAGATGTTTACGTTAAGTGATAAATGCAAACTGTCATTGTTTTAGGATGTCTGACTATAAATTCGTTTTTTAAATGGTAAATCAGTCTATGCTTGACTCAATGCTGGAATACTGGTCATTTTGTCTTGAAATGTCTTATAAAAATGATTACCTTACATTAGAGCAGAGTGTTACTGCAATTAAGTTGTTAGAACAAGGAAGGTCAGCACAGTCTATTGCTACTGAGTTGGGCTGCGGCAGAACTCAGATACAGGTCCGTTACTGACGATATTGTTTTTGTAATAGACAAGCAAATGCTGATTGCCTAAAGTTCACATTTTTTCTCGTCTCACTGAAACCTAAGCAGCAACACCTCTCAGCAGCAACACCTTTTCGTGCCTCCGCCAGATGTTGCTGTGGAGAGATTAAAGTTTATGATGTTCTATATTTTAAAATAAAACAGTTACATTCAGCCTTAATCCCAGATAGGCTAATAATATGACCTCAAAATGCCGCAAAATGATCTCATTTCAGTTGGTGCCGTCTTTTACTCGTTATTAATATCAGAGTTTGTTTTCGTGTCCGATATTGTTTACAAGCATAAAATAATACAGTAATTTACATTTACTAATGTCCGAAACATATTGCTTAATAATGTCAATAGTCTTTCAAAGAAACATTGACCATTGGAAATTATTAATTTAAAATATCAAATGATTTCACTAATATCATATATACCTTCTAATTCAAATAAGTCGTGCTATTTTATTTTTACACGTAAAACATGTCTACATGTTAATAGGAATGTAGGTAATACTGGTATGTCTGAATTTTGCTGGAGAATAAATAAACTGAATTCGTTTCCACGACGGACTACTTGTTCTTTTTATATAGCTATTAATATAATTATTATACGTACAGCGATAACAATGGAACATATTTTACCGTTAGCAATATGCTAATATATAGCAAATTAAAAAAATCGTACAGTCTAATTATACAGATATAATAATTTATGAGTTGAGGAATTCGGAAATCCTACATTGCGGTTAAAGTTATTCCAGAATTAAGAATATGTACAGTGATGTAAATTATCACAACGTTCCCCACGTTTTGATATGTATCGATATCGAAACGTTTTACTTCCTAAAAATATTTACTAACTTCACATAAAGCTAACCTTATTCGGTTGTCATAACCGTTCATAAGATCGCCGTAAAGTTCTTTTAGCTTATCAATTCCAATCACCACAACATCTCTGTCTTCGTCCGGGGCCACGCTCTCTGCTATCATTCCACATTCACAAACATAGATAAATGCTGACAAATAAATGCCTATAACAAAAATATTGCCTAAGTGCAACATTGCTGTCGAAATATGTACGCTTAATTAGTGTTTGTAACTGACTTGTTTCACTATATCAGACTAGAAAGCGACTATTGCCCCCTTTTATATAGTGGATGTGTGAAGGTTCAATATAAAAATTGATCTTTTTTATTCTTTGTCAATTGAATTGAAGTCGTTTTATGCCCTCAATGCTTTAGTCCAAGTATACAAGTCGGGTAATTGAATAACATTTAAATCAATTATTTATTGATCTAGGTGGTGCATTCCGTTATGTTATAACTCAATATCACCACACAAATGGCAAATCATATTTGTCAAGTATTTCATTGTTTTACCACGAGTGATTACGAGCACGGAAGTTCACTTTTGAAGAAGTTCTGTATAATGAAATTTTGGGGCTTTATTGAAGCTGCAATTGTTTTAGAGAATATACAGTCAACTCTCGTTATCTCAAATTTCAAGGGACCGTAGAAAATAGTTTGAGATATCCGAAGTTTGAAATATCCGAATTTAAGGATAGTTTTGTAAATCTTAAAAAATCTTACCTGCTACACGATGACTGGTAATGACTGAAATTCCTTGTTATATCTGCCACTGTAAACTAAGTTTCTGCAAGTTTGTGTGGTTTTGCATATAATTTGAGTAAAGCGGAGTCAAACTATATAGAAACTATAGGAAAAAAACGGAACCGTAGAAAACAGTTTGACATAACCGGAAATTTGAAATAACCGATTTTGAGATAATGAGAGTTGACTGTATTATATCTTGTACATTGAGTATTTGAACAATTTATTTTATTTTCCCTTTAGAATATTTTATATGACAACATGTTTAATTACTCTAATAAAGTCACTGAATTACGGAAACGGGGAAAAACGACACACTACAAAGCAAACAAACTGTTTATTTATCCTGACTATGTCTTTGTTGATCAAAACTGAGGTTAAAATATGACACTTATCTAATATGACCCTCTGAAAATCCGAGGAGACAATGTCTTTATACGTGAAGACAAGACGTTGAATCCCAGTGAAAAACCAGTGGTTAATGATTAAATTATAAGTGAACAGTCTAGCTTGCAAAATTGAGGTGTAGCTTGAAAAAAATAAGCACCAGTCTTCAATAGGAAATCGCGGCTGTTTGTCGAGTTCTTGTTTTACAAAAGAAACCGACAAAAGAAACCGACGATGCCGAGATTCACAAGGCAACTTGATCACGTAATTCTTTTGTTTTCGGTCGTCATTTTCCTTGGACAAGCTGAGTGCATTTCGTTGACCAAGAAACGGAGGAATAATTCTGATTTTAGTAACAAAAAAGCGAGAAGAAAATGGTTAAAAGATGTCAGTGGGGTCTCTGTGATTCAGATAGTCGATATCAGGAACGTTTGACAGGCGGCATCGTTTTTATTCAATTTCCAAAGCCGAAACATAACTTGGACAAATGTAAAAGATGGATAAAATCGTGTAATCGTGAACACCACCAGTTAAATGTTGGAATCGACGGAAATTACAACTTGTATAGTCTAACGCATTCTCGTTTTAATATATATATGTATATATTTCATCTTTGTTATGACCTACTGCAGTAACTTCTACTCAGATCAAAGAAATAGATCCCCTTTAACTTCATCGGACGATTTCGTTGTGATATATGGTAACAAAAATAATACACACATTATCAAAGGTTAACTGCATTTATAAATCGTGGATTTAATGTTATAATGAAAATTACCCGGATTTTCACGAACAGTATGCGTCTGTAACGGAATCTAGGCCGATCGTCATGTGCACACTGTGTGGCTTCTCGCTCTTTCGTTGTGATCGGAAAACACTAGAATTAACGTCAATTTCTTCCTTCGATCTAAAAGTCAACCTGACTGAATGAATGTAAGATTCATTTGCGTATCGTCTGGCTTGAATTCTTTGCCGAAGTGACGATTTTCTTAGCATAAAATGCTCACCAAAGTTCGCTAGTAGGTCGCTTAAACAGGCAGCCATGTTTGTTGACAATGGGTCCTACTAGGATTAACATCCGATTAAAATATGGTGCAGAGTATACTTTAACATTACATTTTATAGCATTTCAAATCTGGTGTTAACTGCAATAATTATTGAAGTTTGCTCCACTTACCTTTCAACAAGGAAGATGCCGCATAGGTGCGAAATGTATTGCTTTAATTTTTAAACCTCCCGCTTTTGTTATTATGGATATTCCACATTAGGTGTTAATTATATGTTGGATCAAGACAAATAATAACCACTTCAAATTTCAACACATCCTTTTCAACTGCACCTGTGTTATTCAATTTTCTTACCGACAAAACATAGAAAACATTTATCGCTTTAATTGTGTTTATTTTCAAAGCAGTCATAATTATTTGACATATCTCGCTCACAAACGATAATACATTGGTCATGCTTTGTAATTTATGTTTTAATGTTCATATCTTACATTTATTATATTTCATAAGTAACGCACACAATATTTAGTACATACAATAATATTTTCATTGGAGATGATGTGAATTGTATTGACACATGTTTATTGTTATTTATGCCCCTATCAACCAATTGTTGATATATATTATGTAATATATGAATACATATATACAGTAAAATCGTTTTTTATGTCTTTGTGGTGTCTTTGTATGTCTTTGTGGTGTCTTTGTTGTGTCTTTGCATGTCTCTGTGTGTCTTTGCATGTCTTTTGCAGTGTTTCGTAGGACCGTTGACAATAGAGTATTGACCCGATCGACGATAAGATGTCCAAGGTTATCAGATAGTGGGTCATGTGACTCGGTGGGCGGAGCAATCTACCCGCGAGCGTAATGTTAATTACAAAAGGATGTAACAAACAACAAGAAAGGAATTAAAGAAGCAGAGAGGCACCAAGAATTTATCGTAGCAAAGAACAGTAGCAGAGAGATGGCTGGTATGTGGCATTATCCTGGTATTACGATGAGACAAAATAGCTTCGGAGATATCCCTATTTAACGGAAAACATACTAAAATTCGAGAAATATTATAAACCTCTCATATCTGTTGCATCTGCCCTTCTTCTTACTTTCTTTTATGAAACCTCTTAGTATCAGTTTAGCAGGCTACTTGCATTACAGTGTTATAAAATGCTTTTGATTTTAGCAAATAATAAAATCAGCGACATGTAAATATTTTATTCCATTTCTTCAACGTTTTGATGTTTTTCCGTGGATGAATAAAATGAAACTTCACTACACGTGGAAAAAACTACAAGTTTCTTAATTACATATTGGATCATAAGCACACACACATACACATGCTAAAACTGTGTCTCTACTGTATTGTATACTGTCAAAATATAAATCTGTGTTCTGAGCACTTATTTTTACTTTTAAGACCTGAAAATCAAATGTAAAATGCGGAACTAATTTTAGTTTCTTAACATTGCGTTTTGTCCTTTGTTAATCTTGTTTTGTTTTAATTTTTAATTTTATTATTTTATCATTTGTGGCTAGAAGCAGGCTGGGCTAGTTATAGGAAAGGGCAAAAGTCTAAATTCTCTATTTAGACATACTTTAAACGAGAAGTATCCAGAACAAGTATGTTTTCTATTTAGACTGGAGTTGGTGCAATGATTATTTTGGCTTTTACAATCACGTATTCAGTAATGCACGCGAACAACATGTAACGTAAGTTCATGACGGGAAAATGGTATACTATAAACGCCAGACGCTTAGTTTGACGGTAATTTTAATCTTTTTAATAACAACAATATTTTTTTCTGTTTGCATGGGTTCTTATTAAGCACAATTTACCACTGTTGAACACTAGCTCGAAGACGTTTTTGATGTCTTGTATTAAAGCTTTCTTGTTACATTTGCAAACTTACTTTGACAACCCAAGGAGTCCAAATTTCTGTCACGAGTATTCGGATGGTGCTGGTATCAGCATACATAAAGGACTTTAAGGTCAAGGGTTTATCGTACCAGGAAATAATGAAACAAGAAAAAGCTGATACATAGCATCGAAGCCACCCGAAAATAATGTGAAAATAAAATTATATAAACAGATAAAAAAAAAATGTTTTCGCAATGCAGGTGCATATATGAGACTTGATTTTCACATATTTTGACCAACAATACCTAGGACCAACATTTATTTACATTAATTAATAGAACAACTCATTTAGAATATATACAGGTCCTATTTTAATAAATAGACCATCATCCAAATCAACCATCCATAAAATTATCTTAATACATAATAATTTACCCTTTAATACGTTGTAAAATTCGGAGGTCACACGAAGGTCCGGAAAATTAAAAATAGATGAAAAAGCTCAACTACCATACACTATGAGTGGGAATTAGCCTGTTTATCAATCGCGAACTTCAAGCCCATTTCTGTATTTAGTGCTTAGGTACTAAATACATATACCGCACCTGGTAGCGTAGACCTTCAGCTCCAGGTACGGGAGGCCCCGTGCTCGATCTTTGGCCGCAGCATACCAAAGTCATAAAAATGTTAGCGGTATAGCTCCCTTGCTAACGCTCAAGCAAATAAGAGGGCAGTTTCACAACTGGTTGGCCCCCTGTCAGGATAATGTGACTGAGTGTGGTATCATGCCTGGTGTTCACAGCATGATATACACAGTGAAGGCAACATTATATCTGCTTTGACTCCGTCTCCAGATAACCGAAATACTGTAAATGGGACGATAAGCTCAATAAACAAACAGACAAAACTAAATACATTGCAATCATAAAAAGTACAACCAAACAGTTTAAATATTAAATAATGACAAAACTTGAATGTCGAAGAAGTTTAGCACATCTATTGTTTCTGTAGAACTCAGTGATAATTAGTGCAGTCTGCCATTGCAGACGAATTAGTGCAGTCATGTAATATAAAGAAAAACCAACAATTGATTTTAGTAAGATTTTAATTGTGATTTTTGTCATAGTTGTTTCGTTTATTTTTTGTTTTTGTTTAAATGGTAATTGTTTAAGAAACTGAAATCAAACTCTAGTATAGATATATTACAATGTGGTCATTTTATTGCCGAAAAAGCATGAACCGTTAATATACGATCGCTTCTTAAAGCAGTGATGTCCCCCATAGACATTTTTGTTCTAACCAATTATAAATACACGTATAAGGATCACCGTCCTCGGTAACCAAGGACGAGAATATTCTGTTCCTGAATGTCAAAAGTGATGAGTTATGCTAAGATAAGTTATGCTAATGAAAAATGTTATGTCTTGGTCGTATCATGGTCTGCAAAGGATACACTAATCGTAACTGCAGAAACAAAGAATCAAATAGACTTTTAGAAAATATATGCATGTACTTTGTACATACAATACACTGTTATGAGTACTTTTTTCAAAATTGCAAACTGATTTTTTTAACATGTAGTGTTCGGCTAGCGATGTTTACAGACCATCTTTTGCTCTCTTTAATCAATGAATAAAAAAAAAGATAATCGGTTAACAATATATTCAATAAAACAAGAAATACAAACGTGATTAGAAATACTGTTATTATCTGTCATAAGGACCATGGGGAAACCATTAGAGGTAATTTCTTATGAGTATTTTAACATTCAAAAGACAAATATGTCATCTTCTTAGTAATGTCTGGCTGGCTTAAGAAGATCCGCATTGCATTTTATTCTCACAGATTACACTTTTCAAAATATTACAACTGTGTTCTTTAACAAATTTAGAAACTGGTATACCTGGTAAGTCCATACAGAGTGTCATACGGAATATATGTAATTAATAATTTCTGCGAATAATTTTCTTTGACGATGTCCGCAATATATTGATAAAAAAACTCTGCCATTTTTCGACCAGTTGTTCGATATTAAGCGCAGTTGAGTCTCATTAGAACACGTAATCAATTTATCGTGAACCTCATTCGTTTGTAATAACCGTTCATAAGATCGGCGAATAATTATTTCAGTTTTTCTAAACACATCTAATAATTAATATTTAATGTATTTTTGTTACCAGTCTTCTTTTGGTAAATATTTTTGTCTATTTAATTAGACCAGTAAAACACGTTTTGTAATTAAAAGTGAGGCTATGTGTACATAGAAAGTAAATATGAATGGTTAAATGTATATAAATTCAACAAATACTTCATTGTCGGACTTATTGCGTTCAATGCGTAAACAAACAAAACAACGGGACAGTTAATTGAAAAATTGGGTTTTAAAGATCACTAGTTGGTCTGTGACGAACAATGCTCCATTGTTCAATTTATACGAGTAAGGCCGGGTCATATCTACATGTAATTTTCAATTAGCCCCATTTTAATTCTTTGGTCAGACAAGGAAAAAAACGACTGTCATGCAAATAGCCTGACCCCTAAAAACATGCGAAATTAAACTGACCTCAGTATAACAATCTTAAAAAAATGTGTATTTAAAGCATTTTGTAATTTATAACATGAAACATATGCGAGAAGTTTGCATTGAATGCGAAAATGAACAGCAACTTTAAAATTATGTAAATGTTTTTCATTAGGTAGTTTGCCCTAGACTTCACTAAAGTTACTGAGTTTTATAACATGGCGTTGTACCTGATAATGATTTCATGGACTTGCCAAAGTATATATGCTTGTATATTCTGGTCAATTTATAATCTTATCTAATTAATGTATAAAGGATCAGAGCTTATGAAACTTTGATGGAAACTGAGATCGGTTTCAAGCGTCCGAATGGTCATGATGTGAACATGAACTGAGTATGTGGAGGCTTCTCCTAGCTTCATCAGAGATAGTGGGTATTTTATCAATAAACTCAAGGAGTTTGATGAGCCACTTCCTAATAACTATCTACTTTTCTGTTTTGATGTATGCAAGTTATACCCATCCATTCCAAGGAAGGAAGGAATAAAGTCTTATAAGGAAGATTTGATTAATCAGTATCTGATTAATCAGCAATCAAACTTGCGAATGACGCCGAGTATTATAACTTTGGACCATGATCTAGCTATTTATGGATCTCTGCAAACCTCGGTATCTATTATTCGATTAAGTAATATGAACACGAACAAAAATCTTCCCGTGCGATAATATACAAACGTTATGGGGCTTTAGCATGAATAAAATGTCCGTTGAAGAAGGATAAACCAAATGCAAACACAATTATTGACTATATACTAAATGACATTTTTTGTTTTTTATTTTATATTTTTTCTAAGATGCAAGTATCAAGTATGTGTATTTGCTAAATACCCACTAATCCTTAAAGATTTTTGAGATTATTTGAATGAATGAATAAAGGAAAAAATAAGCCTTCACATATTGTGTTATTATGCATTAATTCTTGACAATAATGACACACTTCCTAATGGTTCTGTCGATGGATTAAAAGCGCTGGTAAACTGATGTGGTAAACTGATGTTATTTACTCAAAACGATTCGTGGTGTTTAGCCTTTCTGCTGCATTTTTTACAGGTTCAAATATAACGAAAACAAACGGTATAAAATGTACCTTATACTCTACTAGATGCAATTGTTGAAGGCACCAAACAGGACTTCGTTCAATTCTTCAACCACATTTGCATTACATAACTGTCAGTTTACGAACCGTTTAAATAGCACCTGTAGCAGAGCGGTAAAGTCGCCGACTTTTAACTCCTGTGACTGCTCAGCCTCCCACTGGTAGGGTTCGAGTCCCGATCAGAGCGCAAGACTAAATGTAGGTAGGTCTTCTAGCTGACTTGCAGTACCCTGGTGGCTCAATCGTAACAAAAGAATGGGGTCTTAAGGTGGACGACGTTGCAAATACGGACCTTAACTGAATCGCCGTGACGTATTTTAAAACAAAAGCCACCCATCAAAAAATCAATAAAACCATGCAAATAGGAAAACTTTTATGTAAAATCTAAAATTTAATGTTCTTGTTTAGCGTAACTTTATGCATTTTTTAATGTGAAATAGAAACAATTATCGGATGTTGTAAATTGTTCCAGAGGGAATTATATTAATTATATTTTTTTTCTAAAAAGATCTCTCAAATTTTCGGCAAATTGGCTTTTTTAAGAGTTAAACATGAACATTTCCTGTCTCTACATACAGTATTTGCAAACGTTTATGTGCGCTGCCATATTAGAAAACACGAAAACGACTTCAACGCCATCCAATGAAAACGTCGTAATACCGACATTTATTGCACGTCATTTTCCCACCATTTACTGAACGTCAAGTACAATGAATTTATGGCGCGCATCTTTTACGTTGAAGCCCAGCGGTCGGACAGTTTGAGTTTATAAATCCATGCTGACTCATTTATGTGCCTCTCAGTTCTGTTTTGCATTTTAGCTAATTTCTCCGTGTCTGGTAATCTGTCTCCCTTTGACAGATTCTTCTCAGTCTTAGACCCAGGCCACAGGTTAGCCGCTTCTTCGTAGATGGTGGATGACACGACCGGTTGTCTAGGTACAGTAGCTTGTCAGTTGGTTTGGCGAAGAGATCTGTGTAAACATGACCTTTATCTGTCTAGACAAAAGCATCCAGGAATTCAGTGTATTGCTCATGGTAGCGTAGTTCAATTTTGATGTTTTTGTGTATGGTTTTAGCATGTTTTGCAAATTCCTCAAGCTTCTCCTTCGTGCCATCCCAGATCCCAAATCAATCACCAATAAAGCGTTTGTAGAAAATACGCCTTTTAACTGCACACAAAAGCTGTTCGTCCCTTATCCTCATGTATTCATATGCAAAATTCTTAACGAGTCGTGAACCAATAGCTTTCCCTTCTTTCTGGATGAATTGCTTCGTTCCAATCGTTAGTCTCTATCATTTTAAGACATTGCCTGTATCTATCAACACAGACGACCTTGACATCAAATCTTCCTTATAAGACTTTATTCCTTCTTTCATTGGAACGGATGGGTATAACTTGCATACATCAAAACAGAAAAGTAGATAGTTATTAGGAAGTGGCTCATCAAACTCCTTGAGTTTATTGATAAAATACCCACTATCTCTGATGAAGCTAGGAGAAGCCCCCACATACTCAGTTCATGTTCAGCAACCTCCGCAAGTCTTTCTGTTGGGGTACTGTCACTTACAATGGTACGCTATAGGATATACTTTTTGTGTATTGTTGCGTTCCCTTTCAACTTACCCGGTATTGCATACTTCGGAATGAGGTACTGACGCAGATCTTTAGAAATTGTATTCACTCTGTATATCTTCTCCAGTTTCACTACAGCTTTATAACTTTGTTTTAATCCATGCCATCGGATGATTGATTAAGAAACCTCTTCCGAAATTGATTGTAAGCCTTGTCATTTGATTATAAACGCAGCATTTTCTCACAAAATACTCTCGTCCAAAGAACGTTTTTTTCAAGTATTTTTTGATCATTTTATGTGCACAAAAGTCAACGACTTTTGATTAATAGTACATGTGTGCACAATAGAAAGTGTCCTTAGTTTTTTATGAAACTGTCGTGTTTAACAATCGCGTATATTGTGCAAAGGAAAAATCAGGTTGCTTTCCTCGTCTTATAATTACGATTACTATAAATACTCTGTCGCATGCTTTTTAATCTTTACTTAGAAAAAGAGCGACTGTGGCTGTTTAAATAACCAACAAGGGCCTTGTTTTTTTTCAGTTTGAAGGTAAAACATATGTTATTGAAACAATGGCAAATTAACACTACTATTGTGTATTAGGAGGCAACAAACAGTTAACAATATTAATTATCCGTTTCTTAACTGATGGCTTTTTTCATTATCTAAATAGTGGTAATTAAAATGTCATCTTTATGGTTGTTCTTTTAATATTGAAACTTCTAATAGTTTGCCATAGAAAAATAAGGTCCTTTATTTTTATCTGAACTACCTCTAGACAGTACATGGTAAATCTAAAAATGACAAAAACACAGAGACAAGACATAGTTACCAAAAAAAGCAGCCTTAGAACGGTCAGTCGCCAAAAGGACGACTATGGTGCTTAAATCTGGTTTTTGAAGCGCTTCAAGCTTGCACTTTCTGATGGTTTTTGTCTCAAACGGTGTCACATTGGAACAGATAATATCATTTATCAAACAATAAAGCAAAAATATAAGTCAGCTAGTTTGACTCAAAATTTTAAATCAATTACCAAGTAACCCATTACTATGGTAAATCATTATGTCAAAATTAAAGTACTGTTTTGAATACTTTTCCGTAAGACGTGTTGCATTACACTTGCTCTATCAACTTATGGACACTTTCTACATTTCTTTTCTTTTTGCCAGTTTTTTTACGAAACATTATCTGTGTAGGAAAGTGTGAGACTACTTGAATACGCTATAACAGATTGCCGACTGACCGTTCCAAGGCGGTAACTGTCGGATTTGCTCTTTAAGTAAAATTATTTATCACAAATTTGTTCTTACTTTTCACTTAGCTTGAATTTAAATAACCTTTGTCCTGTGCATTTTCAGAGTTTGGTATA
This sequence comes from Sinonovacula constricta, assembly GCA_007844125.1. Classification (NCBI taxonomy): domain Eukaryota; kingdom Metazoa; phylum Mollusca; class Bivalvia; order Cardiida; family Solecurtidae; genus Sinonovacula; species Sinonovacula constricta. The sequence goes on along the minus strand of CM017559.1, from coordinate 48,036,750 downwards.
TGTTGCAATGCTCATAGGACTTTGTAATATATTCTTTTATGAAAACAATGTTTACGTCTTATTTTTGTTACAAATATCATATATGCCTGCTTATTGTAAAAAAGATATGACCTAAAAAGAATGTATATATATCATTTTGAAAAATATAGAGTTTAAACACAACGTTTGTTACCGTTTTGTTAATGCTTTATTGGACTAGAAGTACATACAACTTATGTATAAAAGGTAGTTTGAGCTGACAAACATGAAATAACTTCACTCTTAAGAACGATTTTACGTAGAAATCTATAACAAAATTGCAGAATAACTCTAATTTACTTCACTTCAAATTTTGTAATAGTTAGTGCTCATTAAACCTCCAGAGAAAGAGGCGAGCATGAACAAATGGATGACGCCCAGCCTCTCCAAGACAGGCCTTCTGTAGCTGTAATGGAGCTTGTCGTTTTGCTTCTTTAGACAGTTTATACCTCAGGGAACCTCACCGAATATGTTTCATACTTTCAACTGAATTATAACATAAAGTACCAGAACATACTGAAAATACTGAGCAAAGCGACGATTTTTTTTGTATTCAGATTCTGTAATAGACGATGCACATAAAGACGCCAGAGCACGAGGCCACTAAAAACAGAAAGACGAAGAACAGGATAACGTCAAGTCTCTCCATGAAGACAGACCACGTGTAGCCATTATTGAGCTCGTCGCTTTTCTTCTTCAGACATCCAATTCTGCAGACAGAGTCGCCGAGCACATTACACACTTTCGACTGGATGATTGAGTAAAGTACCAGAAGGACGCTGATACTGAGCAGAGCGACGATGAACAATACAAAGTATGAGACCTGTAGCGAGTTGTGAGGCAGCGTGTCCATGACGATAGTGACGAAGATGCCGTACGACAAGAACACGGTGATTGCAAACGACCCCTTCTCGCCGGAGTTTATTGGCACCAGAAAGACACAGCCATTTAGAAAGGATAGCATCAAAAGCGGAGCGATGACCGTGAACATGACGAAGCTTCCGCGACGTTTCATTTTAAACCTCAGATCAACGTAATTGTTACCATCCTTCAAGACTATCGACCGGGAACTGTTAATCAAATCCCATTCTGAGTTCTCCGTAAATTCGCTCATGTCAAGGTAGGAATAGTAATGCAGATCTACCGTGCCAACGTTTTCGTCAGCAACATAGTAAGAAAATGAGCATTCTTGAACGTCGAACGGGAAGTAGCTGATGTCTACCTCACAAACAACACTGAAATTGATTAAATAATCGTATGTAAATACTATATAAGGTGTCCATGCAACATTTAAAGATTACAAACGTGTTACCAAATTCTTAAACAAAGCGTTCATGCGTCTTATTTCATATAAATACTGTACTAGATTTACTAATGTACTATTTTAATTGGTGCAGTGAAAGTAGCACTTTATCTACTTCTTATTCTACAAAATTACATTTTGTATGCGAAACAATAAACCAACAGAATCACAACTTTACTTTCATTTTTCATTAGATTTGATATGACAATTAAAGACGACTTTGCATTTTTTTAAATCTTTTATCAACATACATAAAGAAATAAAGGACTTGTTGAGTAAGCGATAATCACATTCAACGTTTTTTTGTTTAAAAAAAGTGAACATAAAACTTCATCACCGATTTGAGAATAACAGCTTAGAATGCACTAATATATTATTGTGTTTTTTTCTTATATCACACCGATACAATTATGGTCATATTGGCGACGTTTAGTGAATCTTTGGTGGAGAAAGTAATCAAATATATATATAAAGTCCAATGTAAAAGTTAAAAAACAAATAGCAAATTTATTCTGGGTAGAACCACATGCGCACCACAGCACTAACATATGAGGCCCATACCTGTAGATGCCGTCAGGGACCCACTGTACATATCCAGTCGATGACACCTTGGCTATGTCCGCACTGAACTCTCCGATTATACCATCTCCATTATATGCCTGAAGTGTGCAAAATGATTTGTTATAAGAATGAACACGTTTCAGAAAAATCAAAACTACTGATCGATGTTATATTTTATGAGACAGTCATGCAAGCGAGAAGTTTTATTTTTTCAAATAAAGTTGGAGTATTAAAATGTATTTTTGGTCAAGCATCATCTGTCTTTTTCGACAATATTGAAATTACAACATATTTATTATTCTACGTATTTTCGAGGGTATAAAAGGTCAGATGGTATACATTATGTTATTAGCTCTTTTCTATATACAAATGTACATAAATAGATATGCCCTTTCTTATATATATAAGTGTATCAACATGTACATTTTGTGTTTATAATATTTCAAGTTATATTGTTTCTCTTTGAACCTCCTTCTTCTCTGGTAGTGATGGGTTATAGTTGTGTTAACGGATTACTCATCTGTAATGCATCCTTAGTCACATACAATTCCATATGTGTTGAACAGATATGTATATGTATAGAAATATTAAAAACATATCTTGAACTAATACCTTCAGGAAAACTATTCTTGGTAACCATATTTCCCGAACGGGCATACGGATGCTGTTGGTGCCTGAATACTGACTGGGAGTCCAGACTAGGAGTTCGTCGTACCAGGCGAACATAAAATAACCCAGAACGGAAAACTTCTGTTTTTGAGTATTGAACTCAATTATGTTGAGGAGAACGAAATAACTGCCAACAAACACCGATCTATCCTGATTGTTCCGTGGCCTAAAATGATGTACAAGACATATGAGTTGATAACGTAATTAACATGTACTACGAGTTAGGGTATAGTTATAATTGGCAAATTTGGTAAAGTATTTTTAAGTAAAGTATCCAACTGTTTGCCTATATCAAACAATTCCCTACCACTGTTTTGAAAAAAAATGCCATACTTTCTGTAACAAAATCATACTTTATTCTAAGTGATGATGATTTTTACCATATCTATATTGTAGAACAGTACAAATCAATAAATAAATCACTCTTAATGTCCAGTCTTTTCAAATTATTACGTAAGCATAATGAGGATTTATGCTAAAGACGATCAGAGCGAAATACCCTGATGGTGACATAACGTGATTTTTAAAGTAAATGGTCGCGTAGTTTTTCCAATTGTAAAAATAGCTAACTGTGCAGCATGGCTTAGATGGGAAATATTTGTAAGTAATGACGAAGTGAGTGTTATACTTTACTTTTTACATAGACGTAGGGCATTAATAAACAAAAGTTCTCGTGATCCTTTTAGGTAACTATATTTATTTTGGTAGTTGGAGAAAAAGTATAGTCTAAAACGTACAGTAATATCTAACCTGCAATGCAATTTGCCAAGGGATTAAAAGTCTTACTGGTATTTAAGGAAAATCTTATATATATAACGGCACTGTATGGTGAATATTAGATTAAAAATGAGAACATACAAGTGGCATATAACGACACGATATGTCATACCTGTCTGGTGATTGCTGCTCAATATCAGAAAATCGGAAAAAAATAGATGGCGGTGCGGTTAAAGGCTTAGGCTTTAGGCATTAAATCAAATATACAAATATTCACGACTATATCAATTTGAAAGAATTGGTCTCAAACAATATAAAGCAAGAAACAATAGTCTTGTTTTCTGTGTGATGCTGACTACGTTGTCATTCGATAAGGATAGATGTAAAATACCTTCATCTTGTATCTATCACAACATCGACAAAAAGTAAAACAGAATAGTGTATACGGATAGTATATATTATTTAATTATAAAAAGGTTTACCTTATGCGTTTGTCGTATGAATCCAGCAGAACACCGTACAGTTCCTTCATACTATCGAGGCCTAGTACCACCAGATCTCCCTCTATATCTACAGCAACCGACTCCGCTACTATTGTTGGACCGCTATCGTCTGGTACAACCATTTCCTCAGTTACACCACCATCATCCGGTGGGACCATTTCCTCAATTACACCACCATCATCCGGTGGGACCATTTCCTCAATTACACCACCATCATCCGGTGGGACCATTTCCTCAATTACACCACCATCATCCGGTGGGACCATTTCCGCAATTACACCACCATCATCCGGTGGGACCGTTTTCTCAATTACACCACCATCATCCGGTGGGACCATTTCCTCAATTACACCACCATCATCCGGTGGGACCATTTCCGCAATTACACCACCATCATCCGGTGGGACCGTTTTCTCAATTACACCACCATCATCCGGTGGGACCATTTCCTCAATTACACCACCATCATCCGGTGGGACCATTTCCTCAATTACACCACCATCATCCGGTGGGACCATTTCCGCAACTACACCACCATCATCCGGTGGGACCATTTCCTCAATTACACCACCATCATCCGGTGGGACCATTTCCGCAACTACACCACCATCATCTGGCGGAACCATGTTAGCAGTTTCATCGTACGAGTCCGGTGGGACCATTTCCTCAAATGTACCGCCATCGTCTGGTGGAACCATGTACATTGTTACATCACCACCGCCACCACCACCACCACCACCACCACCACCTCCACCGCCACCGCCAGGGCCCCCACCTGGGCCACCACTAACGGAAGCACAGTGCTTTATAAATGTCAGTAAGAAAATACCAGTAAACAAGGCTTTTAAAACAGTCATATCTACAATTAGTAGATGCTTCTAAATGGTCATCTGACCCGAATAAAGGCTAGCGCCCAACTGTTAAAAAACAAAACCGTCTGACAACGTGTTTAGTTTGTATCTATTCTTATTCTCATATTGGAAATTGTCCAAGTGACGTGGTATTATATGGTTTCTTTTCAAATTTTTACTGTTAATATTTGACTATTCAACTTATTGAATTGTGCTGTTTTTGAATTCGCCAAGTAAACATGACATTGACAAGACTGTGTTTAAATTAACTTTGCAAAATAAAAGTGTTCAAAGAAACACATATTTATTTTGTGCCCATTTTCATGAATTTTTAACTTATATTAAAACAAATAAAGATTTTATATGTATATTTTTTTCCAAACCTTGACGTCCTGACAAAATTTGGAGAAAAACAAATACATGTAAATTGTCATGCTTTCTACATTTATTTCCAAACCTTGATGCATATTTGTATCATAACAATAATATTGTATTTCTGTTTTCTGTCTGCATCTTAACAAATGCAACACACACTCACACACATACACACACACACACGCATGCACGCACGCACGCACGCACACGCACACACACAAGAATTATAAGGTAAACGAACTTTGTACAGTACAGCATAATGTGTGTTATTGTATAAAGAAAGAAATTTGACTTACAACTGCAAGGAAATATTGTTGACACTAATATCTAAATATTTAAGAATTTGTGTGTCTATTTCATGTCTGTTTGAAACAGGTTATAAGTGGTAAGTCTATAACATTATTAACAGATATAAATGTTAAATGCTAGCATTTATTATCTACATATAGATATCAGTTCATACATTTATGACGTCATTATAACGAAGTTACACATTTTTTAACCTTTTCTTTGGTTCTATAGTTGATGAAGACATCAAAGCGTTATAACTGCAGATAACCAATAGTTATATGACTAGTAAGGATCCAATGAATCACACAGACAATGGCGGACACTGGCCGATTTTGCCGACCTCGTGCTGTTCCCCCATCATCAGTTTTCGTTGGTGCCCTCATGTCTCGGTTTCAAACAAGCCACGGTCACAACAAACGTTTGCATTATTACGTGTAGTTACAAAAGATGATTATTAATCTATGGAGGCTGAAAGATCTCTCCGACTCTACTGATTTTATTTCATGCAGATTCTGACGCGACGTCATTTTGCAGTACAGATAAAATTGTATTGACGTCGCGTTTGACGCTTGACTAACAACATAATTTCTGTAAACACTATTAAGTGGAAAGCCATTATATTTTTCTGAATGCCCAAGAACACAACATCGGAGGAGCTAAGACAATTTTCTCGTATGGACTACAATACCATTATTATTTTATTATCATAAATATAACAAAAATAATTATTTTCCAGGTTTAAAAACAACCACTTTTTACATGTTTAACTCAAAATACCCTTGTGCGAAGACGGTGGTCCCACAAGCTCGAAAAATGAAACAAATTAAGAGGATAAGTATATAAGAATATATGACAAAGTCCTATGAGCATTGCAACATATACCAAACTCCGAAAAGGCACAGAACAAAGGTATTTCACATGCAAGCCAAGCGAAAAGTAAGAACAAATTTGTGATGAGTCATTTAACGAAAAGAGCAAACCCGACAGTTACCGCCTTGGAACGGTCAGTCGGCAATATGGACCGACTGGGGTGCTTGAACGTGTGACACAAAGGTATCCTAATAAACACAAATAAATCCCATCTTCAAGAATTCTGTAATTCTATGTGATACTTTTTTATTTTTTCACAAGAAGCTGTAATTATTTAACTTGACTTTATATATAAGTGTGTGTGAGTGTGTTAGGTGTTTTTATCTAGAAATTTCGTCATTCCCATAGCTAGTAAGCCTTAGATATGCCGAGCCCCTGCAATAGATCGTTTGAACCGCGTGACATCATTTTTGAAAATGTGTAAGCGGACTGTTCATGTTTAACCATTTATTGTTTATCCGATGCTGAACATTAAAACAACCCCTATATTAACATCGTAGTTAATTTTATAAAATAATAATTATATTCATATAATACTTGTTGTTATCAGTTTCCATGCACGATTATATACGTGATGTGGTGTTATATATAAAAGTTCTCTGACTTTGTTTAGACTATATTTCAGACCGTCTTTTAAAAACGTAAAAAATCATGGTCAGATGAAAGAAACACGTTGTTTATATAATGTATTCTTTAATGACTAACAAATACGAATGAACAGTTGTCGGATTATTTAAGAAATTCATTTTTTCGAAGTATTCAAAGATTTATGAATATAGCATATAGTAACATAATATAACCGCTCAAGTAACGTCAAATTGCTTCAGATATTCTATCCGTATGAAAATAATTTCCATTACCTTTTTGATAAATGTTTGCATAATGATAAGTGAACAATGGGTACACTGACAATGTCTTGTTTAACGATCGTGTACATTGTTAGAAGAGACAAGTAGGTTGTAGTTTCCTTCAAGTAATGAAAATTCATTGTGGCCTACTTTTGAATATTTTACCAGAGAGAACAATGGAGTCGATTACTTGAATAAAATATGTCACTGTTTTTTCTAAACATAAGTTTAGTTTCAATAGTTGAACTTTCATACAAACTGCTTCATTTTTCTTACAGTCAAGCTTTCTTTACATTGTTAACAATAATCATTTTCATGGAATACTTGCACCTTTCTCTGTCATACTTGAGATCAATGGTGGAGTTTAAAACAATTATTGATAATTCTTTTATGTTTCCTTATCGGCTTGTATAATATGATTTGCAAAACATTAACAATCAAGGCTAAGAAGCAACGTATTGTATGTATTAACTATTAGGAAAGTGAAATTTTGTATTTTATATAAATTTTCTTTTCATATAAACATTAACATTTAATCATATTCCAAATATCAATTTATTATTTATTACATGATATTCAAACTCCTCTTATTCCGAATCGAGTTTTCGTAACAACTGGTTTCTTTTATGTGAGATCTCTGCAGTTTTATCGTTACAGATAATTTCCAAAAGAAAATACGGTCATGTATATATAAGCTTAATTCAATAAGGTATTACCAAACGACGTGATTGTTTTTTAAACAAATCAATTGTCAACGTAATATATTTTATATCACAGAACAAGTAATGATGTATTAACTGATCTTATTTAATATAGTGTTTGCGTGTCCTTGTTGCAAACTCATGTTTTAGTATGATACTTTGGGGGTGACAAGTATACAATGCAATTATATATTTTCAGGTATATTAAGTCAAAACACAATATAAATCTGAGTGTGGGCGCGTGGGAGTGTAGGTCGATGTTGTAATAGAAAGTTTTATATTGCTTTATTTTTGCCTAAATCTCTTGTAATCAAAAGACACTCAATAGAAACATTTTTCGGAAAGATGACATCCATATATTGAGAATTTCTACATTTCTAAAAAGACAAAACAGGTTCAAACCAACAATATGGTTCATTTTCACCATCTCCATCTCAAAGTGACAATTCAGCTTGCAATACATCAAATTTGTAAAGTCAGATAATAAGTCCTCAATATCAATAAGGGAAAGCATATCAAAGTTGTTTAATTTCCCTCAAATAAATCGTACTGTGTTTAGTTTATATTGTTGTAGCTATAAGAGAGCAGGCGCTTTAGGGCCCAACACACGTGTCTCAAAGTTTAAATACGTTAAATAAATTTAATTATAATCATAAGTAAGTTCTAATAAATATGAACTTGAATGATTGTTACGTGTATTTTTTTTGGTGGACATTTGACTTTGCTTCCTCCATTCCATCCTAACATGAACAGGATGCCATGACAATTGACTCTTCTCTGGTCATTGTTTCTTGATTCAAAAAGTTTAATTGCAATTTCCTTTATCAGCAAGGTAATGCCAATAAACAAGCCCCTCAAATCTACCAAAATTTACTGGTTGACACCCGCTTCTAAATATTTATATAGCATGTATACACCTGCCAGCCGATCAGAGTCTCAATTGTTTAAAATATGACACATTATTTTAGTCGTTTCGATTAAGTATCTGGGAATCATCGAAAAGAGGTCTGATTGTAGTCAAGTTCTTTATAAAAGGGGAATATTAATATTTGTCATATTCACTTTAATTTAATTGCGTTTGTTTAGAGTTTGACAAGTACATGATTTTTTTGTCAAAACCATGTTTACATTGCAATTGTAACATTAATTTGTCTTTTGCACAATAAAAAATATTGATTAAGAGGCAGAAAGGGGGTATACAAAGATTTCGATAGAATAAGTGTACGCATATATATATTCTTTCCATTACATATATAACTAATAAATATATACTTTTGTTATAAGTTTTCAGTTGCACGAGATTTCATATTAATATCTAATTAATAATGTCACAGAGGAATAAAAAGCGTTTTGATGGCCATAAACACTTAAATTAAGATGTTAAAAAGTGAGCATTAAATATTTTGTTTAAAAATAATTCCTTTTACCTTAATTTCCAAACTTGCAATAATGTCTCCTTTAGACTGCTTTCATTTTATGAGCTATGATTTGATACACGTGTTATATAACATATTTATGCTTAACCGTTCGTACAATTTTTTCTGGTTGTACGTTCATGCTTGTACGAATGTTTGTATCTTTTGGCCATGTAATAATCAAAATCAGTCTTCACTCCACGATCGCGTACCCACGATCGCATAACCCATTTCACTAGCTGCTCTTTAGCTTTTTAAGAGACCTAGAAATATGTCACAATATATTCAATCGCCAATCGGTCCTAGGGAAAAACTTTCGAATTGTTTACATCTGGCCATATTCATGTGTGTGGGACTAGACGTTCGATCGAGTGTTTTAGAATTTTAATATTTTAAAACAGCGCACCACCAGTTTGAAATGTTTGAATTTGACATATAACAAAACCGTACAATTTGCTTTATGTGAATGGTATGGTAATATGAAATTACACGCTTTTCCCGCTCTGTGTGGTGCGTATTTTAACTCAAAACTTGAACATAGATAATGATCTCAGCAAAAAATCAACAACATCAATTCCACAACGAACTTTTTGAGCGCTCCACAAACCAGGTTTAAGCACCCCAGTCGGCCCTTTTGCCGATTGACCGTTCTAAGGCGGTAACTGATAGTTTTTCTTTATGTGTATTATGTCTCGTCTCGGTGTTTTTGTCACATTTACATTTACCTTGTTTGTCTTTGTTTAAATATCTGTGGCAATTTTGATAGGACCTTTTCTTATTTACCTATTAATCATTTCTCAAAGAGAATATATCGTTGTTCTCTTGATGTATGTCAGTTTCGGATATTCTGTGGATTATTGATTTTATGTATTCTTCCGGAGAGAACTATCTTAATTGGTTATACAGATTTTCTCCAGGAGAAATTTCTTGAATGACGTTTGTTTTGTTTTCATTTATTTTTATCTTATTCTAAATTTTCATCGGATCAACTAATGTCAACTTTACATAACCTACTATATTTTGGTAATTCGCTTTTGTTTTCATTCGACAGAAATTTGATTCCGCATTATTACAACAGTTACTTTCTTGTCAAAACTCTTTTCTTTTGATTCCAAAATAGTAATAAAAAGAGGGCCAGATATAGAAGCAAACGCTTTCGTAGGATCCCACACAAGATTTTCATCTAGAATTACCACATATATCAACTTAAGCCAATGGACCCTAGCTATCTCAAGACCGTACAACTCTCATTATCTTCAAGGTACATTACTAATACACCAATTAATCAAATGCTTTTATGTTCGTGTTGTCATGTATCAGCACGGTCATGCGACATAAACGTCACCTCAATCCCATTTCATTTCTAATACCTTGATGAAAACATTTTAATGATTTCGTGTTTTTTTTTCTATAAAACATTAATTTTTAATTTATTTTTGCTTGGATTTTATTTTGTTTATTTAAGTGCTTGTCTATACTGTATTTAGTTGCAGTGTTGAGTATCGATATGTATTGTAATGCGATTTATGATTTATACCACCCATACCTAAAATATTTATAATTTGTTGCATTTTTATCAGAGTAATGCCTTATTTTAAAGTTTCGAACATCACCTCCTTCTATTAACTGAAATGGTGTGTTTTCCTTTCTGCAAAAACGATCGACAGAGTATAACATTTTATTTTTACACACATTTCCAGCCAGCCAATTGTCTAAAAAATTACTAAAACATAGTAAACATATAATTATTGTTCGTGTTTAAAATAACGTTTCTGTAGCTTTATCCTTCTTTTGCGTTATTTATTGAAACATGCTTCACCATCAGATTTATATTTTCTTTGAAAGGGCGCACGAGGTTAGAGGTTAGCGTCTTCAATCGTTTAGATTTTTTATCTCTTACTGCGTAGTTCGAGGAGCGAACGGGGCAAACAGTTCATGATGGGCCCATCTACTTTGTGGTGCGCCGGCGTTTCTACCTACTTGTCTGCGATCCTCCTCCTAATTGTGCCGTTGCGTTATACTTCAAACAAAACAAACGTACAAAACTTATAAACCCAAATTTCAAAAATACCGAATCTGCGATTGCGTTTTTATTGTTTTTTCTTATAACACCATACGCATTTCACAAACCAAAACAAAATAGTATGCACATTGTATGTTGTTTTTTTATATTTATTTAAAAATATTATCTTCGTTGGGTGGACAACTACGGGGGAATTTTAGTATAGAGAACAAATTAATTTTATCAATTTAAAGCAATTAGATAAATTTCCGGAAATGTAACAATGTTGAATAGCCTTCCCTTCTCTTAATACTGACGTAGATAACGGTCGTTTAGGTGACATATAACACAAAGATGCAAAATAAGATGACGCCCAGTCTCTCCATGAAGACCGACCGCGTATACATATTATTAGATCATCGCATGTCCTTTAAAGTAAGACAATATTAGCGCCGGAAAATACATGACCCACATAACAGTGTGAATTGCGACATTATTTATGACACTAGTGGCAAAGTTGCCTTACGGCAAGAAGACGGTGATGGCACACGACCCCTTTTCGCAAGAATAAACATACCAAACATCGAGGCAACAACATACTGTACCGTTAGTATGAGCGTATCTTCGCCGTTAACACTAAGTTTTATCGGCTCCTTCAACTCCATAGGAATTCTTGACGTTTATACCAAGACATGGTTGAAGCACAGAGAAAAACTGGCTGTTCGAGTTGCCAATGTTTGAGCTAAGAAAGCCCCCCCCACCCCCGCTGCGCTGGTTCGTATCCTGGGGGGGGGGGGGGGGGGGGCGATAACTCAATGTTTAGAGAGATCTTCCAGCTGACTACGGTACGAACTAGGTTCTACCTAAACATATGAATTAAACATATGAAACATACGACTCGGTTTCTCATTGCCAGTAAAATTCACTTAGACTTTCCATAAAACAGGGTAAAAGTCTTGCTACATGCATTTAATATAGGCGGATTGAAGGATACCACATTTAAAGAAAATGATTATTTTCAATGTTGAATTTGCTACGCGTTGTGTACTAAAACGCAAACGCGAATTTGTATTTCTACGCCCAAATTGACTCTTCATTTTTTTTCTTGAATATTACAAATGCTGATTCGTAATTACTTAGTTTATAGAATGATAATAAAATCTTAAATGTTCTTACTTGAGACTGACAGGATTGTATTAACAAGCATACACGGATACAATTACAAACTACACATGCAATTTGACAGTAACATATTTAATCTGTAAACGCTAAACGTCTGTATTTGTCGGGAGAGGTGAGTGTCCACATGTATAGATATGTCGGTATTTGGTGTCTTGCCTGTCTAATGCGTTTGTTTATAATTAAAATAGATCAAAACTAATTGTTAATACTTCTTCAATATGTTTTAAATTACGGATTCGTTTGTCAAATGATTTAAGCAGATCTTATTTACTGTTGAGACGCAGCCTAACTCATCCGGCTCCTGGCCATCGGAACCGTCACTGCCAGGTGGTGCCATCTTCATAACAACGCCCCATTATCAGAAGGATAAACCGTTGACACCATTAAATACTTAACACACCATAGTATCAACTTGCCGGATAATATCTACGCAATTCATAATTTTTTATATACTTGTTACAATTTCGATGTGTTTAATTGGTTGCTGACACTGTTCATAAGTGGTTTTTTTATGATTACCAAATGAACCTCTGGCAATAACATGACACTCTTATCTGATGCGTTTGCTTACCTCTTCGTATTTGTGATTTGACAACGCCCAAGTACCGTTAGATTGCAGAAGCTTCGTCGTTTAATCAAGTCTTAAGGGAAAGCAAAAACAAAACAACACAAAAACAGCCTTTTATTAACTTTGTCGTTAATGGTGTTTACTTTATGTTGATATGTCTGTTCATAAGAAAAATGTTGTTCATTAAGATTTAAAGAGTGAGTTTTTTTTATAACTTTCTCGAACCTTTTATGAAGAAGTAGAAGTGGGGCGTTATTATTTCAAAGCATTGGTTGTACAAATACGATATATCCCTAAAACATTATTTGCGTTAATTAAATAATTTATTTTTTTCTTAACCAAAAAAGCTTAATTGTGGTAAGTTATTTAAACATTTTGAGACCGTCAATGTTCAACATATAGACATGCTTTGGTCTATAAAGGCATTATACTAGTTTAAAGTACAGACGTTGGTTTCTATCTTCGTATAATAAAGTTAGTGATATTCTATTAACAGTATATAACTTGCCTATTTATATATTTCCAAACTAGTTAGAACATTCTTAAAAAAAAAGCCTTGTTTGCAAATGAAACATACTTCCGGAACAATGATGATTTGTGTAAGGTAATACTGTTGAAAATGTACATTTTCTGCTTGCACATTTTAGTTTTATAGTTAAATTTAATAATCTGCCATTTTTTCTTTTTGTTTTAAACCATTCTATGGTCTCAGGATTATACTATTACATACTTTATTCTGATGATTTAAAGTTACCGAAAAACTTCCTACTGCTCCCATATTGCTTTAACCTGTTTACCTGTTCTAGTTTTTATTTTCTACGTTGGGTATAAGTAATTATGTTTTATGCATCGGTTAAATACGCATGCATAATATACCTCATTTACAGTTACATGTCTCGCGATGTCTGTGCAAAATCTGAAAAATCGCGCCTTATACGGTGTTAATGCCATCATCATAGCGCAAGTTAATATATTTTCTTGATTTGGATTTTTTTCTTTTTCTTTAATAATTCGTAAATTATTTTAAATTCAGTTTTGCGCTAGAGCCAATTCTCCAAATATGTCACATTTAATTAGGATGAATTTATTTTTCAAACCGCCACGTAGGAATTAGACACTTACTAATTTAGACAGATGACAACCATATTTGCTTGTGTTGATAACTGGCAATGAAAGAAACAGCTGAACTTGTACACGTGTTGCAATCGAATGTAAATTAGCTTATAATTTAAGGGATCAAAACCCCACTTTATATATTTTCAATAATCAATAATTGCAAAAACCAACTGCATTCTTTTAAGGATAGATATATCTTGGCTTGTACACTGACTTAAGTTACCTTATATGGCTCGATGAGAGAACGGTTTGATGCTTTTAGAAATTACTGTATTTGTCTTATCATATGTATGTGTGATTGAAACTTAACTATGTGCAAATAGAACAAACCCGATGTTGACAGGCGACAGTTCTGAGTTAATCGCTTATTGTGATCAAGATAAATACTGTGGCTTACTGTGCTGGTTTGGCACAGAAGGCTTGGAGGCAGTCCACTTGCCCTTCCCCCAAATGCTCGAATAACAACTCGAAAGAATTAATCTCTTATTGACCATTACTTTGCTCAAAGTTAAAATTTTAATGACATAAATGTTGGCACTGCTCAAAGCTACTAGTGTGCATTTATGTATTTCAGAGCTTCCTTTATAACGGCTTTTCATTAGTTATTTTTGTGACTTACGCTTAAAAACAAGTCAATCCAGTCAATCCAGGTTAAATCAATCGTGATAATCCAAAAAAACCCAGTCGGTTCCCTTGTTTTCTTTTAATTGTCAGCTTTCCTTTGCCAATCACTATTTTACCAGAAAATCAGCCATTGACTGTAATCAATATTTACAGAATTTGACATGCAGTGAGCATGGCTGGTCTTTAAATGCCATAGTTTAAAATATGTTTTTACAGCCTTATTGGATATAAAAGGCATTGAAGGCATAAAATGTTGAGTTATGCGTTTGATTTTGATTGGTAACTCATAAAAATCATATTTTAATATATCCCAACCTTACAATTTGAAACGGGCGCTCGAATTCTAACGATAGCACCTTCGGCCTCTCACAGCTGGGATTCGAGTCCCAATCAGAGCATAGTACTCAATGTTAGAAGGTCTTCCAATTGACATGCGATGCGTCACTGGTTCAAACTCCAATTATATTATGATTGATTTCCAACTTTATCAATGCCCCCATAACACAGCAACCCATAATGTTTTGTCTCTTTGTCTGTGTAGAGTGTAAGGCGAATGTACATCAATTGACCAAGGTCAGTATCTTTTAAGATAAGTCTGATGTTATTTCCTCCATTTATAAAAGCTTCATATCCCATATTTATATTAGTCATTGTGGTTTTATTGATATACAAATATGTCGACGTCATGTTTTTAACATCTTATTCAAACATTGTAATACAAAATGATAGTTTCGATTATGTGTCGTATACTGTTCAATGATTCTGTTAAACGCTAGAGATTTTTTGTATTCCATTAAAACATATATATTTAACAAACCTGTTTTAATATTTGTTCATTAGCCACATTAGATGCGCCGCAATTGTGTACTTAAAGCTGCAAAAACGTTACCTACATTGTAACGATTTAGTCTTTAAATTCTGTAATAGACAACGGTCATAAAGACGCCAGAGCACGAGGCCACTAAAAACAGAAAGACGAAGAACAGGATAACGTCCAGTCTCTCCATGAAGACAGACCACGTGTAGCCATTACCGAGCTCTTCGCTTTTCTTCTTCAGACATCCAATTCTGCAGACAGAGTCGCCGAGCACATTACACACTTTCGACTGGATGATTGAGTAAAGTACCAGAAGGACGCTGATACTGAGCAGAGCGACGATGAACAATACAAAGTATGAGACCTGTAGCGAGTTGTGAGGCAGCGTATCCATGACGATGGTGACGAAGATGCCGTATGACAAGAAAACAGTGATAGCAAACGACCCCTTCTCACCGGATTTGACGGGCACCAAGAAGACACAGCCATTTAGAAAGGATAGCATCAGAAGCGGAGCGATGACCGTGAACATGACAAAACTTCCGCGACGTTTCATTTTAAACCTCAAATCAACATAACTGTTTCCATTTTTTAAGACAATCGACCGGGAACTGTTAATCAGATCCCATTCTGAGTTCTCTGTGAATTCATTCATATCAAGGCCGGCATAGTAGTGCAGATCTACAGTGGTGACTGTTTCGTGGGCAACATAGTAAGAAAATAAACATTCTTGGATGTCAAACGGGAAGTAGCTGATGTCCACCTCACATACAACACTGAAATGAATCAGACATAAGATATCAACCCATTTATAAGATCATTTCATTTATAAACAATATTCAGTTTGTATTCTAGCATTATCATGTAAATGTGCATGTGCATGGCGTAAACATTGGGCGAAATGTGATTCTGACATTTTTGTATGCATAGTGCAAAGCCAAAAGTTGTTAATGTCTTTTCATAGTAGCAATAACAATTCTGGAACATTAAATTTACCCCTTAAATTACGGAAAGGATCCGGGCTTTGACTATAATGTTTATAAATTATGTTAAACTAAACGGCTTGGTCATAGTATTTTCATACTTTTGCATGCTTAAAATAAACATTAAGTTTTAATGATATAAAGGAGATGCTTCTTAAAGGGAAAATGCAATGGATTTTGCACTTACATATATTCGATTTTGGATTTACGTATCTCTAATCGAGACGGAAAATGAACACAATGCGCTAGTAGGGTATAAGTCAATAAAAATTATTTGACATCATTGACGCGTAGGTCTACCACTATGCACAAAAAGTGAAAAAACACACACACGCACTAAAGAACATAGTTATATACCTGTAGATGCCATCAGGAACCCACTGCACGTATCCAGTCGATGACACCTTTGCGATGTCCGCACTGAACTCTCCGATAATACCATCTCCGTCATATGCCTGAAGTGTGATAATGGAGAATAAAGGTTCGGTAAGAGTTTGCAGATGAAAATGTTTCATTTACACATATAACATCAAAATTATTCGTTGACCGCAAAGTAGACGAAAGAGGAACTATTGAGAACAAGCTTGTGTGTGTATTTTTAATTAGGCTTATTTGTCATTTGGCTATTTCTGTCGAGCAATTTAACGACCAGATATTTATATTTTTCCTATTTATGTTTCAGAATTAAAATGTTCATCCTGGGTGCATACCAACATAGAAATATGCCAACAACTTTATCTTTCATATTTTGTAGAAGTATTTGAATGATAATAATTTTAATTTACCTAATAAAGAATTTATGCGCAGTAAAATATATCAGATTAGACGCACGCAGAAAATATTCTAGAAATAATTCATCATTATATCAGTCTGTATTAAAGTATTAAAATGGTATCCAAAACGTACCTTCAGGAAGACTATTCTCGGTAACCAAATTTCCTTAACGGGAATGCGGATGGTGTTTGTACCTTTATATTGACTGGGGTCCCATTGCAAGAGATTATCGTACCAAGCGAACATGAAATAACCGAGAACAGCAAACTTCTGCTTCTGCGTGTTAAATTCGATGATGTTGAGAAGGACGAAATAACTACCAACGTACACCGATCTGTCCTGGTCAATGCGTGGCCTAAAAGGAAATATGAGATTGTAAGATGTTTAAGATTAAAAAAAAATTGTTTCAGTCACAGAACTGCTTTACGCATAAATAAGAGTAAATTTAAACGATAAAGGCTGCTATTCTTATAGAATTTCCCAGTTAGTTTTATAACAGTCGTAACACAATCACCACTGTCAGTAACTGAAATGCTATCAACAGCAATAGATCACTTGATTGTTATGCTGACCAGTCTGTAATTAATAAGTCTCTTTAACTGCGACATTTTGAAAGATCACTAGTACAAATTGTGTTACCACGTTAAAACGTAACCATTTTTATTTAGATATAACCAACGTTTATTATATAGAATCACGGCCCAAGTAGTGCTTAATTTGAATTTTTAAGTCTTTATACAGCCATTCCAAAAGTAATGAACACTACGATTGATTTATTTAACTAGAGGTTGATCAAATACAAATAGAAGCGACAAACACATTTACAATTTTGTCATGCGTTCTATTTTAAAAGTGTGATGTCTTGCAATTTAAGTAAAAAAATTCCTTCAAGGTTCATTTTTCATAGAATTGATTAACAAAAATTTAAAATATAAAAAATGTAGATTCTTAATCATATAGTTTTTCGCATTTTAATTATATAAAAAAAGCTTCATAGCCTTAATCTTAAAATTCCTAACAATTCAATTTATTTTCAAAATATATTGTAATAGTTTATAAGACAATTAAATTATATGTACAATGTAGTTATATTTATTTATATTTCAAATTGCCATGATGTCTTGGCTTAATACTACTCAATTAATATAGGAAATATTAAAGGTGACGGTTGCGACAGTAATTAAATTAAAAATAATCAAAAACTGTTTTTTACATCCCTTTCTTAAATAATATTCACCTGAATGAGAATCCATTCTTCATAATAAGATTTTATAAGCTTTTGTTGGTTTACAAACTGCCATTGTAGCTGCTTAAAGTACAGTCGAACTTCGGTTATTCGAAGTCGTCGGGACCGCCCATTTACTCCAAACAATGCCTCACTTACAAATATTCCGGCTAGGAGTCCACCTTTGTGAATTACGCAATTCCGTGCGGTAAAAATCATAGTTAGGCAATCTACCTTTGCTAAATATAATAATTTTTGTTTTAAATGTATTAATTGTTAGTTTATTAACCGTACAATAATGTTCATAAATATTAAGAGCATTTTGCAAGTCATGAGCACTTTCAGCTACAATGATTGTATCATCAGCATACAAGAGAACAAACAGCTTGAGAAATTATATTATTCTATCATCATTACTATGTTTCTCAAGTACAGACCCATGTACTAAACTCTGACTAAAGTATTCATGCAAATCATTAACAAAGAATGAAAATAGCAAGGGAGATAAACTCTCCCCCTGCCTTACCCCTATACAACAGGGGAAGTAATCAGTACAAGTAATCACTATTCTAACACAGCTTTTAGCTTTTTCATACATATTTTTAATAACATTAAAAAAATTACCTCTTATACAGTAATGTTTAAGTTTCATCCAGAGCATATGTCCATTTATAGTATCAAATGCAGCTTTTAAGTCTATACATGCACAAAACAACTTCTTTGAACTGTACAAATAATCTATAAGCATTTTAAGAACAAACATGTTGTCTACTGTAGAAAACGTAGGTCTGAATTCGGTTTGATATTTACTTATGATGTCATAGTTTTTAACATATTTTAACAGTCTTTTGTTAAGTATTGAAGTAAAAAGCTTGCCAAAGCAACGCAATAACGTAATTGGTCGGTAATTTGCCGAATCAGATACGTTTCCTTTATAGGGTTTATAATACCAATGGTCCAACCATCAGGAATAATACCAGATTTAAAAAACATATTAAACAATATATAGTAAACATTCATCATACAATCAACAGAAGATTTTAGATACTCATTAGCAATATTATCATCACCACAGGTTTTGCCTTTTTTAAGTTTTTTAATGGCACTTTCTATTTCATCCGTACTAATTTCACAATTTAAAATACTTCCGTTATCGTCATGGTCAAAACTAATATTAGAGTTCACTATTATGATTATTTACATTTGTATCCACGCTATTGATATTTTTAAAATATTCAAACATACCATTTAAAGAAGATTTGCATTTAGAAGTTTTGCGAGGGTTCAAATATTTCCAAAATTGCTTTGGATTAGATTTACACATCTTCTTCAGTACAGAAGCATTTTGGTTTTGAAAGAACTTGAAGGACTTTGACAATGTTTGTTGGTATATTTTGCTTTTTATATTTAGATTATTCTTATGTGATTCCGTTCTGTGGATTTTGTACAAAAATTTGGCTCTGTGGAAATTTTTACGAGCCTTTTTGCAATCGTTATTAAACCATCGTTTATTTTTATTTGAAACAGGCTTTGAATAAGCATGCACTTGTTTTTCACTAAAGCTGGCATGAGCACTATTTTGAAACAAAAGTGCCTATATCGTTAACAATGTCATTTATATTAGTGTTGTTAATGTTATTTGTTTTTTGCATAACATTAAGTTTATTCAGTATAATTTTGAGTTCATCCTTATCAATATTCGTGATAAATGTATCTTTTTTGTCGTTTTCCCATGAACACACGTTGTGTGTGTCGTTATTCTCAGAGCTAATAAGAAGGGTACAACAGTTAAAGTTAAATGTAACATACACAGGACAATGCACATCTGAATACATACAGCAAAAATCATCATCACATAATTCAATAACGCTACCAAACAGACTAGGATTACAAACGAAATAATCTACCGTACTTGCATTTCTACATGTAGGTTTTCCAATATGATCACCAGGAGTCCGGCCGTTTAAAATATACAAATTATTGGTTTTCAAAAAGTCTATAAGTCTATAGCCATAATTGTTGACACTATTATCTAAGGACTTTCTAGTGTAACTAATATACGATTGATCAAAGAAATATCTATCTTGGTTTAATTCGTTGCAAAAGTCATCAAGTTGCATTTCATGAAACAGTTCAGAATCTGTCAAGACATATTCTTTTACAATTAAAATCACCAAACAAACAGATCTTATCAAATATTTTAGTGTGCGAATCTATTTCGTTTTGCAATAATGCAAACGGGTCCTCAGGCTCATAACTAGAATTCTCAGGCGGCAAATACACTACACCGTACAAAATATCTCCAGCCTTGGTAATCTTATTCGATAATGTAAACCACAAAACGAGATTACAATCTGTTTCGATAATAGAAATAAATGGTAATAAATCATTATTTACAGCGATACATAAACCACCCGATTTCTTTCTCGCTACATGTTTTCTGTGTTTAAAAAATAAAGCAAAGTTTTCTAGATTAATAGTATCTAAACTATCAGTTTTAGTTTCTTGGAATCCAATAACATCAAACTTATTGATATAAGACACAAAATCAGAGTTTAAATGTTTCGAATATAATCCACAAACATTGACTGATAGAAACTGAATATCATGACATAAGTGTTGACTTAAATCATTATCCAATAAACAGTCAATAGATAAGTGCTCCTCCGAGTGTCCCTGTTCACTATGTGCCGCAGTGTCCATGCGATCCTCGTGCACATCGCCGCTGTCTGGTTGAGGCGCGGCGGGGTACGCTGTGGATGAAGACTCGGGTTCATTATTGCGGGGACGTTTTGGGTCAGTTTCGTCAAGTGGGGTTGGTGGCGATCTAAACAAAATTTTACTTTTGACCACAGGATTGTCATTTGTCTTGTCACCAAGTGTGGCGAATCTATTGTGGGTTGTAAAGTCAAAAGCCCCAGTGGTCTGGCGATATCCGGGTCGAGCGTCATTAGCGGGGCGCTTCTTAAGATCAGCTGGTTTGACATTGTAAGCATCATTGTCAGTCGCCCGATGTCTAGGTGGGAATTTTAAGTTGTCGGTGTTCGGCGGTCCTCCATTTCTGGTGGAAACTGTTCATTTATGTATAATCCTGAGCGTTTCCGGTTTAATCTTAAGCCGGCCTCACGTATCAACTCACGGTCGGTGTAGCGTTCAAATTTTGCTATTATGTTTCTCGGTTTTCCAGGTCTCGCTGGGCCTCCTGACCGGTGTACACGGTGGAATTTGATGTTTTCGACCTTGACCTTGTTGTCTGTGTTTATGTTTACATCGTTTTCAATGGATTGAGTGAGGAGTTTTCTCAACGTTTGTGATTGTGATATTTTGATCTCTTTGGATGTTTGTGTGCAGGATTTTGTGTGCGAAACACACTCATAAGTGAAGTCACTAATAGAGTGTCTGAATGTTTCCAACTCTTTGACGGCGGTTTTGACATCTGTGTTATCTTGTCTAAGATTGGAAACTTCCGCCTTGATCTGCGACATCTCAAGATTTAATCGAATCAATTTTCGACACACTTGACTCAATAGATTGCAGACGCGTGTCCATTTTTAGGACCATTGCTATCAACATTTGCGTGGCTGAATCCGTATGTGCACCTGGGCTTCGCACATGTTGCTGATAAGTGGGGGATTGAATCCAGGTTTTCCAGTGGGTGTGCCGGGAGTCCATTGATTGCTTGGTGGCATAGTAGCGTGCATATTTTGGTATGTATTATATTGCCCATTGTTTTGATAGATACACGCATTATGTACGTTTTGTCCTCTCATATCCGATGTGCAGGGAGTGGCGGGGGTAAGGGGGGGGGCAGGTTGGGTTGGGAGAACGCAATTTTGATTCAAATTATGGTAATAAATTTGATTATTTGGTTGTACCTCGCTTGGTGTGTTGGATTGGGGTAGACAGTTGTTAACACTTAAGTGTTGAGGCTGTAAAGGCGTTAATTTGTCCGATATATGCCCACTTACCCCTCCCACTACTTGCGCTTTGTCCTGGCGATTGGCGCCACCGCTCGCTGAATTTGCACTCCTTTTTGCTTGTTTTCCGGCCATTTCGAGTACTAATTAACGTCACAATCCTTAATAAACCGACACAGTTGTCACAATATCCACAATATCCACTATTTTGATCATTTTGACAATTTTTTCATATGATATTTTGAAAACTATTTTAGGAGCGAAAATCTTTACGTCCGACATTTGCAAGCCTCGTTTTCGTTGTCTACGCAATGGTCGGTCGACCGGTGCCGCGATCGGGCTTTGATAAGATGTCTGAAGATAGTATTGAAACTGTACGTTAAGGAGTAAAATTGACTTCAAATAATGCCGAAACTTAAATGCAAATGAATAGGCGGAGGTATTTTACATTTAATTATATTGGGAAAAATCAGGAGTAAACAATTTTTTTGAATAATCTATCGGCTTCGGACTACCAGAGTTTTAATAACTTCTGATTCATTTAAAATATATAGACGTAAGAGAAAATACAGAAACTTGTAAGAATAGTTTTGTTTAAAATTTAGTTCGAAATCATGAACCATGTTATCAGGTGAAACAGCAGTAGGGTTTGTTAGCGCTAATTATGTTATTTATTAAGATATTATCCTAAATAACTCCCACTAATCTAGGTGCCTTTGTACTAAAATGCACTTTTTTCTTGACTTGATTATTGGACTTGACTAGAAAATGTAATTATTTGTGTTTTATTGAGTTTTAAGTAATTTCAAGCCATATTCCAGAACAAGGACATGTTCCACAATGATGTCCGTTTCAAAACCATAGTCCAGAAAATATCTTACATTAATTATATTTCACACCTTTCTTTTCAATCACCAAACACACTGTCGCGAACAGTTTAGACAACTCTATTTTATACAGAAAGAATTTTGTCCGTGTTGGAACTATTAGACTATTCAATGTATACAAATATGATCAAAAGTATAACAACGTGTACACTAAGTAAGCTAATCTGAGATGAAATTTATTAACATAATTATTCTACGTTTGTATGGAAACCAATTGTTATTGTTATAAACAATAAATTTTGCCTGAAAAATAATATATAAGGCATATAAATATATATATATATATATATATATATATATATATATATATATATATATATATATATATATATATATCTTTGAATTTAAGTTCGGCAATATAAAACAACAACATGAAAAACGCGATGTTGTTGTTGTTGTTGGAGGGGGTTGTATACACATATTAACTGGCAAAACATATTATGAGACGTTGGCAATGTCTAAGGTTGTAGTAAATATTATTAATCAGCATTATATATAGAAAATATATTTTTGTTGACATGTTTTGTTCAACTGTTTACAACTCGTATTTTCACAATGAGTTAAATGGGTGTGCAATGAAATAACTCAGTCTCGCATAGTAGTCAAAATTCTTAACATTATGTACACATAAAGCATTACTACGTTGTGTGTGCAGAGTCCATCAATATACCAAGATCAGGCCAGACACTTCTTTAGTCTTGTATTTAGAACATGTTAAATGCCAGACCATAATATTGCATTAATATCAACTCATTATATCAAGAAGCCTGAAAGATACAACCAGCCAAATGTATACTGCGGCAACCAAGACTGTATACACACAAACGTCAGTGCTGCAACTGTTCCTGTGATTGTGTTTATATCTTGTCCGTATTTTTAAAGTGGATTTTTGAATAATAAATGTAATATCTAGATTTGAGACATTTGTGCAATCAATATATACTCAAGAATCTTTATATATCTTTCCAGATATCTTGAGCATGGATGCACCAACAGTTGATATCTAAAATTCATAAAGCAGTACATCGTCTGTATGATGGTGAGAAAGGTTCTTTCTTCCTTTTCATTATCTTTTATGATTTCTTTTGTTTATTAGCCTAATCTGGTATTAGTTATCACTAGCTATCTATTTGTCTTTATTTGAGCTTCATTTTCTTACTAACCACTCTGATTTTATTCTGTTTTTTTAGGAATCTCAATTAATCAAGTCATACGGGGTATTTCTTTTAACACTGTTTGTTTGATAGAAAAACCTTCAAGAAGTGCGAGGTTGGAGCGCTTCACATACCAGGTTTAAGCACCCCAGTCGGTCTTTTTGCCGACTGACCGTTCCAAGGCGGTAACTGATGTTTCTTTTTGTGTGATGTACCCTCTGTGTTTTTGTCACATTTACATTTACCCTGTTTGCCTTTGTAAAGGGGTAAATTAAATTTAAATTTTTTTGAAAATTTTGATAGGACCATTTTTTTATTTAAGTATATTTTTTTTAAAAAAAGATAATACTTTTGATGTATAAGATCGCAGCTACTCTATGTCATATGTTATATTTCTATGAATTTCATGCGCAATAAAATAAGCAAATAAACAAAATTTTGAAACACACTGACACAAAGATACAATAATATGTGTATTAAATGCAACACATATGGCTAATTTGTGATTCTAAAGAGTACTTCTTTAAATAGTGTTAGTGTTAACCTACTCCGCTATCAACCAATACATGCTAAACCATATAATTAATGTTACCTCACTCATAGCAGTCCATACATTTTTTAATATTATTGCAATACTTAAACCGCCACTTAGTGTGCAATAGTAGTGTGCAAAGGATTATTATAGATAGTTTGCGCTCCGAATTCGTGTGTTTAGAAGAATCAATTTGGACACATAAATTGACTGAAAGAACTGTTGTGTCACACATGTGGCTACATATAAAAATGTCTACTCGAAGATAATTATGCATTTCAGAAAATACTAGCAGCCATAACATCAACGACACAGTACACATTGTTTAGTACTTGTAACAACAACACGCGTTTTTTCCATAGCAGTTGACGTAATTTACCTTTTGTGAGGAAACCGCTCCCTTACCAAGTTAATAAAACACAAGTATCTTATCTTTAATCTAATTTTAAGTCATTTAGCCGTTATCCGTGAAATATGTGACAACAATTACTGTTTTTTTCGATCGGTATGTAATACTGTTTTCAACAATATTGAATATGCCACATAATTTTTAAGTAACAAATTATACGTTTTCAAAACATGTTCATAGCAAAAACTGGCTGTAATGAAAAATACCTAAGTTGGTATCATTTAATGTGAAGAACGATAAAAAGCATACAAGCGCACATATTTTGTAATCTCTCCTGTCTATGTTATGTTTACAGCCCGATCCACGGTTTGAAAAAACTGTGTTTTTTACGTTTTCTTTATAATAGCATATTCACAAGTTATCTTTTCTGACGGAAATAGAAGGAGCAACCTTTCATACAATTTTTGGACCACACATCAAGAATGTTCTTCTACAATTTAATGTAATAAACTAAAACAATCATCTTTTTGATCTAGATAGCAATGGCGGACATTATTTTCCCATGAACTTTTACATATGGACACAAACCTTCCCATATATTTTCAAAGGACAAAATCTCACTTATGAATGTTTTGGGTTTGGATTGTGTAATAATGGTATTCAAATAATTAATCAAAAAACATGAAAAGTACCCAGACTTTTTACATATCCATAAGGAAAAAATTGTCGCCTAGTATTTTTGATGGGAAAGAGGACCACATCATGTCAGCCGGTGTGATTTTCTAGCAACAAGGGTTATGTCGCTACCAGAAATCGAACTCCTGAGGCATATGCCATATGAATAACATGTAGGCAACTGTAATACTCGATCACGAACACACAGCTTATCCCAGTGAATACGTGTATACAACAATATTCTAAATCGTTTGTCGTAGACTCAGAAGACAATATACAGACAAAGTATCCAGAAGGTTGTTACTTACCTAACCATGACCTCAACATGTTGAACAAAAACAATTTACGTGGATACATTGATTGTATGACGAAAGATAGGAAAGATAGATATTTACAAATAATATGAAATACAACATTGTCAATATTCTACCTGATGCGTCTGTCGTAGGAATCCAGCAGGTCTCCATACATATCTTTCATACTGTCGAGACCCAGCGCCGACAAATCACCCGTAACATCAACGGCTACCGATTGTTCAACGGAAGATGGACCAGTGATTGTATTTCCATTATCCGGGCTAACCATTTCATCAACTGATGTATCAATATTTGCACCGCACAGAACAACCATTTCCTCCGTTTCACAGCAACCTTCTGCTGGGACCATGTCAACTGGTTCCATAATTGGTGTTGAACTAACATTTGCTCCGCATATAATGACCATTCCCTCAATTTCACAGCAACCTTCTGCTTGCACATTCACGAAAGCTCCAGAAACGACAGGAGCAATAGTTGTAGTGCCACTGTCGGGTGGCACAGGTCCAATAGTTGATCCACCACTGTCCGGTGGAACCATCCCATCAGTTCCAGAGTCAGGTGGAACGATCCCTAATGTATCGCCACCCGGGACCATACTTACACTAAAAGTACCACCGCCACCACCGCCGCCGCCACCACTACTACCGCCGCCACCAGGACCTCCTGGACCACCGCCACCACTTACAGTATCAGAGTACTTTATAAATGTCAGGAAAATACTGCTGATGAGAAAAATTCTAAAAGCAATCATTTTCTACTGATTACCATTTCCTTATATATTATCTGAATTATATCAACCATCTACCCAGCTAGCGCATAAAGTGTTTAAAATAAACTTATTATCCAGCTAATTTACTGTCTATCTTATCTGACCTTGCAACCTGTACGATGCGTAGTCATGAAATGTCATCTCCAGTGTAACTTTTGATTATATATTGTAACTCTTAAATTAAATAATGTAAATATTGGACGTTTTGACATTATAATAACCCTTTAGCTTAACATAAGTAAATAAAGTATTCTTAGGTTTATGTATACATTGTCGTAAAGGTGCAGTGCCATTGATTAATTCTTTTTTGTAATTACTTTCTTCAACCATTACGAAGAAGCAGAATATCAAATTTAATTAATTCTTTCAAAACAACAAATGTACCACTACAGTACTTTCAATTAAGTTTGTTCGTAATAATGGAAAAATAAATTTAATATCGAACTGCTTACATGTGGTACTTTTATTACAATCAGTGCACTTGTTCGTATTAATCAGTCTTGAAAATGCATTTATTTTTTTTGAGGTGTAGGCTTACCGGTTTTGTCTTCGTCGAAGTTTATTTTCACATTTAAGCAACATCAAATAAATAACATATATTAAGTTATAAAAGTTTTCCATTTCGGGCTAATTTAAAAAGTAAAATTCTTTGCTTCGCAAATGTTTTAGAGAAAGTACAGTTTAATTGTTATAGGTTATTATGCTTCACCCATGGTTAAAGCTAATAAATGGCTGTAAGTTAAATCAAATTATTGTATGCGTTATTGACTTTTAATTTTACGGACATTTAAAGCAGCAGGATTGAGAAACAAGCTTGGATGACACTCCTTGCTAAGTTCACTGCAGGAGCGTCGGTCACACTTGTCCGTACCCAGTTACGTATCCCAAAATTTTAATTTATAATTATAAACTCATCAAACATCCAGTTAACAGGCATAATATATTTCACATATTAATGCTAACGCTTGAAGCATGATCTAACATTTCTAACCATTTTCAAATGTACGCACTTCTTTTTCTTCCTTGAATAAATGGTCTGCCTACCGAAATGCCAAGGACTATAGTTCATGAAGATAACTTTATTTCAGTCTCATTTCATAATCAATATATGTCACCCAGTTTAATCCTTAGAAAATAGGCGTATCGTATAGTTATGCCATGCATCTGGCGACGCTGCCAATTTTTTTTTTTGTCTCCATGAGGCGGTGAATCAGTAAGGGCACGCAAATATCAATCAATTTAATGCAATATTCACGAGTCTTTCCTTATTGACAGTCTACAAAAAGTCGGATATGTTCTCTTTATGTTAACGTTGGTACACCGCTTACTGATAATGTGCATCAAATATGCAACACGTTTGCACAAAGGCAACCAACCAGCTAGAAACATCAGTCAGAGTGCTTGCACAAGTCCACAATGTTTAATACAGCCAGTCGTAAATACTGTGGTCCACTAGGTCCGCTGGTAGTGGATGATTATTTTATGTATTTTGTGATACATCTGTTTGATTGTTCTATTATTACATACAGTTTCTTAACATGCCTATAAAATGCACTGAAGATTACAATTGACATGGGCCACTAAATGATTTTAGTACATATTGCATCTATATATATACCAGGTATACATTTATACCAGCTGGACTGTATATAGCATGCAAATAATTGCAGATGTAATCCACATAAGAATAAAATAATAATACAACCATTAGATATGCGCTTCCTCACTGGCTAAGGTATCTGAGATCTTCTGTCAATATCATGCGATATCCGCGACATCGGAAAATTCTATACACCATTCAAATTGTAATCCCGGTTTTGCCTTCAAAATTACCGCGTAATATAATGTGAAAACCACCCATTCTAGGTCTGTAAAGCCATCGCACTAAGGCACTGGTACTCTGCAGCTGCTCGTATACTTTAAAATGAATGACACTTTAAGGCTTTCTCTGTTACGGCACAGCGAATCCGGCATCCACCCTTTAAATTAACCATTCCACGAAACGGCACTGTTGTGCCAGGCACTCCGATGATTCCTTCTAATTTGTAGCCTGGATTTTAACGCCAGGAACTTTAATGATGTCCAGGCATTTTATGATTCCTGATATTCGATTACTTGTGTGTCGTTCAAACATTATAGATCGTCCCTCAGAGTTCTTTATTCGTAGATGATCCGAATCGACCCAAATTGCATTCGAATACGCCACAGCCTGGGCAATGCAAAGATTCTTCCACGAAATGCCGACTTCCACTTCGAATCCATGAGTCATATTCACTAATCATCTCAAGTGTTCCAGTGTTCAGCTTAAGTGAAAAGGATGACCGAAGCAGTGCAAAGAAAGAAAAAAGTGCAATAAATAATACACCTCTTGACAATACATTCACGGCCCAAGCAGACTGGTATTAAGTGTTTGAAAACTTTCATTTGTTTGTCTATGAATACATAAATTGCAAGATGCCCAAACTTCCGCGTATCATGATAAAGCAATTAAGTTATTTCGTCTTTCTACGAACCTATAATCATGTGATAAGCTGATTTGATTTGGGATTGCTCTGATGCCATTTTAAAATGAAAATCTGTTCAAACTAAATGTATCAGGAGTAAATATAGAAATGGTTTTAAATTGTTAATTGTAATTTGCAATTAAAGAAAGATTAAACATCGCACAAATATGGTCATTATATCAATTTATATTCTTCATAACTCGCGACAAATGACTAGCTTGAATGTTTAAGCGGAAAGAAGTTTCAGCATGCAGTTTTTTTACCAAAACTTTTATTAATATAATGAGGCAGATCAGTGCAGATCAAAGAATTATAAGTCGGCGTATATTCACAAGGTCCCATGGTACTCCTTTAAAGTTTTGAAGCTAAGCTGTCATTGGTATTTTATAGCATGGAAATTGCAGATCAGTAATTATTCTTTATTTGGTTACAATAAACCACAAAATAACGAAATCAACGACATGACATTGTAATTTACTGATTAGTTTATTTAACACAAGATTAATGATTTCTTTTAATTAATTGAAGTGAAGTGGATGAAGATCTTGGAAAAAAACGTCTGGATTGAACCATTAGTGCACCAAAGTTTGACTAGTAGACGTCTCCACATTATAGTTCTTCGCCATTCGATCCCACTCTTGAGTGGTCGAAGGGTGAGAGAATGTCACTGTAGGCAGCAGGTTTCTGCTTCTAACTCATAAGCTGTCTAAGATGTATAATGGAAGAAGACTGAAACTAAAGACATTCCTGTCTAGAAGTAGCTCTCTTCGGTTTGGCTGTTAGAAGATCGTGTTGCTGAGGATTCGGGAGTAATTTCTTTTATTTTTGATGCTGAAAACCCCAACAATACATACTGCAATATATCAAATAAAATCATGCACTGGTTTCCAATAGTAATTTGGTATGCTTCATAATAACTGTCTATTATTCTGAATCTAGCTCACACAACATAGCACATAATTGAATTTTTTTGTGTCTTAATTAGCTACAAATCAGCCAAACCTAATCCTAGTTATAGGTAATGAATGTATCAGTATCTAAATTAGAATAAAAAACATATATTTACTAAGTTAAATAAAGTATGTGATGCATAAATAAACACATATTCTTCAAAAGGATAGTCCATAAACATAATTAAAATCCGCATCGTTTGAGACGGACAAGTGATCACGTAGAACTAATTTTTTTAACGACTGCTTCGAATGTGTGAACATTTTTTCATAATACCTGCTATTATATTATTTCTCTGAATTTCACCACTGTTCGCATTTGAATGCTCTTTCTTGCCTTATCGTTACTTTTTGACAGAGAATGTCGACAAAAAAGCAGAACATATATCATATAAAGACATATAGGCGTATAACGTTTTTGTGCTTTATTTATGGCACCGACTTGAATGTGGTGCCCAACTTTGGTGGCATATCAGAGCTGAGCCTAGGAATATTTGTCGGTTTTGTTGGCATATCTGTTATTTCAATCATTGCGATACATACCTCGAATTAAGATTATCATTTTGTCCTAATGTACATGTACCCTCCATTTAATTGTCCAGAGAATAATTCCATGGAGTCCATGTCAGAACTCCAGGACAGCAAACTTCTGCAACTGTGCGTTCTCCTGGTTGTCAGTAACTTCAAAGAAACACTTGCATATATATATATATATATATATATATATATATATATATATATATATATATATATATATATATATATATATATATATATATATATATATATATATATTATCTGCTTATAAATCGCATGAAACTAATTCGGTCAATTTTAGCAAGCTAATATTTAAAAAGGGTTTAAGAAATAGATTTTATAGTAGCTGATACAACTTTATGTACATACCTGCTAAAGCTTGAGGTATATGGATTTAAAATATTGCCCAGTTCATTACTGAAGGATTGGTATTCTGAGAGATCTACTTAAACACAAGAAACTACTTGGTTACATTAACATTTTGTTGTGTGTGCAACAATCCTTGCTTAAAAGCAAAAAAGTTCAAACTGCAATAATGTCAAAGAAAATGTTGTATGGTGTTTTTTACACAACTTTCTTAATGTCCTTATTCTTAAAGCTAAATCTTAATATATATGGAATACAATCAATATATCTGACTATAAATAACACGGACTGTTAGTTGAAATCTGCAACTTATTCCAGATTCTCCATTCATAGAATTGACAAAATAAAACATATTAGATAAGTTCCAGCTAAGTTTGCGAGATCTACTGCTAATTTAATAATTTCCGTTCTTTGTTCATAAATAAAGACGCCTTTCCTCACGATCGAAATACGAAATGCCAGCTTCTATATTCAGCAGCAAATCATCTGCGCTCTAAAGTTGTAGTCCATATTTACATAAGACCGTCGCAAAACGTATGACATTTGGAAAGAATGTGTAAGCTTCCTTATTATTTCATAAGGCAAAATCTGCTAGAATGTGCGAAATACTATAACTCGTGCGTGTACATGTTTGTTAAACATGCTTAACATTTGCCTTGCATGTTTGTCTTGTGCTTTTTCAAAGTTTGACTAATATAGCAAATCTCATAGGACTTTGTCACAGTTTTTTATTTATATAATTTTCTGCGCCACCTTTCTATCTTCTGAACATAATGTTTTAGTAATGACAATCCATCAAGCGTAAAAATATTTTGCAAGCATGTTTCAATGTTGCTATGTATGTTATAAGGTGCAGTATTAGTTAAATGCACAGTCCTGCGAAATAATGATTTTGTCAACGGATTATGTGAAAGACGACGGACATAAAAACGCCAGAGGGCGAGGTGACCGAGAGCATAAAGACGAAGGAAATGATGACGCTTCAGTTTTCTATTATAGTTAGAGATACAGTTAATAATAGTTATATAAGAAAAGGTTCTATCACAATTTACACAGATATTTAAATTTTATCTACCTCTAGACAAAGGCACACAGGGTAAATGTAAATGTGACCAAAACCATTGTATGTTATAAAAAGGGAAAGATGGTAACACCTAGTAGAGGCTAAACATAACTGTAAGATGACCTTCTCAAATCAAGTATTTATGCGCATGTGCCTTTCAAACTAATTCATATGTAAAGAAGTAGTTCAAGGATGGATAAAGAGGCGGTTGACAAGTTTGTCACTGCGAGTGAGAGTCTCACTTTTGTACTGGAGACGTAACAACATTGTTTTAACACAAAGCATTAAATGTATTGTCTTATAAAGTTTTAACTTCCTTGACATATGTTTTTATGTTTGCGTCTGAAAAAAAACAATGTAAATAACTATCATTTCTAACCAATGCCAACAGATATTACAGTATATATATTTTGACTTCTTTCCTGGGAATTGAACCATGAATCTTCGTGCCTCAGATTTGCAGCGTTTATTTAGGCAATAACCGCCCACAGCCTCATAGGCATTTGTTAAAAACTAACTGTAACTTGCATTTTATACTTACTATTAAATATGATAAGTCGCAAGTAGCTTTTTATGGCAATTTTATTCAAACAGTGATAGACCAAAGTGTAAACGACTTAAAGGTTAAGGCAGCTGTAGTCACAGTTAATAATAAACATGCATCCTCCTTTGGTATATATATATTATATTCAGCTTCATTAATTAAAGGTAACATGTCACAAAAAATCTCACCTTGTTTACCAAAAAGCTGGATATAAATTACCATTTTCTTGACAACTGTAAGAATCCTTTAAAAACCGTTTGCAATTATAAGACAATTATTCTCTGTCGCCAATTAGAATCGATAATTGCCTCTGTAGATTGACTTAAGAAGTATAAGCTGACTGAGTTAGAATTTGAGCTGTTACGCGTATAATTGCAGAGACACAAAAAAAAATTACTGTCATTGGATCCCATTCAATAGCTGGTTTTAACGCGAAGTACAAGACGTTCAGTGATTTTCATTTCAATAACGCGAGCTTCACTTTATACAGATGTCGATGTTTAAAATAACACCAAAACGGTAAATATGTTCAATGATTATTTTCACTTTTCAATAAGGTCTATTGAAACAAAAATGTAATCTAATCGAGTGTCATATTGTAATTGCCATTATTGTCTCTTGCAAATAAAGTATGTTACTCTTTCGCCATATTGACCAAATGTGACATAAATGTGCTTTACGTTTATCCCAATACCTTAAACATGTAAAATAAAGCTGTATTACCGACATATAATTCGATGACAAATGCTTTAAATATGCTTGCCGAGTTCTTCGAAGGAGAAAAATTGCATAATTATCTTGATTGGCGTATTTATATGAACGAAATATTCGTATAATGATGTATACCAACTTTACTATTCGGATTAAATGGACTAACATATCAAAACCCTGGAAATCAACAATAAAATAATATTTAAATTATAGGCATTGTTTGCATCTAAAAACCAATATAGGTATGTCTCTTCGTTGTATTTATCAAGTGTGAATTGGAGATACATCAGCTAACCCGAGGGTGCGACCCCATTTCGAGAAGTCGGCTGTTGTTTTTACCACAAATAAAGCTCAACACTAAAACTAAATTATTAGTTTTGTCGATGAACTGTTTTGCGTCATGTTTTTACCTTCTAAATTTAATTACTAAATATTACAGTTTCGATCAAGTTTTACAAATTCTGGCATGATCATCTAAAACCTCACACATTTTTATCAATATATGTTGTTTACACAAAAAGTGTTTGATTGTTAATGCGTTCGTTGTATGTTTAGTGTGCAAGTAATGAATTACTTCTGCAAAGTCTCTACTACAAAATGTCTGAGTAGCGATTTTTCGCTAGATTCTGTAAATGACGACGGTCATAAAGACTCCAGAGCACGAGGCGACCAAGAATAGAAAGACGAAGAACAGGATGACGTCCAGTCTCTCCATGAAGACAGACCACGTGTAGCCATTACCTGTCTCGTCGCTTTTCCTCTTCAGACATCCAATACTGCAGACAGTCTCGCCGAGCACATTACACACTTTCGATTGGATGATTGAGTAAAGTACCAGAAGGACGCTGATACTGAGCAGAGCGACGATGAACAATACAAAGTATGAGACCTGCAGCGAGTTGTGAGGCAGCGTGTCCATGACGATGGTGACGAAGATGCCGTACGACAAGAACACGGTGATTGCAAACGACCCCTTCTCGCCGGAGTTTATTGGCACCAGAAAGACACAGCCATTTAGAAAGGATAACATCAAAAGCGGAGCGATGACCGT
The DNA here is from genome assembly GCA_007844125.1 of Sinonovacula constricta. Classification (NCBI taxonomy): domain Eukaryota; kingdom Metazoa; phylum Mollusca; class Bivalvia; order Cardiida; family Solecurtidae; genus Sinonovacula; species Sinonovacula constricta. Next base: position 48,002,011 of record CM017559.1, on the reverse strand, counting down.
GAACATGACAAAACTTCCGCGACGTTTCATTTGATACCTCAGATCAACGTAATTGTTTCCATTCTTCAGGACAACTGACCGGGAGCTGTTAGTTAGATCCCATTCGGAGTTCTCAGTGAATTCGCTCATGTCAAGGTTGGCATAGTAGTGAAGATCTACCGTGCCGACTGTTTCGTGGGCAACATAGTAAGAAAATGAGCATTCTTGAACGTCGAATGGAAAGTAGCTGATGTCTACCTCACATACAACACTGAAAATAAATTGTTTATATTTTATACACAAATTGTACATTACCACCGTAGTCATTATATTTAATATTGTGGAAGATTTGGTTATCCATTTTGAAAAATAATATTACCATAACAAATGTTGAAATGATATTAATTATAGTTTGTTTCAATGCTTCTTCGAGGTGAGTGAAATTTTAAATAATGTGCGTGCATTGCAATTTAAATAGAAATTTATTTGTACCGTTCATTTATAGCTTAAGCATCGCGATTTGTACAAATATGAATTTAAATAAGGAACATTTGATCATGCATTTAGATATATATACCTATAAGTGCCGTCAGGGACCCACTGTACGTATCCAGTTGAAGACACCTTGGCGATGTCCGCACTGAACTCTCCTATAATACCATCTCCACCATATGCCTGGAATTAACATTCCTCGAGAATAATGGTTAGATTAATATTATAGATAAAGGGTTTTTATAACTAGAACAAACACATATATTCACGATTAAGTATTTTGTCCCTAAGTATGAAAAGAACACGTCTGTAATGTGATTTAAAAGCTTGTTTGTAAATAAAGCTGGTGTATCAATATATGAAATGAATTTGCGCATTTATAAAGGCTGTAACAAGAGAAATCGATAGGAATTTTGAGATACATTATGTGTAAAGAACGCGAACCTTCTTCTTATTCATTTTTATGATGATATAATTTATAATTATAATTTTATTATTGGTGGTTTAACGCTACCTGGAATTAATGCAGGTGGCAATACATAGCAAAGGCCCAGTTAGCTGTGTTTTACTAAAAGTGTCGGCAATTTCGTAACTGTGAATAATAGACGTTACCACTAGATATTTATGGCATTGCTTTATATATTATATAACTTAATTCTTTTGAAATAAACAATGTTTAAGATAGCCATGTGTATTTGAATATTTTTTTTAAATTTAATTTCTGAATTTCAATTATATAAATACAAAGCTTTAACAATTTAATTGGTATAGAAGCTAGGTTTTAACAAACTGTGTAGTAGAAAACACTGTGCAAAGATATGTTGTTTTTGCATAGTTATTGTATAAACTATTTTGCTAATGAGGGTTGCATACTTGGATTGATTTGTTTTAAAGATGTGTACCACATAATTTTACCTTTAAATAAAATGTCTTGGAATTATAATATATATAGTCAGTATCTATTATTAATTACAATATGTATGCATCATTTGTCGTATATGTTTTGTAATAATAGATCCTTTGATATAGTGATACTATTTTGACATATGTGAAAATGCGATAAAAATAATAGAAAAAGAAATTATGGCACACAGTTAAATTTCCAAGACACTTTTGTACACATACAAAAATTATTTGTTAATTGTAACATTGAAGTATTTCGATATATATATACATATATATATATATATATATATATATATATATATATATATATATATATATATATATATATATATATATATATATACATATATATATGCAATTCTTAAATGTTAGAAGCAGAAAATTATTTTAGTTATTTTTATGTTCATTCCGGTGAGAAAAACACATTAGATTATGTTATTATGATAAATATTTCTCTGTATCCTAGTTGCATTTCTTTTCCTGATGGTCAAAACAGTGCACTTTTTTTAATTACTTAGGAGTATTATTTTGCAAAAATGAATAGAGTCAAGATCAATGTCGCAGTAATCGATAAACAGAATGGAACATTAAGATTTTGGAAAAAAACAACAACGAGATATTAACATGATCATTAAACACAAAGGTACGAAAATAATATCTACTTCTACAATTAAATTATTTTAGCTTAATCAATTATACAAAACATATAGTAGCTTAAGATAAAACATACATAACAGTGTGATAATTGCATCTAATTATACAAGACTAAATCCTAGTTTAATCAATCATACTGAATCATAAGAAGAGAATGACCAGTTTATATAAGTGTGCTATGATAGTCATCTTTATAACAGTGTAAATATTATACGTAGTGGTACAAAAGAGTATGCTAATGTAAAATCAATCATACTTAAATGGAAATTCAGTTTAATGTGTCTTTTGATTGATCACTGGGTTCCAGTAGTAATCATTGATTTACTGTCTGAAATTATCTCTGGCAGTAGATTGATCTATTCTGTATTGTGTTAACAATTGTTTCTTGAACATTTCAATTCTAGGTTTGATTTTTCTTTCGTGGTTTAAGCTAGCATTATTATTGTTTTCAAAATATTTTTGAAATATGTATTTCCTAAAATTGTATCTTGTTTTGTTAACTTTAAGGATATGAAAGGACATCGAGTATTTATAAGTGCTTGTAACTCATTTCAATAACATTTTACAAGCTTACAACCACAGAAAATGTGGATTATTGTTTCCTTTTGTTAAACTTTAATCGTATGTATAAAAGTATTAAAAGCTAAAATTCTGTATTTTATCCTGCTTTGTAACCATTGCAATTTTGTAACATTCTGGCATTTGTAAGGTAATTGGAATAACTTTAAAATACGATCTATTTGCCATCTATCTCAGAAGATATATATATATAAGCATTTAAAATTTAAGCATTTGTTGGTTTGGTTTTAAGTAATATTGATAATGAAAGTGGTTATAACGGTTCCTCTAACTTTCTGCCTATTTCTTGAATTTCTTGAATTGAAATAATTGTTAAATATGCTTTGACTGCTGAAATTAAACTTGCATATATCAGAAAATTTGTGTTGTTTCCAATGTTACTAATAAATTCCTTAAATGTTAAAAATGCACCGTGTATATTAAATAGATCATTAAAAGTGCATCTATTATTTTTGAATTATTTTATTTTAATTTATATCCTGTCTTTTACTAATTATTATTTGTAAATATTTTCTATAATCAAAAATCCATGAGGTTTGGGGGCATTGATAAAAGTTTCTATATTGACTATTCCTTACTCTCCTTTTGCATAATCCTTATAAATTACATCTCCTTTTATTTTATCAGGTTTTCCATCCCATATAGCATTAAAAGAAAAATTTTGTACGTAATTTATTTTTGGGATTTCATAATCAAGATACAAGGTGTTCTTTGTTGATAAAGACATTGTGTATAAAAGTTTCAAATCGAACGAGATGATCGAGTTTTCTGAGTTGGTTTCTGAAACCACTCTGAAATTCTTTGAGTAAATTATTTGATTCAAGATACCAAAATAGTCTCTCATTTGTCATCCGTTCTAAAGGTTTACATTTATAACTAGTCAAAGCTATTGGTCTCTAACTTAAAGGATCTGTTGGATCCTTGCCTTGTTAAGGTAAAGGTATGACGAATGTATTTTTCAATGAATTCGATACTTCTCCCGAAGATCAAATTTCATTATAAATAGACAAAAGCAAATTTAATGAGGAATGCGGTAGGTGTTTTAGAAATTGATAGGGAATATCATTAAGTCCGGCAGCGGTATCATGGGATTTACTCAGAGCTTCTTTAAGTTACCTTAAAGAAAAGGGTTGGTTGAAATTTCATTATTGTCTGACTTAAAATTGATTTTACATTTATCAACCCGATTCTTCACATTTTGAAATTCTTTCAAGCATTATTCCAAAGATGAATTTTCTGCAAAGTTTTTTTGCAAGAGTGTCTGAAAAGTCCTTTTTGTTGGAAATTATTAAGTCATTAGATTTTAAATGATTTACTGTTGCTGAAGAAGTTTTACCGCTATCTTTTCTAAAGACTGACCAAACATTCTTGACGGAAAATATTTTTTGCCAAGATGTTAATTTGGCTTGTTTAATGATTCGCCTGCTCTTTAGCCTTTCATTTTTGACATTATTTAAACTTGCACTAGTAGGGCGGACAAAATATTTCTTTAATTTTCTAATGGATTTTTTTGGCATTCATCATTAAACCAGGGTTTGTTACGCTTTGACTTTGTCGTGGTCTTAGGTATACAAATTTCTGCTATGAATTGTTTTAGAATGAATGTATTTTATCATCAGAATTCTCAAATGTTGAAATAGCCAATTCTCCAGTAAAAAACAACAACAACATTGAGAATGATTCCCAATTAGCTCTGTTCATCCTCTAGTAAGTATTATTGCCACTTAGGTTTTCAGGTTCGTTGTTTAAAAATACTGGAAAGTGATCATTTCCACAAATATCATTATGTATATATCCCAACTATAACCAAGATATATAGAAGGATAACAAAAAGAATGGTCAAGGGATGAATAATGTCCTGACGATGCCTTTTTGTTATTTATTAGGCATTTATCGTTTTGGGCAATAAAGTCCCCTAACGGGTTTCCAATGTTGTGATAATCTGAACACCCCCATAATGGGTTATTGTCCATTAAAGCCCCCTACCACAATCTATATCTAATTTTGACTAAAAATATCTGTGTAAGGTGAAAGATAAACAAAGCAAATTGTGATGACTTTATGAACTGTAATACGAAGAATTGTCGATCCCCCAGACGTCCTATCACACATTGTGTGAGTGTGATGATATGCAGAATAACCATTAAAATCAATTTTGTCATTTTCCTTCAAGAATGTCTCTTGAAGGCATAGCACTGCAGAGTTTAAAGTGATCAATAAAAGTAAAGTTTCATTAAAATTTGATCTAAAACCTCGACAATTCCTATGAATGATTTTGTCATTCGTCATAATATGGGATCTTCTTATATTATTACTTGGGTGCAGTTACCCGTGACCTTGGCGGCTTATCTAATGAAGACCCGGCCTCCAACAGACAAAATATATGTGGACAGCATGTTATGGTAGCTCTTCGTTCCCGAGTTTTGGGAGGGCTACGCCCTCTTTGTTGCCCGGAATGCCTTAAGGTCTTTTTCGGAGTGCTCTGAGTCTTAATTGTTGTCTTTCCATCACATGTTGCAGGTCTGGAAGAAGGTTGGGGACGCTGTGATAAAGAGGACTGTGATTGGGTAATAGCGGTTACCTTATTTGAGGTGTTATTGGATGACTCAGATACCTTCTTTTTTTGTATTTTGTAGGTATTATGACCTTATCAGAGCTGTGATCACCAGAGAAATAATCATACTGGAGAGAATTATCATTGCTCATCGAAGTGTGTGTCGTCTTTGTTATGGAGGCGAAGGAATACTTCTAGAGCACAGGTATTAACTTCTCCTTGGGCAATTTACGTGCCTCAGAGAATAAAACACCCTGTGTGTATTTGATTTTCAGTACTTCCTTTTCTATTTTCCATACTAGACAGTTTTTGGAACGCGCTTTATGTTGACCTCAACAATTTGTGCACTTTGGAGCATTCGGACAATCTTCGGCATTATGTTGAGAAAATTCGCCGTAATTGGAACAGCGTATTTCTTCCTTACATTGAGATTCGTGGTGACCAATCTTCTGAAAGTCAGAGCATTTCCGAGGGTTTGGGATATTCATTTGTACTTTAAACAACAAGGTACCCAACTTTGATTGAGATGGGAAGTTTGGGGTTGGAAAAAGTTAGAACTAAAGGTTTTGTTCGCATGAGGCGGCCGTCTTTCGAAAAGGAAATTCTGCGAACTCCACTAACCTATTGGGGTTGAAGTTCTTTCAGAATTTCCCACTCCAGCACGCTGTTAAGGTCTGCGCATAATTTGTGTATTTCCGTTTGCGATCTATGGGGAGTTTATTTTTTAATTCGGCACCCTGGCTCACTACCCACCACGGAACCTAGCAAGGGACGGCTTTCGGAAGTGAATCTCCGACCTCCCAACGCCAGTGATACCAGAGAGCTATACTATGACATTAGATACATAAAACGTAAAAATATGCCAGATTGGTACGTTTAACACGGCTGTGATCTGAGGTAAATTCAGAAAGATGAAAATTTAAGGGGATAGTTCACGTAACACGGTTAATGAAGAGAAAGAAGAAATAGGGGAAAGTCAAAGAACGAAGTAAGTGTGTAAATAGGGAGTCGCAGGTCACCCATGATCAGCCGGCGAGCCGATTGGTAATACAGGACCTGCATGCCGCCCTAAAGGCCAAAGTAGTGTGTTGACCAGAATTAACTTTCATGTCATATTTCTGACAAACCAAAACGGTCTTAACCACCAGGATCACCTCGTCACAGTGATACAGGGTCGCCACCCACAAAAAGCAGGTGGGCTACCTTTGGAGAGTTCTAACCCCGCTACAGGTAGCGGCCGTCGGAGAATGCTAAGGCCCCTACCGGCAGGGCCTTATAGTTGTGTACTGTGAGGCTCATTATATTGTAAACTAATCTGATATTGTCTCCAATTTGGAATAAACCCTGTTTGATCTTCATTATCAGGTTATGCAGAACTTTTGTAACCGATGTGCTATTGCGGAAGATTTCATGAGATACAAAAAAAAGTGAAATTGGTCTCCAGTTTTTAGTAGAGTCTAATCTTTGTCTCCTTTAGATATGCATGTTATTATACCCGGTCTTTGTAACACCGAAAATTCACCTTTTTGTAAACCATAGTTTAATGACCGTACAAGAAAATGTCCAATATCAGACTAGAAGAACTCTACTGTTAAGCCAGACAAACCTAGATATCCTAGATATTCTCTGTATATTAGTTTTCCATCAAGTGGTTATATTTCGTGATCTTTTAATGTTCTTATGTCTTCAGGTTTTTTTTTAAAGATTTAACTCAGTGGTTTCAATCTTAGTATATAAGCTTTTATAATATTTTCCCCATGATTACATGAGAATTTGCTACTTTTTCTCCCTCCTCTGTCAATTTAGCCCGAGAGCGGATTTTTACACCTTCCATGTTATTTTTTGTTAACTTTAATAATTCATTTTGTTTAATATTCAGAGTGTATGATTGGTATGATTTTTTTCCCAAATATGCTATGACACGAAAAAGTTGTTTCTCTCTTTCATCATCATTTTTCTTTACCCTAGTGGCAAAAGTTACTGTTTTAACCCTAAAAGAAAACATCCGCGTTTAAAAAAATGATTGGTCATCAATAGTAAACTGTAATTGGTCATTATCTATATCACTAAGAGTTCTGTTTTGTAGCATACTTTGACAGTTTTGATTGTAGTTTAATATCTTCTATTTTTTTCCTTAATGACCTTTACATAACATTTATCTTTAAGTAATGAATAATTTATCTCCAATATGATTTTCTTTTTTTAATTGTCTATGTTCCAAATGAAATTTTATTAAAGAATGGTCCGTTCTATAGCCTTGTGTGATATGACATGCTTTCACATCTACTAATAAAGAATTTGTAATTAAAAAGTAGTCTAAACGTGCCTTTTTATTAGAGTTCTTTGTAAATTGATTTTTTCTAGTGACATGTCTCTACAAATCTACAAAATCAAGTTTAATAATGGTATCTATTTAAAATTTCTTGATTTTGGATTATTTACATGCAGGTTATCAAAGTAATCAATATCTGGGTTAGGTACTAAATTGTATTTGAATAAGTTAATAAAGATAGTTTGCAATATTACCTTCAGGAACACCATTCTCGGTAACCAAATTTCCTGAACGGGAATACGGATGGAAGTCGTACCCTTATAGAGACTGGGGTCCCATCGCAAGAGTCCATCGTACCAAGCGAACATGAAATAACCCATCACAACAAACTTCTGCTTCTGAGTATTAAACTCTATGATGTTAAGGAGGACAAAATAACTTCCAACGTACACCGACTTGTCCTGGTCGATACGTGGCCTAAAAGAAGACATGATATTATTTTATGTGTGTTATGTCTCGTCTCTGTGTTTGTTTGTTTTTCACATTTGCATTTACCTTGTTTGCCTTTGTCTACTGGTGGATAAAATTTAAATATCTGTTGGAGTTTTGATAGGACCTTTTCTTATTTACCTATGATATTATTTTACAACATTTAAGTTTTAAAACATTGGATAAATTTCTAAATAAACTTATATTGATAGTAAGTGTAGACAAAAAGATAAACGCCACCCTTTTGTTCGTTCGTTTTAATTATGTATTATTAGAAAAGGGACCCATGTATGTACCAAAAACTGAAAAAATGACTTATAATAATGACATGGCCCAAAGTCGTGGCAATAAAACTCATCAGGCAATAAGACAGAGAAAATGTTTGCATACATTAAAACATCGGTCAGTAAATATGTTACACCGGATACCTAAGGTTGTCTTTGCAGTGTTGATTGTGTTGATACATGTAAGAAATAGAAAATCCGGATGATATATAATATATTACAGGGCAGGTATTTTACCTAATGCGTTTATCGTAGGAATCCAACAGGTCTCCGTACAATTCCTTCATGCTGTCGAGACCCAGTACCAGTAAATCACCCGTAATGTCAACAGCAACCGATTGTTCAACTGAAGATGGACCAATAATTGTATTTCCATTATCCTGGCTAGGAGATTCGATAACTGATGTACCAATATTTGCACCGCACAGTACAACCATTTCATCCGTTTCACAGCAACCTTCTGCTGGGACCATTTTCACCAATTCCAAAATTGATTGTGAAGTACTATTTGTACCACATATTATGACTGTTTCATCACTTTCACAACATCCTTCAGCTAGGACACTCACAATCGCTTCAATAATGGCAGGTGCAATAGTTGTAGTGCCACTGTCTGTTGGTACCACTCCATTAGTTGAACCATCGTCCGGTACAACCATTTCCGGAGGTTCACCACCATCGTCCGGTACAACCATTTCCAGAGGTTCACCTCCATCGTCCGGTACAACCATTTCCAGAGGTTCACCTCCATCGTCCGGTACAACCATTTCCGGAGGTTCTGTACCCCCATAGTCCGGCGGAACAAACATAACAGTTGAACCGTCCGTAGGAACCTTCATTGCAGTTGTTCCACCGCCACCACCGCCACCGCCGCCACCACCACCTGAGCTACCACCACCACCACCTGGACCCCCACCGGCGGTTTCACCGTACCTTAAACATGACAGTAAAATACTGCCGATAAGAAAACCCTTTAAAGCAACCATTTTCGACAGATAAAATCTCATTTTAGCTATTTGTTCGGCTACCGTACAAAGTGCTGATATTTTGCGTCTTTCCAGTACGGTTTTGCAACCTCTAAGGTGTCTAATCACAAAATGAAACACATCGCCCAAGTAGCGTTAGATTAAAAAGAACGACTTTTAATTAAGAGCGACGGTAAATATTTAACTGTCTGATGAACTGGGCACTTTTAAAGTATGACAAGCAATTAAAGGTCATATTGAAATCGCCATATAACAGTATACTACCTTTGTTAAAAATACCAATGATTGATTTTTCTCGTAACATTTACTTTCTCGAACTATAATTTAAAAGAGGTAGGCGGTTTTTCTCATAACAATTACTTTTTAAAACTTAAGTTAATAATAGGTATGTGGCTAATGTCATTGCCTTAAAAGGTACTAGCGTACCAACATACTTGTTTTCTTAAAATGTGTTCTGTTCAATCCATTTAAAAGTCCTCTTATATGCATCATTGTGATGATTTAAATAATATAAAGAGTTCGTCATTGTTGTGCATATCTATATACATCTGTTTTTGTAAGGCAGTATATTAGTTTCAGGCACAAATCTAGTTCTTTGTAATCATATTAATAATTTTGTGATATTAAACAAATAAAATAATTTGTGGGAAATCATTTGTTTTGAAAACAATTAAAAGTCGCATTCGCATTGCGGTGGAGCCGATGGTTCTTTCCAGACATGTTTTACTAAAACAGCTATAATGATCATAAATGGTCGCTGAGATGTAACTAAAACAAAACAATCAAAATCAGTCTAAAGATATCTAGTAGAATTTATTAGTCCGTTCGTGTCTTGCATCTCGTGCATCATGTTTTTATCTTCAGCTGGTAGAATCGGCAACCAACCACCGAGAGATTTCTGTAATATTTTTCAAAAGTATAATACAAACTACGTGCCCATTAACTTAATTCAATCAAAACGGACTGTAACTTTTAATAAATCCCCGTGCCTCGTATTTAAATACAGAGCATGTCAGGACCAGAAGGATAACTTATATGTAATCTTGAAATTTATGACGTCATTATATGGTTCTTATAATATATCAGCGCTTGTACTGCTTTATTTTATTTTAAACTACTCTCTCATTTGGAATTTTTTGGTTGCCGAGGCTTTTATCTACTGTAAATACTGTACATATGTTCATTATATCTGTTTTAACTCCCGATGCAGGTGCTTACTGTTAGTTGTGTCACTTTGACGGGATACTTTTATTTACACTGTTTGTTTGATAGAAAAACCGTCAGGAAGTGCGAGGTTGGAGCGCTCCACAAACCAGGTTTAAGCACCCCAGTTGGCCCTTTTGCCGACTGACCGTTCCAAGGCGGTAACTGATGGTTTTTCTTTTTGTGTGTTATGTCTCGTCTCTGTGTTTTTGTCACATTTACATTTACCTTGTCTGCCTTGGTCTGCAGGTAGATAAAATTTAAATATCTGTGAAAATTTTGATAGGACCTTTTCTTATTTACCTATTAATGATAAAAACATCGTTGTTTTCATCTTTAACCTTTCATTAATGTACCTTAACTGATGTCAGAATTTGGATGTGCAACCCTAATTCAGCTCTATTTAAAAGAAAATTATCAAATTTACCTATGCGTTTAGGTAACTACAGGAGATTTCGTTGAGACAGATATGTAGCCTTGCTTAAATCTGAATAAGAAAACATGACAAGGTGCTATGAACATAGGAACATATATTAAAATTTAAAAGCCACAAGACAAAGGTATTAACGAGTTGGTCTAATATAAAAGTTATAATAAAGCTGTACTGAGAATAGAGCAATACAGCCTTAGTATAAGTTATGATTATGCTCGAATGATTAGGAACCGCATTTGAAGTTTGTGTTCTTTCTACTGATTAACCGCTGCCTACGTAAGGAGGTGATAACTTAAAAAAACAACCTATTAACAGTTATGATTTCAACCAGTTTCATTGCCTTTACAAACATAAAGACTGTTATGTTTGTGCTAATTTTATATTAGCCCCAATGATGTCTTTCAGCTAACCGGCATTGTGCCGGTGGTCCAACTCACGTTTGTTATAAACCTATATAAGAATATATGACAAAGACTTATGAGAACTGCAAAATATAGTTCGACACTGCCAAATTTTTATATCTGTATCCTGTCAAATCGTTTTTAATGAAAAAATCTCTCCCAACGCAAAGACTTGAAATGTTTGTTCCTTAAATAATATACATGTATATACAAACCCTCGCATTTCATCAACAACAAACGCTTTAAATAGCAAAGAGTGCGACAAGAAAACTGGCAAACGAACACTTCGAAGCGAAATTGATGGGAACTCCGTAATCGCAGCCGTTGAGAAAGAGAGCATCGACAACGAGAACTGCGAATTAACGAAACTTTCGCGACGTTTAGTCATACAACTCAGATCAATGTAATAGTTTTCTCTCTTCACGAGACGTGTCCGATAAATATTTGTAAGATCCTACTCTGTGAATTCTTTCATAAAGATGCTGGCGTAGTAGACCGGTTCTACAGTGACGATTTAGCATTTTTAGAAATCAAACGAGAAGTAACTGTTGTCAACTTCATATAGAACACTGAATTGATATACGCGATGTAAAAAAACAATATATGAGTTTACAATATGGCTTTTTCTTTGACCTTAGACACAACCTGTGCAGTTGCAGTTGTCATGTTTTATTGGATGTACTTCCTTATTTGTGAACAACTTAGGATAAAACAGTTATACTGATGATTGACACATTTACTACATTTATATTTTACGACTCCGTGTTTTAAGATAGTTAAATATACGCTTCCTCTTATACAGGAAGTACATCACTTCCTGTCCGTTTGTATTAATACTAGATCATTACTTAGCTTCTTCGGTGTGCATTCACAGCAGCTTTCGATAAGCCACACTCCTATTTGTGCATTTAGTTGCCGATAAGTTGCTGTTATCATAAACGTATTGGAAATCATACGTTGGACTTCCTTTGTCATTTGTGTCGCAATGAGGTACTCATGCATATTTAATGTGAATGCCTTACAGTGCACTACCATAATCAAAGCGGGCCCGTGCCTAAGTAGTGGAGTCGCGGACTTGTAACTCCTCTGACAGCTCGCCTCTCGCCACATTGGTTCTACTTCCGTCTAGGTAAAGGACTTAACGTGAGGAGATCTTTCAGCTGACCTGCGGGGCGCCGGTGGTTCTACCCAGACATTTGTCCGAGGCTTCCTTCCACTACAACAGCTGCACGTCGCTAAAATGACCATAACTATGTCGCTGCTAGGTAAAAATAATGCAAATGTGTTTTGTCTTTTTTCCATTCATATTTAGAGCCGTGTTTTTCTTAAAAAGGTGTCTTGCTAAGAAAGAATTTCATTAATAGTTTCCCTGTGAGCAATTTTAATAAGTAATTAATTGCCACTGCCTGTTCAAACGAAAGCACGTATATTTCTAACAAGAAAAAGGACATCACGTGCTTTAAAATGTGAAATAATAAATACATGAAACAACACAGATATTGTTGCATGCAATATGAGTTTCGATTAATCTTAATCTGGAAGAGTTGTTATATAGGCATAATTAAAATATGTTTTCTAATGTGATGCAGCGCAATACGCTTTTATGCACATATCACATTCCTCTAAGATTAACAGCACGTATAGTGAACCCCGAGATTGGTAGATCGACCAAGGCAGTTTAGGATTAACAAGGACGGATTACACATACCACAACAAGACTCTTCTAACTCTATTAGATCTTATGAGCGCTTATTGACTTGGACTTTGGAAAATACCAAATTTCTATTATCTGAAGGGCAATAAGACAATTCGATGACGTCATCAATCCGGTCACCAAAAGGATGCGTTTTAAGCAACGGAACAGGTGGACTCCAACTGCATAACAGAAGAAGGGGATCGTGGCACGTATTAGCTAAAGTCAAACGCCACATGTATATATTTTCAATCCTCAATAAGTGCAGCTCTATTGCTCTGTGCATTCAACTGTTGTACATCTCATGTTCCTTTTGGATTTTCAGAGTTCTTAAGTTCTTAGAATGAGTTCTTAGATAATTTCACTTCTTTTGCCCCTGAATCGATTCTTAATCATTGCGCAAAATCTTTACAACACGCCACAAAAAAAAACATGTTTTATATATGATCTCTTTGTCTCTTCGCAATATGTCTCCATGGGCAATATGTTGTATCTACCAAAGAGATCGTGCAGAAGTTTGTGATAATTATTGCAGTATGACCATATCTAAAACAAACACACCACTAATTGTTGTTATTTTCGCCGAGCTTTAATTGCACTTTACCTCGGCGACCCAATTAGAGTCAGTTTCCTTACTAATAATTTAGCTTAGGAAAATAAAATTTGAAATATTCTCTGTAAGTATATTAAAAAAAAAATAGGGAAATATTCTGTCGAGGGGATATTAAAATGTATATCGGGAAATATTCTCTGTCAGTGATCATAAAATATCAACCGGGAAATACTCTCAGAGGGTTGTATAAATAAACGGGATAATATTCTGCCGGGAAGATATAAATAATATCCTGCACATATTCTCAGTCAGGGTGATATTTAAAAAAACAACTTGAAGGTCAATTACAATTTGTAACAGAAACATGTTTTTGATAAGATACAAAAACCTAATAATCAATATGGAATAGGAAATAGACTTTGGAAATATATACACGTCTTGTCTTTTTAGTTATGAATCTTCCATTTAATGATTTTGTATAATTATTTTATGACACTTTTATACTATACATCAAATTCCATACAATATAACTGTATAAAATTCCCCTTTGTCACTTTACATTGTATCCCTATTAATGCAATGCTTTTGTATTTACCTTAATTGATATTTTTTTACTAATAAAGATAAGCCGATATTAGGTCGGCCACGTATAAACCTAGTTCAGTTCTAATTATCGTTTGTTGAAATATCAAACCTTCTAAACACAATAGTGACCTGCCTGGGAACAACAAACACTGAACTACATGCTGTTGACTTGTTTCAAGTTTCCTATTGTCGTTTTCTGTAATAGAAAATTTTATCAGGAAACTGTCGAAGATTTTTGTATCAAGTTGACATAAACAAACAGCACTTTAATCAATAAGTAATTAGTGAAATAAATAAAATAGAACTCTTCAATAATGAAGTAAAACCGAAACAGCGCCACCACTTAAACTTGTCAATGAGCAGAAAAATAAATAAGTTATGCAAATATCTACTATTGTAGGTTTGTAAAACAAGTTTGTTTTTTTTTGTCTTATTAAAACACAAAAGTGTATTAAAATGTCTTAGTGGATATTGGAGTCAATACAATATTAATTGAGTTGCCTCTATGACGCAGCCTTAACATAAGAAAATTCATTGATCTCATTTGACTTCCCAGATACGTTGTATAATTAAAACAAATAAAAATAAATAAAAACAAATAAAATGTATCTTCTTTTCGACGGAGACAACTGACATATTTTTATGTTAAACAAATAAAGAAATGTTTGCTTTATTTAACTGCATTTCACAACCATATACAAAGAGTTGAAGGTGGTATCCGATAGTTTGGACCAATTTTTTTCTCGCAAACAACCAAATGAATTAAAGCTTCCAGAAAAGATCTCCAGAAAATAATTTTTATTTATGTCTTTTTAACGCTGTGGATGGTTTTTGAACAAGTCAAAGGAGACATAAAAGGACATAGCAGCAAAGAAAAATGTTTACACTCGATTTATCCTTTAAAACTAAATAAGTAGCTTAATGTGAGAGCAAGAAACAGAATGGCCTTCGTCGTTTTATTGTTGTGGTTGTTGTTTTTGTTGTTTTGTTTTTAGTTTTTTGTTATATGATTTCCGTTTAGTCAAAAGAAATTTGTAAAGATTTCTTTGGAAAAGAATCTTATTTTGTAAACCAAACGTTCGAATGCTGAAAATATATTCGATCGTTTGGTATCTATCCGAACGTTCGAACGCCCGCTTACATCTCTAAAGTGTGTGTGTGTATATATAAATATATACATGTATATATATATGTATATATATATATATATATATATATATATATATATATATATATATATATATATATATATATATATATATATATATATATATATATATATATATATATATATATATATATATATATATATATATATTGTTTTCTAGTCCCATGCATATATGATAAGCTAATTGTATGATGTAAATGGAATATGGAACATTCCATTTAAGGTGGTGCTTGACTGTGTTACTTAATTGGTCCATAAGATTCCAAACATAAAATGGTCCATAAGATTCCAAACATAAAATAAATATAATCCATCTCTAATTTTCACGATTATGCAACACTGGTACGTAACCACAACACCCTTCTAAGAGATTGAGCAGATAACGAAAGAAGGATACCATCAACTGAGTTCCTTTATTGTCTTGCGACTTTCAAACATAATTAAAACAGAAAAGAAAACACTAATCGGAAGGGACTAACCCCTTGATCTCCAAATCACTCGTCTGCTGACTGGAAACTACCATCGTAACAGGCCAGTTCTTGGTGGTTTGTGAAATTGCCAGCTTGAAAACCAAAGGAGGGTGACTTACAGTAATTTGTTCCCAGTTACAGGTGGCATCCGATAGTTTGCCTATACAACGTTCAAGTAAAGATACCTTACCACTACTTTGGGGAATTAAAGCAGATTTAGATAATAAGAGATGAGTTCTGAAATATATCTGGACAAGAGGTCAAAAGTTTTTAATGGTTTTATTAAACTGACTCTGAAAGTCTGAAAATGCGAAGACATAATCCTTTATCAACATAACTTTGTTGTAAGAAAACTTATTTGAATTCTTCCAAAAGTACGCCGAAATGGGCAAACACATACTGCCCTTCCAGTTGGCACATAAAATGCAGGTACATTACATTGGTAGCTCCGTTTTCTCATCGAGCGTTGTTTGCATATATTGGGAAAAAAATAATAATAAAAGCAGCCTTGCTATCTTAGCGCAAGTTTTCAGCGAACAACCATTGTCGTATCACAAATATGCATTAATATTGCCTGAATATAGATTTCTATTGGGTGATCGAGAACGTGTTGTGCATAATTTCAATTAAGAGAATTTATGGAAGTTACAAATTAAACTCGTCTTTTTTTTTCTTTATGTGTGTTATGTCTCGTCTCTGTGTTTTTGTCACATTTGCATTTACCTTGTTTGCCTTTGTCTACTGGTAGATAAAATTTAAATATCTGTGAAAATTTTGATAGGACCTTTTCTTATTTACCTATTTATAAAAAAAATCTAAAATTCCAATTGAAGCCTCCAATAAATGGTGTGACAAACAAAACAGGGCAGATTTGCCACGAAGGGCTTTATTAGATGTTGGACCAGACAAAATACAACTATCAGTCATTATCGTAGAACATACAAAATAACAAAAAAGTTTGGATTTCGGCACATCAAACAAACAAAACGTTTATTAACACGTGGAAAAAAATTGTGCACACATCGTCAAACTACCGTCGTGCCCCAGCACATTGTTCTTTTGAATTTTAGAAAAACAATAACTAAGGATTTTAACATTTGCCAAAGCATATTATAGCTGTGGTTCAATATTTGAAGCAGCAACATTTTTCAGACAACGAAAACTGCACAAATTGTTAAAGCTAGTTTCCGACGACAGTTTACCTAAATCTAATAGATGTAACAATATAATATCTCTGTTATTGGTATGTGAACATGATTTCTGCAGAAAAAAAATCTTTCTTCTGTCTTAGTTTTATTGATTTTCAACATTATCTTAATATAAGGGCAGTAAAACTCATTAATCAACACTAACATGTTCGTTTTTTTTAAATCTAGAAATAAGAACAATTGGGATTTCTGCTAACAATACACATCGACGTCAGAGCTAAAACATAAGTGGTCACGTGGTTGTCTTAGTTTTAAAAAAAGCTAAATGTGCAGCGTGGCTCAGACAGGAAATACATGTTTGAAATGACGATTGTGGCGTTATGGTTCACTTGACATGTGTAGGATTTACATAAACAGCATTTTGCGAGATCTGTTCATGTAACAATGGTTTATTCTGATGTTTAATGAAAGTATTTTGGTCCAAACTGTCGGAAACCACCTTTAAGGACTATTGCTACACATTGTGCTTCCTACAGCTGCAGATCAATAAATTATAAAATAACTCCCTTAACTTAGCAATATATCTTCCCTTTTCTCTTTTTTGCAACTTGAAACATAAATCTTTAACCCTGGATTACGTGTATTACTGAAAACGGAGTAGACACAAAATTCTTCGACAACAAAAGTCTTATTAATTTTAGCAAAGGCAGACCAACACCCTCCCGTCATGGTTCTAATGCTGAGAAATCCCCTCCTGTAAATTGTCTAAATTTTGCAATAATGTTTATTTGGTTCGAACGAACAGTTAAGCCTAATAAATACATGGATAATAATTTTGGATTTATTCCTGATAAAATTCCAACTTCAAGATATATTTTTCAGTAATTGATTTACTGGAAAGACCGCCTATGCTAAAATGAACGGAAGGGATTTTTATATTGCTTGGATATAACTTTAAATTGCATTTTACTCTATTGTATGTCAGCATCAATCGCAAAACCGTGACCTTAATATATTTTAAAAAAATCCCCTTATTTTAAAACAACATTTTTGTTAGCGCCTTTTAACCATTTTGTCATGACCTTGTCATAACTTTCTCTTGATTGGGATGCAAGGTGAAAAAACAATCGGAACACCTCCGCTAATAACGTCACGAAGTGCCGATAAAGCTCATTAGTGGGGCAGTGGACAGCGAATGTAATACACACAGCGAATTTTGTACACGTATCAGATGGCGTTATGGGTCTGGCTAGCAGCAGGGGCCGAGTGGCCTTAGCAACGTGTATGGCGGCTAAGTGTATGACAATCTGAGGGCCTGAGATACCCGTGTAATAGAAAAAATGTAGACCTATGTGATCAGATCCTTCCTCAATAAATGTAGTCGAGAAAAATGGTATTTTCGGGCCGATCGGGCCGACTGGGGGAAGTGGGTGGGGGTTCCTAAACCCCGGTAAATTCAGGCCTGTTCATTAGCAATGATTGTTACATAAAGTACCGTATCATTGGTTGATGACGAAGGAGTGAGTATATGTTTGGGACAGCGATTTACCAAGTCATGGATTTTAGCCTGAAATATAAATAGGCACCTTATGTGACTACTTTGTGGCATTATTCTAAAAGTGCCTTCCTAAAGATTGAAGCAGATTACGAAATAATCCCGGTAGATGTAGACTTACATTTAAATATTGTTTTTTTTTTTTAATAAATGACTTTTGCAATATTGGTTGGACACAGAAATCAGGCCTATACATTTGATTCTGGGATGGAAACTCTAAGAAAGATATATTTTCAAGATCGAGGAGCGACGGCTGCGGACTATAAGTCTGTAAATCATATTGCAATATATAAAATATCTCGTTACGTCAAGTTGTAAAACAGAATTGTGATAAGACAAAAACCAGCGGCTCATTCACTTCTATGCTCCATATCAAATCGTGAATGAGAAATACGGCGACGGGTGACAGGTTTCCGATCTCTACATTTTTCACGTCCACGGAGAAACTGATGTTTACGTTGATCTTGTTATTAGCAAATTTGCTTCTGTTTAATGCAGAAAAAATGACTTCATTTTACATTCACCATGGCAGCCATAGCATGATTTAGATCTACCGTGCTCAATTTAGTTTGCATCAAAATCATAGTTTAAAATGATAGTTTTGATAATTTTCACTGATATCTTCATTTAACTTATGAGTTATCTGAGATTAATTAAAATGGAAAAAAATAAAGAACATAAAACAAAATTTGACAGAAGAAAATGAACGAAATTGTAATGGAAAAGCCAAATGCGATGTAAATAAGAGGCGTTCCGAATGCCTCTTCCCTGACCAGGGGAAGGAACTCCAGACTATGTAACTCTCACGCAGTAATAACTTATGTTAACACCGTGGTTATTATCAAAACAAATCGCAGTACAACAACGGCAACGGATATTGAATACGCTTTTTCTGTGATTCATTTACCTCAAGCATAATACCTTATCTGCTGAGTCGTGAATATTGCGTCTTCATGTAAGCAAATTAACGTTTGAAGAAGTATTGAGCAATACTTGTACTTGGTAAATCGTGCCGCCGGCTAGAGTAGGTGTATCCTCATTCCAAACTATCTGCATTCCGGACCATCATTTCGGACTATCACTCTGGACCATGTTATAATCATCCCGGACCAGTTCCTCGGTTGTTGCAAAACCCTCTTTTATTGGCATAAAAATTCTTTAAAACTTGAGGTTTAAAACACCTGTCCTTAAAAGATAGTTTCCATATGATGTCATCAACATTGATAAGACTGTTTAAGGCAGCCATCTTAGTGGGCAGAAGCTAATGCAGGCTGAAATCGGGAAATAGGTGCTGTAATAAACTCACTACTGTGTTGTTTTTTTCAGTCTATTTTACTGAATATTATATCAAATTTAACAGCTTTTATAAAGTGTTTTAAATATCAAAACTATATTTTGATAGTTTAAAAGGTTAAAGAAATACAACCGAAAATGTTACACTGTTCGTTTTGTTTTATGTATGAGCCAATAGTTTTATTTATTTCTGCGTATTAATTCTGTGTGCATTTATCAATTGTAAAAATATTGTATTCTAAAAATATAAGTTTCAAGAGCTTTCCAATGGTGTATGACGTTTTATTTTCGGACCACAAATGAAGAAATTACAAGAAAATAAAATTTACCCTTCTATACAATTCATATGAAAATCCTTTGAAGTTACCATTAAAGATGGCTGCCAAGATAAGGCATTTTCACTGATGTGTAAAATATCTATAATACATATTATTTGTTTTAGCAATCAGTATTAGGTCAGTTTATAATTGTGTATATTGATTTGGATATATAGGCTAACAAAATGTTTTGTTTATTTTGACATGGAAATGGCATCCATTAATTGTGTCCTTAAATCAAAGAACACATTATGCAAAATAAACACAGGCGTATTGGCGGCACACTTTTATCAGTAACACTCGGCGGTGTCCGGATTTCACACGTCGGCGGCGTCTGTATTTCCTTGTCCAGAGCCTAACTTTGTCACCGTACGTCCAAATGACTCCAAACTTGGTATGCATGTTTATGGCAATGACTCGAAGTGCAGCACACAAGAACTGTAACTCTACCTTGTTCAGTTTTTGAATTATTCCCCTTTGATTTTTATAGACCATTTCTTGTCCGAAGTGTAACTTTGTCACCGTAGGTCCAAATGACTCCAAACTTGGTATGCATGTTTCTGGAAATGACTCAAAGTGCAGTGCATAAGAACGGTAACTCTATCTTTTTCTGTTTTTTGGTTATTCCCCTTTGATTTATTTTATAGAGCATTTCTTGTCCGGAGCCTAATTTTGTCGCCGTAGGTCCAAATGACTCCAAACTTGGTATGCATGTTTCTTGCAATGACTCAAAGTGCAGTGCACAAGAACTAGAACTCTTCCTTCTTCCGTTTTTTAGTTATTCCCCTTTGAGTGATTTTTATAGAGCATTTCTTGTCATTCTTTTAAATTATTTCCCTTTGATTGATTTTTAGTGCATTTCTTGTGAAGGGCATAACTTGTTGTGCATGTTTCTTACAATGAGACAATTAAAAGGTTATTTTATATGTGAATTTTGTGTAAATACATTGCTAATATCTGTACAACAAAAAACTAATTAACATTTTTTATGTCGACTAACAAAATTTTTGTCAGGCGACACATCCGACTCGTGGAGTTCTAGTGTTTCAGTAGGTTTTATTGCATTGATTTCAGTATTAAATGTCAGTAAAGGCCTCATGATATATTTTCAAGGCCCATTAATGATTGATAGACACATATGTTTTGAGCTTTATTTTGTTTATAAAAGAAGTGTAATACATACCATTATGTGAATTTATAAAGGTCTTTAAATTAAGATTGACAGTTTAAAATATGTAGCCTTTCTTAGGATGTCACCCATTCTGAGATAAGCCAGTTGCCTTGGTAACAATGAAGAAGAACACTGCCCCTCCCCCACCCCCACCACCAGCACCATCCTTAGGTGTGGGAGCAGGCTCGGGGCGATTGCCACCAGCACCTAACCTGGTCTTCAATCCAAAAGATCTTCAACTGGGGTTGAGGAAACTGAAACGGCCTGATCAGATCAAGAAACTAGGTAAAGTCTAAGATCTTATCCTTCTTTTTTTTAGCTTCGGAAAAAATGGAAAAAAGTCATGAGTTGTATGGGTAAAAGACATAACCACATGAACTTAGAATGACATCATATATTTGAATGCATGATATCATGCAAGTGAAGGAACAATCGTGTACATTTTATCCCTCATTCTGATAATAAGATAAAAACACAAAAACAACAACAAACATTCAGACTCATTTAGTCATTCATACACTTTATGTACTGTTAGGGTAAACTATTTCATAGAATAGGCATGTTCCCCAAAAAACTTTTTCATCATAAGATTATGCAAGTGAATGTGGCTTACCGAAGCATGTGGCTTTTGAATTTAACTGAATATTTCTATGTGTAAGGGCTTTTTTTTAATCTTTGGAACTCATGCCTTTAAACTGTATAGTATATAGTATTACAAAATGTAAGAGTTGGATCTCATTTTGCTGACAAACACAGATTGCAAGCATGTTTACCATGAGGTAGCTTCATTGATTAGCATGCAAGTTATCTCCATTTATACAGTATGCATGTTAGCAAAATCTGATCCATTCCTTAAATACATCTGTAATAAGGACAGTAAATGGCTGTAATAGAGGAGCTGGCAGAAGTCATGCATACATTATTATGCTTATAGATATACAGACAATAAAATATGTGACACTAGAACCTAATTGGGTTGCCATCATGCAGCAAAAGTGTAATTAAGTGAATTATGGTCTCTACCTTTGATAATTAAAATCTATTTAATGTGGTATATTTATTTCTCCTTTAGCACATGAAAACTTCAGTTGTCTTTAAGTTGATTTGGATTAATTTCAACAACTTATTTCTTAATGTAACCATATGTATGAGATAATAATAAAACTTTTTACTGACTAGGTCAAAATTATGGACTAGTCCTAGTCAGATAATTTTAAAGAATAATTTTTGCAAGCTACATTCATATTCAGATAAACTTTCCCAATTATACAGCTGATGTTAGCAGGGAAGATATCTTCGACAAGTTTCACAAGTACAACCATATCCCCTTGGTAGATTCCAGGGTAAGTCAGTTGTATTGTTGGTACTAGTGTTTGTTGCATACATTTACTGCACTACCATCGAAGCTAACATCACCAACTGGAAGCCATACATCAACATTATTGAAAGTTTCTTCCACTATGTTCTAGAACATGCTAGTATGAAGGAGCTACAGTGTTGGTCAGGCACTAGATATTGTAGTGTTTGTAGATATTTTAGACTATCTAGAGCAGAATATCTACGAACAGCACCCTGTCCCTTTTGTGATCATCTTGCTGCCCTTATATGCCACCCTCAGGCAAATTGTCCTGCAAGAACATTAGCCAGTTGTTAAGTTACCATGACATCATTGTGTTGCAATACACAGAAGGGATTAATACGTTCAGAAATGCAATGCCGGTGCTGAATTAGGCTGTTGAAACCTGTGACCTGACCTCAAGTTACAGCACTCTTCGTAGCCCAGGAACCAAACAATGGTTTTATACTAAAATGTTTGAGCCCATTACATTCTGAAGAAAATGACAATTCAATTTGGCTCCACTTTATTAGCTCACCTGAGCACAACATGCTCAAGAGGAGCTTTTGTGATACCGCTTTGTCGTCCGGCGTTCGTCGTTAACATTTTAGCTTGTGAACACGCTAGAGGTCACAGTTCTTATCCAATCTTCATCAAACTTGGTCAGAATGTTAGTCTGCATGAAATCTTGGATGAGTTTATTATTGGGTCACCTGGGGTCAAATGTAGGTCACTAGGTCAAATTTTAGAAAAAATTGTAAACACACTAGAGACCACATTTATAGCCCAATCTTCACCAAACTTAGTCAGAATGTTTGTCTGCATCAAATCTTGGATGAGTTCGTAACTGGGTCATGTGAGGTCAAAAAGAAGGTCACTAGCCGGTCAAATTTTAGAAAAAGCTTCTGAACACACTAGAGGCCATATTTAAAAACCAATCTTCATCAAACTTGGTCAAAATGTTTGTCTTTATTAAATCTTGGATGAGTTCGTTATTGGGTCACGTGAGGTAAAAAAATAGGTCACTAGGTCATATTTAAGAAAAAGCTTGTGAACACACTAGAGACCACATTTATAGCCCAATCTTCGCCACACTTCGTCAGAATGTTAGTCTGCATGAAATCTTGGATTAGTTCATAACTGGATCACGTGGGGTCAAAAAGAAGGTCACTAGGTCAAATATAAGAAAAAGCTTGTAAAAAGCTATTATTGGGTCACCTGGGGTCAAATGTAGGTCACTAGGTCAAATTTTAGAGAAAAAAAAATGTAAACACACTAGAGACCACATTTATAGCCCAATCTTCACCAAACTTAGTCAGAATGTTTGTCTGCATCAAATCTTGGATGAGTTCGTAACTGGGTCATGTGAGGTCAAAAAGAAGGTCACTAGGTCAAATTTTAGAAAAAGCTTCTGAACACACCAGAGGCCATATTTAAAAACCAATCTTCATCAAACTTGGTCAAAATGTTTGTCTTTATTAAATCTTGGATGAGTTCGTTATTGGGTCACGTGAGGTCAAAAAATAGGTCACTAGGTCATATTTAAGAAAAAGCTTGTGAACACACTAGAGACAACATTTATAGCCCAATCTTTGCCACCCTTCGTCAGAATGTTAGTCTGCATGAAATCTTGGATAAGTTCATAACTGGATCACGTGGGGTCAAAAAGAAGGTCACTAGGTCAAATATAAGAAAAAGCTTGTGAACACACTAGAGACCACATTTATAGCTCAATCTTCACCAAACTTGGTCAGAGTGTTTGTCTTCATAAAGTCTTGGATGGGTTCGTAACTGGGTCACATGGGATTAAAAAGTAGGTCACTAGGTCAAATTTTAGAAAAGCTTGTGAAAACACAAGAGACCACATGTATAGCCCAATCTTCACCACACTTCGTCAGAATGTTAGTCTGCATGAAATCTTGGATTAGTTCATAACTGGATCACATGGGGTCAAAAAGTAGGTCACTAGGTCAAATCTAAGGTAAAGCTTGTGAACACACTAGAGACTACATTTATAGCCCAATCTTCACCAAACTTGGTCAGAATGTTTGTCTGCGTAAAATCTTGGATGGGTTCGTAACTGGGTTACATGGGGTCAAAAAGAAGGTCACTAGGTCAAATCTTAGAAAAAGCCTGTGAACACACTAGAGGCCAAACTTTGGGGCCAAACTGGTATTTGTTTTATTATGGTTCTTATTGCAAACAAACTTTCTATAAAATAAAACCAGCCTAATTTTACATTATACTTTTTTGTTATTTATCCTCATCATGATACTGAAACAATAACAAATGTTCATTTTGGTTTTCATCTGTACTCTCTTAAAGCAATGCATGATCAAAATGGAAAGAAGAGACATTTCTAATGTTAAATTGAACACTCAATGTTGACTATGCAGCTGGATTTATATGTTCTCGGCTTATTTGTTGTGTTCTATGTCACATCATTACTTCATGGCATTTCGCTGTGTATATCTAAAACATTTACTTTATAGTTGATTTCCAATAGAATTACGCAACCAGTCACCAATTTAGCAAAAAGTTTAATGATGTCTGCCATTTTGAATACTAATTAACGTCACTAAAGCCATTACTGATAATTAACGTCATTCAAGTAAGATTGGCTGATGTTTTTTTTTTTGTCTGGCAATAAGTTTTCTCAATCATCTTGAGAGATATATTTTATATTTGCATGCAATCTTGAATGAGTTTGTAACTGGGTCATGTGGGGTCAAAAAGTTGTCACTATGCGAAACTTTTGGAAATACCTTTTGAACACAGTACAGGCCACATAAATGGCTCAGTTTCCAAATTTGGTCAGAATGTTTGTCTGCATGAAATATTGGATATGTTTATAACTGGATAACATAGGATCAACAAGTATTTCACTAGATAAAATCATTTTACAGCCCTATGAGCATTGTAAAAGTTTTTTTTCTTGACCTTGTCTTCACAGACATTTATAAGAATCATAATCTGCATGGGCATCTTCTTGATGGATTAATGTCTATTATTTATAGTTGTGTTCACATCAATGAACATAACTACCCTTTTGCTCTAGTTTAGTTGGAAAATTGGACTTGAACAGTACTTAAAGTGGCATGTCATATACTTTTGTTTGTACAAGTATACACTAAAGAAGTTTATTTCCAAATTGGTTGAGACAATGTGGATTGTGTTTTAAATTTGGGTCCAGTTTAAACTATTGCATGAAAGTTGCAAGGATACTACTGTAAAGCAGCATTGTCATGGCTAGAATTTTACATAAGTCCTTTTATAACGTAAATCCTTTCATATGTATTTAATATCTCAAGGAAAGTAGACTAATTATGAAGTAACAGAAATGTGAATGAACATGACCTTTACTCCAATGAGGGAGTGCAACTTAATTATATAAAAAAAACATATGAATTAACTTTTTTTGTCTGTTTTTTTTTTTCAGGAATATTTACGAACTATTCGAGCTGACATTGTGTCTATATCATTGAATGGAGTGGAACAGTTAACTGATGCCTTCTTGTACAGTTTATATCACTGCAAGATTAGCCTCCCCTATCTACAATGGATATCACTTGGAGGTAACACTTACAAAATGTCTTGTTTGTTACACCCACTTAGTCAGGTTGATAAATTGCATTTTTTAATTTGTTTGTAAAAAAGAATCACATCAAAAATGGATTAAAATATTACCTAAGTCAGATCTCTATCTAGATTGTATGTTAACATTCAAGAGATTTTGTCTTCAATTAGTTAGAAGAGAAAAGTGTTGCTAGGATTTTCAACTATTCTGTGTCATTCTAAGCTGGTCTAACTTATTTATCTTTGAATATAATGTATGTCTGTCATAAAGTATGCACTGATTGTTTTAATAGTTTCCCAATAATTCCTTATCAACTTAGGTGAAGATGTTGTGGGTTTCTTTGTCATGTACAAACCTTTGACCAGGGTGCTTAAACTTTTATCATGCTTATTTGTAAATTTTCCATATTTTTCCTTAAGTCATCTTTTTAACTTACATTTATATACTCATATGCCAAGTCATATTGATCAATATTCAGCAGCAACTTTAGTTGATCCAAAACTGACAGCTTCCTGCTGATCTGGATCTACAGTATTTGATTAAACCTGGTCAATGTGCTTGAATTAATAGGTTCCCAACAACAAATGGATTTAATAGCCTGTCTTATATACCCACAGCTCTTCACTGCATGATTGCAAGCATAAACATTTCATGTGAGAAGGTCTCCCAGCTGACCTGCAGTGCAAAGGTTTTCACAGATATTTATTTTGGATTCTTTGCCTTTAATTTGACATTTTTATTATGCCTATCATTACATTGTATGTCTGTGCATAACATAACACAATTTAGATTTAGATTTTTGTTAATGGATTTTTAACTTCATTCTCTCACAATCAGTAGGAATAAATAATGCATTCAACATTGTCAGACAAGAGAAAAAAGTGAAATCATTGATTCTACTTTTGTAGGTTGTTACAACATAACAGATGAAGGGATTTACTGGACTTCCCTTGCATTCCCTTCCATGAAAAGTGTAAGTTATTTATCAGCTTTTATAAGTGCTGTATCTAAACAGTTTTTATTTAGATCTATATTTGAAATTGCTTGCACTTTGAATTTTTCAAACATACCAGAGTTTTACATTTTTATGCATCTAAGGCAGAAAATAATAATAATAGGAGGATATATTTACATAGACACACATGCATATAAAACAAATTCACACCTAATTTTGTGTAAGTGCATATTTACATATGTTGCATATACACACAACTACTGTCACCGAAAACAAAGTATGAAACACCACTGAAATGATAAAGTTGGCTAAATTTATGTAAGTATCAATTGCTTATCTAAATGTTTGTTTTAAATGAATCAGTTTTAAGTATGCAATTGTGATTTTATGTTTTCTATTTATGTTAAGATTAATATGTTGTATCCTCCAGCTGTCCGTAGAGGGGTGCACAAAGATAACAGAGAAGTCCCTGTTTTACCTGCAACAAAATTGCATGAAAATGGAGAATCTCAACCTGTGCTGGACATCCTGTGGTGTCCTGCCGCTCAGTACCTGGGACCCAACATCAAGTAGGAATCTAACTTTTATTATTTATGTGTCTCTTTATTGGTTCATGGAATTAATGTCCTATGCCAAGCAACTAGTTGTGGAGCTTATCAAATAAATTTGCCTATGAATAACTATTGTTAAAAAAGTGTGCTATCAAGAAACCTTTTTTTTTGCAAATAATATATTATTAGCATGAGTAAAGCTGACGAACCTGAATTTTTTTAAATTTTCACAAATATCTTTGTTTATTTACCTGTTTTCAGATTCAATACATAAGCTTGCTTATTGATAGCTTTTTTTCTCAATACCCATTGTTACTGCTTTTCAATGCAGAGGTGAATGTGTCAGCACTTGGCTGTCCGTTGATTTCCCCTGATACTAGCAAAGAAGTAGAGAAGCCTGCAACTGAGCCAGGTATGATTTCATAATATGAATACAAATATTAAGAAGTTTGTCAAACAAAATGAGAAAAACAGGATGCTTCTATGACCAAGAAAACAGAACATTAGCTATTATATCTCCTACCAGGGCTAAAACTTTCCTTATTCCATCTGGCTAGACATCCTGCCAGCATTTTCATGTGAACTTGAATACTCCTATCTAACAAATAGCAAATAGCATTCTATATAGTTTATTTCAGTAAGACATACATGACATGCTATAAAACACAAATTGTGACAAAAGTCATTCTATAAAGCATAAATAGCTAAAAATATAACATAAATAATTAAATAAGTTAATATGATGTAAAAATGTTAAGGTAAGAATTTGCTAGTAATAATTATAAAAAAGACCAAATTACATGTTGTCATTACTAAGGATGATACAAAAAAATGGATACATATCCTCTTATTTCCATTGTGGTCCTGTTCATGATGACGTGTTCTGGCAAAGCGTAACGAAAGTCTTACAAGCAACGAAATCAAAAGTAACTATTGATATTCATAACACATTCCTTAAGATTATTATATATTTTAGTAGTCATTACATGATTGAAAGCAGTATGATTTGCAGCAATAAATAAATAAAAATTTAAAAGGTAGGTTCTCTAATCTAAACATTATAAATAATGTATCACAGATATTTTCACATATAGTGGTCATCACATGATTGCAAAAATACGGACATTTATTACAAAAGATTAAAGGTAAATATTACAGTGTAAATGTTATAAAAAAAATATATCACTGGTATTTGTTCTGTTGATAGTCATTGTATGATTGCACAAAAGATAAGATTTTACAGTACAGAATAGTATTGCAGTCTAAATAAATACTATTATTAACTCTCATTCTATATTTGTTGATAATAAAAACCTTACTCTTAGTTGCTTACTGCTTAATGCAAAAGTAACTGAGCTTCAAATAGTGTAGGTGTTACTCAGACAACTTCTGACTGTATCTGTCTGATATGGATCTTAACAACTTGCCAAAGTCTGATTTGTTTTAGCAGGCTTTGAGTACTGCCAGTCTCTGTTTACCACCACACTAGCAATGTAAAAGGATATGAGAAGTTATCATCAGTTAGTCTGCAGAACAGGATGATCATTGGACTAATAGGAAAATATGCAGATGAATATCAGGGGTTTAAAGGTGATATCTAACAGTTTGGACCTGGCTTTTTTTTCCAAACAACCAAATAATTTATTATAACCTGAAAAACTCCCACAAAATGCTCTTTATTGATGTCCTATATCTATGTAACAAGTTGAGCCTAACACCCCACTTGTCACTACAATCATGTAGTTCCTATCTGAGCCATGCTGCACTGTTAGCTATTTTTTAGTTTTTTAGCTCAGAAAACCATGTGACCACTTACTGTTGGGATCATGTTATATCACCATATGAGTAGTTGTGACATCAATATCTATTTTAAGCAGAAATCCCTATTCTGCTTCTTTATGGAAATAATAAACAATTAAATCAATTTATACAGTTTTACAAATGAAATAATGTTAAAAATGTCTATATTTAGACTAAATGACGAGTTTCTGTAGATATTATGCAAACATTCTCCAAAACAGGGGTAAGGTATTGCTAATTGTATTCGAATTAAAATCTAGGAGCTTTACCTTCTAGTTTTAGATAATATTTATCTTAATCTGTTAGTACTTGCTTTTACACATGTCCTACTCAGTTACAATTAGTAGTAACTAGTACTTTATGTCTAAGCATTTTATGCTGAAAAATATGTATTGTTTTACTTTTTAATCTTCTTCTTCTCTTTTTATATTCTTATACACATTATCAGTAATTTTTATTCTGTTTCATCATAACTAAATACGTTTTTAACTTGGCTATATTTTTGATACTGATATACTTATCACAGAAGGTAAAATTATGACAACTTCCATCAAACTTCTGGATTCGCTGATACTTTTTTTAAGTCTTCACAAGAAAGATGGTGATTTTGACCAATGGCCAAGTAAAAGTTGACCCATTGACTGCACTGACCAGTGAGAAAGGACAGACGGGCGGGGCATTTGTGTATAAGGCTGGGTGGCAACCATTCCAAGAGCATGACAAATTCAAGGGCACCACATTCAACATCTTCCAGATCCCACATGAACTGGTAATGGCTGATGTGTAACATAATTGTTTGATTTGTTTATAAGATACATTGCACAAAAACAGTAATGGTAATATTGGTGATGACCAGCTATTATTGATGGAGAAAGAGTATGGGAAGAACCTGGATAGAACAATAAAGACTCCTCATGTGAACTGGAAGCCCCCCACACAGGTACATTTGTGATCTAACCAAGACTCGAACCCAAACAGTGAGCAGCTGACCAGTCACTAATTCTAGCATGATTGTTTGGTTGTTTATTCAGGTTATATTGTCCCACCATTTCAGTAATCTGGAGATGGTGTCCACTTAAAGCCGATAAAGTGCTGCCTTCATTGTGCATAGCATGCCGTGAACACTTGGCATGATACCATACCCAGTCACATTATCCTGACACCGGGCTAGTCAGTCATGGAAGTACCCTTATATTTGCTTGTGCATCAATAAGACAGCTATACCATAACCATTTTTTAAGACTTTGGTATGTCATGGCATTGGCACGAACTGGGACCTCCCGTACCTGGAGCTGATGCTCTTCTGATTGTGCTATCAGGTCTGGTCTAGCATGTTTGAACACTCATAAGTTGAGAATGTCGCTCATTGGTCACAATTAACTTAGCTGCCTTTTAACTTAAACTCCAAAATAAGCAAGTGAGTATAAATATCAAAATATTGATGTTAGTGTGTTCTCCTCACTGCAGGGTGTGACTGACCTGTTCCTGAGCCCTGGTTGCCTGGTGGTGCTACCTTTCATGGTGCCTGTTCATCAGAAGAATGATGTGATCACACAGCTAGCTTCCACCATTCTCACCATTCTCACTAAGGTATTGATCTTTATATACTTATTATTTTTCACATTTCTAATATAAAACAACACATTTATTACTTTTTATTAATAGACACTTAGCATGCTGTTGGTAAATTTATATCTATCGTTGCCTCTACTAGCTACATTTGCTAATGACCAATAAAAAATCTTAGTTATTTTCTCACAACTCCATGCATAGGTACCTTGACTTCCTGCTAACATCTGATTATATTAATAGATCTTTGTTAGCTAATGTATCTTTGTTGTCATTGGATGAAATTTGAAACAGTTACATGCAGTCATGTGATCTTCCCATGGTACCAAAGAGGGAGACTTTGGCTCCCAGAGTTTCTGTGAATGTGCATATACACGTATATATATATTTGTTTTAGTTCATAATCTAGACAGTAATAGTATGCTTTGGTTTTAAATTATGGCCTACAAAAACAGCTTAAAATGGTGTAAAAAGTCAAGTGTCAACAGCTCTTAGCATTGAATTGAAAAATACTTCCAAAGTAATCTAAATACAGTCTAAAGTCAAATTGAACTTTAAATGAAAACTTACAGAATCATTTATATACTTATTAAGATGTTAAATTGAAATAATGAACATGGGAGCACAGAAATAGCTTACATTGTTTGTAAGTTAATGACAAAAGAGTTTAGATATTTTGATGATGATAAAGTATTAGCAGTAAACAGACTTTTATACCATTATCACCCACCAAAAATAAAGTTAAATGAATTAATAATACAAAAAGAAATTGCACTAATCAAGAGTTGAAATAAATAACATATCATTATTATTACTAAGTGTTGTACTATGACTAAGTAGTAAATGGATAACTCCTCATTTTTTTTCATAAAGAAGTCACATGCTAATGAAAAAGAAAGCTCAAATGATTTTACAATAATTAACATATTGGTCTTGTCTTTTGTAAATGTAAAATCTTCAAAAGTAAATGATGTAAACAGGTTTGAACTGGTTGAAAATCCAAGATATGTTTTAAAAGTGTGTATGGTTGGTATGATATTTGCCATTTATTCACAGAATGAGATCCTATCAACTGTCACCATTATCTTTTATGGAAAAAATCTATTTGCTTGAAGAAGACAACTTTTCTTGCAAATAGAAACAAACAGTATTTCAAAGAAAAAAATGATTTAGTCCTCATAAACTGTTTAAAACATAAAGTTAGCTTAACATATTGTTGGAAAACTCTGCCATGTTTTACTATTTGACCTTTGATCTTCAGCAATGTTCCAGTTGACACTTGTAACCCTTGTTGATTTGTCTCCTATTCCCACCCCCATTGCCTACATATTCCCAGGCTAGAAGCGTGCCTACATGACTTACTTCATGTGTTGTTGGTTTTTAATTCTGCAGTAGGGCAGATAATGTCCTTAATGATATGCAGTTAGCAAAAGGGTCAGACTCAGTATCAAAATAAACAATTGTGTCAGTAGCACAATGCACAAATATATACATGATCATTGTTGCATGCAATCTCTTTCATGCAATTTATGTGTGTGTGTGTGATAATTTCATATGTAGAGTCTACATCATTACTTGTACATAATGTTTATTTTCAATGTTAATGTCATGCAGCATATTTATAGGTTTTGAGTCTAAATTGGTGATTCTTCAAGAAAAAACAACATAGTTGCTCACTACGGTCGCTCCCTTTGGTTTCTAATTTCAAGAAGAACCACCACTGTAGACACTAGCCTAAACATATTAAAACTTGACACGGCAGACACATGAAAAGGAAATCAAAACTAGAGTAAGTTTTATGTGTACGCACATAAAACTTACTCTAGTTTTGATTTCCTTTTTTTTTCAATGTCAATTTCATGTCAATTTCAACAAATGCTACAATCTGCTGACAAAAAGCCGCTTTGCGTGATGACGTCACTCATTTGATGAGTTTGTTCTTTTGTTTGTTAGGCACACATGCCGAGGGTCAGTTGAAAAACTTTTGTGAATGATTCTGTCATGTTAGGTGCCTGCATTTAAGCGCATGCATGTCCATTTTTCTACATATTTACTTGATTTATCTAATTAAGAGTACCCAATTTAATAAAATCATTCTAAAATTGATTAACTTGACTGGACTAGATACAAGTTGAAGACATTCAGTGTTATTGTCCTGGGCTTACATTTGGGTAAATAGAGAATAGCACTCTATTATTATACATGTTATAAAATTTCAGAGCTCAGTCCAGTGCTTGCATCTGCGCTGGCATTAAGCATTGCTTCCATTTTCAACTGATACTGCCATAATGATGTTGTGTTAGAAAATAGAATAGGTGACACTGATTGAGCATGATATCTGCCATTCTTTAAATGGAAGAGGTTAAATTGTCAAATAAGGGTCACTACTTTTATGTTTGCTGCCTTCTTACAGCAGTAGGCAAGGCACATAATTATTATTAATATAATCAACCAATGAACACTTGGTACACTTAATAATCGATAGTGATCTGTTCTGATTAGCTACACACATACACTAGTCAAAATTTCCAAGTGCACACTTTGTATTTTACGGAATACCTGATAAAAACTGACAATGAAATACTGGAAAATTATTGAAAATATTTTTTGAAATATGTCCCAGGTAGTTATGGTAGGTACTTGAGTAAAATAAGACAATACTCTTTTAAGAAAAGATCAATTTATTTCATAGGTGTTTAAAACAAAATTCACCCTTCTTATAACGGGTGTGTCCTCCTCTGGCATTAATGACAGCTTGGCAACACTGGCGCATTGATATGATGTAATTGCATGGAAATTGCTGAGTCAGGTTGTTCCAAGTGTGGACGAGGTCCTGTCGAGTTAAAGAACATTCTGATGTTGGCATATTTGTCTCACACGGCGCCCGATCTCATCCCACACGTGCTCTATCGGGTTAAGGTCAGGACTGCACGGAGGCCAGTTAATTGTCCTAATGTTATTGTCACGAAGAACATCTCTTGTTGATCTAGCTACGTGACACGGTGCGTTTTCCTGGGCAAGAACCATACCTCTGTTATCATGGATATGAGGAATAAGCACTGGCTTTAACACTTCATCCTGGTACCGCCGCGCGTTAAGGTTTCAGTCGATGACGACAAGGTCGGTTTTAGTGTGCAGTGATATCCAGCCCTAGACCATAACTGATCCTCCACCAAATCTGTCCCGTTCATGAACACAACAGTCTGCAAATCGCTCTCCATGTCTTCTGTAAACACATGCTCTGGCGTCATGTCCGGATCTGTTGAACTTAGACTCAACTGTAAGCAGAACTTGGGCCCAGTCCGCGCGCGTAGACCGAGCGTGACGACGAGCCCACTGCATACAAAGTTGTTTATGCCTCTCAGACAGCGGAATTCTATGAAAAGACCTCCTAGCTTGCAAAACAAACACGCAGAGTCTGTTTCTAATTGTCTGATCACTAATGGGTCTCTGATTCCGTCCGACATTTCGATGAGCTGTACTGCAAGCATTTAGTGTCCATCTCTGAGATGCGTTAGGTACATCTGTCTGTCTTGGCGGGCAGTCGTATCTCTTGGTTTTGGTTGCCTGGGAATATCATCCATGCTTCCAGTGTTGTTGAACTTGGTGAAAAGGTTGTCGGACTTCTGTTGAATGCTCGTGAAACCTGAAATGTTAACAACAATATATTAATTCATCACCAGCTACTGCCGACATTATTATCGAACCAACTGTCGGAGTTTGTTCTGAAAACTCAATGATTAATTTTATTATCTGAAACAGAATTTGATACGTGTTATGTTTTCGTGCATAAAATACGTTCTTGGTGTTTGTAGAGAAGTTGCGCATAAATTCGTACAGCTTGTGTCCGAAATTTATAGAACTTGGTTCATATCATTTAAATTCAGAACTTTAAAAAAACGCAATATTTTTTGTTAACTTCACACGGTTTCACATCCAAGAATACAAAATCTTAAATAAATTTAACAAAACGGTAAAAATGGACTCGCTGTTGATTTTGTTTTTGCATTTTATAGACGTCAGTGATGGCTTTTGGCAATACAATACAGAGCTTTATTTCAGATAAGTTTGCAGTTTTTCACAAACATATCAACTCCAGAAGATGTACTTATAAGGAAAAATTGATCCTAGGAGTTGATATTGTTTATTTTAACTAACCTGTCTGATTGACGTCCCAGCCAACAGCATTTCAACGGCTAGAGCGCGTTCTTGAAGCGTCATCCTAGCCATATTTTCAATTTGTTTTCTGCTTTTCTTATGTTTTTACCGCTATTCTATCGACTGCATGGCAAACTACCATGTGGATAATTGACGCAAAAGCGTCCTCGGGAAAATCGTGATTTTTTACGCCAGCATGACGCTTCAGTAAAAAATCGATAGATCGGTGCGCTTGTACCTAAATCCACAACACGTTCATGCTTACGGATGTGTTTCACCTAATTAAGTTGTATAGCTGTCTTCTGCTGCAAAACAATGTGAAGACAAAAGTGTGCACTTAGAAATTTTGACGAGTGTACTCACACACACATGTTGGTTGCTTGCAGTAGGTTGTATAGATGCATGGGTCAATTTTAATGGTGTTTTAAGGCATGAGACGGAAACTGTTTTGGGGAGATCAAAGCGGTAGATCAAAAGGGATCAGCGTGAGGCGAGAGATAGGCCCTGCAGAGTGGTAGTCTCCCAGGGATATCAGGGCAGATCACATGTCTGTACATGTATTATTAGCCAATATTTGTTTGTTTACTTCAGTGTGAGGACTGCATGTTTGTTTTGTTGGGGCTGAGTGTGGAGCCAGTACAGGATGAAGGAAGCCTCGCCCAGGATGTGTATGATAAGGTCCAGAGGAAAGTCACAGGCAACTGGAAGGAACTGTCCTATGCTATCAGGAACAGCATCTAGTACTGAATCAATAGCTAATTTAAACCTTTTCATTCCATACTTATTAATAAGAAATGTTTGATCTTTTAATCTTAGATATTTTCTCAAAAACTTTATGCAATGATATTAAGACATATTGCTTGATACCCTGTAGCAAATAACACAGATCTTGGTCAGACTGCTCACAGCAGGAGCAAGCTGATGAATATCACACTATTGCTTAAGCCTCACCAATTCATGGCTAGAAAGTTATGAGGTAATAGACTAAAATCTCTAAGGGTTAATTTATAGTCTGGTTAAGCTTAGCATCTTTAATTATAAGCCAAACATACATGTTTTTAAAAAAAATACTTTAAACTGCTTTTAAGAAGAACAACAAAATTAGGTGAATGTTCAGATCAATAAAGATTGTCATCCAAACCTGGACTCTAATCTACACACTGAGGGGATAAGAAGTTGTTGAAGGTAGTCACTATTGTTTGTATCCGTTGCACAAAGGGTTTATTTCGTAAAATAAATTTTCTTTTCAAGCACCAATTGGAGGATGGAGAATCTAGGCTTCCATGAACAGCAGATACTTTCCAATGGAGTGAGGCTTAAAAGGCAGGTGGCACAGCTCTTCAAAATAGAGGACAAGAAAACCACTACCCCCCTCATAGATGCCACAGGGGTGACATGTGTCGTTATGGTAAGAACATTGTAAACAAAAACAAATAACAAATGAAAAACAACAACAATGTGGCAATATAAATGACAAACCCTAAGACCAGATTTCACCAACCATTTTTGAATAAGAATTTCCCAATTCATTTATTAAGGACCTTATATCATCCTTTAAGATGCATGTCTTAAATCTTGAATGGCACTTTAACAATGATACTTTAAAGGTAAAATCACAATTGAGCTACAAAGACTATTTTAGCTTACAGGTATCGAAATTGTGACCTTAGTTCAATTCAATGTTTCTGGTTTAGAAATGGTTCATGAATATCAAAAAGTCATGAGAGCTCTTTAAGCATACCATTGGACTTGTATTAAAGTTTAATCATAAATTAATTTTTAGAATTAGTTTTTAAGCTCTTGATATTTTATTTCAATGTTTAAAATAGTAGTGATGTGATCATATTTAACCCTTAAAATATATTATATATAGAACATTTTCAGTAATCTTTTATGTATAATAATAATAATTTGATCTGGAAAGTTTTACCAGTTGCTAGGTTAAGTATCATCCTGACAATATTTTAGTGAAAATTCTTGTTGCTGTTTTTATTCCTGCAAAATATTTCTGTACTATGTTCTTCAGGGAAGTGACCAGAAGTCTGGCAAGAACTTCTCCTTCCTGGAGACTCTGATACAGGCTGAGGAGAAACTCTACCCTTGGCTACGACAGCCTATGCAACCACAAAAGGTGCAGATTCATTAATGGCAGCGGCATATTAATGCTTAGCTGGCTAAGCATAAATTGATCTGGCTTAAGCAAGTAATGTATATCCAGGTCAATAGTCCTTTAATTTAAATCCTTCCTTGCCTTTCCCCAACTCAGAGATTCATTGATCAATAATATGACCTATATTAACGATAATAGATATATTTACATTTAGGCTGTGAGAGATTTGTAAGTGACAAAGTAGCACCTCTTATCAGTGATGCATTGCAAAAAAACAAAGCCAAAAGTTGGAGGGAAATTCTGACAGAGACAGTGTACAATATACACCTTTGCAACTTTGAAAATCAGTTTTCACAAAAGTTTTTCTTAAAAACCTTTCTAGAAACGTTGGTTTAATAAGTATAAAAAAGCTTAGAAAGTTTGGTTTACCTACTACAATGAGAACTGGACAAAAATAATAAGACAAATGTGGTACTTTGAATACTTATATTCCCCAGCATATGGGAAGCACATACAGTCCTATCACAATGCTACCAATGTCTATTTGTATGAGCAGCCAAATTGTTCCTTTGATCATAGAATC
This sequence comes from Sinonovacula constricta, assembly GCA_007844125.1. Lineage (NCBI taxonomy): Eukaryota > Metazoa > Mollusca > Bivalvia > Cardiida > Solecurtidae > Sinonovacula > Sinonovacula constricta. The sequence continues at coordinate 47,964,187 of CM017559.1, read as the reverse complement.
CGAAGTATCTGAACTTACCTCAGTGTCATTGCTAATTGCAGCTGTTGGCTATTATTGTTACTGTAATTAGTTTCTACTTGACATAATACGGTTGTCGCTTTTTTATTTTAATCATTGTAATATAGGAATGAAATAAAAAATGAGCTTTTTGTTTATTCTTTATATATATATAAATTTATATATATAATATAATATATTATATATAATTAAATAGCATGACTGCAGGTTTCAGTATTCGTAAGCTGTGACTTAATAAAGTGCATAATTGGTTCAGGGGACCAAACAATCATCAGATCAAGTGTTGTATTGTAATGTATTGCAATCGGAAGCATCATAAATTTTCTCCATGATATATAGAAAAACTGACAGGACCAGCGAATGTATTTTTAGAAGCACGTACATTTGTTTGATTGTGAATCCCAGTATCGTGAATGGTTATAAAAAACTGACTTATGTGACATAGTTTTGTCTGTGTGAACAGTGTTTTGATGAGTTTATCCACCAATATCAGTAGAAAACAAAAGAAAAAAAACAAATACAAGAAGATTTCAAATGAAATGGTACTGGAACTTCTTTAGGCAACTAATGTTCAATTTGTGTGGTAAAGCAGGCTTCGAAGTTTTACTGTCAATATTGAGAGAAGGATTTTTCTCTGTATGGAAGCAGCTGACCTGTTAACCTCTTCCCATGTGGGTTAACCAGTAACAAATTTGGTAACTGGCAAATTGCTCTTACTTACTGTAAATGGAACATGTTGGGTAATGTTTATATTTATTCACTATACATTTGTATAAGTATCTTCTTAATCTCACTATTTGAAAACCAGGTACGAGAGGCCTTTGTTCTCGGTGGCAACATATCAAAGTTGTTAAAATGGTAGTGCTTAGCTCCATTGCTGACGCTAAAGCAGATATAATTGTAGTTCCATAAGTGGTTGGCCCACTGTCAGGATAATGTGACTGGGTGTGGTATCATGCCAGGTGTTCACAGCATGCTACATTGTATACATAGTGAAAGCAGCTTTTTGTCTGCTTCAAATGGACACCGTCTCCAAGTAACTGAAATACTGTTGGTGGGACGATAAACTCAATAAACAAATAATTTTAAGAGACACCTACATCCCTTCAACTAATCCACATGTTATCGTCTGGTGGGAAATGAAATTGTAAGGGTGTGAACCCCCAGATGCAATTAACTTGAAGTTAGAGCCCATTGTCACCACATGTGAGTCATATCTCTTACCTCCCGTGTAGATATAAAGGGACGTTTTTCCCTGAGGTTGCTTAAATGCAAAATTTGTGAAAAATATTGATCTAGTAGACAATTTTTTATAGGTGAATACCACATACTTGCTTGTTTAATGTAGTCGTCCTCCAACTTCTTTGTTTGAAAAAGACCAAAATATTAATTTATTTTGTCTCCTTTTTAGTAGACAGCATTTTTTCTTTTTTCTAAATAATGATCACATATGTACATGGATGTATCTTATAAAAACGAAGTTCCAGTTATTGATTTTGTAACTGTTGCCATTCCAACTTTGCAATAAAATCATAATTTCTTTGAATAACTCTTCCCCAGTCCTGGCACACAGGTGACATCTACACGACCTTGACCCCTCTGGTTGACCTTTGTGCACTGCCAGTTGTCAAAGAAACCTTCCAGAAGCGTCCACTGGGAAAACTGCAGAAGGCCATCAGTGTTGCAGCTCTTCAGGTAATCTTGTAGTTGGTAGCATGTGTTCTCTGTATCATATTATAGTCATTTACATTGAAAACAGTATAGCATTGATGCCAGGAGAGAACATTAAAAAAATATATTTATGGATAAATAATGCAGAATTCCTTTATAATCATCTTACAAGTTAACTAAAGTCAGTAAATTAAATGTTAAATATGCACTTTCATCACTTTACTATGCTTTGAAATGAAATAGTTTGTCTGGCACCTCCTTTAGTAGCGGTGGACTTTTGATGCTCAGCAACAAGTCAACTTATATTAGTTATATTATATTCTTTTAAGATTTTTTTTGTCCAAATATGACATTGTTTGCCTTGTCAAAGTCATGTAAAGGATTTTATGAATAAGCTGTGATCTTTCTTGTATGTGTATCAAAGTTTGTCCTTAACAATTTTTCTTGACATAGATTGCCCCACTATTGTGAGTCATATAAATAACTGAAGCTAGTAATGTAGATTCAGATCAGCTTGCTAGTGCTGGAAGCTGTCTGATCTAGATCTACCTGTCGTTTGCTTTCAGTTTGTTTTTAGAAATACATTGCAGTGACACATGAAGGTCTTTAAAGCAACATTTAGGTATTTCGGGCTGGGAATACCCAAGCGAATTTCTAGCTTAAACCATTGACACTGCCGGTCAGCTGGATTAAGATTCTTACCTACTCAGTCAAAGGACAAAGAGTAAGAGAGGAACAAGTCCTTGACTCTACCCTCTACAGCAGATTCACCAACGACATGTCTACTAACCTTTGCATTGTAATTTAAAAAGAAATAAGGAAGAATTTCATATAGGTTGCTAAACTCTGAGCCTGCAATTTGCATATTTATAAGGCTAAGACAAATAGTTAAGATTCAGCTCAGCAAGCTCCCTGTTGGGAGCTGTCACAGTAGGATCTACACTATTTGCTTCTCAGTCTCTGTTTTTAAGTATATCAACCCTGACATGTAACATGTATAATATTATAGCTAAAAACCCTGAGAATTAAGCATGGGTTTTCAACAAAATGTAGCAAGCTGAGAGTTAAAAATGCATCTGGTTTTGGGGATAGTTACTCACAATAAACTGATAACCTCCTTCAGGGTGAGACATTGTTCTTTTCGGAGATGTTTAACCAGCCCCTGGTGTCAGACTTTGCATTCTTGTCCAACATATTGGACAAACTGCTGGTGCAGCCAGCACCTAGGTCATGTGACATACGTTGCTTTGGAAACAAAGTCCCCTGCTGGAAATACGATGACATCGCCAATCTCTGGCCCAAGGGTACAAAGGGACAAGTGGTAGGTGACAGGGTTAATCTTCTATTTGGATGAAGCAAGTTTCTTATGCATTGCTATACATTTTAAATTACTGATCTTTTTTAAATTAATTGTATTACTATGTAAATGATGTACGTAATGTGTTCAAATTTCTTTAAACTTGTTTTTTGTAATGTTTTTTCTTGATCATAATATTTTGTTTTATTAATTGGTTGAATATCCATAATAACTTCAAAACTTTCATCCCCACCACTATCACGATCAACACTACTGCCATCAACGATAACAACAAAAGGTACTTTCACAGCCAGCATCACTTCCACAACTTTTCCTCACTATTATTCCCACCACCGTTACCACTAGCACAACCACCACCAAATCTATCACCACCAACCCCACTAAAATCACCACCTAATGGTACCACCCCCAGTTCTACCTCAACCACAACCATAAGCAGGCATCATCACCATTACAACCATTTTACACCACCTTAATGACCACCACAGGTCACAATCATCATGACCACAATCAGGCTCCACCACCATGACCACAAAAAGGCACCACCACCATATGCATCAACATAACCACCATAACCGTGGCCACCAACAAGCACAACACCACTACCACCAACAGGCACCACTACCACCAATGGGAACAGCACCACTACCTTCACCAACAGGTGCCACTACCACCAGCAGGCACAACACCACTGCCACCAATAGGCACAACAACATTACCTTTACCAACAGGCACCACTTCCACCAGCAGTCACATAACCACTACCTTTACTAACAGGACCTAATACCAGTAACAGTCACAACACTACTACCTTTACCAACAGACACTGCCACTAACAGGCACAACATCACAACCTTCACTAACAGGCATCACTACCACCAACAGGCATCACTACCACCAACAGGCATCACTACCACCAACAGGCACAACACCACTACCTTCACCAACAGGCATCACTACCACCAACAGGTACAACACCATTACCTTCATCAACAGACACCACTACCACTACCATCAACAAGCACAACACCACTACCTTTACCAACAGGAACCACTACCACCAACAGTTACAACACCACTACCTTCACCAACAGGCACAACTTCCACCAACAGTCACACACCACTACCTTTACCAACAGACACCACTGCCACCAACAAGCACACACCACTAACCTCACCAACAGGCACCACTACCACCATCAGGCACAAAACCACTACCTACAACAGGCACTACTACCTTTTCCAACAGGCACTACTACAACTAACAGGCACCACTACCACTACACTCAGCAGTCACAGCACCAGTACCTTCACTGACATGTTTCATCAATATGAACAACCCCCTACTACTACCACCATCAGGTATCACAACTACCACCAGCAAGCACCACCGCTACACCAACATGCATAACCACTACTACCACAAACAGGCACCACCACTACACGGGCATGCATAGCCGCCACTACCACAAACAGGCACCACCACTACCACCAACATGCATAACCACCACTACCACAAACAGGCACCACCACTACCACCAACATGCATAACCACCACTATTACAAACAGGCACCACCACTTCCACAAACAGACACCACCACTACCACCAACAAGTACCACAACTACCACCAGTAAACACCACCACTACACCAACATGCATTACCACCACTTCCACAAACAGGCACCACCACCACATGGACATGCATAGCCACCACTACCACAAACAGGCACCACCACTACCACCAACATGCATAACCACCACTACCACAAACAGGCACCACCACTACCACCAACAGGCACTACTACAACTAACAGGCACCACTACCACTACACTCAGCAGTCACAGCACCAGTACCTTCACTGACATGTTTCATCAATATGAACAACCCCCACTACTACCACTAACAGGTACCACCACTACCACCAGCAAGCACCACCACTACACCAGCATGCATAACCACCACTACCACAAACAGGCACCACCAATACATGGACATGCATAGCCACCACTACCACAAACAGGCACCACCACTACCACCAACATGCATAACCACCACTTCCACAAACAGGCACCACCACTGCCACCAACATGCATAACCACTACTACCACCAACATGCATAACCACCACTACCACCAACATGCATAACCACCACTACCACAAACAGGCACCACCACTACCACCAACATGCATAACCACCACTACCACAAACAGGCACCACCACTACCACCAACATGCATAACTACCACTACCACAAACAGGCACCACCACTGCCACCAACATGCATAACCACCACTACCACCAAAAGGCACCACCACTTCACCAAAATGCATAACCTCCTCTACCACCAACATGCATAATCCCCATCGCTACCACAAACAGGCACCACCACTGCCACCAACATGCATAACCACTACTACCACCAACATACATAACCACCACTACCACCAACATGCATAACCACCACTACCACAAACAGGCACCACCACTACCACCAACATGCATAACCACCACTACCACAAACAGGCACCACCACTACCACCAACATGCATAACCACCACTACCACAAACAGGCACCACCACTGCCACCAACATGCATAACCACCACTACCACCAGCAGGCACCACCACTACCACCAAAAGGCACCACCACTGCCACCAGCAGGCACCACCACTACCACCAAAAGGCACCACCACTGCCACCAACATGCATAACCACCACTACCACCAGCAGGCACCACCACTACCACCAACATGCATAACCACTACTACCATCAGCAGGCACCACCACTACCACCAAAAGGCACCACCACTGCCACCAACATGCATAACCACCACTACCACCAGCAGGCACCACCACTACCACCAAAAGGCACCACCACTGCCACCAACATGCATAACTACCACTACCACCAGCAGGCACCACCACTACCACCAAAAGGCACCACCACTGCCACCAGCAGGCACCACCACTACCACCAAAAGGCACCACCACTGCCACCAACATGCATAACCACCACTACCACCAGCAGGCACCACCACTACCACCAACATGCATAACCACCACTACCACAAACAGGCACCACCACTACCACCAACATGCATAACCACCACTACCACAAACAGGCACCACCACTACCACCAACATGCATAACCACCAATTCCACAAACAGGCACCACCACTGCCACCAACATGCATAGCCACCATTACCACCAACATGCAAAACCCTCACCACTACCACCAACAGGTACCACAACTACCACCAGCAGGTTCCACCACTACACCAACATGCATAACAACCACTTCCACAAACAGGCACCACCACTACCACCAACATGCATAACCACTACTACCATTAGCAGGCACCACCACTACCACCAACATGCATAACCACCACTACCACAAACAGACACCACCACTACCACAAACAGGCACCACCACTACCACCAACATGCATAACCACCACTACCACAAACAGGCACCACCACTACCACCAACATGCATAACCACCACTACCACAAACAGGCACCACCACTACCACCAACATGCATAACCACCACTACCACAAACAGGCACCACCACTACCACCAACATGCATAACCACCACTACCACAAACAGACACCACCACTACCACCAATAGGCACCACCACTACCACCTGCAGGCACCACCACTACCACCAAAAGGCACCACCACTACACCAAAATGCATAACCTCCTCTACCACCAACATGCATAATCCCCATCGCTACCACAAACAGGCACCACCACTACACCAACATGCATAACCACCACTACACCAACATGCATAACCACCACTACCACCAGCAGGCATTACCCTCCACTACCACCAGCAGGCACCACCACTACCACCAACATGCACCACCCTCCTACCACCAACAGGCATCACCCCCTCTGCCACCTATATATAAACCACCCTACCATCAACAGACAACACTATCACCATCAGGCACCACCACCTCTACCACCATCAGGTACCACTACCAGTATCGCCAACAAGCACCACCCTCTTCCACCAGCAGGCACCACCCCCACTACCACCAACAGACTGCACCACCACCACCACCACCAACAGGCACCACATACACTTTCCCTCACAAGCACTGCCACCACTTTTTCCACATCAATTCACATTCTAGGCCACCCTGATCCGTGTACTAGAGAAGCATGGCTGCCTGATGAGGTTTGTTCTAGACGAGTGGTCAGACATAAAGGATGTGTCACATGTCTACATTTGCTACAAAGATTTCCCAGCACAACCACCACCACACATGGTAAGTGCTGCATCCTTGTCTTATGTGTTTTTAAAGTATATGCACATTGATTCTGTCCATTAAGATGTTAATGTAAGAAAATTGATGTAGAATTCTGAGTTTTACTTAATGGTCAGTTGTTCCTTTACAACTGTTTTTTTTAAATTAATATAATGCTGAAGCGATAAGTGGAATTTATAGATTAAACTTAAGTCCATCTGCTACAATTACTTAGCATGTACAACTAATTGATCCTTTCTCAGGTATTTGACAGCCTCTTGGACAGTCAGATAACAGAATGTCACAGTTTGTTTGCCCTATGTTAGACTGTTGTAAGGACACTTTAATCTTACAACTTCATTCTACCTATACCGGGCCTGGTAGCACAATCGGTAGAGCGTCGGCTCCAGGTACGGGAGGCCCCGGGTTCGATCTCGGGCCGCGACATACCAAAGTTGTTAAAAATGGTAGTGGTATAGCTTTCTTGCTAACGCTCAAGCAAATATAAGGGAAGTTCCACGACTAGTTGGCCCGGTGTCAGGATAATGTGACTGGGTGTGGTATCATGCCAGGTGTTCACGGCATGCTATACACAGTGAATGCAGCACTATATCGTCTTTAAGTGGACACCGTCTCCGAATAACTGAAATACTGTTGGTGGGATGATAATCCCAATAAACAAAATAAACATTCTACCTATGTTCAAAACATGCCATTTATTGTTTGATTGAAGATTTACTTGTATTTAATTAATTTTTTTGTCTACTTAAATCTGTTGCATTCATGGAAAAAAAAAATTTTCAGTAATTGTGAGACTTTTATCAAATATTAATCATAATACAAAGTAAAAAATGTCATTTTTTGTGGGTCTATCCATTCTGACACTTTTAAGCATCTTAAAAATACAATCGAAAACATGCCAAAGTTGCCATTTTGAACATTGTTTGTCTTACTTTGTTACAGCAGAGGCCTGTTGGAAACATTTTCTTTACTGTACTTTAAAAAAAGACCTAAGCATTTTGCATCTCTTTCATTCCCTTGACAGGCAGAAGATCCTTCTTATATTGTTTCAACTTACTATCAATATATTTTTTCATCATCCCCCCTCCAGGCATCAGTATGGCCTGACTCAGATAGTGTTTCCTCTGTTGTACATAAGGAGAAAGTCTTTGTGAGTCATCTTGGTCTGCCCCAGTCATTCTTCCCAAATGTCATCAGGTAGGTCATTGGCAGGTCTAAACTTGAGATTATGTTATCATTTTAAGTAACCTTGTCTAAGGTAACCTTTGTATAGTTTGTATGTGTTTTTTGTGCTTTCACTTTCAAAACTATTTAAACAGATTAATATTTTTAATCTTTATTGGTCAGCCACCTTTTCAAGATTACCTTTTGCTTGAACTCATCTGTTTGACTAATACTCTTGATACTGTTGTAGACATGCCTTGAAGCTAGGCGGCCATGTGTGTGTCTGGCGGGAGGGCATGGTCATTGATCGCGGATTGCTGTCAATCCTCATAGAAAGACACACCTCCAGCAAGGGTATGTGTATAAAGTGTTTAATATTTCTTCAGGCATTGGCTATAACAGTAAGATTGCTGACCCAAGCTGCACAATAGGTTATATATTGGTTTCAGTGCTGGAGGCTCCAGGTTCAATCCTGTGCTGCAACATTATCAATGTCTTAGCTCCTTGGTAGGTTGAACAATATAAAAATTAAATGAAAAATATTAATATCACGATCAAATAACCTTTGTCAAACCCTATGTTTGTTTGTCTTCATGATTGCAGAGGTTACTGTGATCTGAAAGGCATGTGGCCCCAGTGTGGAGATTGAAAGATATGATCAGTTAATGTCCCCATGGATTGTTTTCTTCAGTATTAACTTTCTTGCCTAGTGTTACACCTGTATCCCAACTGTATTGCAGGTGAGGCAGCTATCTTGGTACAGGTGAGAACACTTAAGTTCAGTGATGATCTGACCATCAACAGTACCTGGCTCACTCTAAACCTATATACCACCATCATTGACTATCTGGCTCAAGTGAACAACATTTTCCTTGCAGTAAGTTAATGTATACCAATACTTTATTTTTTTCTTCAAAATTAAAATACAACATGCAAAAGATGGTAATAACATTAACATAAACCTACTTAAATCACAAGCAATTTTTCATGCTAACTAGTGTTAGATGTCAATTAAATAAAATTGTTCATAGACCTAATTATGAACTGTTTTTCTCATGTACATGTTTGTAATGTGTACCTTTTCATCAGTTAAATCTTTGTTAAAAGCAGTCTTTTGAATATAGTGCCACCAGCTGGATGTACCTGTGTAGTCATCCTAGTCAAAAAGAATCTGAGTGTTATTCTCTTCTTTTTAGAAAATGTTGCCGTGCATTGTGTGTATGCTGGACTTATCACGTCCTGATCTGGTTCAAAAGGCATGGCAGAGGAAAGATATGAACATGGAGCACATAGTCCGGTCTGGTGACAACCGAGACCTCAAATGTACCTGTGGTGTTCCAACCAACTCCCTCGTGCAGCTAGGCATTAGTAAGAACTATTTGGAATACTTTTGCCTAGTTTTGTACATTATTGTTTATTAATTTTTTTTTTTCATTTACATTTGGTACTTTTTGTGATGTGTAGATATTCTGGTCAGTTAGTGAATCAACAAGACATTAAAGTGAATTGATATGACATGAAAACCTAGAATGCTCTGCCCACTGAAGTGGATTTGAGTGAACTTTCTGAACTCTAGCATTGACAGCAAATGTAAAGATAGATTGCAAAGTTAGACAGTTCTATGAAGCAAATTTGGCAAAGTAAAAAATCTAATTGGAGAATTTAGGAAAAAAGTATCCCATTGAAGAAAATTCTCTTCTGTTAACCTTGTCATGAGAAGAAATTGGGGAATAGAAGTCTGCAAAGTGAATTGGATCTGCATAATAATTAAAAACTGTTTTGACTTTTGACAATTTGCTACTTGCGGAATATTTTGCATGACTGTTAAATGCTTTGTTACCAATGGCCAATAAGCTGGCCCTGTCTATCTGTTTGAATCTTTTAACATGTATTTCTGTTAAACTACTTAGAAGCACAAAGTAATATTTGGTTTTAGATTGAAGCCATTTGTCTGGTGTTGTACTGTAGTTACTTTCTTTCATAATAAACTATTAGTTCTTTCTGTCTGTTTGCCTGCCTGTCTGTCTGTCTGTCTGCCTGCCTGTCTTTTCCTGCTGATAAAGCTGGATTTCTTCATATTTGCCCGGACAATTGGTATGGATGTTCAGTTGTGCATGAAAGTGAGATTGCATTGCTTATTTTGGAATAATTACCCTAAGTTATTTTTTCTAGACATATTTAATGCGTAAATACATGCTTAATTGCCCGAATAAACAATCACTAATGATCTTTTACATGCCACAGTCCAATATATTAAAGAAAACAAAAGTTTACACCCTAAACATAAATGTATGTAAAAAATAAATATTTTGTCCCAAAAAATATAATTATTTTATAGAAAAAATAGCAGAAAAAAAGCAGTGTCCCCAAAACATAATGTACCTGTATAGAATGTGTCGCAATATCTAGGGTTACCTTGGTACATGTCACTGCAGCTCTGTTCAATGTCCGGGACATGGTGCCATTACACAACACCAAGAACACTGAGGCAGCCAAGGAGTGGAGCTCCAACTTCTTTAATCGATGTCTCCTGTGTCACAACTGTGTCGCTAACGGTGACCAGTGCCAAACCAACCTGCTCCAGGGCACAGCTAACTGGTAGGACAAGTTTGTCATCTATATTATCTTTTTTGTGTACTGTGCTTCAGTTAAGCAAAATCATTAATGAATAAAGGTTTAAATTAGACATTTCATTATAATCAAGTTGTCCCCAGGCATAACTGTTTGATAATTTTATTACACAACTTTATTACCAAGAGTCTTATGTACACAAGCCTCGAATGCACACTAAAACTCTTACCAACTGTCAAAAATGTGTTTCAACCACCATGAAAAAATGATGATGAATAACATGAAAACAAGTTTTCTGATTACATCTAGAAATTATTTTTTAAACTGTGTTATGCCTTTCACACTAAGCCTAGAAAGCCAGAATTGATCAGATTTAGGCAAATAGTGTAGATACAGCTTGCACTGGGAGCTGACTGATTATGAATCAGAACTGTTTGTGTCTATGTCTTTGTCAGTCTGTATTGTTTCCTATACATGACTATTTAATCAGAAATGTAAGAATTTAGGATGGGGGATATAAAAAAGTACCTGGCAAATGGTTAATGCTTGTCTATTTCCCTGCAGGCATTGTGAGTGTGAGAAATGGGGCAACATCTGTGACTACTGTGGCATGTGCACACGATGTGCTCTCTATCTTAAGGTAAGAAATATTCTGTAAAGTTTGTCTTACCAAAATCTTGATTTTATATTATGTTTCTGAGGATATATTGTGGAAAATTATCACACCAAATGCTACTTTTTATAACCTTACAATATGGAACACTTGTGTCAGAAAATATAGAAAATATAAGAGCATAGTCTAATATGTGTTGGAATTATCTTACCATCAAATATAAAAAAGCACCTTAGTAACAGGCTCTGTCCCTGGTAACAGAAATAAAAACAATCTCATTAATATGCATATATACATAAGTTTTGATGTTCTGGTACTCTTGTAGTTACAAGCATGTGTTCAAGTTCAAAGATGTTTAACATAACAACAATCTAAGTATTAATGAATCTCTCTATCTCAGAAAATTGCATCTACCATGGAGCCTCAGTTTGAAGCACCCAAGTCTGAGCGTTACGCCCAAGACCAGCTGAAGGCACTGGATGAAGTTGCCATTACAGAGAAGGGAAGCATCATCGGCTTCATAGACAGGAATGTCATCTTCCCCATGGAACTCTCCACCCTGACACCCAACTACTGTCCCTGTATCAACATCACCCTCATCAAGAAGGGATACTTCAGTCTAAAGCTGGAACTGTAAGTGTCAGTAGCTGTGACATTGTTGGTGTGCTGTACTATTCTATATACAAAGCAGGGGCACAACTTTGAATTTTGTTTCATTGAGACAGTCTAAAGTTCTTGATACAATGAGACTGGCTTTGTCTTTTTTTTCAAACATTTTCCACTAAAGTCAGCCAAAGTCCTATCCATTGTTGAGAATTTACAGCTGATCACCTTTGATAAGCTTCATCAGGTCTAAGACATCTTTGTGAGAGGCCTGAAAGCAGTGAAAAATATGATCCTGACCATTGAGCAAAGACACATTTTAATATGTATTGACAAGGTTGATATATTATTTTAAGCTTAATATCCCTCTTTCTTAAATGTTTAGTGCTTTAGCCTTTGTCAAGAGAAATACATGCTGTGTGTGCTTACTTGTTTATGTTTTTGTTCTCCTTAACATTCAATAAAATGGAATAACATTTTAATTTGTCTTTACGAAGGGTTGATTGTAAGGATTTTTACTGACCCTGGTGGTGCCAAAGCTAAATTTGCTTACCCGTAGCTTGTTCTTACCAACCCAGCCGAAGGATGGGTCTATTCATGGGTATCAGGTACATCTCCATAATACTGTGAAAGCAGTACTTAAGTTTCTGCACGAAAACACTGTTTCCTTATGATTAAACTATTGTGAACAGCTTAATCAATCTAATGGTACTGGCAGGCATATGACTTCCAGACTAGACAGATTATCTTCTGTGTTCTTGCTTTCATAATGATGTCAGCATTCAACATTCCAGATTTCCATGTAAGTAGCCATATTGGGTTATATTCACTGGAAAAAAAAGAAAGCCTTTTGCCCCAATCTTAACAAAAAATGTCTCACTTGAGTTGAAGTAAGATTTCTCAATTGTAATCTAAAACTAAAACATTTTTGTAGTTGTTGATAACAAGGTATTTTTATGCATGGACATTTTAAGAAAATATCAGGTCTTTTTTAATAGTTTTTTTTTTTAAGTAGTTTGTAGGCGGATTAATTGCTGTCGTAGCTGCAAGAATTGTTGTTTTTCTATTCATTACCTTTTCATTACAAATGATGGTGATTGTTGCTGTTATTGCAAAGTTAAATGATGTACAAATGAAACTTATGCTTAAAGTTCCCATTATGTCAACGTGACAGTAACATTTATCAATAAATGACTTTGATGAAGGAATAGATCTAATATATATAAGGGAGGAAGTGTTGCAGCAGACGTGTGCTGGAAATGCAGTGGTTTATCATCGTTATTAAAGTTAGGCTTTAGGCTGTTGAAATTCCTTAGCATAGAAATAGTGGAAATGGTTAAAAAATGGAACTGCGAACACAGGCTCAAGTAAAAATAATAAAACTCAACCGCCATAATGGAATCATCCGCTTGTCAAATATCACTTTGAGGCACATTAAGGCTAACTGTAGACAACACAGAAATCGTGGGAAAAAAGGCAGCCATTTTGACGATTCTGAAGCAGGCTGGAAATATAAAATAGTCAGTTTTAGATTGTGAAATCTTTAACGCTAAAAACACCTGACCATTACCTGTTTCATTTGTGATTGCTGGTGTTTACAAAAAGAGGAAATGGTCAAATGTGCCTGACCTAGTTGTCAATGTATAATGTTGACATTACTGTAAATTACATCTTAGTTTCGAAATATTGATGCATTTTAAGAAAAATAGAAGGACAACTTAACCAAACAAACACTGCAGCCAAAAATTCAGCTGTGGCCAACACTTTGACCCCATGGCATATGCTAAATGAATTGCAACTTCGTACCTGCATGTTTCATATGACATTATGAAAATGGGAACATGTATTTGATCATTTCAAAATAATAATTATTAATCATCAACAGAAATCTTTCCACACAAAATCTTGTCATTTAGTGTTACAGAAATTACAATGTATTTACATTTTTCGTAGTTTTAGTCTTCCAATTATAATTTAATTTTGTATGCCTAATGATTTGTGTTACCTTAATGGCATTTGAATTAATATAAAAGCAGAATTCTATTTTGTGATTTCAGAAGAAAAGTTATACAGTAATTATAATATTATAATACTAGGCAACACAGAGATCTAGTTAATTCAATTTATTCAATTTGCAAGACTTTTCAAACATTTTCTTATCATTTAAAGTAATAAAAAGTTGCAATTTTATCTAGACATTGGGTAAACATACATGAAACAAAATTATTATTACTACTGCCCTGCTATCTGTCTTGTCTTGGTAAACCTGCCTACATTATCTGGAATAACGATTGCAAAAGAAATGACATCCTAAGAGTTCAGATTACAGGTACAGAAGTACAGGTGTTATTTTATTCACTAAGGTCTGCTTCATTAGTCATTATATCGTCATATTCAGTTGCTGATACCCCTTCAAGCATTTCTATTATACAACACCACTGTGGCTGTTTCAGCCTTTGATTTAGGTTGACTCATTTCTTGTAAACACTACACAGACCACACTATTTGATCCAATCTTCACCTAACTTGGCCTGAATATTTGTCTGTTTGCAATCATGGGGTCACATGGGGTAAAACGTTATGTTAATATGTCAGTTCCAAAATTTCCAAGCTACATTGGGTCATTCAAATTTGGACACACTAGAAGCCCCTTTTAGCATCCTTTCAGATCTTGGTTAAAAAGTTTGCATTATACTTGATCACTTGGGGTCTAAAAGTAGTTCACAGCCTGTGTTAACTTTTCTATACAAAATGTATTCATTAAGTAAGCTTACAATGTCTTGTGAAGTGTTTCACTGAGTCCAATTGTTGAAAAGCCTTTTGAATACCCTTAAGGCATTACTTTTGCCCTAGTCTTCTCAAAACTTTATCCTAATCTATGTCACCCTGAAAACTATGATGGGTTCATTTGTGCAAGGTTTTACTAAGTGAATAACTTATGATCACAAGATGAGGTGTGTACATTTAGCTGGCAGTTAGAGTTATAAAATATTGTAAAGGCTAGGGTCCTCAAGTGACCTTTCAGGGCCATTGTGGCCCTCTTGTTGTAAAAACTTTGCATTATATATAACAAACATTGTCTCTTGTACTCATAGGTTATACATACTTGTCCAAGTTGCTGATCCTAATGTTTCATGATGAGTCAAGACAGGTTCTGTCATGTGTTTATGCTATCATAATGATGGAAGCTGTATACATTTACTATAAAATATTCCCTGTTTTAGACTGTGCCCAGTGGTGCTAGTGCTGACCTATCACAGCCAGACTGGACAGGTTCAGGCCAACGGTCAATCAGTGGTGGAGGCAGACCCATCTAGAGCTCTGGAGTTAGGTGACACCATCAACGTCAGTGTCACCTACACCATGGTTGGCACCTTATCTTAACTCCTAGCCTAAAAAACTAACATAGATCTGACTTAGGCAACTAGTGTCAATCCATATCAGCTAAGCATGAACTGTTCATACAGTTTATCTACTGGAAGCTTTCTTATCAGGATTTGCTGTATATGTTTCTAAGTTTGTAACTATATATCTTGTTAAATGTACATACCGGTATTAGTATCAAATGACTTAGCATAGATATGGGTACAATGTACTAACAAATGTATAAAGGGTTAATAAGCCATAATTGGCTTCAAGATCTCATAGTTTTGTTATAGTGTCAAGGAAAATCAGTGTACACTTTGTCAGTATTAATTTAAAAATATTTCTCAAGATAGTTTACGTATGAGTTAATTTTTTTCTTTTTTTTTTTACTTTGTGTATCAGCATTCTGTTTAATTATTTTAATTATTCTTCTCTCACTATCCTAGTTTGTCCCCTTGTCAAATCTAAAGTGTTTCCGGCTAGAAATAAGGATGATTGAATTACAAGTAACCTGACACAAATGTTTGCTTGTGTCACATGCCAAATCCAGATTGCTAGTTCAAAGTCATACTTGCAGATCAAAGTTAAAAAAAGACATTTATCATCTAACATTAGTTTGTTAAACACAAACATTTTGCCAGCTCAAAGTTCAAGATCATAGCCTAGGTCATATGTAAAAAATGACTAAAAATTAACTTGTCCTTGCTTGTTATTTGATAAAAAAACCCCAAATTTTTGCCTTATTTAGATATAGTGTCACATGCTAAAACCTGATTGCTTGCTGATCCTTTTCAGAAGTCAAATGTTTTACAGCCAAAATGCAGGGTAATGGGGGCATAAATTACCTTTATTGAAATCTCCTGTTTAAATTGATTATATAACAATTTCTTATTACCCATGTCAACAACTATCAGCGTTGGATAAGAACTTCATTGACATGAATCCTATGTGGTTGCACAATTAATCGGCTTTGAGACTGTTTCAAGGAATACTTTTGTATCTGCAGACATCAATCAACCACCTGCTTCCCAAGTGTGAGGTCACTAAATGTGGCACCAGGAAAAACTTGGTTTATGGTCAAGTGAGACCCAAACAGATGTATGTGGGAAATCTTCCAGACTTTGTGAGTATAGAATATTATCACATCTGCACAAACTAAAGTTTGAAAAGGATTTGCTGGAATCACTGTGTTAGTTGGTCAGTTGGTTGGTCAGTTTGTCACCAAATTGATTTTCTCACAGTTTACTTTTTCACAAGACTGTTGTTTAAATTCCACTCAATTGTCATTATGTGGTTGTGGTAATTTATGATTCAACTCAGTAGGTGACTATATGGAGCCTATATGCCAGAATATATGAATTTTAACCTGTTACAATATTTGATATATATTTTCAAACCAGGCAACCACAGAACAACTCTTTGAGATATTTTCGAAGCATGGTAAAGTAGAGGAGGTTGTTATACCCAAGACTGCCAAGGGATTTACAAAAGGGTAAGTTTGAGTATTTAATTTATATTAGTAAGGTCAAGATATAGGAAATGCACATCCTGTTATTTCTGTCTTTATTCTCTCCATACAGCATGGTCATGCTTTTTTAAATACTCTTGTATAATTGTGGCAAATCTTATACTGAAATACTGAAACTGTGTGTATGACTACTGTGATTCATAGTCTAATAGTTTCATTTAGACTTTTTGACCCTTTTATTCACATTTATCCTATTTTGCATCACTAGTTATAGGTTCATAGATATACATTTCATCTACAATGTTGCAAATACTTGTACAATCTTTTCTTCTTTTGAAAACATAAATCTGATCTAAAAAAGACAAATAACAACTTGATTTTTAAAACGGAAATTATATTAAGCATGGTTTTTTGCATTTTCTTGTTACAGAAAAAAAATGGTATATAAACCCATAAAAAAGTTTGAACCCATAAAATGTTTAGAATCATTTTTATGTGTGGTATTTGAGATAGTTCAGCTGCTAACTGCACAGAAATAAAAAAACAATGTGTTTTTGTTTTTGAGTTTTTCTTTTGTCTTACCATTTTGCAGGTTTGCATTTGTGATGTTTGAAGAGGACTCCAGCGTTAAAGAGTTGCTTCATGGTTATGCTGAGAAGGTAGGTTTGTGTTGGGACTTGCTTTATGCTAATGCTGCGATGGTCAGTAGGTGGTGGGACTTGTGGGACAGATGAGAGTTGCTTTATGCTTATGCTGAGAAGGTCAGTAGGTGGTGGGACTTGTGGGACAGGTGAGAGTTGCTTCATGCTTATGCTGAGAAGGTCAGTAGGGACCTAGACTTGTGGGACAGATGAGAGTTGCTTCATGCTTATGCTGAGACGGTCAATGGGTGTTGGGACTTGTGGCACCGATGAGAGTTGCTTCATGCTTATTCTGAGAAGGTCAGTAGAGGGCTGGACTTGTGAAACAGATTAGAGTTGCTTCATGCTTATGCTGAGAAGGTCAGTAGGGGGCTGGACTTGTGGGACAGATGAGAGTTGCTTCATGCTTATGCTGAGAAGGTCAGTAGGGGGCTAGACTTGTGGGACAGATGAGAGTTGCTTCATGCTTATGCTGAGAAGGTCAGTGGGTGGTGGGACTTGTAGGACAGATGAGAGTTGCTTTATGCTTATGCTGAGAAGGTCAGTAGGGGGCTGGACTTGTGGGACAGATGAGAGTTGCTTCATGCTTATGCTGAGAAGGTCAGTAGGGGCCTAGACTTGTGGGACAGATGAGAGTTGCTTCATGTTTATGCTGAGAAGGTCAGTAGGGACCTAGACTTGTGAGACAGATGAGAGTTGCTTCATGCTTATGCTGAGAAGGTCAGTAGGGGGCTAGACTTGTGGGACAGATGAGAGTTGCTTCATGCTTATGCTGAGAAGGTCAGTAGGGGGCTAGACTTGTGGGACAGATGAAAGTTGCTTTATGCTTATGCTGAGAAGGTCAGTAGGGACCTAGACTTGTGAGACAGATGAGAGTTGCTTCATGCTTATGCTGAGAAGGTCAGTAGGGGGCTAGACTTGTGGGACAGATGAGAGTTGCTTCATGCTTATGCTGAGAAGGTCAGTAGGGGCCTAGACTTGTGGGACAGATGAGAGTTGCTTCATGCTTATGCTGAGAAGGTCAGTAGGGGGCTAGACTTGTGGGACAGATGAGAGTTGCTTCATGTTTATGCTGAGATCATCAGTAGGGGCTGGACTTGTGAAACAGATGAGGTCAGTGGGTGGTGGGACTTTTGGGAAGATGAGAGTTGCTTCATGATTATGCTGAGAAGGTAGGTTAGTGTATGGGTTTTGTAGAGCTAGCACAGGTAATGGGTTAAGTAAGGAAAAGTGTATGGGTTGTATACAAATGTAGTGAGTTAAAGGCATTGAAAATGGCCCTCTTTAGAGCCATTCCGCTACCACTTCCTTACCCCAACCCATTAACCTCTTACGTTGATCACCATGTGAAGCCAGATAAGGCCACAGTCCAATTTTCAATTTCTTTAAGAGTAAAGTGGGGAATTTGTAAGAGTTGTATACAGATGTAGCAGGTTTAGAGTGAAGTAGGAATTTTGTATGCATTGTATACAGATGTAGTAGGTTGAGAGTGAAGTAGGAATGTTGTATGAGTTGTATACAGATGTAGTAGGTTGAGAGTGAAGTGGGGAATGTTGTATGAGTTGTATACAGATATAGTAGGTTAAGAGTAAAGCGGGGAATGTTGTATGAGTTGTATACAGATGTAGTAAGTAAAGAGTAAAGTGAGGAATACTGTTTGAGTTGCTACAGATGTAGTAGGTTAAGAGTGAAATAGGAATGTTGTATGCATTGTATACAGATGTAGTAGGTTAAGAGTGAAGTAGGAATGTTGTATGAGTTGTATACAGCTGTAGTAGGTTAAGAGTGAAGTGGGGAATGTTGTATGAGTTGTATACAGATGTAGTAGGTTAAGAGTAAAGTGAGGAATGTTGTATGTGTTGTATACAGCTGTAGTAGGTTAAGAGCGAAGTGGGGAATGTTGTATGAGTTGTATACAGATGTAGCAAGTTAAGAGTGAAGTGGGGAATGTTGTATGAGTTGTATACAGATGTAGTAAGTAAAGAGTAAAGTGAGGAATACTGTTTGAGTTGCTACATATGTAGCAGATGGAGGGTTAATTGAGGAGTTTTGAAGTTTGGGGTATTTGTAGTGCCATGTATTATAAATAGTAAAGAAAATATTAAATAATTAATAAATTATTTTTGTGACATAATTACATGTATTTTTGACTTGATAGAATTAAGCTCATATTTGATTATATTTGTAATTTACCCTGATATGCAAATGTGTGCTATCAAGACGAAGCTTTTGTAGCTTACTGCCCTGTTAGACCTTCATCATGTGAGTGGACTGAGTCTTGGGATTAGGTACCATAGATAAACAATTTTGACGAATGGGGTGTTCCACTTGCAAAATTTACACAAAGGTAAAAACTCAGAACTAGAAATTCATTAAAACTACATCGAATTATTGTTGGGACATGGAATTTAATTGGAAGAACCCACTATAGGATTGTGTCATTCTAAAATGAATAGGCTAGGAAACCTCTCCTCATGTAATTACTCTATCTCATATTGTTATAGAGCTCTATGATTGTCTATAGTATTGGTCTAACCGAATTTTGACACGGACAGTAAACCCAGACTTAACATACTGTGGTTAGGTATGGACCATATGTCCAGTTGTCACAGCATGTTATCATAGTAAAGGTACATTGTATCATACTAGTGATTCATGAGGTGCTCGAGGCAGTTGGTCATTGAGTTGTTACTCCTCAGCCCCTCACCACTTGGATTTAAATCCTGGTTGGGGTGAAAAACTGTCAAGTGGGGAGGTCTTCCAGCTGATTTGCATTGTGGTAGTGGTTCTACCCAGACATTTGTCTTGGGTCTAACTCTGTCAATTATTGCTGGACCTTGCCAATATGACTATACTTGTATGGTGTGATGTAACAAAAAAACAACAATAACTATATATAATTTGAATTGTCTGTATTTCAGAAGTTGCAGTTCACACTGGACAATAAGTCCCTTGTAGTCAGTGCCAGTGTCAATGAACAGGTTGGTATCTTACTCTAGTTTATAATCACATATTATGACTAGCTGACTGTAAGGCTATATAGTTAAACATCATACATGTATTTTGAAAAATGTGTTGATGATATACAGACACAGTTTATCATCTTGGAATCAAAGCAAAAGAATTAGATAACATATGAATATTGCCCCAACATCACAGGTTATTGAATCACTGATATGTCATACCATTGAAGTCCACAAGTAACAGGTTTTTACGGCACTGTCTCATATCAATTGTACAATTGTAATGCCCACATATCAGGTTATCTAAGGCACTGTCTCATGTCACATCTTACTACTGTAGTGACCACATATCAGGTTATCTAAGGCACTGTCTCATGTCACATCTTACTACTGTAGTGACCACATATCAGGTTATCTAAGGTACTGTCTCATGTCACATCATATTACTGTAGTGCCCACATCACAGGTTATTAAGGCACTGTCTTATGTCACATCTTATTTCTGTAGTGCCCACATCACAAGTTATTTAAGGTACTGTCTCATGTCACATCTTACTACTGTAGTGCCCACATCACAGGTTATCTAAGGCACTGTCTCATGTCACATCTTACTACTGTAGTGCCCACATCACAGGTTATCTAAGGCACTGTCTTATGTCACATCATATTACTGTAGTGCCCACATATCAGGTTATCTAAGGTAATGTCTCATGTCACATCATATTACTGTTGTGCCCATATCACAGGTTATTTAAGGTACTGTCTCGTATCATATTTTACATTTGTTGTGCCAATATCACAGGTTATTTAAGGTACTGTCTCGTATCATATTTTACATTTGTTGTGCCCATATCACAGGTTATATGGTACTGTCTCATGTCACACCTTACTACTGTAGTGCCCACATCACAGGTTATTTAAGGCACTGTCTTATGTCACATCATATAACTGTAGTGCCCACATCACAAGTTATTTAAGGTACTGTCTTATGTCACATCATATTACTGTAGTGCCCACATCACAGGTTATCTAAGGTACTGTCTTATGTCACATCTTACTACTGTAGTACCCACATCACAAGTTATTTAAGGCACTGTCTCATGTCACAACTTAATATTGTAGTGCCCACATCACAGGTTATTTAAGGCACTGTCTTATGTCACATCATATTACTGTAGTGCCCACATCACAGGTTATTAAGGCACTGTCTTATGTCACATCTTATTACTGTAGTGCCCACATCACAGGTTATTTAAGGTACTGTCTCATGTCACATCATATAACTGTAGTGCCTACATCACATGTTAATTAAGGCACTGTCTTATGTCACATCATATAACTGTAGTGCCCACATCACAGGTTATGTAAGGCACTGTCTTATGTCACATCATATAACTGTAGTGCCCACATCACAGGTTATTTAAGGCACTGTCTTATGTCACATCATATAACTGTAGTGCCCACATCACAGGTTATTTAAGGTACTGTCTTATGTCACATCATATTACTGTAGTGCCCACATTACAGATTACCTAAGGCACTGTCTCATGTCACATCTTACTACTGTAGTGACCACATATCAGGTTATCTAAGGTACTGTCTCATGTCACATCATATTACTGTAGTGCCCACATCACAGGTTATTAAGGCACTGTCTTATGTCACATCTTATTTCTGTAGTGCCCACATCACAAGTTATTTAAGGTACTGTCTCATGTCACATCTTACTACTGTAGTGCCCACATCACAGGTTATCTAAGGCACTGTCTCATGTCACATCTTACTACTGTAGTGCCCACATCACAGGTTATCTAAGGCACTGTCTTATGTCACATCATATTACTGTAGTGCCCACATATCAGGTTATCTAAGGTAATGTCTCATGTCACATCATATTACTGTTGTGCCCATATCACAGGTTATTTAAGGTACTGTCTCGTATCATATTTTACATTTGTTGTGCCAATATCACAGGTTATTTAAGGTACTGTCTCGTATCATATTTTACATTTGTTGTGCCCATATCACAGGTTATATGGTACTGTCTCATGTCACATCTTACTACTGTAGTGCCCACATCACAGGTTATTTAAGGCACTGTCTTATGTCACATCATATAACTGTAGTGCCCACATCACAAGTTATTTAAGGTACTGTCTTATGTCACATCATATTACTGTAGTGCCCACATCACAGGTTATCTAAGGTACTGTCTTATGTCACATCTTACTACTGTAGTACCCACATCACAAGTTATTTAAGGCACTGTCTCATGTCACAACTTAATATTGTAGTGCCCACATCACAGGTTATTTAAGGCACTGTCTTATGTCACATCATATTACTGTAGTGCCCACATCACAGGTTATTAAGGCACTGTCTTATGTCACATCTTATTACTGTAGTGCCCACATCACAGGTTATTTAAGGTACTGTCTCATGTCACATCATATAACTGTAGTGCCTACATCACATGTTAATTAAGGCACTGTCTTATGTCACATCATATAACTGTAGTGCCCACATCACAGGTTATGTAAGGCACTGTCTTATGTCACATCATATAACTGTAGTGCCCACATCACAGGTTATTTAAGGCACTGTCTTATGTCACATCATATAACTGTAGTGCCCACATCACAGGTTATTTAAGGTACTGTCTTATGTCACATCATATTACTGTAGTGCCCACATTACAGATTACCTAAGGCACTGTCTCATGTCACATCATATTACTGTAGTGCCCATATCACAGGTTATTTAAGGCACTGTCTCATGCTCATCTTATTACTGTAGTGCCCATATCAAAGGTTATTTAAGGCACTGTGTCATGTCACATCATATTACTGTAGTGCCCTCATCACAGGTTATTTAAGGTACTGTCTCATGTCACATCTTACTACTGTAGTGCCTCCATCAAAGGTTATTTAAGGTACTGTCTTATGTCACATCATATTACTGTAGTGCCCACATCACAGGTTATTTAAGGTAGTCTTATGTCACATCATATTACTGTAGTGCCCACATCACAGGTTATTTAAGGCACTGTCTTATGTCACATCATATAACTGTAGTGCCCACATCACAGGTTATTTAAGGTACTGTCTGATATCACATCATATTACTGTAGTGCCCACATCACAGGTTATTTAAGGCACTGTCTTATATCACATTGTACAGTTGTTGTGCCTAATCACAGGTTATTTAAGGCACTGTCTCATATCACATTGTACAGTTGTTGTGCCCATATCACAGGTTATTTAAGGCACTGTGTCATGTCACATCATATTACTGTAGTGCCCACATCACAGGTTATTTAAGGCACTGTGTCATGTCACATCTTATTACTGTAGTGCCCACATCACAGGTTATTTAAGGCACTGTCTCATATCACATTGTACAGTTGTTGTGCCTAATCACAGCTTATTTAAGGCACTGTCTCATATCACATTGTACAGTTGTTGTACCCATATCACAGGTTATTTAAGGCACTGTCTCATATCACATGGTACAGTTGTTGTACCCATATCACAGGTTTTTTAAGGCACTGTGTCATGTCACATTGTACAGTTGTTGTACCCATATCACAGGTTATTTAAGGCACTGTGTCATGTCACATCATATTACTGTAGTGCCCACATCACAGGTTATATAAGGTACTGTCTCATGTCACATCTTACTACTGTAGTGCCCTCATCACAGATTATCTAAGGCGCTGTCTCATGTCACATCATATAACTGTAGTGCCCACATCACATGTTATTTAAGGTACTGTCTCATATCACAACATAATATTGTAGTTAAATGGTTATTTAAGCCACTGTATCGTGAAACTTCATACTTTTGTAGTCCCTGTATTACTGGTTATTTAAGGGAAGGTCTCATGTTGCAGAATACTATTGTAATCCCCATATAACAGGTTATTTTAGGCATTGTCTCTTTTCACATCTTACTGCTGTAGTCCACACATAAAGGATTATTTAAGGCACTTTTTCATGTCACATCATACTATTGAAGTCTCCACATTTACATAGCACGTTATTTAAGGCACTGTCTCATGTCACCAACAACAATTATGAACAATCAGTTAAGAGCTGATATCATGAATACATGTACTTGTTTATTTTGGGCTAAAACTTTAGGATGAGGATGTTTATCCATCTGACCTGTGATACACCAGTGTCTTTATCTAGATATTTGTCTCTTTTTTCATAAAGAATTGGTAATGATCATCATTCTGATCGTAGTAGTGTCTGTCATCTTGTCATGCATAAGCAAAAAAAAAAAATAGTAGTAAATCGAATATCAAGATTTTTGTAATATTTCATCTTGTATACACTGTTGTTTTTTTTATATATTTCAACATGTATACACTGTTTGAATATACTTGGAAAATAATTGGTGTTATTTCATCTTCCCAGAGAAGTTTTTCCCACATGGAGCTGTCACTGAAGAAGAATGGTGTGGAGTTCTACTCTACCCAAGTAGCTGTACAGGAAGTGACTCCTACCCTTAGCAACCATGACTCTGAGGGTTTGTTTGTGCAGATAGAGACACCAGGCAAGGTACTGATTGGCCCCCTCCCTAGTGACCTATGATGTGTAATATTTATGGATTCAGTTATCATAGTGGTACTGCCCAAGCTCAATACTATGACATCTTGATTCCAGATCATCTATAGTTCTTATATTGTTTTGTTTTTTGAGTTTTGAAATACATTCCAGTGACCTATTATGATCATTATTGTGACATAAAGCTATTTTGTTGGAGGATGACTGCAGACAAATGTCTTGGTAGAACCACCGCAGGTCACCTGGAAGACCTTTCCACAAAAACTCCTATGCCATGAACAAAAATTGAACCGTCACTTGAGACTAAGCAATCAGACAAGTTAAAAGTCGAAAACTCTACCACAACACCATGGGCACCCTGTTCTTATATTGTTCTAAATGATTGGCTCTGTGAAAAGTCAATTTACTACAGTATGGTTTAACTATTTGGAAACCATTGACTTCTTTTTTTTTGTCTTGTGTTTTATTATGAATGTTAAAGTCAATTTTAACGATTTATTAACAATAAAATAATCACATAAATGATCATAACCCAGGTAAACTATTGCATGATGATTGTATCTATATTCTAGTTATCCGTGTCTTTTAAGTTTTCCCTGGGAAGAACAGTGCTTTATCAAAAAAAAATATTTATTATTAATAATTATTGCTTGCTATAAGATATATTTTACATAGGGTGTTAAATGAGGGCCTATGCAGCCTAAATGCAAAATGCATCTTGAATAGGCTCTGCTTCTAGTCCAAATCCCAAGCCTCCTCGTGGTAGCACTTTGGTAATGCTAACAGGATGGACGGCTGCGAGTATCTGGCGCAGTTTACCCAGATTCATACAGAAACAGAAAAGGACATCTGTCAAGTAGCTTGCGGTCCATTTGATGTCAAAATCATTGAACTGTCTGTAAAATAGTTGTCGAGTGAAAGGATGTCTACAAGGTTTTGTTTATCTCCATAAAATAGCCTGTCACAGCCAGGGTGAAAGTAGTCGATACAGCAAGCTTATGTTGAATGATGCTAGGTGGATCGGCTGTGGTTGCAAAGTTTATCCAAGCATATTCAGCCCTAGTTAGTTGGGAACGACGGAGTCTTGGAATGCCAAAAGTTTCTAAGTTAGGCAAGGAAAGGCATCCGGCTGTAAAATCTGCCTATATATCATTATGTCAAATCAAGAAAGGAATCAGTTAGGTAGTGCCAGCAGTGGAGAAGTTATTGGTAGTGTCTAGGGCTTGGCGGACCTCAGGAGGTGTGGGTCTGCAGGGTCTGGCCATAACAGCGAATCCTACGAACGCCTACAACCATTCCACATTGGATCTTTTAATGTCTGAACCATGAGCGGAAAGGCCAACAAGGTGGCAGTGATTATGTCACACAGAAAGATTGATCTCATGTGCCTTCAGGAGACCAAATGGAGTAATGAGGCTTCCAGAAAAATCACTGCAAACAGCTCCCAGTACAAGTTTTTCTGGTCTGGAAACAACAAAGGCACAAGTGGTGTAGGAATTCTGCTTTGCTGAAAGATGGTTGGAGAAGGTGCTTGAAGTAAAGCAGATCTCAGACAGAATCCTAATAGTATGGATCATGGTTGGAAGGATTGAACCTATGTCCCTCAAGTCGAGCTTGAAGATGATGTGAAGAACACTTTCTCCAATCAGCTGCAGAGCCTTGTCGCAACTGTTCCAGCTTCAAAGGTACTTGTGTGTAGAGACTTTAATGGTCACATAGGTAGTAATCTAGTAGGATATGAGGATTGGTACGGTGGCCATGCCATAGGTCAGCGTAATGCAGAGGGTGAGAGGACCCTTGAATTCGCTGTCACAAATTACTTATAGATAGGGAACTCCTTGTTTAAGAAGCATCATAGACACTTGGTAACCTACCAGTCTGGCGATGTCAGAACATAGATTGACTACATGCTTTACCATCACAGTTACAGGAAGTGCGTGACTAAGTGAAAGTCATTCTTAATGAGGAATGTGCCTCACAACACAGGCTTTTTGTTTGCGACCTCAAAGTTTAGGCTTCTCGAAGGTACAAGCACAGATTTACCCCTCGCATAAAGCTGTGGAAATTCAAAGATCCAAACCTAAAAGAAAAGTATGCAGAGGTTTTTTCAATTAAGATGAGGAATACTAAGGCAAGCAGAGTTGATGAACCATGGAAAGCTTTAAAAGACGGTCTACTTCAAGCTGCTACCAAAGTCTGTGGCCCAACAACTAAACATCAGTGGAGAAAGGAGACATGGTAGTGGAGCGACACAGTGGAAGAAGCAGTGACCGAAAAGAGAAGATGTTTCAAGGTCTGTAAGCAGGTGGCAGCAGGGAGGTTCGCAAGGCAGCTTAACGCATTGCTAAGCAGATTATTTATCTAGCTAAGTGTGAGGCAGAGAAAGAGGTTTTCACAATGTAAACCCAAAGGCAGGAGACATCTACAAACAGTCCAAACAAACGTGTCGAGACAATCAAGATGTAATGGGAGAGAAACCAGTATGAAATGATGAAGGTGAACTTTCCTCTGATGAAGATTTCAGGAAAGAGGCATGGAAGCAGCACTACAAACGACTGCTTAATGTTGAATTCCCCTGGAATCCAAATGACCTTTCAGACGACCTACCTGTCAAGGGCCCAGGCATCCCAATCACATTTGAGATGGTAAAAAAAGGCTGTCAGCAAATTAGCTGCAGGCAAAGCTCCAGGCCCTTCTAGTATTGTGACAGAGATGATAAAGCCTGCTGGACAGCAAGGTGTAGCAGTAATACATGATCTCAAAGAATCCATTGTTCTTGAGGAAAGAATACGAAATGAGTGGGAGGAAAGCTACATTGTAAATCTGTAAAAAGACAAAAGTGATGCACTCAGTAGAAGCAACTACAGAGGCCTAAAGCTGATTGATCAGGTCATGAAAGTCCTCGAGATAGTTATGGAGCAACAGATCGGACAACAAATCCAGATAGATGACATGCAATTTGGTTTCATGCCAGGCAGAGGAATTACTGATCCCATTTTCGTCCTACAACA
This sequence comes from Sinonovacula constricta, assembly GCA_007844125.1. Classification (NCBI taxonomy): domain Eukaryota; kingdom Metazoa; phylum Mollusca; class Bivalvia; order Cardiida; family Solecurtidae; genus Sinonovacula; species Sinonovacula constricta. The sequence continues at coordinate 47,935,917 of CM017559.1, read as the reverse complement.
AATGCAAAAAAAGTATCTCACAGCCAATAAACCTCTTTACATGGCTCTTGTTGACTTTGAGAAAGCATTTGAACGTGTACCAATGAAAGTCATTTGGTGGGCAATGTGCAAGTTAGGAGTTGGCTTATCAGGACTGTGCAGACCTTGTACTCTGATGCTAGAAGCCGAGTTCGAGAATGGGACAGCTACAGCGATCAGTTTGATGTCAATGTTGGTGTCCATTAAGGATCAGCACTCAGTCCATTGTTATTCCTCATTGTTCTGGAAGCGTTGTCCAGTCATTTCAGAGTAAGTTGTCCATAGAAGCTCTTGTATGCTGATGATCTTGTAATCATTGACACTTTCCTTGAATCTTTGCTGGAAAGAGTGGCCACATAGAAGATGAGTATGGAGGAGAAAGGATTCTGAGTCAACATGAATAAGACAAAGGTTATGATCTCCGGTCCAAATCTGGATACCCTACGAAGATCTAGAAAGTATCCATTTCCTGTCTGTCTTAACGGTACAGGAAGAAACTCGATTCTCTGCTCAAGTTGCTCTGGTTGGGTACATAAGAAGTGTAGTGGCATTAAAGGACCTCTCAAGCTTGATATTAACTACAAGCTCATGCTGCAATGAGCTTGCTTGTCCCATTGATGGTAGGCCCATGCCAGAGGTTACAGTCAGTGAGGAAAAGCTTGAAGTAGTAACAGACTTCTGCTACCTTGGTGATATGTTGTCATCTGGTGATGGATGTGAACTCGCCGTAACAACAGTTCAGAGAGCTGCTTCCAATCTTAACAAGCAAACATGTGCCTATCACAACAAGAGGTCGCCTCTACACATTAGACCTGTTTTGCTGTATGGCTCTGATAAAGGGGCAATAACAGCTGCTACTCTTAAGAGGCGTCAACGCATTGATAGAGCCATGGTTAGATGGATCTGCCTTGTCAAACTGGAAGACGGTGTACCCATAGAGTCTTTTCACTCTCAGCTAGACATCAAAAATATCTCAGAAATTCTCCAGATGAGCAGGTTGTGATGGTTCAGCCATGTAGAACGCAGTGCAGGATGAATATCAAAGATCAGTACTCTAAATGTCCTTGTCATCTGGTCTCGGGTAGACCTAAACTGACCTGGGATGACCAGTGAAAGGGGACCGTACATCCCATAGAATGGGTGACATAAATCCACTGGATCGCCAGTCTTGGAGAGGGAGACTTTGTTCTTGAGTGGACAGCCAGGCCTCACCCTTGGATAAGGATTAATAAAAGGCCTGGATAATCTAAACAGGATAATGATGATGATGAGTTAATTAGTCTTTGATACTTTTCTTTAATATTGTGTGTTTATGCAGTATGAACTTCCTATTGCATTCATGTGTGATCTGTACCTACATACTTCTGCACTGTTTTAAGAAAAAATGGGATTAATGACAACAATATAAAAACATGTTTTTATTGTTATGAATTAAGTTATCACTTTTAACAAACCAAATGATGGAAGAATTTAAAATAGTACATCAGAAAGTAGAGAATAAATAAAATATGTTAAGTAAGAACATTGATTAATCAATGCCATCCCATTCACTATACATACTTTTTTCTCCATTTTATTCACTTTTTAATTAGAAGAGAATAAAGATTTTTCAGTGGCATACTTTTTTCTTGCATTTTTTTAAACTAAACAAGGTTTATTTGTTTTTCAAAGTCATGATAGAATGGTCAGACAATGCAATGTGCTTGTTTGCTTGTTTGCTATCAAATGTTGACCTGTATCACTTGTAAAACTCCATCCTGAGCCTGCTGTACAATCCCTTTTTACCTGTATTCCTTGTTGTACAGTTCCGCCCAGATCCTGCTGCCTTGGATGACCTAAAAAGGAATGAGAGCTGTGGACGGGCTCTCCTTAACCTTCCATCAGGTAAGTTGTTAAAAATATATGCTGCTTCTCTTCCACAAAAGTCCAATGGTGTATTTGTTCTGTAGGTAGATTGCAAAGTCATAAAGTTGATATTTTCAGTTCAGATGGATGAAACAATAAGCTGATTTAGCTTGCAAATGATATTAAAGAGTTGTCCATAGCATGTTTAACATATAATTTTCCCATTGAATTGATATAAAATCCACCTCTATTCAGATAGGCTCAAAATGAACCTTGACCCTTTGCTAACCTAGGTAAATGATCAAATATTTCATTTTATAATTCTTTTTTAAAATAGATGTGTAGTCTGAAAACACATTGATATTGTGTTGTATATCTCATATATCTTTACCAGCCATAGAGATGCAGATGTACAACCTGTTGGACAGTATGGAGGATGTACTGTTTGGCGGGGCGGGCATCAGTCTATCTGGCGCTGCTGCCCTCACCCTACCCTCACCACTTACTGCAAACAAACTCAGGTACCCGATCATTACAGAGAAGGATCCAATCAACTACCATCGCCTTTGTCTCTCATGGAGTAAGTGAAATATTTGACCTCTTTATCACAGTTTGCTAGAACACTGGAATGGTAAGATTACCTGATCAGCTATCTACATTTTGCCTTTTATGTGCTATATAGATAACCATGGGATCACTTGACTTGACTTGAGACAGGTTGCTAATCCCAACAACCCATTTTTCATTATTTTACAACTTTTGATTTGAACAGCAATCACTACTCATTCATCCCAGACTGATTGTGTTTACTGTCAAACTACTGGTGACTGATTTTGACATCACTGTTACATGTGACAATTGGGACTTTTGAGTATCTGATATCAGGTTTAATTTAGTGATGTTAATTTTTATTTATCCTTTTATTAAACAATTCAAAGAATTGCATGGTTTTGATGAAATGAGAAGCCTGCCAACTTTTACTGAAATTGTTACATTAAGAAAAGAACACATTTGTGATTTTTTCAACCATTGATTGGTATGGTTTTATAAAAAGCTAAACATACCCTTTTTTTTTTCTCAAGCATTAAGGGACGTGAAATGTCAAAAGCCAACAACGGATTGAAAATGTCTGATTAAAGTAACTTAAAATTTTAACAGCTAAAACTGAAACAACCAGTTGAACATTTTATAAATATCAATAGGGATAAACAGGGAGAGTTGAAAAAGCTAGGAACGAATAGCACAATTGTATATATACATTGCAATCTGATCACAATAACAGCTAACAACCTGGCTTGAACATAATTTCCTCTTTCCCTTGAACTCGTGGCTCTCTTGAATTTAAATGTCATCCCTGTTCAGGTGATAGTGTTTGACTTACAGGAACCAACTGAGATCACATTTGCCTAAAGAGATAGTAAGCAGCTTAATATTTTTTTGTACAGTTTAACTCAACTGATATATGGATTTCAAACTTTAAAAAGATGCGCACACTGAGAACAGATGCAAATGTTCAGAACTATTCACACTTTTTACAAGAAAGCAACATTTTACATACTTTAATGATTGCAAGTCTGCATTGTCAATTACAAAATTATTCTGCCTAATCTCAGCCTTGTTTGTTTTTACACAGATCCAATGACTGGAAAAGGCAGAAAACAGAAGGCAAGGTTTGTGCGCTCTGAGAGTTCTAAGGATCAGAATATTGGACTGTTCAACTACCACAACACATATAGAACATGGAACCTAAATCGTCTGATACATCTAGTAGACAGCGAGGGTATCCCAGGACATCTTTTGACTGGGATTGATGCCAACGCAGCCTTCTTTCTCCTTGCATGGCACTTTATCTTCCTTTCATACCCATGTGTAAGTGTCAATACACTTTATAAATGCTAGCTTTATCTTCCTTTCATACCCATGTGTAAGTGTCAATACACTTTATAAATGCTAGCTTTATCTTCCTTTCATACCCACGTGTAAGTGTCAATACACTGTACAACACTAGCTTTATCTTCCTTTCATACCCATGTGTATGTGTTGGTACACTGTACAACACTAGCTTTATCTTTCTTTCATACCCATGTGTAAGTGTTGGTACACTGTACAACACTAGCTTTATCTTCCTTTCATACCCACGTGTAAGTGTTGGTTCACTGTACATTACTAGCTTTATCTTCCTTTCATACCCATGTGTAAGTGTTGGTACACTGTACATTACTAGCTTTATCTTCCTTTCATACCCATGTTTAAGTGTTCGTACACTGTACAATACTAGCTTTATCTTCCTTTCATACCCACGTGTAAGTGTTAGTACACTGTACATTACTAGCTTTATCTTCCTTTCATACCCATGTTTAAGTGTTGGTACACTGTACAATACTAGCTTTATCTTCCTTTCATACCCATGTGTATGTGTTGGTACACTGTACAATACTAGCTTTATCTTCCTTTCATACCCATGTTGAAGTGTTGTTGTAATGTTTGTTAAGTACTGCTAGTTGTAGGTAATCCTGCTGCTAAAGCCTCAGGAATATTGTTAGTGAAAAACTACTCTTTGCAGTTGTTCATGCTTGCAGAACACCAAGGTTGTTGTAATATTTGTTGAATACTGCTAGTTGCAGGAAGTCTTGCCTGCTGAAGCCCTGAGGTTGCTGTAGTGTTAGTTGAATACTCTTGGTTGCAGGTTCTACTGCCAGCAGAAACTCCAAGGTTGTTATAAAAATAGATGAATACTTTATGTTACAGGTACTTCTGCCTGCAGAAGCATTAAGGTTGTTGTAATTTTTGTTGAATACTGCTAGTTGCAGGTACTTCTACCTGCAGAAGCATTAAGGTTGTGGTAATTTTTGTTGAATACTGCTAGTTGCAGGTACTTCTACCTGCAGAAGCATTAAGGTTGTTGTATTTTTTGTTGAATACTGCTAGTTGCAGGTACTTCTACCTGCAGAAGCATTAAGGTTGTTGTAATTTTTGTTGAATACTGCTAGTTGCAGGTACTTCTACCTGCAGAAGCATTAAGATTGTGGTAATTTTTGTTGAATACTGTTAGTTGCAGGTACTTCTACCTGCAGAAGCATTAAGGTTGTTGTAATATTTGTTGAATACTGCTGGTTTGCAGGTACTTCTGCCTGAAGAAGTCCCAAGGTTGTTACCTGAAATGTTGGTGACACCAGAAACAGAGGCACAGGTAACTGATCATAGTTTTAGCTAACAACTTATACTTAATACATTATTTTTGTAACATTGTTTTTTATTGGCTAATAATGAAGTAGTGTTATTTTTGTTCCTGTTTAAGTGTCATTTTCTAATTGTTATCTGACAAATGATGAAGTATGATGATAAATAGTAAAGTATTGTGTTATATAAAATAATCAATCACATAATAACGTAAAATTATTAAGAATTCTTTAAGTATATAACATTGTTATGGCAATTCAAGTAATTTGGGGATACTGACAAGTTAAATAGTAAAATGATTATTGTTGAAATCTTGTATTTCAGGTGCTGGAAGGTATAAGGGGGTTAGTACGGGCAGGATTCTGGATGCACTTCAGCCACACAGACATAGAAGATTTCAAGAAACTGTTTAAAGCCACTGCCAACTTTGCCAAACCAGCTTTAGCACACAGGAAGAAAATTATCAATACCACTATGGTATGTAGAATGGGACTGTTATGTCTAATTACTATCAGAAAATATTTTAAGGGTAACTAAACTTATAAAACCTTCAAGTTTTCTTTTTACATAACCTTTTAATATAACATTATTATTTAGTGTCTTTTAACATTGTTAAAATTGTTCAGGTTAATGGTATATTACTATAACATGAAATACACATCCAACTCTCTTGACCTGGATACATAATAAACAAATAAAAAATCTGTCAAAGGAAGATACCAGTATGCATTTTTACGTTACTAGAATTGACCCCTTTTAATGTGTGGGTACCTAAGTGGAGAGTTATGGCTATAACAGCTTGACCACAGAGGTCTCTTTATTCATTGACTCAATCTGCTTTAATGAAAGTGATCTACGTAAGGATGTACACTTTCAGATAGTCATAAAATACATAATTCTTATCAAACACAATTGATGTTCTCAAGAGTGTAATCTTTTATAAATACTTAACAAACTGAGGAAGTATATAGAAATAGTGTGTTCTAGATCAGTCGGCTCCCACTGGAGGGCTGACTGATCAGTATCTGCATTTGGCTGCTGATTTTTCTAACCATGCATGGAAAAACTAGTAACTTGCTAAGGGTTAACCATGTGGCTGCCTATTGTAAAGTCACCAACTTGTAACTTCTCTGGCTGCACAGCCTCTCACCCTGGGGGTTTTGAGTGCCATGCAGAGTGAAGTTTCTAATATGGAATTGTTTTTCTCATAGACCTGTGGTGCACCCCATGTAAATACCCGGACATAAATCTGGGTATCTCTCCACCAAAACTTCTTCATGTCATTAAATGTTCATAATGTGTTGGTAGAATGTCTTTTGAAAAATATAAGAAATTAATAAAACATAACTTCAGTAAATGTGCAATGTTTCAGTTTCCTATTTGCTTCCCAGATCTTTCAGGAGAGTTTTGCAGCCCATACAGAGAACACTGGGCTGTTGAGTATCAAGAGTCGTTTCAACTCCAATTTGGAGTTGTTCATGTGCTCGTCCCACAGCAAATGCCTCAGGGTAAAAGAAGGCCTGCCCGTGCCCCCACCAGAAGTGTATGGGACCAATGCCATATTTATATCCTTCCTAGACCTGTCATTCAACAAACTGACAGAGATCCCATCAGTCCTGTTTGATAAGCTGGTGAACCTTGTGGATCTGAAGATGAATTTTAACTTCCTGGAAGAAATCCCAGGTTTGAGAAACTTTGGTCTAGTCTAGCTAGCCCCTATCTTTCTACATTAATCTATTTACATTCTTAGGAATTTGCCACTTCAGGCATAGGTAACAAAATCAAATGCTTGGTTAGAAATTGGATTCATTTGAAAACAAATGAATTAAGTTGAAAAAGACACATTTATTTAGAATAGTATAAAATAAATTACAATTGTATGCAATATTAATATTTGGGTTTAAGTTGTTTAGATATAAATGATCAAATTTTTTAAAGTAAAAATGAAACACTGATGTACATTTAAGATTGCTTTTTCTTTTACATGGTTTTATGGCATTTTTTCATTCTTGCTCATTCCCTATTCCAGCATCTATCACCAAGTGCAAAAAGCTTTGCCACATTGCATTTACTGAGAACAACTTGACAGACCTGCCAGAAGAACTTGTTCAGTTGAAGCATCTCCTTCAATTAGAAGTCGGAGCAAACAGGTTTAGAAATTTGCCACCTGTCATCTTTAAACTGACAGGTCTCAGAAAACTCATGATCAGCAATATGCTTCTAGCAGGTATGCCTTCTTCTTGTTTAAATTTTATTGTGTTACCTCACTTATGGATAGGTATTTGGTATATAGTTAATGTAGAAAACTATCTTTCTCCATTGTAGACTGTTTTCATTCACATACTTTTTTTTGCTGCTAAAATTGTGAAGGTTCATATCAATGTACACTACATGTTTAATAAGTGTTGTCACCCTTAACATGATTAGCACAAAATGATAAGGCTTGGGGAAATGGTATAGCCAACTGCATCTGGGGGCCATTTTATTTGGATCAACACTATTCTACTAGTAGCTGCATCTGTCTTTAGAGGTTTTGCTACCTGTGTAGTGTATTTTGCCTACTACTGGTACTACTGGCCTACTATTGGTACTACTGGCCTACTACGGTACTACTGGCCTACTACTGGTACTTCTGGCCTACTACTTGGCCTACTACTGGTATTACTAGCCTACTGTTATTACTGGCCTACTACTGGTACTACTGGCCTACTGGTACTACTGGCCTACTACTGGCCTACTACTGGTATTACTGGCCTACTACTGGTACTACTGGCCTACTACTGGTACTACTGGCCTACTACTGGCCTACTACTGGTACTACTGGCCTACTACTGGTACTACTGGCCTACTGGTATTACTGGCCTACTACTGGCCTACTACTGGTATTACTGGCCTACTACTGGTACTACTGGCCTACTACTGGTACTACTGGCCTACTACGGTACTACTGGCCTACTACTGGTACTTCTGGCCTACTACTTGGCCTACTACTGGTATTACTAGCCTACTGTTATTACTGGCCTACTACTGGTACTACTGGCCTACTGGTACTACTGGCCTACTGGTATTACTGGCCTACTACTGGCCTACTACTGGTATTACTGGCCTACTACTGGTACTACTGGCCTACTACTGGCCTACTACTGGTACTACTGGCCTACTACTAGTACTACTGGCCTGCTACTGGTACTACTGGCCTACTACTAGTACTACTTGCCTACTACTGGCACTACTGGCCTACTACTGGTACTACTAGCCTACTACTAGTACTACTTGCCTACTGGTATTACTGGCCTACTACTGGTACTACTGGCCTACTACTAGTACTACTGGCCTACTACTGGCCTACTACTGGTACTACTGGCCTACTACTAGTACTACTGGCCTACTACTGGCCTACTACAAGTACTACTTGCCTACTGGTATGACTGGCCTACTACTGGTACTACTGGCCTACTTCTGCCTACTACTGGTACTACTAGCCTACTACTGGTACTACTGGCATACTATTGGCTTACTACTGGTACTACTGGCCTATTACTGGTACTACATCTGGTACTACTGGCCTACTACAGCCTACTACTGGTACTACTGGCCTACTACTGGTACAACTAGCCTACTACTGGTACTACTGGCCTACTACTAGTACTACTTGCCTACTACTGGCACTACTGGCCTACTACTGGTACTACTAGCCTACTACTAGTACTACTTGCCTACTGGTATTACTGGCCTACTACTGGTACTACTGGCCTACTACTAGTACTACTGGCCTACTACTGGCCTACTACTGGTACTACTGGCCTACTACTAGTACTACTGGCATACTACTGGCACTACTGGCCTACTACAAGTACTACTTGCCTACTGGTATTACTGGCCTACTACTGGTACTACTGGCCTACTTCTGCCTACTACTGGTACTACTAGCCTACTACTGGTACTACTGGCATACTATTGGCTTACTACTGGTACTACTGGCCTATTACTGGTACTACATCTGGTACTACTGGCCTACTACAGCCTACTACTGGTACTACTGGCCTACTACTGGTACAACTAGCCTACTACTGGTACTACTGGCCTACTACTGGTACTACTGGCCTACTACTGGCACTACTGGCCTACTACTGGTACTACTGGCCTACTACTGGTACTACTGGCCTACTACTGGCACTACTGGCCTACTACTGGTACTACTGGCCTACTACTAGTACTACTGGCCTACTACTGGTACTACAGGCCTACTACTGCTAAGCCCCTAGGGCCTACTGACCTCTTACAATAGTCACTCTCTACTGTGTTTACTTGGGTTAAGAATTATCCACTAAACAAGCAAGTTGTTCCTCTCTGTATACTGCCCTACATACAAAAATCTTTACATGAAGTTGTTTATATTATTGTATAATAAACTTAAAATGTTATACAGAATAGTATTAAGTAATGCATGTTGTGATTAAAAGTGTCCATTATACTGCACGGAGACATCATGATGTCCATCATGTGACTGTAGTTTCTCCCTTTGTTTCAGTCAACATCTAACTATTGTATCTGCCTTGTGTTTGAGTCATCGCCTTACTGTGGTATCTCCCTTGTCTTTCAGTCCTCACCTTCTGTTCCTGTCACCATGTGACTGTGGTCTCTCTCTTGTCTTCCAGTCCTCACCTTCTATTTCTGTCACAATGTGACTGTGGTCTCTCCCTTGTCTTCCAGTCCTCACCTTCTATTCCTGTCACCATGTGACTGTGGTCTCTCCCTTGTCTTCCAGTCCTCACCTTCTGTTCCTGTCACCATGTGACTGTGGTCTCTCCTTTGTGTTCCAGTCCTCACCTTCTATTCCTGTCACAATGTGACTGGTCTCTCCCTTGTCTTCCAGTCCTCACCTTCTGTTTCTGTCACCATGTGACTGTGGTCTCTCCTTTGTGTTCCAGTCCTCACCTTCTATTCCTGTCACCATGTGACTTTGGTCTCTCCCTGTTTTCCAGTCCTCACCTTCTGTTCCTGTCACCATGTGACTGTGGTCTCTCCCTTGTCTTCCAGTCCTCACCTTCTATTCCTGTCACCATATGACTGTGGTCTCTCCCTTGTCTTCCAGTCCTCACCTTCTATTTCTGACACCATGTGACTGTGGTCTCTCCCTTGTCTTCCAGTCCTCACCTTCTGTTCCTGTCACCATGTGACTGTGGTCTCTCCCTTGTCTTCCAGTCCTCACCTTCTGTTCCTGTCACCATGTGACTGTGGTCTCTCCCTTGTCTTCCAGTCCTCACCTTCTGTTCCTGTCACCATGTGACTGTGGTCTCTCCTTTGTGTTCCAGTCCTCACCTTCTGTTCCTGTCACCATGAGACTGTGGTCTCTTCTTTGTGTTCCAGTCATCATGTGACTGTGCTCTCTTTTCTTGTGTTCTTATCATCATGTGACTGTGTTCTCTTTTTTGTGTTCTAATCATCATGTAACCATGGTCTCTTCCTTGTGTTCAGTCATCATGTGACTGTAGTCTCTTCCTTGTGTTCCAGTCAGCATGTGACTGTGGTCTCTTCCTTTTGTTCCAGTCATCATGTGACTGTGTTCTCTTTTCTTGTGTTCTAATCATGTGACTGTGGTCTCTTCCTTTTGTTCCAATCATCATGTAACAATGGTCTCTTTCTTGTGTTCCAGTCATCATGTGACTGTGGTCTCTTCCTTGTGTTTCAGTCATCATGTGACTGTGGTCTCTTCCTTGCATTTCAGTCATCATGTGACTGTGGTCTCTTCCTTGTGTTCCTGTCATCATGTGACTGTGGTATCTTCCCTGTGTTCCCATCATCATGTAACCATAGTCTCTTCCTTGTGTTCCAATCATTATGTAACCATGGTCTCTTCCTTGTGTTCCAGTCATCTTGTGACTGTGGTCTCTTCCTTGTGTTCCAGTCATCATGTGACTGTGGTCTCTTCCTTGTGTTCCAGTCATCATGTGACTGTGGTCTCTCCTTTTGTTCCAGTCATCATGTGACTGTGTTCTCTTTTCTTGTGTTCTAATCATCATGTGACTGTGGTCTCTTCCCTGTGTTCCCATCATCATGTAACCATGGTCTCTTCCTTGTGTTCCAGTCATCATGTGACTGTGGTCTCTCCTTTTGTTCCAGTCATCATGTGACTGTGTTCTCTTTTCTTGTGTTCTAATCATCATGTGACTGTGGTCTCTCCTTTTGTTCCAGTCATCATGTGACTGTGTTCTCTTTTCTTGTGTTCTAATCATCATGTGACATTGGTCTCTTTTCTTGTGTTCTAATCATCAAGTGACTGTGGTCTCTTCCTTGTGTTTCAGTCATCATGTGACTGTGGTCTCTTCCTTGTGTTCCTGTCATCATGTGACTGTGGTGTCTTCCCTGTGTTCCCATCATCATGTGACTGTGTTCTCTTTTCTTGTGTTCTAATCATCATGTGACTGTGGTCTCTTTTCTTGTGTTCTAATCATCAAGTGACTGTGGTCTCTTCCTTTTGTTCCAGTCATCATGTGACTGTGTTCTCTTTTCTTGTGTTCTCATCATCATGTAACCGTGGTCTCTTCCTTGTGTTCCAGTAATCATGTGACTGTGGTCTCTTCCTTGTGTTCCTGTCATCATGTAACCGTGGTCTCTTCCTTGTGTTCCGGTCATCATGTAACTGTGGTCTCTTCCTTGTGTTCCAGTCATCTTGTGACCATGGTCTCTTCCTTGTGTTATAGTCATCTTGTGACCATGGTCTCTCCCTTGTGTTCTAATCATCCTGTGACTGTGGTCTCTTTCTTGTGTTCGAATCATCATGCGACTGTGGTCTCTTCCTTGTGTTCCTGTTATCATGTGACTGTGGTCTCTTTCTTGCGTTCCAGTCATCATGTGACTGTGGTCTCTCTCTTGTGTTCAAGTCATCTTGTGACCATGGTCTCTCTCTTGTGTTCCAGTCATCATGCAACCGTGTTCTTTCTCTTATGTTCCAATCATCATGTGACTGTGGTCTTTCACTTATGTTCCAATCATCATGCGACCTTGGTCTTTCACTAATGTTCCAATCATCATGTGACTGTGGTCTTTCACTTATGTTCCAATCATCATGCGACCTTGGTCTTTCACTAATGTTCCAATCATCATGTGACTGTGGTCTTTCACTTATGTTCCAATCATCATGCGACCTTGGTCTTTCACTAATGTTCCAATCATCATGCGACCTTGGTCTTTCACTTATGTTCCAATCATCATGTGACCATGGTCTTTTGCTTATGTTCCAATCATCATGTGACCTTGGTCTTTCGCTCATGTTCCAATCATCATGTGACCTTGGTCTTTCGCTTATGTTCCAATCATCATGTGACCATGGTCTTTTGCTTATGTTCCAATCATCATGTGACCGTGGTCTTTCGCGTATGTTCCAATCATCATGTGACCTTGGTCTTTCGCTTATGTTCCAATCATCATATGACCATGGTCTTTCACTTATGTTCCAATCATCATGTGACCGTGGTCTTTCACTTATGTACCAATCATTACATGACCGTGGTCTTTTGCTTATGTTCCAGTCATCATGCAACTATGGGCTTTCCCTTGTGTTTCTGTCATCATATGACTGTGGTCTCTTCTTTGTTTTCCAGTCATTATGTGACTGTTGTCTCCTCCTTTAGTTCCACTCATAATTTTTTGTCTCTTCCTTCATTCTTGTTATAATCTGATAAATCTCTTTGACCAGCTTATGTTCCATTTTGCATCCGACTGATGCCTCCCTTGTGTGCTGTTAACAGCTGACTGTTGACTTTCCCTTGTGCTCAGTCTTAATCTGAGTGTGTCCCTACCTTGTCTTCCCTTATTATCTGGTTGATCTCTCTTTCTCTCTTAAAGGTGCTGTTATCACATTTCTTGCCCTTGTGCTAGCCTCTTTCTTGTGTTTCAGAGCTGCCTGAAGAGATTGGCAACTTAATCAACCTGAGGGTCCTGTTTGCACAGGGCAACTGCTTCACCAAACTGCCACACAGTTTCATGCACCTGGTAGAACTAGAGGAACTGTATCTAGGTAGGGATTATTGAGTAGAACAGTTCTGTTATAGTGATGGGTGTGTTGTGGAGGTGATGGTATTTAGGGAAAGGAACTAAGAGGATGATGAGGAAAAGCATTATAATTATGACAATATTGTTGGTAATGTTTTTAATGGTGTTGAGGATGTTGATAAAAGTGTTGGTGGTGGTGGGGATGAAGATAATATGATGATGATGATGAAAAATAGAGAATGGGGATGACCTATGACCCTAACTGATGTTCTGAAAGATATGCAATGCATAATGAACTGTCCTTGACTAACCTTGATTTGCAATACTAAGAGGAAAGTAACAAAATTGTTTTAACTTACTTAGCTTACAAATATAAATTAGTTTATTTCTGTATCTGAGAAAATATATGAGTTTCTTTTTGTAAAGTTAGCTGATGCACATGAAAAAGAAATGAAATAACAGGATCTATTTTACAAAAAACTACTACCTTTGATGATGTTTAAGTTCCATTAGCCTAAAAAATATATTTTTGTCCTATGGTTTCTACGCATACATGTGTTTTCTTAGATAGAATAAATTATTAAGTTTTATAAATATTCCATGTAAAAATTAATTGGTGTCCATAGAAATTATTTTGGTTATAAGAAAACAATGTGAGAAACATGGGAAATAAGTATCTTTGGTCATTTTACCTGTTTGAAGTGATTTTTTTCTCATCTGGCAATGATAAACTCTAGAGAAGATAATGTAGTAAGTATGGCCTCGTGGGCAATTTTGCTTTGGAAAATATTGAAAGAATTTGATGGGAAAAAAGCAATGAATTAAGGTTTGTCGGGAACTTATGCAAGGTTATTATAAAGACCTTTGTCAGTTAATGATTTTTGATGCTTTTATCAGTTTGATATATTTGTATTTCCAGGAGCTGTTCCCTACATCAAGGTCCCTACCAATGTGAAAGTGTTGACATTTGAAAACTTTAAGTCATTTCTAAAGAACAAAAACCTGGAACGATGGATTGAAGCAAGCTCTGAGGTCAAGTTTGTTTTATTATTCCTTGTATGACCTTCCCATGTAAAATTTCTATATTTATGGCATTTGGCAAATCATAATGTATCCTTATCTTTAGACATAATTATATGTAGCTAAAAAAGGAAATGTATATTATACCTTTTAAATGAGTGCTTTTGAAATTGTGTTGAAGAAATTATGCTTGATTTTCTTTCTCTTTTTGTTCACTGTAATAAAAAAGGCGTAGAATAAAAAAAATTAAACTTAAGTAAATAAAATACTGACTCACATATTCCTATGGCAGTAAGAGATGAATAACTTCTGTTGGTAACAGTTACTGCACACAAGTTTGTTCATTTCTTGTGTGATACTGTGTTAACTTGTCTCAATAGCTTTTTATTCAGCTTTGTTTCAAATACATTTTGGCATTCTTTTAGGAATTAAATCATATATCAAAACATATCTTCTTACTTTTAGTTAATAAAAAATGAATAAAATTTACTAGTTTAAGTTATAATAATTGGAAATTCATTGAAATCTTAGTTCTACCAATATATCTATGCATCATTTACATGTTAGTGATTATTAAGAAATAATATTGGTGAATATTCTATTTATTTGGCATAACAGCTGTTAAAACATTATTTTGTACAACAAAAATTTGAACATTTTTATAATGATGTGTTTTGTAGGATCGTCGTGATCTTTTCCACTTATTTGATGAAAATGCTAATGGTGTGCTGGAAGAGAATGAGATTGGCAAGCTGAATGCTGTAATTTTCAACCTTTTTCCCCGATTTGGTTACAAAGGTTCTGAAGCTCCAGGTTGGTTACTTTAAGGATGTTGTAAGATACAGTGGGGGTTAAGTAGGCAGTTAGAATGTAGAAGAGTACAGTGGGGTAGTCTACACTGTAAGGATGTTGTAAGATACAGTGGGGGTTAAGAAGGCAGTTAGAATGTGGAAGAGTACAGTGGGGTAGTCTACACTGTAAGGATGTTGTAAGTTACAGTGGGGGTTAAGTAGGCAGTGAGAATGTGGAGGTACAGTGGGGTAGTCTACACTGTAAGGATGTTGTAAGTTACAGTGGGGGTTAAGTAGGCAGTGAGAATGTGGAAGAGTACAGTGGGGTAGACTACACTGTAAGGATGTTGCAAGATACAGTGGGGGTTAAGTAGGCAGTGAGAATGTGGAAGAGTACAGTGGGGTAGACTACACTGTAAGGATGTTGCAAGATACAGTGGGGGTTAAGTAGGCAGTTAGAATGTGGAAGAGTACAGTGGGGTAGACTACACTGTAAGGATGTTGTAAGTTACAGTGGGGGTTAAGTAGGCAGTTAGAATGTGGAAGAGTACAGTGGGGTAGACAACACTGTAAGGATGTTGTAAGATACAGTGGGGGTTAAGTAGGCAGTGAGAATGTGGAAGAGTACAGTGGGGTAGACTACACTGTAAGGATGTTGTAAGTTACAGTGGGGGTTAAGTAGGCAGTTAGAATGTGGAAGAGTACAGTGGGGTAGACAACACTGTAAGGATGTTGTAAGATACAGTGGGGGTTAAGTAGGCAGTGAGAATGTGGAAGAGTACAGTGGGGTAGACTACACTGTAAGGTTGTTGTAAGATACAGTGGGGGTTAAGTAGGCAGTGAGAATGTGGAAGAGTACAGTGGGATAGACTACACTGTAAGGATGTTGTAAGATACTGTGGGGGTTAAGAAGGCAGTTAGAATGTGGAAGAGTACAGTGGGGTAGTCTACACTGTAAGGATGTTGTAAGTTACAGTGGGGGTTAAGTAGGCAGTGAGAATGTGGAAGAGTACAGTGGGGTAGACTACACTGTAAGGATGCTGTAAGATACTGTGGGGGTTAAGAAGGCAGTTAGAATGTGGAAGAGTACAGTGGGGTAGACTACACTGTAAGGATGTTGCAAGATACAGTGGGGGTTAAGTAGGCAGTGAGAATGTGGAAGAGTACAGTGGGGTAGACTACACTGTAAGGATGTTGCAAGATACAGTGGGGGTTAAGTAGGCAGTGAAAATGTGGAAGAGTACAGTGGGGTAGACTACACTGTAAGGATGCTGTAGAGTATGGTGGGGGTAGAGGAGGATGTAAGGATACTGTAGAGTACAGTGGGGGTAGAGGAGGCTGTAAGGATACTGTAGAAAACAGTGGGGCTAGAGTAGGCTGTTAACATGTTGTAGAGCACACTGGGGTAGAGTAGGCTGTTAACATGTTGTAGAGTACAGTAAGGTAGAGTAGGCTGTGGGGATGCTGTAGAGTATGGTAGGGTAGAGCAGGCTGTAATGGATGCTGTAGAGTACAGTGGGGTTAGAGCAGGCTGTAAACATGTTGTAGAGTGCAGTGGGATAGAGTAGGCTGTAATGATGTTATAGAGTACATTGGAGTGTTGTAGGCTTTAAATATGTTGTAGAGTACAGTGGGGTAAAGTAGACTGTGGGAATGCGGAATGCAGGGGGTAGAGTTGGCTGTAAGGTCATTATAGATTGCAATGGGGTAGAGTAGGCTGTAGGGATGTTGAAGAGTACGGTGGGGTAGGGTAGGCCATGAGGATACTGTAGAGTACAGTGGGGGTAGAGGAGGCTGTAGGGATACTGTAGAGTATGGTGGGGTAGTGTAGGTTGTAAGGATACTGTAGAATAAAGTGGGGGTAGAGGAGGCTGTAGGGATACTGTAGAGTATGGTGGGGTAGTGTAGGTTGTAAGGATGCTGTAGAGTATGGTGGGGGAAGAGGAGGCTGTTAGGATACTGTAGAGTACAGTGGGGTAGAGGAGGCTGTAAGGGTACTGTAGAATACAGTGGGGTAGAGGAGGCTGTAAGGATACTGTAGAATACAGTAGGGGTAGAGGAGGCTGTAAGGATACTGTAGAGTATGGTGGGGTAGTGTAGGTTGTAAGGATGCTGTAGAGTATGGTGGGGGTAGAGGAGGCTGTAAGGATACTGTAGAATACAGTAGGGTAGTGTAGGTTGTAAGGATACTGTAGAATACAGTGGGGGTAGAGGAGGCTGTAAGGATACTGTAGAATACAGTGGAGGTAGAGGAGGCTGTAAGGATACTGTAGAGTACAGTGGGGTAGTGTAGGTTGTAAGGATACTGTAGAATACAGTGGGGGTAGAGGAGGCTGTAAGGATACTGTAGAATACAGTGGAGGTAGAGGAGGCTGTAAGGATACTGTAGAATACAGTGGGGTAGTGTAGGTTGTAAGGATACTGTAGAATAAAGTGGGGGTAGAGGAGGCTGTAGGGATACTGTAGAGTATGGTGGGGTAGTGTAGGTTGTAAGGATACTGTAGAATAAAGTGGGGGTAGAGGAGGCTGTAGGGATACTGTAGAGTACAGTGGGGTAGTGTAGGTTGTAAGGATGCTGTAGAGTATGGTGGGGGTAGAGGAGGCTGTAAGGATACTGTAGAATACAGTGGGGTAGTGTAGGTTGTAAGGATACTGTAGAATAAAGTGGGGGTAGAGGAGGCTGTAGGGATACTGTAGAGTATGGTGGGGTAGTGTAGGCTGTAAGGATGCTGTAGAGTATGGTGGGGGTAGAGGAGGCTGTAAGGATACTGTAGAATACAGTGGGGTAGTGTAGGTTGTAAGGATACTGTAGAATAAAGTGGGGGTAGAGGAGGCTGTAGAGATACTGTAGAGTATGGTGGGGTAGTGTAGGTTGTAAGGATGCTGTAGAGTATGGTGGGGGTAGAGGAGGCTGTAAGGATACTGTAGAGTACAGTGGGGGTAGAGTAGGCTGTTAACATGTTGTAGAGCACAGTGGGGTAGACTACACTGTAAGGATGTTGTAGAGTAGATTAGAGTAGGTAGAGGAGGCTGTAAGGATACTGTAAAGTACAATGGGGTAGTGTAGGTTGTCAGGATACTGTAGAGTACAGTGGGGGTGGAGGAGGCTGTTAACATGTTGTAGAGCACAGTGGGGTAGACTACACTGTAAGGATGTTGTAGAGTAGATTAGAGTAGGTAGAGGAGGCTGTAAGGATACTGTAGAGTACAGTGGGGTAGTGTAGGTTGTAAGGATACTGTAGAGTACAGTGGGGGTAGAGGAGGCTGTAAGGATACTGTAGAATACAGTGGGGTAGTGTAGGTTGTAAGGATACTGTAGAGTACAGTGGGGTAGTGTAGGTTGTAAGGATGCTGTAGAGTATGGTGGGGGTAGAGGAGGCTGTAAGGATATTGTAGAATACAGTGGGGGTAGAGGAGGCTGTAAGGATACTGTAAAGTACAATGGGGTAGTGTAGGTTGTAAGGATACTGTAGAGTATGGTGGGGCTAGAGTATGCTGTTAACATGTTGTAGAGCACAGTGGGGTAGAGTAGGCTGTTAACATGTTGTAGAGTACAGTGGGGTAGAGTAGGCTGTGGGGATGCTGTAGAGTATGGTAGGGTAGAGCAGGCTGTAATGGATGCTGTAGAGTACAGTGGGGTTAGAGCAGGCTGTAAACATGTTGTAGAGTGCAGTGGGATAGAGTAGGCTGTAATGATGTTATAGAGTTCATTGGAGTGTTGTAGGCTTTAAATATGTTGTAGAGTACAGTGGGGTAAAGTAGACTGTGGGAATGCGGAATGCAGGGGGTAGGGTAGGCCATGAGGATACTGTAGAGTACAGTGGGGGTAGAGTAGACTGTAAGAATACTGTAGAGTACGGTGGGGTAGAGTAGGCTGTAAGGATACTGTAGAATACAGTGGGGGTAGAGTAGGCTGTAGGAATGTTGTAGTGTACAGTGGGGTAGAGTAGGCTAAAAGGATGCTGTAGGGTCCAGTGTGTAGAGGAGGCTGTAAGGATGCTGTAAGGTCCAGTGTGTAGAGTAGGCTGTAAGGATGCTGTAGGGTCCAGTGTGTAGAACAGGCTGTAATGATGCTGTAGGGTCCAGTGTGTAGAGTAGGCTGTAAGCATGCTGTAGGGTCCAGTGTGTAGAGTAGGCTGTAAGGATGCTGTAGGGTCCAGTGTGTAGAGTAGGCTGTAAGGATGCTGTAGGGTCCAGTGTGTAGAGTAGGCTGTAAGCATGCTGTAGGGTCCAGTGTGTAGAGTAGGCTGTAAGGATGCTGTAGGGTCCAGTGTGTAGAGTAGGCTGTAAGGATGCTGTAGGGTCCAGTGTGTAGAGTAGGCTGTAAGGATGCTGTAGGGTCCAGTGTGTAGAGTAGGCTGTAAGGACGCTGTAGGGTCCAGTGTGTAGAGTAGGCTGTAAGGATACTGTAGGGTCCAGTGTGTAGAGTAGGCTGTAAGGACGCTGTAGGGTCCAGTGTGTAGAGTAGGCTGTAAGGATGCTGTAGAGTCCAGAGTGTAGAGTAGGCTGTAAGGATGCTGTAGGGTCCAGTGTGTAGAGTAGGCTGTAAGGACGCTGTAGGGTCCAGTGTGTAGAGTAGGCTGTAAGGACGCTGTAGGGTCCAGTGTGTAGAGTAGGCTGTAAGGACGCTGTAGGGTCCAGTGTGTAGAGTAGGCTGTAAGGATGCTGTAGAGTCCAGAGTGTAGAGTAGGCTGTAAGGATGCTGTAGGGTCCAGTGTGTAGAGTAGGCTGTAAGGATGCTGTAGGGTCCAGTGTGTAGAGTAGGCTGTAAGGATGCTGTAGAGTGCAGTGGGGTAGATTTGGCTGTAAGGATACTGTAGAGTACAGTTTGGTAGAATAGGCTGTGAGGATGCTCAAGAGTACTGTCAGGTAGAGTAGAATGTAAGGATGCTGTAGAGTACAGTGGGGTAGAGTATGTGCTGACGATGCTGTAGTACTGGTACAGTGGGGTAGAGTAAGCTGTAAGGATGTTGTAGAGTACAATGGGTAGAGTAGGCTATGACGATACTGTAAAGTACAGTGGGGTAGAGTATGCTGTAAGGATGTTGTAGAGTACAATGGGTAGAGTAAGCTTTGACGATACTGTAGAGTACAGTGGGGTAGAGTATGCTGTAAGGATGTTGTAGAGTACAGTGGGTAGAGTGGGTAGGCTGTGAGGATACTGTAGAGTACAATTGGGTAGAATATACTGTAAGGATGTTACAGAGTACAGTGGGTAGAGTAGGCTGTGATGATGCTGTAGAGTGTAGTTGGGTATAGTAGAGACCTTACAAGAGTTCACTTTTTACACTTTTCTCAAATTAACTTCTTTCAAAGTACTAGCTCTTACAAGGAATTAGAACCACAATGCAATAGTTCTTTATTGTGTTATTCTTGGATAATCACTCAAACACTTAATACATACCATGTGTATGGATATTGTAAATAAACAAAATACAAAGGAGGATTTACAACAACATTAGTTATATGAAACATTAGTAAGTGACTAAATTACCAACTTAAAAAATGTTATTAAATTTTCTTGCAGAAAAATGTTCTGTAGTAGAAAATGTATTTTTGACCCTTATATTAGCAATAAATGTTTTCTACATGCATAATGATATTTTGTTTAGATATTCTTTCCATAATAATGCTCCATGATGATACATTTTCTTCTCAGATGACCAGACATCGTCCGGGTTTCCCTTGGAGATCCTTAGCTGTTCCAAGCTGAGGATTTTACAGTTGCAGCATCATGGCTTCACAAATGTTCCCAGAGAGATCCGGCAGCTACAGAAGCTGATGGAACTCAACATCAGCTTTAACCCTAATCTCCTCAGTGTACCTGCAGAACTCGGTCTCCTACCTAATCTGTCAAGTATGTGTCTTCTATTGCCATATTGTATATGTTTATCACATAACCACTTGTGTATGTTTATCCCATAACCACTTGTGTATGTTTATCCTATAACTACTTGTTTGCTTATCCCATAACCACTTGTGTGACAATAGTCACTTATGTTTGTTTATCCTATAACCACTTGTATATGTTAATCCTATAACCACTTTTATATGTGTATCCCATAACTAATTGTATCAGTTTATCCCATAACCACTTGTGTGACAATAGTCACTTATGTTTGTTTATCCTATAACCACTTGTATATGTTAATCCTATAACCAGTTTTATATGTGTATCCCATAACTAATTGTATCAGTTTATCCCATAACCACTTGTGTATGTTTATCCCATAACTTCTTGCATAATTTAATCCTATAACCGATTGTCTGTGTTTCTATTTCACTCCTTCCCTTTTTAGCACTCATTGATGAGGTATAGGCAGTAACTGTAGATCCAGATAAACTTGCCTCTGCTGCAAACACATTACTTAGAATTAAGGATTGGTTATTTTAATTGTAATAAATAATTTTTGTAATAACAATAAATATACAATTTATTATATAATATAATTATTGTAGCAGGCTTAATGATGCCATAACATATTCTGTACTCAACTATGCAGTTAAGTGACACCTTTCTGGCACTAGGATGGAACTAAATGTTCCCTTTAAGCAGCCCATGATTTTTTCTCATATGTTTGTTGCAAAGGAACTACATTTAACTATTACATTATGTTGAATTCCTGCAAAGAAAGACTAATTATATTTGGCCATGTGTAGCATGTGTAAGATGTGTTTTCTTAAATGTATATTGTATATGATAATGGCATTTTAGGGGGCATCCATGGCTTCACCCCTGTTGTAATCTACCACTGCCTGCCAAAGAGACATAAGCAGATGTGTATAATCTACATATCTATTATTATATTTATTCAGAACTCGGGATCGATGACTGCCCGTTATTGAAGACTCCTCCCCTTGAGATTCGTAAGAAAGGTTTCCACTCGTGTATCGCCTACCTGCAGCGGCTTATAGGGGGCGCTGTGAAAACCAAGCGGACCAAGCTTATGTTGGTTGGACTTGGTGGTGCTGGCAAAACAAGGTTTTACACATTGATGTCTTTACTTTTAATACATGATTTTCATATTAACATTGAGTTTAAGTCATTAATCAATACAGACCACAGTTATAAACAGAAATGACCAACAAGTATATCAATATTGGTATTTTTTATCTTTTAATGTTCCTGTAAACATTTTTTTTTACTTTTAACCAGTTATTAATGGATTTGATGCTTAAACATTTCACTATATGCCATTTATGTGTTTTTCTTCTATCTCCAATTTTGTTTACAGTTTAGTTGAAGCTCTGTTGAGTGATACAAATAAAGCTGATCTGCAACAAGGAGGGGTGATAACTGATGGTATGTTGATTGATCTTGATTTTAAAATTCAGCCATTGCATCAGAAAAATGTTGGAATTCACAATACAGATTTTTGTATTTGTAGATCATTAAACCCACTAAATACAAAACGTGTGACAAAGTTTATAGCCAAAATATTAGAAGATTCACATCAAAGGAGATTGTTTTTACTTTTTGATCTGATTAATGTCAAATTTTGTTTCAGGGATAGACATCAAAACATGGAATATGACTCACAATGAAGACAAGATTGTTTACAATGTATGGGATTTTGCAGGACAGACTGTGTATTACAATACACACCAGGTTGGTACATATGGTTATTTTGTTGATAGGTCCTTGCAGGGCAGACTGTGTATTACAAAACACCCGGTTGGTACATATGGTTATTTTGTTGATAGGTCCTTGCAGGACAGACTGTGTATTACAATACACACCAGGTTGGTACATATGGTTATTTTGTTGATGGGTCCTTGCAGGACAGACTGTGTATTACAATACACACCAGGTTGGTACATATGGTTATTTTGTTGATAGGTCCTTGCAGGACAGACTGTGTATTACAATACACACCAGGTTGGTACATATGGTTATTTTGTTGATGGGTCCTTGCAGGACAGACTGTGTATTACAATACACACCAGGTTGGTACATATGGTTATTTTGTTGATAGGTCCATGCAGGGCAGACTGTGTATTACAATACACACCAGGTTGGTACATATGGTTATTTTGTTGATAGGTCCTTGCAGGGCAGACTGTGTATTACAATACACACCAGGTTGGTACATATAGTTATTTTGTTGATGGGTCCTTGCAGGACAGACTGTGTATTACAATACACACCAGGTTGGTACATATGGTTATTTTGTTGATAGGTCCTTGCAGGACAGACTGTGTATTACAATACACACCAGGTTGGTACATATGATTATTTTGTTGATAGGTCCTTGCAGGGCAGACTGTGTATTACAATACACACCAGGTTGGTACATATGGTTATTTTGTTGATAGGTCCTTGCAGAACAGACTGTGTATTACAATACACACCAGGTTGGTACATATGGTTATTTTGTTGATAGGTCCTTGCAGAACAGACTGTGTGCTACAATACATACCTGTAACTGTAGCAATTAAAAGAATCATGTAACTGTAGTATTCAACTAAACAAGCTTATAATTGCAGCATTCAATTAAACAATTGTGTACTGTAGTATTCATCTAAACAAGCATGTAACTGTAGCCTTCAACTAAGCAAGCATGTAACTTTGGCATTTTATCTACTCATTATCTACTCAAGTCAGCCTAGAGAGAAGCCAGATTATTTTTATAATATTCTTTTCGCTTTAGTTTTTCCTGTCAACCAACAGAGCCATTTACTTCCTTTTATGGAATGTCAGACTGGGCTATGAACATGCAGGTCTGGACTTCTGGCTCAACTCCATCAAGGTCCAGGCCCCTAACACACCCATCTTTGTAGTGGGATCACACATTGACCAGGTAGGGATTTCTTACCCAGGGATGCCTAGATCTGTTTTAATTGGGTGGAAATGCTTTCATCCTTGTTAAATGAACAAAGATATGACAGTTGTTGAAGAAAAAAAAAGTTATGGTAACCACTGAATTTGGGGATAGACATAATAAGAGTTGGTTAATGAAGGAACTACCTACCGGTATGTACATGGCCACGAAGTGTGTTTGCCTTCCAACCAGCAGTGTCATGCCACCACAGATGTTGCCTGTAACTATGCATTCATTATCTCTGTGTGAAGATTAATTTTGGACTTTTAGCATAATAAATGTGTGTTTTTTATACTAAATATATGTTACATATTGTTTTTGGTATAGTATGCCCCTACTATCAGTCAATACCTAGCATTCTTACTATTTCTGTTAATATCATCCATTGACCTGCATGGACAGGTGAGCAAAGCAGAACTGCCACTGGAGGAGATTCAAGCCAAGTACTCCCAGATATCTGGCTTCCACTTCATCAGCTCCTACACAGGACAGGTCAGTTAAAGCACATCTGTATTGTCGGAGACAATTTCTAAATGTCATGTGATGATTTTTTTTCTATTATTTTCTTTATAGGAGACTTTGTGCTTTTTTTTTAAATCTAAGATTTTACCGAACACAGACTTAATCAATAGTTGTTGCATTTGAGTTTAACAGTTTAATAAATACAATTGACTATAAAATAATTTGAGAATAAACCTTTATTTTTATTTAAATTGAGTACATGTATTTAAAACTACCAGTATTGTTCATGTAGAAGATGGTATTTATACTTGCATTTAGAATGAGGCCATAATATAATTTCAACATAAATGTGCATTGGGTCTCATGGTACAATAAATCCAGAATCTATCCTAAGACAGAAGGTGGTTGGAACATTCTTAGGCTAAACAATACAAATGTGTCAGTTTATGGTACTGGTTTAGCTTCCCTTGCTAAGCCTTGGCTTATAAGAGCTGAACCTAGTCTAGTTTACTTGGTATCTGAATCAGATAATCTTGTATGGTATCACATATCATGACATGATCGTACACAGGCAAACCCAATTATCTACTATTCATTTTATTACGTCTGATAAATCTTTACTGCAGATTGAAAATTTACTTTGCCAGATTTGTAAAAAACTATTACAAGACTTTGATTTTGGCTTACAGTTAAATGAAAATAAAACAAGACATATTGCTTAAACAAGCAAATAGTGCAGGCTGATCTGGTTCTACATTATTTGCCTAAGCCTCATAAATATGTGCTTAGCAGGCTATCAACTGTACAGCTTCTCTACAAAAGCCTAATAAGTGTCATTAAAGAAGAGTGCACCTCCCCTTGAAGAGAATCAAAATTAGGATTAAAACGCTTCAAAACTTGGGGCTGAGAGTTCATAGTCTGTGTAAGCACACATGTTCATCTTTTTTTCTTCCTACTATTTAAATTTGACAATTATTTATGCAACACTGTCACAGATTAAGAAGAAAAATGTGTAGTTTTTAATTTTCATCTTGTAATTGAATGTTACTTGTATGATTTGTGCTAAATATGATAACAAATTCGTTGTATATATTCAAAGTATACAAAGTTAAAAACCATGGGGTAAAGTTACTTTATATATTGCTGCATCAATCAGAATACTTTATAGAACATATTGGGCAACTTTAAAATATATATTTTGGCTATCGAGGGCTCAGTGATTTTTTAATGAAGCACAATAAGCAGATAAAATGAGAAAATCAGTCTTTAACGTGTTGGGTTTGTAAACAAATAATTACAATTTTGGACGGTTTGAGTCAAACCAATCAAGTAACATGTTTAGTTGGTTTGTCTAATGCTATCATTTGTTTCCAAATGATACTCCATAGCAAAGCACTTTGTCTAAAGAGGATATATCATCATTATTGGAGTTTTGACATTTATAATAAAGAGACACCTTTAATACCAATTTTAGTATACACAAATATCCATCAATTCAAAACTAGGATTTTCTTAAATTTTGCCATATCTATCACATTAAAATATACAGACCATCAGTTGTTTTAATTGTCAATTTCTCTATATTTTCTATTACATTTGCTTTTCCTTGATATTTAACATACTTCAATACACAAAGTCTTAATCTAAAACTGCTTAAAAGTGTCACTAATATTTTACATACTTAAATATTCAAAGGTTTAATCTAGAAATGTCTAAAAGAGTCATTAAAATTTCATATACTTCAATACACAAAGTCTTAATCTAGAAATGCCTTAAAGTGTCAAAAATACCTCACATACTTCAATAAACAAAGTCCTATTTCAGGGTATAGCTGAACTGAAGGAAAGCCTGTTAGAGGTGACCCTCCAACAGCAATACATGGGAGAAGATATCCCATCAGTGTGGCTCACTTTGGAGGAACTCATCAAGAAGTAAAAACTTGTCTTTTGTTGATTTGTTAAAGTTATGTTTAATTTCACGTACATGTACTTTTTGGCTTACCTGAGCACAACATGCTCAAGTTAAGCTTTTCTACTACACCATTGTTGTTTGCTTGTGAACACGCTAGAGGCTACAGTTTTATCCAATCTTTGACAACAACGATTGGTTTTATTTACCCTGCCTTTCACCGATAGGCATATTGTAAACCAACTGTAACATGAGGATTATAATGATAACTTAATATTTTAGTGTTTTGAAGCCAGGAAGTGTGGGGAGTTGGTCTTTATAATTTTTTAACCTTTGCTATTATTTTCTTTGGATATTGTCATTATAAAATATTTTAAACATTATCTCTATTCATAGTTAAAATTCTGGGGGTGAGGTTGGGGTGTTAAAAATCGAAATCCAATCTTCGCAAACTTGTTCAGAATAATTGTCTGCAAGAAATCTTGGATGATTTTGTAATTGGGATCTGTAACTGGGTTATCTGAGGTCAAAACTAGGTCACTAGGTCAAGTTTAGAAAAACCTAGTGAACATTCTAGAGGCCACATTTATGGCCCAGTCCTCACAAAACCTGGCCAGAATGTTTGCTTGCATGAATTCTTAGATGTGATTGTAACAGGATCACGTGGGGTCAAAAAATAGGTCACTATGTCCAGTTTTAGAAATCTTAGAAAACATTTTGAACTCACTAGAGGCCATATTTATGGCTCTATTTTCATCTAACTTGGCCAGATTGTTTGCCAACATCGTGTTTGATGAGTTTATAACTGGGTGTCATGGGGTTAGAAATTCGGTAACAAGGTCAAATGCTAGAAAATGTTTTGATCACCCTAGAGGCCACATTTGTGGTCCAATCTGCACCAGAGCTTTCTAAAGTAAATAACTCTTAATTGCTTGACACCAGATATGAGCCTCCTGCAAGACCGTGTCCTCAGGTGAGTGATTAAGAGTTGTCATGGCCCTCTTGTTCATATACCATGCTACAAGTATTTTTGTTGTTGTGAGTAAGTTGTGCCAACAACTTGTTTGTTTACTGATCATTCTTAAAGCGCTTTAGCTCTTGTGTTTTCTTGATAATGATACTGATGTTTGATTTTTGTTTGTTCGACCACATTGTTTCTGAAAATATAACAAGAAAGTGCTGGAAACCACACTCCTCAAACTTAGTAGAGACATTGGCCATGATGAGTAGATGACCCCTGCCCTTTTGGTTATGGTGTCAATGGCAACATATTGAAGGAATCATTGAATAGTTATATTTTTTCTTGTATATCTTCCTTTGAACATGAGTACTTTTCTGAATGTGCAGTAAAATTGTTCAGTAATGTAAAAAAATGTTCATACATTAACATAATAATTGTTTTAAATATCTTTTTTAAAGTTAGTTTTAAGGGGAAAAAATATTGTTTAGAAATTGTTATTAGAAAGTACAAAAATATATTTTAACCGCCTTTTTTTAGGACGAAACAAGACATTGTAGATTATGACTTCATCAAGCATATCGCCAACAAATCCGGGATATTTGAAGAGTCAGAGGTAGGAAGACATAAGATCTTAGTTTGTTTTTAGACTGATAAGTCTTGTATTACATGAGTGCTTATATTGAAACGAAGTATGACATTAATTAACTAATCAGTCAGTAAATCTCTGCACATGTAGATTAATTACTCATATACAGAATTTGTTGGATAATGTTAATAGTGTTTTTTTTAAATTCCTTTGGTGTTTCAATACTATAAAACTTAGATACGTTAAGTTGCATGATAGTATTTAATGTTTAAAAAAATCTCATGGCTACAAACTTTATGGAATGGACTTAACACTACTTATACCAATTTATGAGGATATTTTTTTGTTTTGTAGTTGCAAGAAATGATTTAAACAGATCCTGTAATTAAGTACATTATATATTGTCTCCAGCACCATTTTCCCTCCCACTTGCAATTTCATTATTTTGCATTGCATCACTGATTAAAGTATAAATTAGTCACTAATATATCTTTCAATGCTGGAATGCAGGTATTTATATTTTATTAATATAAGTCATCAAACAAAAATAAAAGCTAAACATATCATGTGTTTTCCAAATAAGACCAAGTGATTTGTAAATTTTTCTGTGACTTCAATATAAAAACATAAGAAAGCTAAATCTACAACATAATGGATTAATAAAGATTGCAAGAGTAACATTTTTACGCGCCAAACAACTATGCAGTATGCCTGATCTATGCTTGTCATAATAGGTGTATTGGATGCAAGTTAAAAACCAAGCCAAACTTAAGGAAGGGCATAAAAAGGGGTTTAGGAGCTTTGGTAATAGTTCATGTTATCATTGTCCTCAGATTTTTGAAGCTGTACAATTCCTGCATGATCTCGGCAGTGTCCAACACTTCACTAATGATTTCCTGAAGACTAAGGTGGTCATCAACCCCCAGTGGATCGTGGATGCCATGGCTTGTGTCGTGTCAGTCAAGAACGATGCTGTTAAGGT
The DNA here is from genome assembly GCA_007844125.1 of Sinonovacula constricta. Lineage (NCBI taxonomy): Eukaryota > Metazoa > Mollusca > Bivalvia > Cardiida > Solecurtidae > Sinonovacula > Sinonovacula constricta. Next base: position 47,907,347 of record CM017559.1, on the reverse strand, counting down.
AGGTGAATAGGTGCCCTTGCATGTGATCTTGTAGGCTAGATTGATGATGTCAAGGTAGGTGAATAGGTGCCCTTGCATGTGTTGTTGTAGGTTAGATTGATGCTGTCAAGGTTGGTGAATGGGTACCCTTGCATGTGTTGTTTAAGGCTAGATTGATGCTGTCAAGGTTGGCGAATGGGTACCCTTGCATGTGTTATTTTAGGTTAGATTGATGCTGTCAAGGTAGGCGAATGGGTGCCCATGCATGTGTTGTTTTAGGTTAGATTGATGCTGTCAAGGTAGGTGAATAGGTGCCCTTGCATGTGTTGTTGTAGGCTAGATTGATGATGTCAAGGTATGTGACTGGGTGCCCTTGCATGTGTTGTTTTAGGCTAGATTGATGCTGTCAAGGTAGGTGAATGGGTGCCCTTGCATGTGTTGTTGTAGGCTAGATTGATGATGTCAAGGTATGTGACTTGGTGCCCTTGCATGTGTTGTTTTAGGCTAGATTGATGCTGCCAAGGTAGGTGAATAGGTGCCCTTGCATGTGTTGTTTTAGGTTAGATTGATGCTGTCAAGGTAGGCGAATAGGTGCCCTTGCATGTGTTGTTGTAGGCTAGATTGATGATGTCAAGGTATGTGACTGGGTGCCCTTGCATGTGTTGTTTTAGGCTAGATTGATGCTGCCAAGGTAGGTGAATAGGTGCCCTTGCATGTGTTGTTGTAGGCTAGATTGATGATGTCAAGGTATGTGACTGGGTGCCCTTGCATGTGTTGTTTTAGGCTAGATTGATGCTGCCAAGGTAGGTGAATAGGTGCCCTTGCATGTGTTGTAGTAGGCTAGATTGATGATGTCAAGGTATGTGACTGGGTGCCCTTGCATGTGTTGTTGTAGGCTAGATTGATGCTGTCAAGGTAGGTGAATGGGTGCCCTTGCATGTGTTGTTTTAGGCTGTATTGATGTTGTATTGATGATGATGATGATATAGTAAAGACATAATTACAGAAGTAATTAAAGCCCCAGTCCATTTTGTAGCTATTTGCCATAAAACATCATCAGCAACTACTAGCAGGATCAAAATATGGTATGGAACTTGTCAAACTGTATGTCTATTCATCTGTTTGTCCATTTAATGGTTTTTGTGCAAAAAGCTCCTTTATTTTATGTCCTGTTGTAATTTCTTGTTATTTATTTATTCATTTATAGGTGCTTGATATTAATGAGTAGTTGTGCATACTCTGATTGCATTGTTCAGTCTATTATTGCCAGAATTATTGTCTACATTTTTTTTTCTTGTGCTAATTCTTGTACAGACCTTGTAAAAAATTTCTTAATACTTTGATAATTGATATTGATGTGTAGCTGTGCTTAAAAGTAAGATAAGTGTGTGTGTTTTTTTCTGAGATTATTGTCATTCATTATTTTCTTCACAAAATTTATGCAGTTTGTTTTTAGCAGATTATTTTACTGATGAATAAGATTTGTGGCTTTACCTTTGTCTGAAAATGAACTGCCTTACAGTGGTCTTGTTATAATTATAAACAGTACCAGTAGTAGAAGTCACTCAAGATTTATGTCATTAACTTTAAAAATTAAACTTGAGATTAAACTTATGTTATTGAACAAAAGAGAATTGTCTAACACAACAAAGTCTTAATGACACTGCATATTATCAGGATGGTCGGCTGAAGCATGAGGACATCAGCAAGATCTGGTCCGACTATGACACCAAACTGCACCAGTGGTTGTTGCGACTTACAGAGGAGTTTGACCTCACCTTTCCTCTCAACGATGAACCAGTCAACCTGGTTCCTTGCCTCATGCCAGAAAAGAAACCCAAGGTTGAAAATTGGTCTAATTCAAACATATTTACTTTAAGTTGATTGGGAAATAAGCATAATGCAACTGTTCACTTTCTGGGTAGAACCAGTAATTCAGGTATAACATACCTGTGACAATTGACAGTATATAGTCTTGCCCGAGGAGGTTTAAACCCAGGACCAATCTGGAGTCCACACCTTTACCATTAACTACTATTGTCCCTGTCTAGAGTCTTCATTAAATTGTTTTTTTGATTCACAGTTTAGTAAGTAATTCAACTATGAATAAAATGAAACATACAAAAAACATTTGTTACATTTGAAGTGTTTCATTTTTATCCCTCACTGGATGTAGTCAGTTATGTACAATTCATTTTTATTCTTTCGACTTGTATCAAGTCAAGAGAGAATATTTCATAAAAATTAAAGTCAGTTTTCAATAATCAGTACCTACTGGTATGTATGGAAAAAAAAGAGCCAATACAGAAATGGAACAATTTGATTGGCTAATGCAACAAAGCCAGTACAAAAAGACAGCCAGTATGAACATTAATTTGCTATTAAAAGCACGGTTTTATTTCTTGCATTCTTGTATTTGTTTAAAAATATGTTGATTTTGAATAAATAAGTTGCCGTTTACTTATAAAAATGTTATGGTATTTTGTGAATACTGATCTTATTTGGCCTTAGACAGTCATGTAGACCCTGCACTGCAGGACAATATGACAAGAAGATATGAAATCATCGAATTAATAACACAGTATAAAATGGTCATTTTGTTTGTCCGTAGATTGCCTGGCCTGAGTTAGAGAGAGGGTCAGACCTGAGAGAGAGTAGAATGGTGTACAAGTTTGACTACTTGCCTGCAGGCCTCTTCAACAGAGGACAGGTGGGAAATGTTGTTGAAGTTGTGTTTTTTTAAATAGCAAATCTAATACATCAGGAATTTGTATCTGAGTGTAGTTATTTATGCATTGAAACTCATGTATACTAATTAAAAAAGGGGCTCAGGTTTGGACTTAGCAAAACTTGAGACAGGTTTAAGTATTTGAACAAAATCCAATAATATGCTCTGTTATACTTTATTTGGAAAACTATTATAGAGCTAATTCTAATACCATTACACTTAAATTTCCAACAAGTACTTGTTAACTTTAGCTTGTATCAAACAACAGTTAAATGTTATTTGGGCTAATAGTTTTTTATATACATTTATTATTGCAATTAAAAAATAAACTCTTTACCTATACAATATGCTGTAATTTGTGTTGTGTATCTAACTGTCAGGTGCGACTACACAACCTGTCTGAGAGTTCCCTGATCTGGAAGAAAGGCTCCTTTCTCAAGAAAAATGTCCACATAGCTCTGCTGCACCAAGTCAAGTATGTACACATTTCCAACATTTTTAATTGTTAGCCATTGCATTCGCTGAGACTTCTCACTGAAGAGGATTGTTTGTTTTTATCAAATTAAAACAACTCACATTATAATTTCACCGATTCCTGCATTTTTTTTTAATTTAGCGGAATGGTAGTTATCACACAGAAAGTATTTAACAAGTTCAACTCTGTTTACCAATTAGAACAAACTTAATATTTTTTTACAAAAACAGGCATTTACATAGATTCTTTGTATGCTGAAGTCATTTTTAAACTACCAACTATGGGTAGTGATGTTCAAAAAGGTGTCACTTTGCCCACACCATGAAGATTAATCAGAGGCAAAAAGAAGGGTAGTAGAAATATAAATTACAGTTATTAATAGCTTTAGTTTATGCTTCTCCTTATATGCACTGCCTGTTGAACCCACTTGTACCATCGAAAGGTGGTATCCGACGGTTTGGACCTAACATATTTTCTTCAAACATCATAATAAACCATTGTTACCTGCATGTAAAATGCTGTTTATTGATGTCCTACACCTGTCTGAAAATTGAAAAATTATGCCACAATCTTTATTTCAAACATGTATTTCCTATCTGAGCCATGCTGCACAGTACCTATTTTTAAAGAAGAAAACCATGTGACCCCTTATAGTTTATCCCATCCATGTCATCCACTGTGACTTCAGTGTCTATTCTTTAGAATGATCCCAATCGTTCTTATTTATAGATCAGAAAAGAATGAACATTTACCTGTTGATTAACAAGTTTTACTTCCCTATGATTGAGATACTTTTGAAAATCCTCAAAGTTTAGACTAAAGTATGATTTGTCTCTGCAGAAATTATGTACAAACACCCCAAACAGAGGTCGGAGACCCCCTTTAAGGCCAGTTAAGTTGTATCCAATCAGTAATTAGCAGTAATCAAAAATACAATATCAGTGTATTCTTAATTTTATCTTACAAAGTATTGTTCTAAATCAGGGATTTAGAATCGTGTTGTATCCTTTCAGGGACTCACAGCTGGAGGTGTTAGTTCAAGGACCACGGCCAGAGAACATCCTGTTCCTGGTCCATGAGGTGTTTGAGTCTCTGATAAGCGAGTCCTTCAAGGGTGTAAAGTATGACTTCAGCATGCCATGTCCAGACTGTCAGAGGACTGTGAGTGGTTTTCAAGTATAATGCATGTTTGAATCAGTTGTTATAGCATCAAATGTTACAGGATAACAAATAAGGACAAGGTTTTCACAGAGTGTTACAGAATCATGAGTAGTAAGAATGGATTTTCTTTAGTTGGACATTTTATCTTTTATACCCTGATGTTATAATAGTAATTTCAAGTCTCAGAGGTTATATTATATAAGTGATATCAAACACTATTGCATCTATTTGAATGACTTGGGTAAAACTGACTTTACTTAACCCTTTCACTCATACAGTTCTCCTAAATAACCATATGCCTAATGCATTACCAGATGGCTTCTCAGGCCACCTTTCATGCATAGGTAAGCTGGTAATAAAGGTACCTCAGGTTCATAGAGCATTAATGGTTTTGTGTGGGAAGCTGACAGTAGTTATGTTTAAGCTATATTTTAAGCTAGAATGAGTTATTTAATCATATTTATGTAATTCAAAAGTTTATTCAGAAATTTTCTTTTCTTTCTAATGATATAATTTTCATGCCTATGTGGTTATATAAATTGTTAGAAGAGGGTTTGAATAAAACAAAAGAAATATGTTATAGGCAATTTCTTTATTTTATGTTTGAAATATTTATTAATTTCTATTGTTTTTTATTTAAGAATCAATATTTAAATCTGATTCCCCCAAACCAGAAAAATTTGACTCAGTGTCACTACAAACAAAATATCATAAGCATCAGGCAAGATAAAGGGAGACTATCAATAAATATTATCAAACAATTTGTGTACAAGATCTTTTTCAGTAGGTGTTAAGGATGCAGCGATTAGAATGCTTAAGAATGAGGCACTCAAATGAAGCTTTAATACCTTCCAAGTTGCTCCACAGAGCAATAAAACATATTGCCCCTCTCATTAGTCAGTGGGTTTTATGGTCCAATACTACTAAGGTTAGTTCCATGCCTGGTTGGCCTGTTGACAGGATAATGTGACTGGATGTGGTATCATGCCAGGTGTCCACATCATGCCATACACAATGAGCGCAGCACTATTTCTGCTTCAGGTGGACACTATCTTCAGATAACTGAAATACTGTTGGCGGGACAATAAACCCAACAAACACACAAACCTTCAAACTGTGCCATGTTTTGTTTTGTAGGTGTTGAAGGACCCCCACATGTTTGATGCTTCAACAATTAGGAGGGCCATAGACATGAAGGCCCCATTCCTACAGTGTGTCAAGTCATTCCATACCATCTCCTGCTCAGTCCTCCTTAGTAAGTTTATATTCTTGTATTTCCCACAGCCTACTTCAAATCACCTTGAAGGTTCCAGAGAATGCTTTTAAACTCATTGTATTCTTATTATTATTATTATTATTATAATTATATTATTATTATTATTATTATTAAAAATAGTGATAATTTTTTAAAAGCCATTTTTATCTTGCAATTGAGAGAAGTAGGATATTGAGGTAAAATATTACCTTACTTTTCCTAAGAAACAATGAGATAATTGTACATTTCACATAACCTTTAAAGTATCAAAATGATATCAATTGCAGCTCTCCTGCCTCCAGACAATCACACTGACTTTGATGCTCACCTGGTGCAGACAGTACAGGGACTGAAGAATCTCAGGAAGGATATATCCACAGGTAATAACAGATGGTGGTATGCATCATACTATCTTCATGAAATGGTTAGTTAATACAGTCTTGTGTGGTATTGTCATATGTCTATGGAGCAATTCTGTTCATAATTTTAAGCTGAATTTTATAAAAGTGAGGTCTGTCTTAAATTGTCAGACTGAACCAAGTTTGAATTTAAGGGGATTGTAAGAGAAAAAAAATATGTATTAAGAAATCGTCCTTTAATCTCAAGTTTTGATTGTGGTTTGTATCCACTGACTGTCCAACATAAATTTACTGAAATATAGTGATGTCATTTGCTGCACAGAGTTCCCTATATTGATATTCATCGGACAAAATGAGTTGATGAAAAAAGGTTAAAATTTTCCTAAGCTTCAGAGGCCTTGTTAACTTAACCCTCCATGAATTACAGTAAAAATCAGGGGGATCAAGCTAGTTATATGCAGCCTTCAAAACATGGCAGCAACATCAAAATATGAGTATAATGGTACAACTATTAACTATTATGAAAAAGTACTTTTGTTTTTACTGACCTCATTAAATGATTTAAAGTTCTTTTGACATTTTTCTTACCTTTGGCTTTAGTTTCGATTTGATCAAATGCAACTTAAAGAATGGGTATATTGCAGATATCTTCATCGCATGTAATCAACAGGACCTCTCCCTCGATGAGAGTGTCTACATCACCCCAAACATGGTGTACAAGAGCCTCATGGACCAGGGTTATAGATGGTAAGGTTATTATCTCATTGGTATATCTTCATCAGATCTCTTTTAATGATACTTTTTCCCCGTTATATTTTAAGATGGTTTGATGCCATAAAACGTAGGACAAAGTCTGTTTCAAAATCATCAAAATGTGGGTGGGATTTCAAAACTTATAAACAGAATAGACTTGTAGTGCTTCTACTTTCCACTTTTTCATTAGCCACAATGAATTACTTTCTTCTACCTTAATCTATCTTGCACACCTACTGCTGTTATTCCTTTCAACTGGTTTTTACAAGGGCATTCTGAAGGATCTGATAATGGATGCAGAATTTTGATAACGGATGTGGAATTTTTAATACTGCTCGTAGCATTTCAAATCTAACTTGCTGAGTTCCCTGAAAGTACTCTCCAATGAGATGTACTTTTTTCTGTTCTGCCAATTTTAAAGAGGTCATTTGTAATCCACATCATGGAGATCTGAGGGGTCGTCCAGAATATCTAAGGGTCATGCTAATAATAAATGTATAGATCAGCGTAATATTTGAGAAATATGTTTTATGCATGTTTTTATCTTTTAAGATATTTATACAAAGGGTGATCAGATTGAATATCTTAAGTAACAAAAATCACTGAATTCTTAAATTGATAAGTTATATAACTAAGTTTTCACTTAACATTCTCTGAAAGCATCAGGTGAATACCTCCACAAATTAAGAGACTATCAATAAAAAAAATTATAACACTACCCAATGCACAGAGTAACAACAGTGATGATGTTGTCACATTTTGACTTTGCTTATTGTCCCAATCATAATCAGCTTTTTTGCACACAACACAACAATGATGACTTTTTGTACAATTCTTTACTTAGGTCAAAGTTGTCAGGAGCAATTTACTGTTGCATACATTTCCTGCTGTTCCTGAAGCCCCATGTTTTACTATAAGGCTTCAAAGTGGCACACAAAGTTTGTGGTGTTTACTTCTTCACTTCTTGTGTGGCATCCTCATTTTTCCACCAATATTATAAAACATCAACATATAAAATTGTAGTATTTGGGACAGACATATTATCTTCTCTCTGCATTTTCAGTTGGATTGGCAAACCCTCAGACAACCAGTCTACAGATGAAATGTACAAGGCCCTGATTGATTGTTCTGTGTTTGTGGCGTTTGTGTCAAGCAACTATGCAGAGGATGAGGAATGTGTGAATACCTTTAAATATGCAAGACTCACCCTGAAGAAGAACATTGTTGTGGTTGCTATTGGAGATGGATTTGAGTGGAAGAAAAGCAAACTGGGAATTCTTCTAGCAGATGAAGTGAGGTTTAAAGCATTAAATAGGGACATAATTAGTTTGGCTTAATCTTCAATTGTTTGACATCAACATACACAAAGGCATAAGATAACATGACAAAAATAAGCATTTCATAGAATGAAATAGCTGTTTTAGCAAAACTCTTGGACACCATCTTGGTCATGCCTAATTTTATATATAAAACATTCATTTTTTAACCACACTCAACAATACTTATGATAAGTATGTTAATGTCTGAACTTCAAAGCAAAACAAACAAACAATCCCTTACAATTGTATGTTCCATTACAGGTGTTTGTGAACATGATCAAGGCTAAACTTTCATACTATGATCAGAAGTTTGAAGAACTTGTGTCATCTCTGAAGGGTAAGACAAGAGTGGTGACTGACACCTCACCCAAACCAGCTGTCTTCTTTAGCTACACTTGGGTCAACTCAGCAGATGCAGTTGCCAAGGGAACAAGGTTTGTTAAAACTTTACTTTCTAAGCACACATAGAAATTTCACATGTTCATCAAACTCCCACTAGCTATCTCGAGTTACTATGAAATCTTACTTATATTTGAAGTGGGTCATGTGGATTCAGTAGGTTACTTGGTAAAATTCTAGAAAAAGTTATCACCCCAGTGGCTACACTAATGGTCTACTCTTCACCAAAGATTTCTAAAGCAAATAACTCTTAATTACTTGATGCCAGAGATTTGAGCCTACTAAAAGCCTGTGTCATCATGTGAGCGATTTAGGGCCATCATGGCCCTCTTGTTTAACATTATTTCTGTATTACCAGGGCTCTCCCTGGTGCTGTAGGCTACGGTGACCCCAGAGATTTGAAGCAATACCTGGAGGAGAATGGTATCACCTGCTGGATTGATGTGGAGCGGGTTGGCATGGTGAGAAACACTTGATGTGCTTGGCAAAATAATGTTTAATTGTGACCTCATTCGAGTAAGTGTTTAATTCATTAATGACAAAATATAAAAAGCAAAACTGCATTAGAAACCAGAGAAACCCATTAAGGAGAGTTGGGTAAAACATATTTTCCTTAAATTATATTTTCCGTAAATTGTCACATATTTATTTACATGGGATCTTACAGTTTCTGGATCTTATTGCCAGAAATATCTCTTATTTTGTGAAGTTTTTTAAAGAAAGTTTATCTCATAGAATATTAGTTGTATAAGCACAAACACATTGTCTCTTCAGTTTGATATTTGTATTTCCTTTTTATTATATTTATATTTCTTTTTTCTAAATGGTAGACATGTGAAATGGGTTTTTTATTATAGAATGGCCTGTTTGATGACATAGCTGAGGGCCTACTTAGTGCCAAGGTTGTGATTGTGTGTGTGTCAGACGAGTACGCCAGCTCACCCACATGTCAGATAGAGTTCCGGTATGCAGCTACCACCCTCAAACTACCAATCATCATAGCTGCGGTGGGGACGGGCGATCACTGGAGGTCCACAGAGGTGGGTTTATTGTAATATACTAAAAAAGCCACTGCATTTAGTAACAAAATTTCAAATAGTACTTTTATGTCATTAATGAGGAGATCTTCCAGCTAATCTTTTGTACATGACATGTGCATTATTCACTCTTTAATAATAAATTCATGTCTCTAATGACCATATTCGTGCAAGTTTAAAGCACTTATTCTGCTTTTGTCCAAAAACTTAATACCTGGAAGAAAAAAAAAGTTCACTAAGTGGTTGCTGGCTCTGGGAACAGTTTATACCTGGATGATGATGATGTTGATTATGATGATGATTTGATGATGATAAACTAATTTCCTGTTGTTTCCAGTTTGGTCTGCTGTCTGTGAACTTTGTACACTCTGTTGTTTTCAGGTAGGTTTGCTGTCTTTCAATGTCTAACACCCTGTTGGTTCCAGGTTGGTTGCTGTCTGTCAACCTCAAACACCTTGTTGTTTTCAGGTTGGTCTGCTGTTTGTCAACTTTGTACACTCTGTTGCTTCTATGTAGGTTTGCTGTCTGTCAATGTCTAACATCCTATTGTTTCCAGGTTGGTCTGCTGTCAGTCAACTTCTTACTCTCTGTTGTTTCAGGGTTGGTTTGCTGTCTGTGAACATTTTGGTGAGTTGTCCGTCAACTTCTAACACCCTGTTGTTTCTTATGGTTCGTCTGCTATCTGTCAGCTTCTAACACCTTGTTGTTTCCAGGTTGGTCTGCTGTTTCCAGGTTGGTCTGTTGTATGTCAACTTTTACTCCCTGTTGTTTCCATTTTGGTTAGCTGTCTGGCAACATCCATAGCCCTGTTGTTTTCATTTTGATCAGCTGTCTGGTAACGTCCATTGCCCTGTTGTTTCCAATTTGGTCTGCTGTCTGTCAGCTTTAAACACCTTGTTTTCAGGTTGGTCTGCTGTCTTTAAACTTCTTACACCCTGTTGTTTCCATGTTGGTTTGCTGTCTGTCAACTTCCAATACCCTGTTGTTTCCAGGTTGGTTTGCTGTCTGTCAACTTCTTATCCCCTTCTTGTTTTCAGGTTGGTTTGCTGTCTGTCAACTTCCCCTTGGTGAACTTCCAGGAGGAGACAAAGACTGGGAAGTCACGTCTTCTTAAACTTGTGAGACAGAAACTCGGGGAGCCTGATGACCCGGCTAAACAGAAGGCTCAGAAGAATGCAGCCAATAGCAGCCACAAGAACCTTTCATATCAGGTAAGCTGTGGTCATGATGTGTATTGGTGGGTATTCAGGCTTATATAGGCATTTTACTCTTACAGATTAATAAATTGATATAAAGGACAACAACACTGTTTTGTATACAGGTAAAAAAAAGTTTATGTTTTATAATCACCATGCATATGACTGCTTATTGATAATCTCCATATTATTTACAACATTTCTGGACATTTGTAAAGGAATGGATGTTAGGGACTTCATTACCAAAAAGTATTTTTGAAAGTATTTTTTGATAACCACATCTTCAGGTATCGTATGATGTTTGTAGATTGGTACAAATTATTTTAAAACCAACATTGATATTCATCCCTTTAGTCTGTAAACTTGATAGATGGAATTCCAACACTTCCATGTAAAGTTCATCCTCTGCCGTTTCTGTTCCCAGGAGCTCTTTGAGTTGGCCCAGAGAAAGTTGCTACGGCAACTGTCCATGTTTGCCGAACATCAGCAGGACATTGATGTGTACCCTCGATTGTTTGTGGTAGACATCATAAAAGACACACAAACCACAGGTCTGTTGTCAATGAAAGACTAGGAAAGCTTATTTTCTTATAAAAATATTCTTAATGTAACTATTATGTTTCCAAACTTCAAATTAGCTTTGAATAATACATACATAATCTAATCACGAAGGTGGTATGCTTGTGTGCTTTTTTTCAAAACATATAAACAAAACACATTATTTATTTATATAACTATAACAAAATCTCTCTTTCTATACTTCCATTTCAACACATTTATTTGCTAACTGCAACAATCCAATGTTCTAGGTCTAGATACAATACAGGTAAGTAAGTCCTGTGTGCTGTAAAATACCAAACATGGGATAACTCATATTAACAAAACACATGGTTAAGTTTCCATAGGTTACTCTGATCAAAACATTAGATCTTATATTTTACTAAGTTGTACAGCTAAGTTGGACAGGAAGAAAGAATGAATTAGGGAAACAAACTGATATTGGGTGAAAGAAGGTTTCTTTGTGTAACATTGAATAAAAATCAGTATTGTGTTTCCAGCCGAAACTAATGAACAATAATGCCATCACTTAGAAGAGGTGCCTTAAGTGTTTGCTCTGTTCATAGTTTTCTTGTAAGTTTACAGGCTTTGAAAACTGTAAGTGAATGTGCACATGGTTTAATATCATAATTTTGTTGTGTACCTGTTGAAAGCTTTACATACATTTTTGAATGCTTGAAATGTAAAAAACTCTGCATTGCTAAAAATACTGTTGAATTGTCCAGCATGTGTGCTTGAATGCAGATATGATATTATTATTAAACAATAGATGATGAAGAAGGGACTGAGAACACTGATACTCCAGAGACCAAGGATGACAAGAAGCAGATTGAAAAGAAACAGTACTTGTCCAGGCATTCCACCACCATGCTTCCAGCCTATCGAATGCAAAAGTTCTGTGTGTACACCCTCTGTGAACATGATGAGGTGAGCAAGTGTTATGTTGTAATTTGTATGCTTTGGTTGTATAAGGTGTATGAATGTGTTTGGTGTATTAAGAAAAAGGTTGTAGTGGATCTATATTTGTATAGTGTGTATGGTTGTTTTGAGTGAAGTGTTTTGGGTGTGTGGTGTTTGGTTGTGTTGGGTGAATGGTTGTTTTGGGTGAATAGCTGTGTTGGGTGTATGATTGTGTTGGGTGAATGGATGTTTTGGGTGAATAGCTGTGTTGGGTATATGTTTTTTGGGGGGTTTATGGCTCTGTTGAGTGTACAGTTGTATTGGGTGTATGGTTGTGTTGGGTTAATGACTGTGTAGGGTGAATGATTGTTTTGGGTGTATGGCTGTGTTGTGTGTATGATTGTGTTGGGTTAATGTCTGTGTTGGGTGAATGGTTGTGTTGGGTGTATGGCTGTGTTGGGTGAATGGTTATGTTGGGTGTATGGTTGTATTAGGTTAATGGTTGTGTTGGATGAATGGTTGTGTTGGGTGAATAGTTGTTTTGGTTGTGTACAGTTGTATTGGACAAATAGTTGTGTTGTTCTTATATGGGGTATATGGTTGTATTGTACTTTATGTGTATGTATTATTGTTTTATATGTATAGTTGTTATGAATATAGTTGAATTGGATGTTTGATTGATTTGGGTGGATGGATGTGTTGTGTGCAGGGTTATGTATGGTGATGTTAGGTGTATGGTTGTACTGGATGCATTGTTGTAATTTGGAGTATAGTTGTATTGTGCATATAATTGTATAAGATTAATGATTATTGTGAGTTAATGGTTTAATAGGGCAAAAATGGCTGTATTGTGTAAAATGTGAACCATTTTATTTGGTGAATGTGTGTATGGTCAAAGAGGGTGGTGGGTACATTTGATGGATGGTTGCAGTGGTTATCTGGTCCTATTGGGGTATGGTTATTATGTGTAAATTGTTGCTTACAGTGAAATAATAGGTGTCAGTTAATATGGTAAGGTAAAACATGTTGTGTTGCCAGGGTTAAAGAATGGATGTTTATTTGAGTTCTAAATGTAGAGAGTTTGTTAAACCCTGATTAATTTTACTAAAGGACTTCTTCTAGGTCAGAATACAAGTAATCCCAAAGTGATTATACTCAAGAATACATGTTCAAAATTATTTTGGCTGTTTGGGAGCCCATAGTCCAGCATTGCGAGTGGCCAACTTGTGACTACATAGCTCTTATTGCATACAGTGAGAACATTCTTATGAGGTTTTCTTCCAGCTGAACTGCAATGTGACAGTGGTTTTACCTAGACATATCTGGGGCCTTCCTCCACCAAAAATTAGCTAAACATTGCCTATATGACCATAATTGTGTCGGTTTGATGTTTAAAAAAACACAAATATCTTTGCTGTTGATTCAAGAGACTAATTTATTAAAATTCTTTATCAATACTTCCTAATAAGTTCAGAAAAAAAGACCACACTCATAAGCCATTATAAAAAAGTACAAAGATATCATTCTATTATTGATAATAAAAAAAATTGTTTATTTGTTTATATATGTTTTAGGGCTGGCACCATGTGACTGAGCCAATTGAGCTGCCTGCCGACTTCGGGATAAATGATCTTACACTGTACAGTCCCTACCTGGCCAGGATGACGACAGTTATGAAGTACAGCAAGAAAATGGTGCTCAATTGTCTTACTGATGATGTGGGCAAAGATTACCTTGATTGGCTTGAGAAGGTCAGAATCTGTGATGATAAAGGTCATAAAAAATATAAGGAGAAGGGGGAATAGTTGGAGAAGGATCTGAATATTGGTAATGGTGATGGTGAGGATAAGGATGGTGGGGATGGTTAGGATATGGATGGTGATGGCGAGGATAAGGATGGTGGGAATGGTTAGGATATGGATGGTAATGGCGAGGATAAGAATGGTGGGGATGGATATAATATAGCTGGTTATGGTGAGGATAAGGATGGTGGGGAGGGTTAGGATATGGATGGTGATGGTGAGGATAAGGATGGTTAGGATATGGATGGTAAGAATAAGGATGGTGGGGATGGTTAGGATATGGATGGTGATGGTGAGGATAAGGATGGTGGGAATGGTTATGATATGGATGGTAATGGTGAGGATAAGGATGGTGGGGCTAATTAGGATATGGATGGTGATGGTGAGGATAAGGATGGTGGGGATGGTTATGATATGGATGGTAATGGTGAGGATAAGGATGGCGGGGATGGTTAGGATATGGATGGTAATGGTGAAGATAAGGATGGCGGGGATGGTTATGATATGGATGGTGATGGTGAGGATAAGGATGGCGGGGATGGTTAGGATATGGATGGTAATGGTGAAGATAAGGATGGCGGGGATGGTTAGGATATGGATGGTAATGGTGAAGATAAGGATGGCGGAGATGGTTAGGATATGGATAGTGATGGTGAGGATAAGGATGGTGAGGATGGTTATGATATGGATGGTGATGGTGAGGATAAGGATGGTGGGGATGGTTAGGATATGAATGGTAATGGTGAGGATCAGGATGTTGGGGATGGTTAGGATATGGATGGTAATGGTGAGGATAAGGATGGTGGGGATGGTTAGGATATGAATGGTAATGGTGAGGATCAGGATGTTGGGGATGGTTAGGATATGGATGGTAATGGTGAGGATAAGGATGGTGGGGATGGTTAGGATATGGATGGTGATGGTAAGGATAAGGATGGTGGGGATGGTTAGGATATGGATTGTTATGGTGAGGATAAGGATGGTGGGAATGGTTAGAATGTGGATGGTAAGGATAAGGATGGTGGGGATGGTTAGGATATGGATGGTGATGGCGAGGATATGATGGTGGGGATGGTTAGGATATGGCTGGTCCGGATCGGATGGTGGGGCTGGTTCGGCTCTGGATGGTCCGGCTAAGGCTGGTGGGGCTGGTTAGGCTCTGGATGGTGATGGCGCGGCTCGGCTGGTGGGGCTGGTTCGGCTATTGCTGGTCCGGCTAAGGCTGGTGGGGCTGGTTAGGCTCTGGCTGGTGCTGGCGCGGCTCCGGATGGTGGGGATGGTTCGGATGGCTGGTGGATGGATGGTGGGGATGGTTAGGCCTGGATGGTGATGGCGGATAAGGATGGTGGGGCTGGTTCGGCTATGGCTGGTAATGGTGAGATGCGGCTGGTGCAGATGGTTAGGATATGGATGGTAAGCTAAGCATGGTGGGGATGGTTAGGCTCTGGCTGGTGCTGGTGAGTATAGGCTGGTGGGGCTGGTTCCGCTCTGCTGGTCCTGGTGCGGCTCCGGCTGGTGGGGTGGTTCGGCTCTGGCTGGTCCGGCTCAGGCTGGTGGGCTGGTTCGGCTCTGGCTGGTGCTGGTGCGGCTCCGGCTGGTGGGGCTGGTTCGGCTTGGCTCGTGCTGGTGCGTTCCGGCTGGTGGGGCTGGTTCGGCTCTGGCTGTGCTGGTGCGGCTCCGGCTGGGGGGCTGGTTCGGCTCTGGCTGGTGCTGGTGCGTCCGGCTGGTGGGGTGGTTCGGCTCTGCCCTGGTTCTGGTGCGGCTCCGGCTGGTGGGGCTGGTTCGGCTCTGGCTGTGCTGGTGCGTCTCCGGCTGGTGGGGCTGGTTCGGCTCTGGCTGGTGCTGGTGCGGCTCCGGCTGGTGGGGCTGTTCGGCTCTGGCTGGTGCTGGTGCGGCTCCGGCTGGTGGCTGGTGCGGCTCCTGCTGGCTGGCTGGTTCGGCTCTGCCTGTGCTGGTGCGCTCCGGCTGGTGCGGCTGGTTCGCGCTCTGGCTGGTGCTGGTGCGGCTCCGGCTGGTGGGGCTGGTTTCGGCTCTGGCTGGTCCTGGTGCCTCCGGCTGGTGGGGCTGCGTTCGGCTCTGGCTGGTGGTGCGGTGGTGGTGGGGCGGTGGTTCGGATATGGATGGTTATGGCGGGATAGGCTGGTGGGGGATGGTTAGGATTGGATGGTTATGGGTGGTAAGGATGGTGGGGCTGGTTGGATATGGAGGTCATGGGAGTAAGGCTGGTGGGGATGGTTAGCTGGTCTGGCGGATAGGATGGGGTGTGGTGGAGTACTGGTGGATGGAGGGATGGTTAGGATATGGATGGTGATGGTGCGATAAGGATGGTGGGGATGGTTAGAATGAATGGTATGGTGAGGATAGGATGGTGGGATGGTTAGTATGGATGGTCATGGTGAGGATAAGGATGGTGGGATGGTGATGGTGAGGATAAGGATTTTGGGATGGTTAGGATAAGGGATGGTAATGGCAAGGATAGGGATATTGGGAATGGTTAGAATATGGATGGTAATGGTGAAAATAAGGATGCTGGGATGGTTAGGATATGGATGGTTATCGTTTGTATTAGTGATGGTGAGGATAAGAATGGCGGGATGGTGATGGTGAGGATAAGGATGGTGGTAATGGTAATAGTGAGGATAAGGCTGGTGGAATGGTAATGGTGATCGTGATTATAAGGATAAGGCTAGTGGTGATGATGCTGATTGTGATTAAAAATTGGTGATGGATGAATTGATAAGAAGAAAAAGAATAAGGATATGGATGATGAAATTGTGTGATTTCAAGGATTTATAGTGACAAAAAATGATGTTTATAAAAATGATTACAATGATGAGATAAAGTAGGATTACATGGGGATATTAGATAATTTGAATAACTGGTATGATGATGAATGTGTTTGAGTGACTGTTTGCTGATGACATGGTTTGTGAAAGAAATATTGACATTAGCTATGCTATCTTTACCAGAGTCCTGATGCTACCATATCAGACTACCAGAGGGTGTACCACCAGTTTAGGGAGATGGTAAGGAATGCTGACACAAATCTACTGATGGGAGACCTCATGAGGTAAGTTTGCTCTTCAACAGAATACCTTGCTAATGGCAATGCTTGTCATTTTATTAACTTTGGATCTTCTCTGCTAGGTACTTTGATTACCTGTACAGAATGTTTTTTAGGAAGAATATTAACATTTACATATTTGATTGTATTTTTAGTTTTTTTTCTAGATTTTCCATATGATAGATGTTAAAATTGTAGGTTGTTAAGTGAACATGTTGATAACATAATAACATAAGGCAAAGAAATTGTCAAATGAGACAAGAAATTACCACTTATATTAAAATTTGAACTACACTAGACAAGGGCATCCAGAGTATTGTGAAAGTTACAAAAACACAGAGACGAGATATTACATACAAAAAGAAAAACAGTTACTACCTTGGAATGATCAGTCAGCAAAAGGACTGACTAATGTGCTTAAACTTTATTTTATGGATTTGCTGAGTGCTCCACCCTTGCACTTTCTAAAGGTTATTCTTACAAATTGTATAAATAAAAATATTCCATCAATGTTACACAACTTATACTAAGCACCTGCATTGTGAGTTAAAAACTTATAAAAGGATACTGTTCATAAACACAATAATGGACTGCCATCATAATGGACTATCAACATATGTACATTATGTAAGGGAGAAAAAAGCCTTGGCAACCTAACAGGGTCTAACTAGAGAGTACATGTAGTCTGAAATAAAACAGCCCAAGTGATGACGTTTAATGAGAAAAAATGCTGTGGTGTCATATGTATTACTTCTGACAACTGTCCAATAGGAGCATATAATAGCTAGCCATAACAAACATTTAAAGATGTAACCTTGTTTAGCTTAAAGTGACTGGGCCAGAACTGTTTGGCTCTCTGAATACTGACCCAATGTCATATTGTGTCATGTGCATACTCCATGTTACAGCATTGACACCAGCACTTTATCTCCATTGAAAACTCATCTCATTATAATGACAGGTTATCAGCAGCATGCTTTTTTATACTATTTGTCTATTTTTTACTGCTTTTGTTAGAAAACAAGTAAAGTATTGGTTATTAACAAATTTAGCAGATTATGGGCTAATGCTTGACTGCTGTTTCTGCTTTTTCTGCTAGGTGTCACTTGACAAATGGTCGAACTGTTTGGCTGTGCAAAAAGCATCGGGAATCCATGCGGGTCACATGTTTGAGTAATGAACAAAAGTCCTCCAATCACATGATGGACAGTAATGACCTGAGCAAGAACTGGCTGCTAACATCTCTACGAGCTATGGATGATGTTGTGTACAATGACCGCTTCGAGGCTGTTCCCCTCGCCAAGAGGATCATCAGTATGTGTGCATGTTTCCTTTTATGTAA
Source organism: Sinonovacula constricta (assembly GCA_007844125.1). Lineage (NCBI taxonomy): Eukaryota > Metazoa > Mollusca > Bivalvia > Cardiida > Solecurtidae > Sinonovacula > Sinonovacula constricta. Next base: position 47,889,020 of record CM017559.1, on the reverse strand, counting down.
TAGTTTAATATATGTAATGTAAATATAATGTATACCTTTTCTTATAGTGTGAAGTGTACTGATAGGCAATATAATAATAACTATATTCCTCTTGTGACTTGAGGATTATGGACCCTAATGAATTTGTAAATATAGACTTAGGTAATATGGTCATAAACCCAAAGCTGCTTTCGCCTTCTTTCGACAGTTTTCATATCTATTTGGGGTAAATTTTTGTCTTATGAGGGGCTGTTTTCCACAGTGATGTAATTATTTGCATATTCAACAAGCATGGTCGGTGAATGAGAAATTGGGAAAATAATCCTATGATAAGATGTCAGAAAGTGGAGGAAGATGTTTACAAAACACATTTACTTGTAAGAGCAACTTCGATTACTAATAGAAAAAGAGTGTGCCAGAAAAAGTGATACCATATATGATAGAAGAATATTACAAGAAATAATGTAATTTTACTGTATGTGATTACAGTATTTTGTGAAGTTATCTTTTTCATTGTGCAATATCCATTTGTCCTTATCATGTTGTATTTGCACTGTTTACAGTTACTGTTATATGTCTGTCACTGTATATCTGATTTCAAAAGTTTCATTCAAATTTGCCGTTCCAGCCAACAGTTATCATATTTAATATTTCCTGCTTAAATCTACTTCAGAAGTATTTTTAAAGGTGGTATCCAACAGTTTGACGATATCAAATACATATAACAATATCAAACCACAGCTTTATGGAATTTGGGCATATTTTTATATAGATTTACAGATTAATCTTAATAAATACGATTTTGAACACTGAATTGTTAGACATAACTAATTGCACTAAAAAATCACCCTGTATTCTTTCCAATTGTATAAAAAGCTTGATAGTGGTCTCTACTAAAAATAGATATCGATGTCAGAGCAGATTATCTGGATGACTGTATAACATGATCTGTAAAGTAAGTGGTCATGTGGTTTTCTAAGTCTGTATATAGCTCTGCAGCATGGAACAGATAGAAAATACCTGTTGGCAATCACTAGTAGTGATTTATGCTTGGCTGCTCACACAGATCTAGGACATCAATTAACAATAACAATTATTTATTTGGTTATTTGAGAAAAGAAATGTTGGTCCAAACTGTTGGATACTACCTTTAAGTTTGCAGTTTAGTGTAGAACAAATCTTAGATGATTTACTATGTTGTCCTTTTTTCAGAAGAAATTTAAATTTTTGGAAGTTGAATAAATATTGATTCAAAAATACTTTTGGCCAATATTTGACAATTTAAAAGTGGATTCCTTTTTTGTTAAATAAGCTATAAAGTGAAATCTCTATGTTAAAGCCTCCTGTAATTTGGTTACTCATTTTCTCAAATGTTATATTTATTAAATATCAATTCCATTTTGATTGAACTAAAACTGATATTTAAACAATGAAATTAAAAGTACATGGTTTTAAGATAAGGACAATTGCCAGAGCTCTTGATACTGATTTTTTTTCTTAATCTACAAACATTGTGTGCTTATTCTATTTGTTGTTAGGCAGTGCATTTAATATTTAGTCCTTATAAGATGAACAAATAGATTGCTTTTTGCACTATAAGTATATTGTCTTATTCCAAATTGCAGTAGGAGTAGAATCATTTTTCATGTTAAACCTTCACCTTGGGGAATCTTAATGATATTTGAGATGAAGATATTTGTTATTCTAGCTTATTGTTTGGTCTTTATTTAAAAATATATTTTTTCCTTTATTCCAGAAGAAGAGGAAGAATCTGAAGATGAAACCATGGATGGAGAGAGCAAAGACACGCAGAAAAAAGGTAACACTGCATCAAAGTACTTCTATTTGCTGGACAGTACTATCACAGATATCACAAATTACAATCAACTTTTTTTCTGACTCTTTTGCCTTTATTTTGAGACACTCTCCAAATATTATTTTTGCAATTATCATCTGTTTGACTGTGGAGGCTATCATGCTACCTGTGACAGAGCCAACAGGATGCATTTTTCAGCAGTCTTGTCAAGAACTTAGGATGAGGCCAATTTTACAGATTGCCTATGATGCCAGTGTTTCCAGCAAAGTCAGTAGTAACTGTGCAGGGTAGCCTGTGGACATGTAGACTATTACTATTGAGAATATTGTTGTTAACTTTCAACCTGCTGAACACAATTTCATCAGATGTAGAAAAATAACAAAGATTCAGATAAGCCAATTCACATTGGAACTGTCTGATCAGGATCTACACTGTTGCTGCTTAGTTTGTTTCAATACACATTTTACCTATGCAAAAGTTTTGAGGAAGTTACTTAAATAAAAACTTTTTGTTTGATATGAGTTAACCCTGTTTGGTAGCATCAGCATGGAATTTGTTGTTTCAGGGTGGGTGGTCCAGTGTCAGGATAATGTCGCAAGGTTTGAAATTAGGTCCTTTGTCCAATCCACATTGAAGGCAATACAATAAGTTTAAATGAGCACTGCTTTTGAATAGAACTTTAATACCTTGAGAATACTTAGCTAAAGTTTGTAATAAACATTATTTTGTATTATTTTTGAATTCTTTAACTGTTTAAGGTCTATGATAAAGCAAATCATTTTTACTCTTATACTACTGGAACTTAACACTCATTCATACGTTTCTCAGTAACAGGCTATGTCTGATTGTATTAAAGAAAAAATAATTAAATAATAATTAAAATGGTGATAAAATGTGTTATGTTTCATGTGACTAATTAACTAGCATAATCTATAGATTAATAGTTAAGGTGGTTTCTGACCTGGCACAAGTCATTTCGAAAGTCTATTTATGGTTCTAATGAGGATGTGGTGTATAAGGACCACAATAAGAATTGGGTCTTATTTGGTCTTACTTTTGTAAGTCTTACAACAAAAAATCTTACTGTTTTACAGGTGACAAAGAAAGAAAGAAGCATGACAAAAAAGTAAAAGATAAAAAGAAACCAGATAACGTTAAGACTAAAGAGCCTGTAAAGTCTGCCATGAAATCCTCTACTGCTGATGAGTCCCTAGACAAACCCAAGCTGAAAGTTCATCGTGGAGGGGTGAAGTTTGCTATGGAACAGGATACCTATATTGACCAAGCAGAACCGTTGAATGAACCAATTGAAAGACCTGTCTCTGCCGTGTCGACTGGTTCAGTATCATCAGATGTGTCAGAAGCTGCCAGTGTGACATCAGTAGATAGCCAGTCAGGCCAGGTGCTTGCATCCTCGTCCTCACAGCTCCGCTCCCGTAACCAGGGGCAACGTCGTAGACCCATTGGCAGACAACCAATATATGGCACAAAGGGTGGAGAAAAGTCCAGTAGAGCATGTCATATTTCATAAATGTTGATTTTGATTATATGGTAATAAACATTATGAACAGTTTTTATGGCTTAAATGTATGATGATTTTATTCTACAAGCTTAATTATCTAATGCAAATAATTTGCAATCAATGATTTGTTTTTCTACCCTTACATGGATGTACATTTTTTAAAGTTTTTGACTTTGGTGAAAATCATGCAGTTTAATAGTTGATCAATGAAACTTTGATTAAACTTTGATTATTGTAGTCTGTGATTCTTACATTCCATCTTATTGTTACTTTTATTAAGCTATTTATTTACATGTAGATTTAGTATTTTTGAAGGTTGTTTTCATGTTAGCAAGAAACTGACACATGTATCTGCATATTTTTTTTATCTTTTTATACTGATTACATTGTGATTGTATGCCTCGATATTTACACCTACCATGCTTCATTTATTAAAAAGTGATACAGAATATTAATTATTCACTAACAAGTACATGCATATGTATCCGGACATATTGCTGGAGACTTGGCATCAAATACTTCAGATACTGACAGCTCCCTGGGGAGAGGGAGCCTGAGATTAAGTCAGGCCAAGCATATGAAGAGCAAACTTAACCTTATTTCCATATATTTAATGATACTTAAACTGTTGTTTTTTGCAAATTCTGTTGTTTGTGTCAGCTTGACTATTTCATGAATGTTAGTTTGCATATTTGAATGTAATGTAACTATAGATTAGGACAAATTTACAATCTTATAATGTGTGAACATTCCTTGAAGATGTTGTGATATTTTAACACAAAGAATTTCATTATACTAACAATTTGAAGTTCTGTGTATTTGTTTTAGTCATCAGGTTCATAATTCTAATTTAATTTCTTTGCATGAAAACATCAAATATTTTGTTTGTCAAGATATTGTTAAGCAAATGTGTGGAAAATCAAAGGGTTTCATCTATCTGGAGAATTATTTTACTTTTCTACTGGACACATTTTTATCTCCCTACACTTTGGAGAAGAGAGTGCAAATTGTTTTGCATATGTTGTTCAGTTGGTCAAATGACTACTTTGTTGCCAATCAATATCTGCAGAATGATGTGTCCACAATCCTATCCTCAAACTTTGTAGTTACACTGGTCATGATGGATGAATATGCAGATGACCCCTGTAAGTTTTGAGGATCATTAGTGCAAGGGTTAAGGTCACAGTGACTTCGACCATCATCTTTGTTTGGGTGGTTACTGGGTGAAGCTAGAAAGTGAGGAGGCATATATCTTTTACGAACACTTCTCGTAAAGACTTAACCTATTTTCTGTGAATGAACCTTAATCTTTTTGTGAATGAACCTTAATCTTGTTATTATCAACTTACGTATGATGAGGCTGCTTAAATGAAGTCTTACTAAATGGGTCATTTCCCAGAAACTCAAATTTGGTAAAGAAGAACTTTCTGTTATTATTATCTAATTAAATAAGGTTCCGCACAAACTAAATATATCCTTCTTTGTTAATATCTTGCATGTTAGTTTGTTACCAGATTGAAAAAAAAAGTTACATCAAAATATGCCTTGTCATCTCTGATAGTATCTCTATTTTACTGCTGCAGTTTTTATTTTTTTCATTTTTAAATAGTGTGTAGTCAGTAGCCAGAAATTAAAAGAGTGAGGCAGGAACCCCAAAACAAATCTCTATCTTGTTTAGCCTTACATAGCTATGTTAATAAGATAATCCTACAGATAAAATAGTGTGTTTCTGTTAAAATAATCTGGATGTTTATAATTGTAGTCTTCATATATAGAGAAATAAACTGTTAAATCTTACAATCATCACCAATTTAGTGAGTGAAAGGTTAGCTGTCAATTCCTAAGGTATGTGGCTAGAATTGAAACTTGTAATTAATCCTTATACAACTCTAGTAATACTAGAATTGGTTATGAACAAAAGACAACTTGTATCATAAAGCATGTAAAATGGTGGCTAAATTCATCACTGGTATTTTATTATATATAGTTTAGACCTTGAAACATCATATTTTGTAAAATCTCAGACTTCTTCGAAAACTGGTCATAAAATAATTTTCAAAGTAATCAACCAATTATGTTAACATGACAATGAAATTGCTATGACAAATGGTATGTCACCAGCTTGTAGTACCTGTATACCTTCTGCCTCCAGTTGCATAACCTTGATATACTATTGTGGAGACATTTGCATTATATGGCCCTGTACCCTGTATGCATGTACCTTAAACACTTAGTATGTTGCACACACAGGCATACTGTGCAAACTATATGACTAAAACTGATGTCTATATTTTTGTGTGTCCATAAAAAGGAATATATGTTTTCCTCTGTGATAAAAGGTGTATACTTCATACAGTTACTGTCATTTTAGCTACAGATATATACACTGTTTCAAGCTTGTATTTTTAAATATGTTTATTTTTATACAATCCGTCCATTATATGCAAGGTTGTTCAAACCAGTTGTATGCATAGCTGGGTTGTTTATTACTCAAGCACGCAATGTGATTTTGGTTAATTTATACAAAACCCTTTTTGGGGGTTGCTAAAGTTATTTTTTATGCTTTTTACATAAAAACTTGTACGTCCTTGTTGTTACTAGTACCGGTACATTGATCTTGTATTAATAATTATTGTTATGTCTGTGGTAAACCGTATTGATTTTTTTGTTTGTTTACAAATTGGGTAACATTTTGCATTACATTAACTGAGTCATATTGAGACAAGACTTGATGCAGGGATGCTACTGCTGCTATCCCATGTTCAGTTTGTTTCCATGAAAAAATTTAAGCAGTTGTTTCCATGTAATCTTCTAGATGGTTTGGTGACTTTTTTATGTCTAAGTTTAACCCATATCATGTGACATTTTAATACAAAGTCTGAGATACTTGCTGAATTTAACTGCAGAAGGAAGAAGACATTCTGCTCTATACTGCTATAAACAAAGCAGCAGCAAAAAGTGCAAATTGTTTTGCATATGTTGTTCAGTTGGTCAAATGACTACTTTGTTGCCAATCAATATCTACAGAATGATGTGTCCACAATCCTATCCTCAAACTTTGTAGTTACACTGGTCATGATGGATGAATATGTAGATGACCCCTGTTATTTTTGAGGATCATTAGTGCAAAGTTCAAGGTCACAGTGACTTCGATCATTATCTTTGTTTAGGTGAAGCTAGAAAGTGAGGAGGCATATATCTTTTACGAACACTTCTTGTAAAGACTTAACCTATTTTCTGTGAATGAATATTATGTATATAATATGTGTTCATAAAGGTTCTGCACAAACTAAATATATCCTTCTTTGTTAATATCTTGCATGTTAGTTTGTTACCAGACTGCTCCAGGTGGGAATTTGCTTATTTGGATCTTCACTTTCTGCCAAAGCCTGGTCACTTTGTGCTTAGTAGGGATAAGGTACACAATTAAATGGTATGATGCTTAGTTGTTTTTCTGTTTTACCTTTTGCATTTGTTCTTCTGTGATCATTTTTGCTTAGCATTATTTTATACTGCACCTACCTTATATACTAATTTATTTTGATTTTGTATTAGTTTTCAGGCAGTACATTGTACAATTTAGCATGTAATTCTAGACAAAACTTTCTTTTGGTTTAGAAGCATATGTATGTAGTGAATAAATGATATAATTAGACACATGACTGATTTTTTGTTAAAAATCCAACTGTCCTGCTAGTTTAAATATTTTAGTATTTAAATTTATTGCGTAAAATTTAAAAAATGTAATTTACAATTCCTTTGCACCAGTACATTTAATCACATTTTAAAAAGAAACAATGGTGATACCAAACTACAACAGCAACAATTTAACATATACTGTACATGCATTAGCTTTAAGGCTTGATATGCCTGCTTGTCGCCTATGTTTATTTTACTGTTAAAGTAACATGATCACACTTGGACATATTTACATTTTTTTTATTTATTTTAGTTCCTAAAAGCAAAACTAGCAAATTACAATGGACTCATATTACCAGACTGGATTATACATGATCATACAATTGTCCATCAGAAGTCTTGTTGTCAATAACAACAGAGGAAGAATAGATCTGTGGCATATCTTATCAATCCAGTTTTGAAACTATTTAATTTATACTAAATTTAGCCTGCTGTTAAATGTACATGGTCAAACTGTGATTGCAAAAAACACACTATGTTGTATACACATCAATCATAAATATCATGAATAACGAGGCACTAAATGCAGGCCCAGATCTACTTGTGTGTGTGTGTGTGTGTGGGGGTAATTAAGGCCGCTCGCCCCCCCCCCCCCCCCCCCCCCCCCCCCTGCTGCTAGCCAGACCCCTGAGGCCATGTGGCTTGTGTACATCATCCGCTGTGTGTAAAGTATTCATTGTCAAAGGCCCCACTAATGAGCTTTACCGGCACTCCTCAGCAGTGAAGCAGACATTTTTAGCCAGGCACCTTGGTTGTTTGTCACCTGGCATTCTAATCAAGGTACACAGTAGATTTACAGTGTACTTAAAGTTCATGACACAATGGTAAAAAGATGGAACCAAAAACGGACCTACAAACGTAATTTAGCTGCATTTTATTGTCCAACTCGAAGGAAAGTATGTATTTGCCTGTTTCGGCATATTTTTTTAAGAATTCGAACCAGTTACGTTGATCAAGGTTAATGGCTTCGCATTTTTCAGACTTTCAGAGTTGGTTGTCCAGCAAATTCGCCCCACCCCCCACCCGAGCTGTCAAGTTCTGGATCCGGGCCTGCTATGAAATAAACATTTTGCTGTTTGTGAAAATTAAAACATATTGCAACAATTTAAAGTGAACTTTCCTGCTGAAATTTGCTTGAGCTATATAAATGATTGGTAGCAGAAACGGATGCTATAATCATGGGAGGTAAATATTGTATTAAAAGTATCTTGAATTATCTCCCTTGTATTCTTTACCGTAATTTTCCAAAGATTAAGTATTTTAATAATAAATTACACAAAAAATTATATGAATCAAATGCTACACTAACTAATTATCAATGTGAAATGATCACATAACGTAAGGTGTCTTTTAACGTATTTAATTTAAATTTTTGTGGTTTGATCTTTTCTTCGATTCGTACATTTATTTCAACCGGTGAAGAATTAGTTTGGTCACATGACTAAGTATGGCGGAGAGCGATGAAAGTCCCTCCCCTCCTGAACATTACCAGGATAGTAATCTTGGTCCTAGGGTTGTGACAATCACTAAATCTGAAACAGGGTTTGGATTTAATGTTCGGGGCCAGGTTAGTGAAGGTGGTGTTCTAAAATCTATCAATGGAGTGTTATATGCGCCATTGCAACATGTCAGTGCAGTTCTGGAAGGGGGTGCTGCACAGAAGGCAGGCATACGGAAAGGTGACCGGATTCTAGAAGTGTAAGTTTCTTACCTCCAAAACTATGTTGCCAACTGTTCACGTTGTCCTTGTACTTCCCAGCATAATTATAAACATTTTCTTTTGATTTCGCTTGTTAGTCATTGTTGTCACTTTTGACATCTGTCACTGTTTTTGACAGTAGATCTAATGAGTTGTTTAGATTTACATGCATTCGATTTTATCATGCGGATGCTTATTTTCTAGAGCAAACAAGTGACATGGTTAGTTAGAATGCCCACAAGCGGCTGCAAAGCTGTCAAATTGTTTTGGTTAAGGCTTCACTTTGATGCTGAAATCTATGTTGTAAACCAGGCTGCACTTTTTTTTTTAAGAATGGGTTTGAACCAACAAACTCTTGTCCTCTTAATCACATGTCTGTCACCTTTCTTGTAAACCAAGTTGCAAAACAACATAAACCCAGGTTTGAACACATGACCTCCTGTTCAGGAATCGAGTTCTTAATCACCGAACACAGGCAGATAGCTAGGGGAAGAGCATATGTACAAAAGCTGTATGGATGATTTACATTAGGGTTTGGCATCGCATGCTATAAGGAGTTGCGATTTCCATCAGTCAAGATATCTGACATGAAAATTTCAGGAAGGTGTGATAAGATTTAAGCCTTTTCTTAAATCCTGGTTTTACCATTTTCACAGCATATTTTTTCATAAGTTTGATAAAAATTAATATTGATGTTAAATGAAACCATTTGCTTTGTTAATGGGTGTAAAATGTATCCCAAGATTCCATGCATATGCTGAGTTTTTAAGATCCTGAAGTCTGCAATCTGGCCAGTTTTAATCATTCATGCCTGGTTAAAGTGTACTTAGTTGACAAACTGTGTATTACAATTTTAGTCTGTATGCCTTAGGAAGCCATACCCTCAAGTCAAACACATGTCAATTGCATTCCTGTATCACACCAAGTCAGCTTGACCTGTTTTGTGCAACACCAATTCATGGATCGATAATCTGCTTCACTTAGCTGTACAACAACAACAACTGACTATTTGTTGGTTGCACAGTGCAGGCCTAGAATTTATGAGGTAAGTTAGGAGATAGTCGATTTCGATCAAAGTAAGCGGGAAAATGTGTAATCTCTTTGATAGGTCCACTGAGGAGAAAACTTTTAGTACCGTATATACTCGATTATAAGACAGGTTTTTTCCTTAGAAAATAGCCTTCAAAGTTGAGGTCCCGTCTGATATGTGTGATCTACACAACAAGGCCTAAAAAATTTCCACAGGAATTCTAAGTTTTTCATTAAGATACGTATGAAAAAGAAGAATTTACAGCCAGACATGATGGTGTAGATCAAAGTAATTTATATTGTAGCACTGCTGCTCTCCCAGTCCTACACAATTGAGAGATATAAGTAAAAAATCATGATGGCATGGCAGATCAAGCAACGCTATGATGGCTAATTAGCACAAGTCTAAACCTCCACGACTGTTTGCCTAGTTACACCCCGTGTACTGTGTTACATACTTGATTAGAACAGTGCACTTTCCTTGTGTACATCCTGCCAATCAATAATTTCATGGAGAAATGTAATTGGCAGCTGCTTATAAAACACATCGTTCAAACCCTAGGGGTAATACTGCTCTGATCGATATCACCTTGACAACAGCTTATCTCATTGTCAGTCAACTTGACCTGTGTAATGAGGCAAGTCTACACAGAAACACCAAGTAAATTACAGCTTGGTGTTTCTGGCAGACTGAAGTTGACAGTTTGTTTCAGTGTTTACAAATGGATTATTGGCCGTGTGTCATGCAGAACAATGGGAAATGCATGTGAGCCTGTTAATCAATGTTTGATTATTTTAATAAACACAATAAATGAGCAAAATTTCAAACAGCATTGAGAATAGAAAATGCATAAAAAGTATTTACCCATTACATAGTCTCTACAAGCCATTGATTCTTTAGAAATTACGCTTATACGTTCATATTGCGCGTACACGATATACTGGGACAGAGAGTCTTACATAAAACAGTACACACCTTCTTACTAGGCAAACGTTGTGGCGGTTTACAAATATGCTGGTAATATAGTGACTTTTACAAATCTTGAATCAACACCTGCTGAACATTTCACAAAGTCACAAAGTAAAAGGGTCAACACAGAATACCTCAGATTTGGAATGCAAACTAGGGGTCTGTCTTATAGGTGGATCGCCTTTTAGTTGAGTATATACGGTACATCAAGTAAATACAAACCAGTCACCACTATTTTTATTTTGCCTAACTCATCACTAAAGACTATTAACTGTACATTTGCTAACAATTACCTTAACTTGTCATGACGGCATGTAATGACAAGCTGATTTGGCTTATTTTCTTCTGGGAAGAGGCCTATAAATGGCCCCTTCTAAATATGGTAAAAAAACGACAATAAAGGCAGCATTATTTCTGCTTCAAGTGGACACCATCTCCAGATCTGAAATACTGTTGGAGGGACGATAAACCCAACAAACAAACAAATTCTTTATTCCAAGGTTTGAAAGCAAGAATCATTATCTGAACATTAAGATGTTGAACTGAAGTGACTTTGCCAGAACTGAAGTGATTTTGCCAGAACTGAAGTGATTTTGCCAGAACTGAAGTGATTTTGCCATCCCTAGTTGAATCCCATAAATCCAGTTAGAAGAGAGAGCTAATGTGTGAATAGTTGTTAGCTCAATGTCAATATCAGATAACCCTGGATAAGCTAAGCAAATAAATGAGGATTTCACCTAGATTTAATATAGGCCGCCACACTTTCTTACTTTTCCTTTGTTGTCTGTTTGTTGTTAATGTCATATGAAGAGGTTGCATATGAAAATATGTGTGACAAGTCAGTTGTTTCTGTTAAGACCATAAATCAAAATTTAATTACAGTGTATACTGCATTGGAAGTCTCTAAAAATTAATTCATATAATTGATCTTTCTTGTTTTTGGCAAATCATATGTTAGTGATGCAAACTATTGTTTTGTATTTGTTCATGCCTTTTAAATGTGCACATATCATTAACAGAGCATGTGTATCCTTATCGAAAAGGAAAGGTCCAACATAATTAAAGAATGGCTAACTGATTATTATAAAGAAAATAACAGCGAAAAAAGGGTAGCTCATTACAAAATTTAATGATTTGTACTGTTGATTGCTTGGAATGACACTTAAGCAGCATAAATTTGGCCTTAGCGTAATTCCTGATTGTTTCAAGTATGTTGGCTTTTTGCTACCTGTATTTTTAGGCAAGGAAAACACCTCGAACTTTCCAAATGTCTTGTTGATGTGTTATTACTAAAACACCATTGCCATTGTTGTTATCCTTTTTATTTTATATAAGTGTTATCTGGTCACCTTTGCAAATGTTTGTTTTTTAATGTTTATTTGTAATCCACCTGTCAGATGGGACCTTTGATGTTGAATACAGTGGGATCATGTAGGCATTAGACAGGTACATTTAACATTACCTTAAAATCCATTATAGCAGTCAGAAATCATTTCATGTTCAAGTGAGAGAAAATGTTAGATAGTTCAGTGCCTGTATATAGGCATAAGAACACTGTACAGTCATTCATTTAAATATGACAAGAATCAAACCTGTAGATTATACAGTGTTGTCCTTAGTCTAACTTTGTTCATTTATTTAAAAAAAAAACTACATTAAAGGCACCCTTTTCTAGTAGCAGTGGCAAACCAATGTGCCTTTACACTATTGGAATGACGACTGATCATTGGTATGGTCTAGTCTTTGATTCATACACGCATCACAACTAAAGTGGTCAGACAATTTAAGGCATTAAATATTCAATTGGACTGCATCATTTCTTACCCATTTTTACATGCAATTTACTTTGAATCAGAGTAAAAAACTTCTTTTTCATTAACAAATCACTGACCTTATCGTGTTTTTTTTAACACTTTTACTTAAAGGAAAATCAGAGTAAAATCGCTATTTTATCCAGAGGTTTCAGCCGAGTGATTTTAAATTTCATATGCTGGTTCTAATTATAGCTAACACTGCTGTGTGTGCATAGATAGGATTTACCACACTGAAACCATGATTGTGGCGTAACAAGGTAACATCCACACAAATCTAGGGCTTCAACAAGCAGCTGTTAACAAGACCTTTCAAGTTAAATATATATTGTTTCATTTTCTTTCATGTTATTTTTGGCTAAAATTGATGGAAACTACCTTTTAGTTGCAAAACAGTTTTAATTTCAATTTTCGTGCATCTCTGTATACTGCTATGATATACTTTAAATTTTCAAGTAAATAGTGGTTTGTCAACATTTACAAAAGAAAATTTTCTTAAATTGACCTGATACAGCACGGAAATTGTCATACCTGTTCTGAAAAAATTGAAAACATCTACAAAATTAACTGTTGCTGCATTTGTAAAAATGGATTTGTCATACCAATTGGGATATTTTGAGAAAACCAACAGCTTCTGTTTCTGTTCCTGCAGATTTGGGGAGCTTTGTTTTCTGCGTTTTGTGAACCTGTGTATTAAGATGGATTTTTCTTTGAAAGTAATGAATGAAAAGGTAAGGATGAAAAGGATATATGTTCTGATTTTATTCAAGGATGCTGCCTGCCTGGTTGATCAAAAACTCTTACTCTTGCACAGAAATTACAGCTAAAAAAAGATTCTAAACAAAAACCCCATAGAGGAAGTTTAATTATATAATTTGCATACCAGCTATGGTGAAGTAAGGATTATTGAAAAGGTTTTTATGAAAATATCGACTACATTGTATAATTGTGTACAACAAAATATACTAAAAAAACATAAAAAATGAGGTGAAATTGAAAGTGTTATAAGTAAAAATAAAACATTTTTAAAGGCATTGAAATTTGGAATGGCTTCACGCTGTGATCACAGTGGGAGGTTAATGGGTTAGGGAAGGTAATGAGGGTGAGGTATGTTTAGCAGACAAAATTAATAAAAAACCCATCGCTGCCTGATTTTGAAACAATCCAAAGATGATTGCTCTTCTTTAACTTAAAACTTCTTTAACTAGACCTGATTGCGCAATCGCTAGAGCATCGGCTGCAGGTATGGAAAGACCTGGTTTTGATCCTGTGCCGCAACATATATCAGTCATTGAAAATGGTAGTGGCATAGCTTCATTGCTAACACTCAAGCATTTGTAAGGGTAGTTTCACGACTGAGTGGCCCGGTGTCAGGATAATGTAAATGGGTGTGGTATCATGCCAGGTGTTCACAGCATGCTATACACAGTGAAGGCAGCACTATATCTGCTGTAAGTGGACACTGACTCCAGATAACTGAAATAATGTTGGAGGGACAATAAACCCAACAAACACAACCTTTGGCTACAGGAAAGGGTAAGGGTTTAGAGTGTTACTGACCAATGGCAATGCAGTAAACCCATGTGTATCAAGTGGGACCTCTTCCCCTATGACATCTCTGTATATAATACTCTTATGAATGAAAGTGCTCAGATGTGATCTCACAGCCTGGAGTTTTCTTTGGGATCATGTTATCTTTGGGATTGGGGACCACTAAAAATGCTATGCAAGTGTTAAACAGAAAATGTCAAGTCTTTCAGAATACATTAATAAAAAAAAAATCTGCACAATGTTGCAAATTTGAAAGCTGATAATTCCTTATTTACACCCAAAATCACAGAGAAAGAGCTTAACAATTTTGTTTTTCAGATTTTCATATTGAAAATTATCCAACCTCACAATGGAAAGATGTACCTCCAGTAGATACACTTATTAAATGTTGTATCTAACAGTTTGCCTATATCACATATGTGGAAATCTAACCCCTGTTTTAAAGAGAATTTGGGCATATTTCTACATTATACCCATACTTTGGACTTTTTAGTCAGTACAAATAATTAAAAATCAGTCTTGATGTGAATTCTTTCCAAATCTATAAATAAGTAGGATAGAGATTTCTTCGAAAAAAAAATTGATAATATTGAGACATTTTTAATTCAAACTGATACCACCTTTAAAATACAGTTTTTAAATTAAGCCAATATTCATGTAGACTAAGGCTTCTTTTGACATTTACTTTTCCAAGAAAGTTCAAATACTGAAATAGATAAAAATGTATATGCCAACCACTGTTTATGTATGAATTTAGTAGATATTAACTCTTATCCTTCTATGTGCAAAATAATCAGAAATATGTAAATAGCATTAATCCAGATCAGCCAGCTACCACTGGATGCTGTTAGATCAGGATCTGCACTATTTGCTATAGCCTCTTGCAATGTATCCTGTTACCTTTGCATGTAATTGTTAGCTAATAACAAGATTTTAAATTGCCTGAAATAAATTTAAGCACTATAAGGGTGAGTTGTGAGATGATAGTATTGGCCTATTGCATGTCACACTTTGTCTGACAGGCACAGCTTATAATGGGAACTGTCAACATTAAACACACCATTGCATGACTAGCTTTAGTGGTGATGCCAGGGTGAGGACTGTGTTCCCCAATGTTACAGACATGTCTCACAGGTATAGATGTGGAGAAGACATTTTAACCTTATCATGCCATATTGTTTCCAATGCTCATGCTAAATTATTTGTTTTATGTATAAACTACATGCAAAAGTCAATATACCTTATAAGGGAGGCTTTAAACTGCAAAAAGTGTAGATCCTGATCAGATAGCTTCCAGCAGGTTAAGAGTAAAGTGATTTTATTTTATGGTAGTTTTAGAGATGTGCACTTAAAGAGTATTTCAAGGAAATCTCACCATACTTGGGAAGTTTGAATATAAAATAAAATGATAAGGCAATACAGGGTCAGAATATGTAGAATAATGTATTAATTGCTTTATTTAAGGGGTCAAATGATTTAATTACTCTGTATTCAATAGCCAAAATGTTGTGTAATAATCAGTACTCATTGCCAAAGATAGTATAAGATAGATATATATACACATTTATAACATTAAAATACATATTCAATAATTTCAAATACAACTGATTTACCCTGCATTCTCACTGTGTGTTTTTTATATATAGGTAACTTGACGCTTGACCAAGATCCACCTGATCAGGCTAATGCTCTAATACAGGACTGGACAAAAACTGCTTTCTTTCTAAATAAAATTATTTTGATTTATAATCTCCTTGAAATAATTTACTGTTTCATAAGCTTACCAGTTCTGTCAAAGTTAATAAGAAGAGTATCACAGACAGTGTAGCATACCACAATTTTAAGAATTGGCAATCTAAAACCTGTGAAAATGTTTTTTTGTGTAAAGTATTATAAACCACTGAAGTGTTGTATACCATATTTTTAAACCTCCAACAAAATGCACAGTTAAACAGTTTCCCTATTAGAAGCTTAGCTCAACTTTGTTTCACACTGACACAATTATTGTCATATTAGTGACATAGAGAGAATTACATATTGTATTGGTGTAGGTAGACCCCAGACATATTTCTGGGTAGAACCACCGCCTCCCTGCAGGTCACCTCCAAAACCTCCCCACAAGACAATTTGTGCCATGACCAGGACTCAAACCCTGGCTTAAATGGATGACGACTCAAGTTGGCAACTCGAACCACTCAGTAATGGACTTTCTACAACTGTATGTTCTAAACACTGATAAGATTCTGCTCTTACCTTCTATGTACTAGGTTTTGAAAATGTTCAGTGTTTTTTTCTTTTTTATAATTACCGGTACTAAAGTGGGAAGATTAACCCAGCATAAATGCACAAATATAATGTTGATAAATATCATGAAAAATGTAACATTTATCTGGGGTATTGGTATACTGTTTAAGAGAGTAAGCTTGGCTTGTTGTGTTAATGCATGACTGGTATGTTTGCTAAGCACAGATTAATCGGGTTTAAGCAACTAGTATAGATTCAAATCAGCTGGGAGTTGTCTATTTATGATCTGCTCTTTTTGCTTCTTTGTCTGTCATTAGACATGTTTAACTAATTGGCATGAAATGGTAAGCTTTTCACGAAGAATTAAGCATTGGTAACTAACAAATGAAGCATGATAAGGGATAATATCTAAGGCTTCTAAATCTAGTCTGGAAACAAAATGTCTAGCTTGAACCCTTTATTGCTGATGTTTTTGTGCTGTTTGAGACATTTGAAATGTTATTACTGTATAGTATGAACAGGGTCTGTAAAATTACAGTGATTTTAAGGCATTGATTTAAAGTAAGATTCTGTTGTATGACACATATATTTATTTAATCTTACAGAAGGTAGAGAGATAAGACACGTTCCATCCATTGTACGTTTGCTAGAACATGGCACTAACAACTTCATGTTGTGTTCAACAATAATACATCTGTAACAGATTAATTTCAGAATTATTTTTACTTAAAAAGCCTATTAGTATCAGTGATGGTGTTAGGGTATGGTAAACTATAAATCTCATTGCATGGAATTGTGTTCTAATACAGTTAAAACAATAATAAGATTTCTCAAAAATGAATCAATAAGACTGATTGAATTATTTAAAAGTGGTATCCACAGTTTGTCTATATCTAATATATGTAATAACATCTGACTTCTGTTTGGAGTATTTGTGCCTAATTTCTGTAGAAAAACACCATACTGTAGTCTAATCTTTGACGATTTTCAACAGTATCTCAATTTTAGGGCAGTAAAACTCCTTAATCCACATTTTAAATGTTCATTCTTTTTAAATCTATAAATAAGAATGATTAGGATTTCTGCTAAAATAGACATTGACATCACAGCGTATGATGTGTGGATGAGCTAAAACATAAGTGGTCACGTGGTTTTATTTTAAAAATAGCTAACTGTGCAGTGTGGCTCAGATAGGAAATACATGTTTGTAATGACAATTGTGGCATTATGGTTCATTCTACAGACAGGTGTAGGACATAAATAAATAGTATTTTGCGAGATCTTTTCAGGTAACAGTAGATTATTAAGATGTTGAATGAAAATATTTTTGTTCCAAAAACGTCAGATAACACCTTTAATAGTAGTTTTTGTTATGTACAGATGTGGTAATGAAAATTATCATTTAAACATCTTTGGAGCCATGAAATTACAGTGTTATACTGGAGTGCCTTGTATGGGAGTTTCTGTGTATTAACCAGTTTTTATGTTATCCTCAATATTGGATTAATGGGATATCACTGCTGGTGCATTTGTCAGGCATGGTTCTTATTTAAGCTTCACACACTAATGAGGGCCAAAAATTTGAGAAAGAGTGACATGAGTTTATATGTATGGATTGGATTGGATTGGATTAGCTGGCATTTTGCCGATACTGTGCAGCAACATTTCTATCATTATAGCACAGGGGCACTAGTAAGGTGCCCAGGGACTGAACCCGGCCAGTCCATTATACTGACACCAACGAGTCAGGTGTAATGCTGTCCCCTTAGCCCCGAGCGTTAAGAGGGAAGCCACTACTACCAACTTTAAAGTCTTTGGTTTGACCCGGCCGGGGTTTGAACCCTCGACCTTCCGAACAGCAAGACGACGCTCTACCACCTGAGCTATTGCAGCCAATTTATATGTATGCAGATCCCTTTAGGAACATTTGTAATTTAATATATTT
Organism: Sinonovacula constricta; assembly: GCA_007844125.1. Taxonomy (NCBI): domain Eukaryota; kingdom Metazoa; phylum Mollusca; class Bivalvia; order Cardiida; family Solecurtidae; genus Sinonovacula; species Sinonovacula constricta. The sequence continues at coordinate 47,870,755 of CM017559.1, read as the reverse complement.
TATGCAGTCTTGACAATATGCTCCCATTGATGTATATATGATAATTGTAAGTATTTAATGCAAGATGCACCTGCAATTTGCATGTGTAATATTCTTCAGAGTCCACCAAATATAAGAGATGAACTTCACCCTGCCTGGAGTTAATAGTGGGGAAGGGGATCATAAACTAACCATGTTTGTAAACACATTTCAATATCATCTGTTGGTCAGCTCATCCTTCCTTGCAGCCATCCACACACACAAACATTGGGGAATGGGTTATAATAGGAAGTAAAGAGTATATATATTTTGTATTGTACACAAGCTAACCCCTCATATCAAAGTTGAGTATTAAGGTTAAATTGTTTAAACAAAAATTGTTGTGAAATAGCAACTTATTATCATTAGTTTAATGTTTAATTAATTTATTTATTACCCTACTCAATCAGTCCCATGTTAAAATTATGCTCATAACATGTATGTTAATATATCTTATAACAGGAACTACCTCAAACAGCTAAAAAATTGAATTATATAATTCCATCTATTTCAGGAACAATGTGAATGTTGAGGGCTCTACTCATAAACAGGTGGTCGATTTAATCAAATCTGGTGGAGACACATTGGTTCTAACAGGTGAGTTCTTAGGGAACAGGTGGTAACTGGTTATCAGATTCTATAAAATCATGCTTAATAACAATCATACTTCAAGTGCAAGATTTGTCAGAATGTTTGAACTTGTAAAAAACAAAATATACCAGAGAAAGGGCTTGGGTTATCAAAGTTACTCTTTTTGATATTTCTTTCAAATACAATAGCCAGACTGACTAAATAACAAGCAACGATTATAAACAGCAAACTTATTCCTGAAGTTGCTGGTTGGGATCCATTTAATTGGATTTGCTTTTCTTGCATTTGTTCAATAAAAAAAACTTATGTGAGAAAAAAACAAACAACTGAAGATACATACATGTGAACTCTCACAGTTTTGAAGGGAGACTATCACTTTTAAGGTTCAAAGTTATTTGAAAATGAAGGCTGTTTTACAATTTCTTCTTTTGTTTATATGAATATAACAGATCTTCCACTTTGCAAGTGAAAATCTCCCTCTTTGGCCTCGGAAATAGTTCACCTGTATCAAGACAGTCTGTCAGACAGGATCTTAAAAGCAGTGATCATAGTTTTACAAGCTGACAAAATCAAGGTCCATAGTTTCTGGTTGGCTTCTCTGAAAAATATATGGCCCTGATTTGACTTAAAAAATTAAGTTGCATATGTAATGAGGTCTTTGAGTGGCCTTCTGTCCATTAGACTTTCATAATAATAATTATGATTGGGCCAAGCAAAAGAAGACAATGTCTGATATTAACTATTTGCTGTTGTTCCCCCTATCATACATATATCGTAGTAAGCTATATAAAGGAAATCTACAGTTAGGCATTCCAAAATCTTACCTGACTGTCTACAGTGATATCAGTACCGGACCAAGTGGCAGACCGACTGGAGCCTAGTGATGACTCGTCTGGCCCCTCCTTCATCGACTACTCTGAGAGACGCTCCCTCCCCATCTCAATACCAGATTACCAGACAGTCAACCAGAATGGCGAGCGATTTGTTGTGAGTTAAATTTATCTAAAAGTACTTCTAGAAAAACACTAAATAATTTTATATGGCTTTTTAGGGAGGGGGGGGGGTGTTTTTTTTTTTTTAAAATGAGCAGCTTTTTTGCAGTTCCAGAGTAGGAAGAGGATCAAGTTTGGTGAAAAACAAGAATGCTCCTTTACTTTGACCATAAATAATTATGCATTATACACTTTTAAATATCTCCCTTTACAAAATTAAAATCTGGTTTTAATATGTATATTATTTCCTGATATTCTGTATTAATTTCCCAGGACAAAGAATTTTGTGGATAATTTTCTTATATATTTCATACAAAATTAGCTTTTTATGTGTTTTTTCAATGTTTAGTATGAAACTATAAGACTATGCTCTAAAAACACAAAAATATTATAGAAAAATCAAAGATTCCACCTGTATTTAGTGTTTAGATGGATACAAGTTTATGTTTAGTTTTATGCTGTTTCATAAACATTCATTATTTTTGTCCTGTATTATTAAAATGACTATAAGTTACTGTATTAATTAATTCTTTCATAATGTGTGCTATGTTGATTCTGCCCCATTTGCATCAAGAAAGTAGACAACATCTTATTAAGTTGGGATGGTGTAAAAAACAAACAGTACAAACAGGAAGAAAAAAGGCCATTAAGGCAATTTGATTGGCTGGTGGCTGTTGGTTGACCCAACAAGACTAGTAAACAATTTCTGTCATTTTGATGTCACCCTAATCAATGAAGACTTTAAAATAGGCAATTCATATTGTCCCAAACTGTAGTGGCCAAAAACAACAATTCTTAGCCCAATAGCATGGCCATTACTCAATCGCTGTTTTATTTTTTATAGTGGAACCAAGTTTAATTGCATGTAACCTCAGAATTTATTTTCATTTATTCTGCTTTTTTTGTCATAGAATTTTCTGTCTTTGGTAAGATTTTTGTTAATGTTTAATACTTGAAAATTGTCAAAGATATTCACGTCAAACTTAGAATAGTTGTACTCTGTCAAAAGATGAACCTATTTTCGAGGGCTAGTAAACTATAGCGTTCATATTGGTACAATTATGCCCTCTTTTGACTTAGAATTTCTTTTGTTAAGGTCCATTTCATGAAAGCTGTCAAATAAACTAATCTAAACTAGAAAGACTTTTTCACTTAAAAGTAGAATCCATCTCCAGAAAGCAGTTAATCCTTAAATCCATTTTGTGTTTTTGTTATGGTTAGTTACAGATAAAGTTACACTTATAGGTCTCTCTAGCACTGAAAATGTCAATGTCTACTGACAACTCTTATAATTTAATTCAGCTTCATGAGCTGGTGCGAGTTAACTACTATTCTTGTTCTTTCTTACAGTAAAACATCATGATTCTTTGGCTGTTCATCAATTTAACAATCTTGATAAACGTGAATGCTGAAATGTATACTTTTACTTTGTCTGACCATCATTTGCCATTTACAATGGCTATATCAGGGCTGTAATAGATATAAAGATATTGATAATAATGTAAACATGTTTTAAGACATTTGCTTTGAACAGTTAAATTCCAAAATTTGGACTTTCTCTAATGGTGTAGAGGTTACCAATAATTAGAAGAAACTCGTATTAAGTTCAAATTTGGGATATCAATTCAATAAAACTACGCTTATTAATGCACAATGATAATAAAATTTATAAATAAATTTCTTGAGCATACTCGTCTTCTTCATTTAGGTATTTGGTGACTAAAAAGAACCCAGATATACCCCAAAACATACACTTTTGCAAAAAGAATTTTTTAGAAAATGGTTGGGGATTGGAAGCAGACCCCTGACTAGCAATAGGGCCTATACTTTTAAATGGACCAACTATTTCCTTTAGATCTACACTATTTGTGTAAGCCTAATCAATTCTGGTTAGGCAGGCTAAGAGTTTATATCTCAGATTTATAGATGCACCCACCATTAGCCAACCCACCATATGCCTGCACTTATTTGATCCACTTCTGTTGGTAAATCCAGCACTTAACTTTCCTCTTTGATAACATGTAAAACATGTGTGAAAGGAAATCTGTTTTGCATCTCATCAAAATGATCCAAATAACCTCCTTTTTCCTTTTTTAACATGTGCATTCAAGCCCTTGAAGATGAACAAAATGTATTTTTAAACAGTAAACTCATCAGTTTGTCTTATTATGTTCATAAAAGCTATATAAATAAAATAGTTGTTACTATAATAAATCTGAAATTTTCTTCAAAAGCTAGAGTTTAGTGAAATTTATTGGTAAAATGAACTGTCATAATAGCTGAAAAGAAAGTATAAGCATTTAAAGTTTCAATGAATGCTTGTTATTAATTTATTTAAGCCATGCACACTCAGAAATTCTCTTTCAGTGCTGATGCAAATCCATGTTCAAACTTGGTTCTTAGCCCTATTAAGCATCTGTTGAATAGGTTAAGACTAATACCATAGATCAAGATCAGCCAGCTTCTAATGAGAGCTGTCTCATCAGGCAGGATCTACACTATGCGAAACTAAGACTTTATTAATATGTCTCATAACCTATATGTATGCAAATTGTCTGCAAATAACGTTGGAATTTAGCAATGGCTATTTACCAACAGTAGGCTGCTATTCATTGCAGAAGAGGCCTTACCATACTGGGTCTTAATTGTGAATGTAATCAGTCAAAGCAAGTTTTTAACCAGGTTTTCAGGAAAATCCAGGTTATTAAATTGGGGTATGGCAGGTGGGCAGTTGGTCAGGCGTGCAGGCATGCAGCGTCAAACAGAGGGTTTCTGGTCAATAACTTCAGTTTAGATAGACCAGTTTTGCTGAAACTTTGGATATAGCAAGCTTGAATGAAGACCTAGCTTAGGATTGTGTTTGGAGCCAGTGGGGTCAAGGTCATTGTTCCTATAAATAGAAAAACTGTTTCCAGTCAAAAACTTTAGTAAGGATAAACCAATTTAAATGAAACTTTTGGGGTCAGTCTTGTCAATGTCAAGGTCACTGTTACTAAAAATAGAAAAACAGTTTCCGGTCAATAACTTCATTTCGAATAAACCAATTTTCCTGAAACTTTGGATATAGCAAGCTTGCATAAAGATCTAGCTTGGGATTGGATTTGGGGCCAGTTGGGTCAAGGTCAAGGTTACTGTTACTAAAAATTAAATCATTAAAAACCTGGTTTTGTGCATGGCCACATTGTTTGTTTTTAATTGAGATATATAAAAAAAGACTTGAATTCATGAATGATGGATCTTCAATAGTAAAATGACCACAAACATTACTGAAAATTACAGGAATAAAAAAAAATAAGATGTAAACTGAATATTAAAGAAGACTAAATAAGTGATTTATTGGTTTTTAGGTTTTAAAATTATAGCAAAGCAAATAAAGTTAAAGGTGGTTTCCAGTATGTTAGATTTTTTTTTTCTTAAACAACTAAATAAATTATTGCTATCTTGAAAGATCCCATAAATTGGTTGTTGTTTGATGTCCTACAGCTATGTGGAAAAAAAAACATGATATCCACTCATCATTACAGACACATATTCCTTACCTGAGCCAGCCTGCTCAGTTAGCTATTCAAACTAAGAAAACCACATGACCACTTACTTTGTATCGTCCTCTGGGTAATCTGCTCTGTCATCGATATAACTGTTTTTAGCTGAAACCTGAATCATAATGCTTATTTATTGATTTGAAAAGAATTACCATTCAGAGCTTTTTTTATAACAATTTAGGTAGTGTTAAAATTGTCTTTACTTAGACTAAGGTATCAGGTTATGCAGAAATAATTCCCAAATCTGAAAAACTGGTGGAAGATTTTATTACATGTATTGGCAGAAGGTTGGATATTATCTTAAACATGTCAACATCAGAAACCACTTAAAGTGGTATGTTTTGCTTCATGTAAACAAATTAATTACCTGGATTAACTTGCACAGTTAAACATGTTGTCTGCTGGGTTTACCATCACTTATTTTTTTTACAGCCGAGCTTCATGTCCAGATATGTTTTGAATTAAAGCAAACTTTCTTTTTTTGTTTAGCAAGCTGATTCTTGTACATGTAGCAAGGTTATTCTTATGCAAAACCTCACCATTGTATGTAGATGAAGCAGTCTTCTCCGGCTGTGGTATACAGCCTCGATAGATGGGTGTTGGAGTTTTGTTCTTGATTATGACTTGCTAATAGCATAAACTTGTTTATTGGATGTTTTTGTTTAGTGGATGTTTATAGATATGTTTACCTGAACCACCTATAGTACTGCCTTCACTGTGATAGCACAAAAAAGTACACCCATCACATTACTTTAATATCAAGTTGACTTTGGAACTCCCCTTATAATTGCAAAGTGACTATATTAATTATATTTTTAACTTACGTTATTCAAAGCTTTGTTATAACCTATCCTTCCAGGGAAAGTGGTGGTGCTGTTACAATTCCTCTATTTACTTGAGTTGTAAAATGTGAAAAAGTGGCCATTGTGCACAAAATTCTTGCTCTCTGATTGGTCAGATCTAGAAGAATAGTTTTTCCTGGGCTTAGCCATCGTGCGGTCAGTTATAGCAGCCTAGCAGGGAAATCTTTGAATGAGAGAGTAACATTTTCCCATTGTGATCAAAAGATTGACCTTAAGGTTTTAATCAATTTCCAGCAGTGTTGGTTCATAACCCAAACTAAGTTCATAGTTACCTGCTAACAACCTTATATGTTATAGCATTGTCTTACATAGCAGCAAATAGTGTAAATCTGACTTGACAGCTCCTAGCAAGAGCAATCTGATCTGGATCTACACTACTAGCTTAAGCTTGACCAACATGTGCTCAGCATGTTAATAGTGGACTGGTTGACAAGTTGTGTGCAAGATCCAGCTGCTTAAATGATTACTAATAATATAACTTGGGACTGGTTGTATGGTGTAACTTCTGTACTTTCTACTTAACATTCTACAGGCTTCCTTATTATCCCTCCCAATTATAACCTGGTTAATTCTGGCCCGTCTTTGTTTGAACAGCTTCCATTGAAAAAACGGTTTTACCACTCATTGTTATTCTGATCATGATGCACAAGTCTAGTCGGTGTCCCTAACCAACCAGATTTAATTGTGGAATACAGTTGAATAAAAGTGTCTCAATTTGTCTGCTAACAAAAGGGTAGAAAAAAAGAATACAATATAACAATTAGTTAACACAGTTTCCCGAGTCAGGTAGAATATTTTTTTACATTTATTTAATTTCATATTTTCTCAATAACTTTTTTTTTGTACCGCTTTATGTATAATATGCTTATAAGGTTGAACCATAAGAAAGCATTGCTTCTTGAGCTAAGTTAAGAATTGTGATGTTAACAGTGTAAAGAAAAGCCCACCTTTATTAAAGGATTATTTAAGATACCAGTTAATTTCACAACGTGCTCAAGGTGAGCTTTTCTGATACTGTCAACAGTTTGCCTGTAAACACACTAGAGGGCTTCAGTTTTTATCCAGTCTTTACCAAACTTGGTCAGAATGTTTGTCTGCAAAAAGTCTTAAATGAATTCATAACTGGGTCACATGGGGTTCAAAAACTAGATCACTAAGTCACATTTTTTATTAACCTTGTGAACATGCTAGAGTCCACATTTATGGCCAATTCTTCACCAAACTTAGACAGAATGTTCAATAAATAAAAATCTTGGATGAGTTCGTAACCGGATCATGTGGGGTTAAAAAGTAGGTATCTAGGTCAAATCTTGAAAAAAACTTTTTAATACTTCGGAGACCAACTTTATGGCTCAGTTTTGCCTAAACATGGCCAGAATGTTTGCCTGCATGAAATGCTGAGTTCGTAATTGGGACACGTTGGGTAAAAAACTAGGTCAGTATGTCAGATTTTCAGAAAAACCTTGCCTGAGGCCTTATTTATGGTCCTATTTTCACCAAACCTGATCAGAACTATATAACTATGGAACTATAGAAGATAAAGCTAGCAACTGATTGGATAAAATTAATTCATCCTTTTTTTTAAAAAATATTTTAATATATTTTATCCTCTAGGTGATCTTTTAATGTTGTAAATGCTATTTAAACCTATTTTATATAATTATATTCACTCCTAATTATGTTGTTGTTGTTTTTTTGTTTGTTTTTTATATATCCTTCAAAAATTTTACTGCAAAGAGGCTGTACGGGGTTACTGCATATTAAACCCTGACCAAAACAAGGGGCCCGAAAGGGGGACGTCGGGAGGTTTGAAGCATCCAGTGGGACGAATGCTCCATTTTTATCATCCCCTGCACCCAGCTTTCTATCGCCGTCTGGAAACTCTGAGGGCTTAACACCTGTCTTTCCTAACTAAACAATACAAACTGATATATATTTAGTTATAGTTACTATTGCATCCTACTTTTGGATCGCACGTCCTCTTTTCTGGTTTTGGAAATTAATTGTATTTTGAATACTCTACAGGGAATGGGAGACACCTTTGTGATTGTCAGTCATTGAAACAAGGTCTCCCTTCTCTCCTTTTATCTATCCTTTTTGTCCCAATGTTTCCTTTTCAACTCTACTTCTAAGGTGTGTGCAGACGAAAAAGAACTAAAAAGGTAGCCGTTGTGGCCAGTCGAAAAGTAAAAACAACAACAATGTTTTTTAAAAATCTTGTTTAACAACATTTTTTGGTTTTTATAATTGTAACAATTAAATGTACATGTGGTGTTCCGTATCCAAAACACTTACCCAAGGAGGTGCAAAAAAAAAAATTAACTAGGAAAATTAGTAAGCAATTCTTTCAACTAATGACTGTTAAGGAACCCGTGGTCTGGTATAGTGGATATTGAAATTGTAACTGTGCACCCTGCATACATACTGTAACTGTATTATACGTAATGCAAATTATATTACTTCCATTGTGTAGATTAAGTACAAACCAAAGCCACATAATTTGGTAAATCATCCTTATAAAAAAAATTTAACTTGTTACACCGCATACATCATGTTCATACAGACTTATCATGTCATCATCACACTTCATGTCAAAAGGAAATGGCTCTAAGCTACACTTTCAAATAATCATCATAAATTTTTAATCTTATTTACACTTATATTTAAACAACATAGCTAAGAGCAACCCTCATGCCATTAGTAATCTTCTGTGATATTTATTTTTAACCAACTTAAAATTAATGCTCGCCAAATAATTCACAATAACGGCGAGGGTAAATAAGTCCAAATAAGTAAGTAAACCTGGTCAGAATGTTTGTCTGCAACAAGTCTTGTTTGAGTTCGTAACTGGGTCACATGGGGTCAGAAACTGTGTCACTAAGTTAAATTAAATAAAAACTCTTGTTTATAGACAAGAGGCCAAATTTATGGCGCAATCTTAACTATATTAGGCCTGAACGTTTGCCTGCATAAAATCTTGGATGAGTTCATAGCTGTGTCATGTGGGGTCAAAAAGTAGGTTACTATAGGTCAAGTCTTAGAAAAATCTTGTGAACATGCAAGAGGCCACATTTATGGCCCAATCTTCACCAAAGATTTCTACAGTAAATAATGCTGCTGTTTTGTTGGTCCAATCATACAAAATTTGAATAAGTTTTTTTTCAATTATGGCTTATGCGTGTTAATGGACTACTGTAAAATTCCAACACCATTATACTCAAATAACAACACACTGAATATGTTAAATGCAGTGATGATGCTCTATAAGCAAGAAATATTAACTTAAGACCCACAAACAGGGATCCTTCCTCCACAAATATAGTCCCTTTAAGTAAGCAATGGAATATTTAAAAGGGCAATGCATTCCATAGTTTTATACAAGAATATCAAAGAATTTTTTAAATTCTTCTAGTCATTGATCTCAGTTTAATTTCATGTGAACTTTGAGGGGATTAAAACTTTTCTGTTGGGCATTTATTGATACGGAGTTACTAAAATTTCCTTTTTGACAGCATTCATTTTAGAAAAGGAATCCGTCCAAGCTCTTAAATCAATATTATTTGGTGTATCCTGGCCTTTTAGAGAATAGATTTTATATGCATAGGAATTTAAACCTTAAAAAAAAAAAAAAGCAGACCTGTTGCACAAAATATACTGCAATAATCAAGATGAAGAAGTACATATGTATTTTTTCCGTGTGAATGTTTGGGTAACATATTTCTGAACAGATAATAAAATAATAAATTGTGCTGTTTGGTTTAACTTGGAAATATACCATGTCATGTCATCATCGAAATGGACATATTTTCTCCACCCAGCTGTTGTCATTGTTTAAAATGTGACTATTTTCTGAAGCAGTGAATACCACAGAGCACCGGACCTGGTACCGCAATCGGTAGAGCGTCGGCTCCAGGTACGGGAGGCCCCAGGTTCGATCCTGGGCCGCGACATACCAAAGTCGTTAAAAATAGTAGTGGTATAGCTCCCATGCTAACGCTCAAGCAAATATAAGGGTAGTTCCACGACTGGTTGGCCCAGTGTCAGGATAATGTGACTGGGTGTGGTATCATGCCAGGTGTTCACGGCATGCTATACGCAGTGAAGGCAGCACTATATCTGCTTTAAGTGGACACCGTCTCCAGATAGGATGGGATGGGATTAGCCGGCATTTTTGCCGATACTGCGCAGCGACATTTCTATCATTACAGCACAGGGGCACTTATGAGGTGCCCAGGGACTGAACCCGGCCGGTCCATTATACTGACACCGACGAGTCAGGCGTAATGCTGTCCCCGTAGCCCCGAGCGTTAGGAGGGAAGCCACTACTACCAACTTTAAAGTCTTTGGTATGACCCGGCCGGGGTTCGAACCCACGACCTCCCGATCCGCAAGCCGACGCTCTACCATCTGAGCTATTGCGGCCGGTACCGTCTCCAGATAACTAAAATACTGTTGGTGGGACGATAAACCCAATAAACAAACATACCACATTGCTTTCTTTTATTTAAAAAGCCATAAGTCTAGTACAGTCTATCATCAGCAAAAATCTACTCTACATGGAACACTCTATGCTATGGCAAGTCACTTTTGTAAAGTAAGGAGAGATGAGGCTCAAGAAATGACCCCTGGGAAACTCCACTTGTCAAAAGGCCTGTGTTTGTCTTTTGTCAAGATATAACAACAGCCTGTGTTATGGGTAGAATGTGTTGACTTACACTAAGTACTTCCAGTTTCCTAAGGAGTATTTCCTGGTTAATTAGGTCAAATTCCTTTGAAAAATCTAGAAAAAATGTTTTAACTCTTTTTTTATTATTAATTGATGAAACAAACCTACTTATCAATAAATGTAAATGTAAAGAGAGGCTTCCTCAAAAAAGAGATTTTTTCAGTTTAAGAAAAAAATCATTTGTTTTCCTAATAAATCATTTCTAAATCAAAAACATGTTTTACAAAGATGAATGGGAACAAATGATAAAAGGATAATAATTATATTTTATTGCCTCTGTTTTGTGTTTAGTGTCTTGGAACAATTTTAGAGTTCTTAAATATATTGGGAAATGTTTGTTGTTCTTAAATAAAAATAACTTTGTTATTTGTTTTGCATTAGCATTTGAGTTTATTTTAAGAAATATTATTTATACAAAACTAGGAGTTGACTTAAGTCATCAGAAATGTGATTGTAGTGATGTTTACGTTGTCATTTTTTGTTGCTTTGTATCAACATGTGTCGTCAGTCAGCATATGTATTGTTAATGTGTTATATTATTTTATTTGTGTTTTTTAAATTTCTGTTTAAAAACCTGTTGATCATTGACAGTGTTTTCTTTCATAATTTGTTTTGATACATACTAAGCACATCCATTTTACAAGTAAGTTGATTTTACGTTATTAACAACGGAAAGTTTTTATTTATACAAAACTAGCAGTTGACTAGTCATCAAAAATGTGATTGTAGTGATGTTTCCGTTGTCATTTTTTTGTTGCTTTGTGTCAGGTGTGTCGCCAGTCAGCATATGTCCTGTTGATGTGTTATATTATCTTATTTGTGTTTTTTAAATTTCTGTTTAAAAACCTGTTGATCATTGACAGTGTTTTCTTTCATAATTTGTTTTGATACATACTTAGCACATCCATTTTACAAGTAAGTTGATTTTACGTTATTAACAACGTAAAGTTCTCAGGATCGAAGCAGTAAGCCCAAGTGGGCCCCTGATCATGTATTTTCTTTTTCAACCAATATTTAACCAAAATTAATGAAAACACAATTCTTTGCTCTCCATTGTAGGTGTTCAACATCTACATATCAGGCAGGCACCTGTGTTCACGGCGGTATAGTGAATTTGCTCGGCTCCACTCCCAGTTAAAGCGAGAGTTCCCAGATTTCTCTTTCCCTAAGCTCCCTGGCAAAAAACTTTTCCAGCTGACAGAACAACAATTGGATACTCGACGCCGAGGCCTGGAACAGTATCTGGAGAAAGGTAGGCATCGAAAGCAGTTACGCACATGTTTATTGACATTGATATATAGTCATAATGTCTTATCTTTTTGATACTTTTTGATCAGCATAAGTATATTAAAAAAACGGCTCATTTTGAAAATAAATGTGTTAACAAAAGTCCATTAATAATGACTGGGGTAAGTATGTACTCTTTCAGTGTTCAATCTAGCTTTGGCCGACAGGGGACCGAACAGGCCCATTCACCTTAAAACAGGGGGCTTTTTGGCAAATAAGGAGGCTTAACTAATAAAAAAAGTAAAAATTTACCAGCTTTTGACGCCATGCACTCTGAACTTTCTCCTTAATGTGCAATTGTTCTTGCTTATCTAATAGTGCATTTACAAGATTGGATGACTACATATGCCTCTCTAAAGTGGAAGTCCTATAATTTGAACACACAGCCACAAATGAATAGACTTTACCTGTTGCTATACAAAGCAAGCATTTCATGAACAATGATTTTTCATCGAAAACAAGCCATTTCTTGAATCGAGCATCTGAAAGCCATTTTGTTTGAAATTTCATTTTTGTCACATTTTCGAAGATTTCAAAGATTGCCAGGTTTGGGATCATCCATAGTTTTACCGGCCGCATCACATTCCTCGGAAGGTTTGACCTTCTTTGCTGATTTCGATAAGAAAAAGTCAGTAATACTGTTAGACATTTGTAAACTGCAGAAGGAGAGCACATCGTGAAATCGCTAATAGCAGCAACTGGTTATTGATCATTATTAGGAAAAAATCCTGTTATTCCCACAGAATCTAAACACAGTCTATGCAGGTGCTTGCAGTGCCTGTAGAGTTACTGATATCTGAGACAACAGTATAATCAAAGGGGAAAAAAAGTGTGCACATTGACAGGTTAACCTAACCGGAAGATCGTAACCGATTAACCGTTGCAGAAAAGGTTAACCAACTGACTGGTTAACCATTAACATCCTTACCATTTAGTGATGAGAAGATTTGAAGCTCACAAGAACCACACTGTAACTCTGGTGATGATTAGAAGTGCTAGGCACAAGAGTCATAGTTATCTACCCTAATTTTTAGCTCACCTGAGCACAATGTGCTCACGGGGAGCTTTTGTGATACCACTTCGACCATCGTCCGGTGTCCGGCGTTCGTCGTCCGTTGTCAACATTTTACCTTGTGAACACACTAGAGGCCACAATTTTTATCCAGTCTTCATCAAACTTGGTCAGAATGTTTGTCTGCATAAAATATTGGATGAGTTAATTATTGGGTCACCTGGGGTCAAAAAGTAGGTCACAGGGTCAAATTTTAGGAAAAACTTGTGAACACACTAGTGGTTTTATATTCGTTTTTTGAAGGAGACCCATTCACAGCTGACTACAAACCTGTTCCTCTGTCTTGACTGTGTAATGTAATATTACCATATTAATTAGTTTTCAAGTAAATAATAAATTTGTTAGTAGTTTTCAGTTAAATAATAATTGGTTATTAATAATTGGATAGAACTGGTTAGTTGAAGACATTGTGCCGTTTAATTAAACGAAGTGCAGAAAGTTACCTTAAGTCAGGGCAAAGAATGACGGGACTAATAATCAAAACAAGGAAATATACTATGATGCAGGGTAACTAGTAAAATGGCAATAAAGAGGCACGATTCAGGACCGTGATTGATGCATACATCCAAATATAGGTGAGAAGGGTGAGTTGTGCACTGTAGGAATGACATGATCGTCAAAAATATATTCGAGCTCAGTTAAGGATGAGCAATTAGTTTGAGACTATATATGTTAGGAGTGCAGAATAGGAGAAGGAGAAGGAATTGAGATGAGCTAGGGAGGGGAGTGTGGATTTGGATGCCTTTGGGAGAGGTACTCAAGCCTAACTGTTGTTAGATTGTAAAATGTAACTTTCATTAATAAAATTGTAATCATGGGATGATGTTGCATTCTATTATGAAGCCCCGGTACGCCACAACTGGACCCTTCACAATTACAGAAAAATTCAATTTTCAATCAAATTTTTTTTTTTCATTTTATTTGTCATTTTAGTCTTCACATGCCACTATAAAGCAATCTAAATGGGCTCTTTTAACCCATTAGCCCAAAACTTACAAAAAAAGCTTCCACCAACTGCTGAAATGTTCCATTGTTATAAGGTGAACAGATAATCGGTAAAAGGTTAATCCTACACTTTTTAAACATGAAGACTTGCCAAAGCAGAATTATAATAAGAATCAGTAATAAGATCAAGAAATCAATTTGCTGTGGTTTATTAAAATGTTCAATTTATTTGGTGTTGCGACTTTTTTTGCACAATTTACCTGATTTCACAAAAAATGTACAATAGTGCCAGAACTGGACCTTTTCACAAAAGGGTGAAAAAAAATCATGCTGCTCTACATGCATTATTTTTTCACCACCGTTTGATTTGTATTCCAGACTTTCCTTTCTTGAAGAATAACATGCAGTGCTCAATGGCTTTGCCTCGAAACAGTGTAGGATGATTATTTGTATGGATAAGTTTAATAAGATCCAGCATCTAAATATGACCATTAATATTTAATTAATCTTGTTTATGTTAATTCCAGTTTATTATTATATTCCTTTCTCCAAAATTCAACCTCTGTAATGAAGGATTATTTTAGAAACAAGTTATCCTTGATATTTTTTATGATAAAGTTTGCCTATACAGTATAACATCTCAGATTTATCAAACAAAAAGCAATAAGGCAAAATGTTAATTGTATATACAAATAACATGTTTATACTCACACTATCCTAGGGTACAGATCTTTATATGAGTTGCTTTGTCCTGCCTTGAAAAGTTTCAATGTTTCTTTAGATAAGATTGATGTATTTAAAAAAATGTAACAAATGTTTGCCTAATAAAGACAGCTTATCTTGTGCAATAACCATATTTCTTACTCAAAGGTAAAAGTCAGGTAAGATGACTTTTTTCCTCAGTCTCTTAATTTACTATTATTAAATTTGTTTTAATAGATTTGTTTGTTAAGTATCAACATCAAGATATATCTAAGTTCCTAACAGTTTTTAATGGTCAATTATGAGTCTATTGTAATTGCTAAATTGAATTACTGTCATGACTGGATATTAAAGCAGAAACAAAATCCTCAGTAATATTTTTTATTCCTGATACAGGCATTCAGTTACTTTAATGTGGTACCTGCCAGGAAAACATATAGAATAATTAAATTTATTCTAATGGCAAGAATTTGAAAACATTTGTTTTACAAAATCATGATGATTGTTATTTGAACTGCACTCTGTCTTGTCTGTCTTTGCTAATTGTCTTCATTATCAAATGCAGAAACTTAGAATAGCTTTTATTGTTTTGTTTTTTTGGATCTGCTTCACTAGTAAATAAATCAATCTTTTCATATTTCAAAAGCTGTTTATAATATATAGCTGTTACACAACACCACAGTGACCATTTAGGCCTTTTATTTAATAACTAACTTCAATTACTAATAATAACTAATCTTATTAATAAAAAGTTTTATGCACAAGATTGCAAGTCTAAAGGTCAAGGTCATACTGCTGGTAAAAGGTTAATTGATGATGGAAAATATACCCTTCTAGGCTTTAACTTGACAACAGATTGATGTTTTTTGAAGTAAATTGGCACAAATGTTTGCCTTTTTAAAAGAACGTCTAGTGTGTAAATACCAGATTTCTGACTTCATAGTCAAACATTTGACTGCAAGATAAGATAATATTGGAGATGTTAATCACTTTCAGTGAAAGCTTTAGTGAATGATGCTGATAATGTTGATGAAGATCATTATTTTGATGATGATGCTTATGATGATGATCATAATGATGATGGACATGATTGTGATGATCATGGTGATGATAATGACAATTAGGATGATGATAATGACATTTCACTTAAGCTTATGGCACTAGGTCCCACCAGTAAGATATTACATTTCTGGTTTAAATGTAAATCCGCTCTTATATGATACTATAATTTCATTAATATGAGTTCCTGCCCAATGTAGCAGAAATAGTTTGTGTCTTCAAATGGCCAGAAAACTGTAGAGATTAGAATCAGCAAATACCAGGCCATAAATCAAATTCAGGTTACTGGGAGTAAATGACATTGTGTTTGTCTCAATCTGTCCTTAAATCTTGCATCATGTAACTCTTAGCCCACTTAACACAAATTGATCATGCTTAAGCAAACACTGTACATCTAGATCAGACTGCTCTCAACTCAAACACTGTACATCTAGATCAGACTGCTCTCAACTCAAACACTGTACATCTAGATCAGACTGCTCTCAACTCAAACACTGTACATCTAGATCAGACTGCTCTCAACTCAAACACTGTACATTTAGATCAGACTGCTCTCAATTCAAACACTGTACATTTAGATCAGACTGCTCTTAACTCAAACACTGTATATCTAGATCAGACTGCTCTCAACTCAACCTGGCTGATCTAGATTTGCAATGTTTGCTTAAGCATGATACATTTGATATATCAAGATCTACACGTTTTGTGCTGTTTCCTGCAAGAATTTCAAGGCACCTGCATCAAGGTGTAAGAAAAGGATATGTATGGTCTATTAATTACGTTACTGAGTGAAGCTCAGTTTGACTCTTGTAGGCAGCTTGCAGTTTGGATCAGTATTATGCACACATCATTTTCATAACTTTATGCAAGAGTAACAAGATATATCAATAGACACTTGGCAGTAAAAAGTGTAGATTTTGATGAGACAGCTCCTAGCAAGAAATGGCTTACCGAGGCTTTACTATTTGTTTAAGTCTTGTCATCTTACACTTAGCAAGTTAATGATTGCTACTCCCCTTTGGTATGTCAAATTGGCATCCTGTGTCTCTGTTTCTATATGGGATAAAATTGTCTCACTCAAAATGTAATAAAATGAGATGTATTATATTTCCTCTACAGAAAATGTTCAAACTTCAGATACAAATTACATGCTGACCAAGTGATGATAGGTCCCCATGAGTGGGTAGAGAAAGTAGCTTTTGATATTGAGTGGTAAAATAAGACTTACTAGAATCAGTTATGACATGTGGGAAATATATGTTTTTTAAGCAAAGCATAATCTGTCATAATGGATCAATAATGAAATAGCCAGGTACGGGAGGCCCTGGATTTGATCCTGGGCCACGACATACCAAAGTCATTAAAAATGGTAGTGGCATAACTCCCTTGCTAACGCTCAAGCAAATATAAGGGTAGTTCCACAACTGGTTTGCCCGGTGTCAGGATAATGTGATAATGTGTGGTATCATGCCAGGTGTTCAGGCATGCTATACACAGTGAAGGCAGCACTATATCTGCTTCAAGTGGGCACTGTCTCCAGATAACTGAAATACTTTTGGTGGGACGATAAATCCAATAAAAAAACAAACAAACAAATAAAAAAGGCACTTTGGTTAAACAAAGTTAGTCCATTCCATTACTAAGCCTTTGAGTTCAGTTCAGCGCATGCTTATACTTTAATATGATTTCTTCTTCTTTGTCATGAAAGCATGAGGACCATCTTAACACAGCAAGAAATAAACATAAGGACATGAAAACTCTGTCTCTGGTTGTACTGTTAGTGTTGTACCCAGCAGCAGCAAGAAACATATAGGAACTTGCAAGACTTGACCCTTTCGTACATACATATGCCTTTTATACAATCACTGAAATAACATTGTCACTAAATGTCACCCTTACAGTCAGTTGCCATTGATTGTGTCAGTTTTATCATGTCTCATGGCCTGAACTGGTTCTACTTACAGCTGTGGCAGTCCGTGTGATAGGGGAGTGTGACTTAATGCAGGAATTCTTGGCAGCAAATGATGCAGAGCAGGTAGGAAAATATTTGGTTTAAATTTTATTTTTTTCTTGTGTTTAATAGCTCCTTTGCACACAGGGTTGTTGCTATGGCTTGATAGATATACAAACTGAAAGGAGCCATATCCCAGACAGAAAACCAAGAAAAGATGCTGGCAGTGTACTTTAAACATAATCACACTACCATGCAAAACCACCAATATAACACATTTTGTGTTATTCTTGAAGCTTAAATGAAAAAATATTGTAATTAATTGCAAATATTTTTTATTAAATATGCAAGCTTGCTCTCACAGCATGGAATAATCTTTGCTCATATAAGGCATACAATAATGAAACTAGTGTGTGCAAAAAAAAAGAATTAAAAAAGCATACAAAACTATTGGGTACAATTTCTACAGACAAAATATTTTGCAGAAATACAGAAAAAGATTGACAAAAGTACAGTTATTAATATTAAACCAACAAGTTATGCCAGCTCCTAAAATCAGCCATCTGAAATGTTCATCTACAGAATTACATGTTTGGCTGTATGAAGCATGTAATGTGAGAGAAGTCATTTATATTCAGCCCAATCTAGCTAATGGACCCTGTGAATAATCAGCACTTGTGTCAATAGAATTTTGTCTTTTGTGGCAATGTGAAGTCTGTGTTTATGTCTTTGCCTGATCTTTCACAGAGAGTTCATTAGTAAATGAATCATACACATTCTTAGATATTTTTTGTATAAAAACTGCATGCAAACAATAATGGAATTACTAGAGACTAGGAAACAATTGTGCCGTTCCTAATCAGACAGCACCCTGTTGGTGTTGGTGGATCTTATACATCTTTGGAGCATCATTCTCTATTAGTCTGCCTGCATATTTGTGCATGATTGTTATACAAGTGCAGATAAAGGCTTACAAAGATGTTGATAATTATATGTGTTCATATGTATAAAAGAAAAATGTTTTTGCTTAACAGTGTAGCATTTTGGCTAACATTTAACTTTTAAGAATAAATTGAAATCATCATAGCTTATTGAAGAAAGTCAAGAACTTGACGTTGGGGATGGAGTTTGCCATCCTGGTTGTTCAAGTCATGTTGTCACACTAAACACAATACAATACATGTATTATTTGCTATTTTTAGGTGAACTCCATCTTTATATAACTTGACTAATAGTTGTAGCACCTATAATTGGACAAAAACAAAGCAAATTGTAGCAATTTCTTACAAGAATAAAAAGAGAAACCATGTAAGATGCTCTGAAAGAAAGTTCTCACCTCTTTGAAACACAAATTCAGGCCTCAGGCATACATGTTTATGAGACTGGTGTCTGTCAAACCAAAGACTGGAGTGCTCCGGCCAGCGGTTTATGAGACAGTGGTGCCTAAAGAAGCAGACAGGAGTCTGCAGGCATAGATTTATGGGAGTCAGTGTTGCCTATAGAAAACAGAGACAGGAGTCTGCAGGCAAAGGTTTAATGGAGTCAGTGGTGCCTATAGAAGCAGAGACAGGAGTCTGCAGGCATAGGTTTATGGGAGACAGTGGTGCCTATAGAAGCAGAGACAGAAGACCGCAGGCATAGGTTTATGGAAGTCAGTGGTACCTATAGAAGCAAAGACAGGAGTCCGCAGGCATAGGTTTATGGGAGTCAGTGGTGCCTGTAGAAGCAGAGACTGGAGACCGCAGGCATAGGTTTGTGGAAGACAGTGGTGCCTATAGAAGCAGAGACTGGACTCCCCAGGCATAGGTTTATTGGAGTCAGTGGTGTCTATAGAAGCAGAGACTGGAGTCCACAGGCATAGGTTTATGGAAGTCAGTGGTGCCTATAGAAGCAGAGACTGGACTCCCCAGGCATAGGTTTATTGGAGTCAGTGGTGTCTATAGAAGCAGAGACAGCAGTCCTCAGGCATAGGTTTTTGGGAGTCAGTGGTGCCTATAGAAGCAGAGACTGGACTCCCCAGGCATAGGTTTATTGGAGTCAGTGGTGTCTATAGAAGCAGAGACAGCAGTCCTCAGGCATAGGTTTTTGGGAGTCAGTGGTGCCTATAAAAGCAGAGACAGGACTCCCCAGGCATAGGTTTATTGGAGTCAGTGGTGCCTATAGAAGCAGAGACTGGAGTCCGCAGGCATAGGTTTATTGGAGTCAGTGGTGCCTATAGAAGCAGAGACAGCAGTCCTCAGGCATAGGTTTTTGGGAGTCAGTGGTGCCTATAAAAGCAGAGACTGGACTCCCCAGGCATAGGTTTATTGGAGTCAGTGGTGCCTATAGAAGCAGAGACAGCAGTCCTCAGGCATAGGTTTTTGGGAGTCAGTGGTGCCTATAAAAGCAGAGACTGGACTCCCCAGGCATAGGTTTATTGGAGTCAGTGGTGCCTATAGAAGCAGAGACTGGAGTCCGCAGGCATAGGTTTATGGAAGTCAGTGGTGCCTATAGAAGCAGAGACTGGCTCCCCAGGCATAGGTTTATTGGAGTCAGTGGTGTCTATAGAAGCAGAGACAGCAGTCCTCAGGCATAGGTTTTTGGGAGTCAGTGGTGCCTATAAAAGCAGAGACAGGACTCCCCAGGCATAGGTTTATTCGAGTCAGTGGTGCCTATAGAAGCAGAGACAAATTTTTGCAGGCATAGGTTTATGGGAGTCAGTGGTGTTTATTGAAGCAGAGACAAGAGTCTGTAGGCATAGGTTTATGGGAGTCAGTGGTGCCTATAAAAGCAGAGGCAAGAGTCTGCAGGCATAGGTTTATGGGAGTCAGTGGTGCCTTTAGAAGCAGAGACAGGAGTCCCAAGGCATAGGTTTATGGGAGTCAGTGGTGCCTATAGAAGCAGAGAAAGGAGTCTGCAGGCATAGGTTAATGGGAGACAGTGGTGCCTATAGAAGCAGAGTCTGGAGTCTGCAGGCATAGGTTTATGGGAGACAGTGGTGCATATAGAAGCAGAGACTGGAGTCTGCAGGTATAGGTTTATGGGAGTCTGTGGTGCCTATAGAAGCAGAGACTGGAGTCCGCAGGCATAGGTTTATAGGAGTCAGTGGTGCCTATAAAAGCAGAGACAGGAGTCCGCAGGCATAGGTTTATGGGAGTCATTGGTGCCTATAGAAGCAGAGACGGGAGTCCACAGGCATAGGTTTATTGGAGACAGTGGTGCCTATGGAAGTAGAGACAGCAGTCCGCAGGTATAGGTTTATAGGAGACAGTGGTGCCTATAGGAGCAGAGGCTGGATGGAGTCTGCAGGCATAGGTTTATGGGAGTCAGAGTTGCCTATAGAAGCAGAGACAGCAGTCAGCAGGCATAGGTTTATTGGAGACAGTGGTGCCTATAGAAGCAGAGACAGGACTCCCCAGGCATAGGTTTATGGAAGTCAGTGGTGCCTATAGAAGCAGAGACAGGACTCCCCAGGCATAGGTTTATTGGAGACAGTGGTGCTTATAGAAGCAGAGACTGGAGTCGTCAGACATAGGTTTATGGGAGTCAGTGGTGCCTATAGAAGCAGAGACAGGACTCCCCAGGCATAGGTTTATTGGAGACAGTGGTGCCTATAGAAGCAGAGACAGGACTCCCCAGGCCTAGGTTTATGGAAGTCAGTGGTGCCTATAGAAGCAGAGACAGGACTCCCCAGGCATAGGTTTATTTGAGACAGTGGTACCTATAGAAACAAAGACTGGAATTCTCAGGCATAGGTTTATGGGAGTCAGTGGTGCCTATAGAAGTAGAGACAGCAGTCTGCAGGCATAGGTTTATTGGAGACAGTGGTGCCTATAGAAACAAAGACTGGAATTCTCAGGCATAGGTTTATGGGAGTCAGTGGTGCCTATAAAAGCAGAGACAGGACTCCCCAGGCATAGGTTTATGGGAGTCAGTGGTGCCTATAGAAGCAGAGACAGGAGTCTGCAGGCATAGGTTTATTGGAGACAGTGGTGCCTATAGAAGTAGAGACAGCAGTCTGCAGGCATAGGTTTATGGGAGTCAGTGGTGCCTATAGAAGCAGAGACAGGAGTCTGCAGGCATAGGTTTATTGGAGTCAGTGGTGCCTATAGAAGCAGAGACTGGAGATCGCAGGCCTAGGTTTATGGGAGACAGTGGTGCCTATAGAAGCAGAGACTGGACTCCCCAGGCATAGGTTTATTGGAGTCAGTGGTGTCTATAGAAGCAGAGACAGCAGTCCTCAGGCATAGGTTTTTGGGAGTCAGTGGTGCCTATAAAAGCAGAGACAGGACTCCCCAGGCATAGGTTTATTGGAGTCAGTGGTGCCTATAAAAGCAGAGACAGGAGTCCGCAGGCATAGGTTTATGGGAGTCATTGGTGCCTATAGAAGCAGAGACAGGAGTCCACAGGCATAGGTTTATTGGAGACAGTGGTGCCTATGGAAGTAGAGACAGCAGTCCGCAGGTATAGGTTTATAGGAGACAGTGGTGCCTATAGGAGCAGAGGCTGGATGGAGTCTGCAGGCATAGGTTTATGGGAGTCAGAGTTGCCTATAGAAGCAGAGACAGCAGTCAGCAGGCATAGGTTTATTGGAGACAGTGGTGCCTATAGAAGCAGAGACATGACTCCCCAGGCATAGGTTTATGGAAGTCAGTGGTGCCTATAGAAGCAGAGACAGGACTCCCCAGGCATAGGTTTATTGGAGACAGTGGTGCCTATAGAAGCAGAGACTGGAGTCGTCAGACATAGGTTTATGGGAGTCAGTGGTGCCTATAGAAGCAGAGACAGGACTCCCCAGGCAAAGGTTTATTGGAGACAGTGGTGCCTATAGAAGCAGAGACAGGACTCCCCAGGCCTAGGTTTATGGAAGTCAGTGGTGCCTATAGAAGCAGAGACAGGACTCCCCAGGCATAGGTTTATTTGAGACAGTGGTGCCTATAGAAACAAAGACTGGAATTCTCAGGCATAGGTTTATGGAAGTCAGTGGTGCCTATAGAAGTAGAGACAGCAGTCTGCAGGCATAGGTTTATTGGAGACAGTGGTGCCTATAGAAACAAAGACTGGAATTCTCAGGCATAGGTTTATGGGAGTCAGTGGTGCCTATAAAAGCAGAGACAGGACTCCCCAGGCATAGGTTTATGGGAGTCAGTGGTGCCTATAGAAGCAGAGACAGGAGTCTGCAGGCATAGGTTTATTGGAGACAGTGGTGCCTATAGAAGTAGAGACAGCAGTCTGCAGGCATAGGTTTATGGGAGTCAGTGGTGCCTATAGAAGCAGAGACAGAAGTCTGCAGGCATAGGTTTATTGGAGTCAGTGGTGCCTATAGAAGCAGAGACTGGAGACCGCAGGCCTAGGTTTATGGGAGACAGTGGTGCCTATAGAAGCAGAGACTGGACTCCCCAGGCATAGGTTTATTGGAGTCAGTGGTGTCTATAGAAGCAGAGACAGCAGTCCTCAGGCATAGGTTTTTGGGAGTCAGTGGTGCCTATAAAAGCAGAGACAGGACTCCCCAGGCATAGGTTTATTGGAGTCAGTGGTGCCTATAGAAGCAGAGACAAATTTTTGCAGGCATAGGTTTATGGGAGTCAGTGGTGCCTATTGAAGCAGAGACAAGAGTCTGTAGGCATAGGTTTCTGGGAGTCAGTGGTGCCTATAGAAGCAGAGGCAAGAGTCTGCAGGCATAGGTTTATGGGAGTCAGTGGTGCCTTTAGAAGCAGAGACAGGAGTCCCAAGGCATAGGTTTATGGGTGTCAGTGGTGCCTATAGAAGCAGAGAAAGGAGTCTGCAGGCATAGGTTAATGGGAGACAGTGGTGCCTATAGAAGCAGAGTCTGGAGTCTGCAGGCATAGGTTTATGGGAGACAGTGGTGCATATAGAAGCAGAGACTGGAGTCTGCAGGTATAGGTTTATGGGAGTCTGTGGTGCCTATAGAAGCAGAGACTGGAGTCCGCAGGCATAGGTTTATGGGAGTCATTGGTGCCTATAGAAGCAGAGACAGGAGTCCACAGGCATAGGTTTATTGAAGACAGTGGTGCCTATGGAAGTAGAGACAGCAGTCCGCAGGTATAGGTTTATAGGAGACAGTGGTGCCTATAGGAGCAGAGGCTGGATGGAGTCTGCAGGCATAGGTTTATGGGAGTCAGAGTTGCCTATAGAAGCAGAGACAGCAGTCAGCAGGCATAGGTTTATTGGAGACAGTGGTGCCTAAAGAAGCAGAGACAGGACTCCCCAGGCATAGGTTTATGGAAGTCAGTGGTGCCTATAGAAGCAGAGACAGGACTCCCCAGGCATAGGTTTATTGGAGACAGTGGTGCCTATAGAAGCAGAGACTGGAGTCGTCAGACATAGGTTTATGGGAGTCAGTGGTGCCTATAGAAGCAGAGACAGGACTACCCAGGCATAGGTTTATTGGAGACAGTGGTGCCTATAGAAGCAGAGACAGGACTCCCCAGGCCTAGGTTTATGGAAGTCAGTGGTGCCTATAGAAGCAGAGACAGGACTCCCCAGGCATAGGTTTATTTGAGACAGTGGTGCCTATAGAAACAAAGACTGGAATTCTCAGGCATAGGTTTATGGGAGTCAGTGGTGCCTATAAAAGCAGAGACAGGACTCCCCAGGCATAGGTTTATGGGAGTCAGTGGTGCCTATAGAAGCAGAGACAGGAGTCTGCAGGCATAGGTTTATTGGAGACAGTGGTGCCTATAGAAGTAGAGACAGTGGTGCCTATAGAAGTAGAGACAGCAGTCTGCAGGCATAGGTTTATGGGAGTCAGTGGTGCCTATAGAAGCAGAGACAGGAGTCTGCAGGCATAGGTTTATTGGAGACAGTGGTGCCTATAGAAGTAGAGACAGCAGTCCGCAGGCATAGGTTTATGGGAGTCAGACTGGTGCCTATAGAAACAAAGGCTGGAGTCCTCAGGCATAGGTTTATGGGAGTCCGTGGCTCCTATAGAAGCACACACTGGAGTTTCTCAGGCACAGGCTTATGGGAGACAGTAATGTCTATAGAAGCAGAGAATGGAGTACTCAGACACACAGGCTTATACAAGTCAGTGGTGCCTGTAGAAGCAGAAACTGGAGTCCTCAGCCACAGGTTTATACGAGTCAGTGCTGCCAATAGAAGCAGAGAATGGAGTCTTCAGGTACACATGTTTATGAGACAATGGTGCCTGTAGAAACTGAGACTGGAGTCTGTAGGTAAACATGTTTTTAAGACAGTGGTACCTGTCGAAGCAGAGACTGGAGTTTTCAGCCAACCATGTTTTTGAGACATTGGTGTCTGTAGAAGCAGAAACTGTAGTTTTCAGGCAAGCATGTTTTTGAGACAGTGGTACCTGTAGAAGCAGAGACAGGAGACTTCAGGCATGCATGTTTGTGATTGGTACCTATAGAAGCTCAGTTTACAGTGGCTGTACCTGTCTGGAGCACATACTTACATGTATGGGAGGGGAGTCTTTTTTGCAGAAAGGGTACCTGTTGCGTAGTGGTAGAGCCATCAGTTTGTAACTACTCCCAATGCTTAGCCTCTCACCACATGGGTTCAAGTCCCGTTCGGGGCAAAGGACTTAATGTGGGAAGGCCTTCCAGCTTGAGTTTTGGAGTGCCGGTGGTTCTACCAAGACATATGTCTGGGGTCATCCTCCGCCAAAAAGCTGGATGTTGCAGTAAATAAAAATTGGTCATTGCAATGTATTTCAAAAACAAAACAAATTAAACTTTTTGCAGACTTGTTGTGCTTCAGAATTTCTTTCTGTCAGGAGCAAACCTTTTAATTACAGGGGAGCTTCTAGCAGACATGTTGTGCCACATTTGTTCTACCCATCTGGGGGCAACAACGTATGGGAGAAGGGTTTTCCAAAAGACAAGTTGTGTCACAGCAGTTCTACTGATCTGGGTCAAAGAAATCTCTATCAAAACATTGAACTATATAAAATAACAGATTTGCTTGCTGTGGATAAAGACTGCCATAGTTGCAATAGCTCTTTATCTGATTTTCAACCTTATGACATCTTGTCAATAAATATTATGCAACATCAGTTCTATTATATAGGCCTCAGACACAAAGCTGCTGACATGGTGATTTCTAAAAGAGCTGTGCGCTAGTTGGGTACAGTTAACTTTTTACCTGCTCAGCACAAAATTAACAGGTTTCAGAACAAAATAATTCAATGAAATTGGAAAAGGAGTCTTAAGATAAAAGTAAAAACTACATGGGTTGTTGCTTTAGAGTAGAACACTAGAATAGCATAATGCTTTAAAGATTGCTGAATGGTTTAAAATTGGATATTTTCCTCTTTAAACACATTTGATCAATTTTAGGCAAATAGCCAGCTTTGGCTGGAAGTTGACTTTTTATGATCTAACATTTATGCCCCCAGTCTTTAAATGGCTTAGTATAAAGTTGACTTCAAGCTTTCTGTTAGGTATGGGGATAAACAGGGTAAGGTCAATTTCTTAGCCTCCACATCACAATTTATCAGGCTTAGGCAAACTGTATTGATACTGACCCCTGGAAGCTGTCTGATCAGAATCTATTCATTTTGCTGCTGATATTGAATTGTATTGTTTTCTATGCATGCTATTGTCATTATTATTGGGTCGCCTAGCATGGCGACCCTTATATTTATAATTTGTTTTGATGTCTATGGGGTGATGTCACAGATTTAAGAAGCAATCATATTTTTAAACAATTATGTTTATACCATTTCAGCAGTAAAATGATCACATTGTTATATATCTTTTATGGTATTTGGTTTCTTTCGTCTCTTAAGCAACTACCACTTAAACTAAAACAAATAAACATAAGAACTGTGACAAAAATCACAATGAAACTTTTCGTAATATCAATTGTTGATTCTTATTTTTATATTACATGACTGCACTAATTCATCCACAAGGGCAGACTACTAATTATCACAGACTTCTGCTGAAACGTTTTAATAGATAGATGTGTAAAACTTCTTTGACATTTAAGTTTTATTGGGATTTAAACTGTTTGGTTGTACTTTTTATGGTTACTATGTATTTAGTGCCTGTTCATAGGCTGACAATTATTTCCATGCATATTGTACTGTATTTGAGCTTTTTTCTATCTATATTGCATTTCCAGACACTCATGTGACCTCATTCACAGGGTTTAATGTAAACTATGTCAAACATGTATTTACAGGTACATACAACATTCAATTTGTTTTCGACTGAAATTATTGTGCTATAGATAATAGAGAAATATATTTTAATTAGTTTTACATATGTCTACATTAATGACCAGTAATAATATCTGAAATGTGCCCAGAAGTACATCCTTGGATCAGTACATACAAAGTAAGTGAACATATATATGAAACCATATCAGTACTAATTGTAATGACCAACAAAGACAGACATAGACCAACAATCTGGGAATGTTTCTAAATTATTAAAGGATAAATTGTTGTGTATTAAGAATATTTAAAGATGATTGATTTGGATGAGGATTAATTTAATAAAACAGGACAGTAAATATACTTAAGTTATATACCTAGGTCTAGAGAGACAAAGGTTCAGTGTGTCCATCTGTAGCTTAGTTATACCTTGGTATAGAGAAACAAAGTGTGGTCCAATATGCCTATCTGTAGCTCAGTTATACCTCGGTATGGAGAAACAAAGTGTGGTTCAATATGCCTATCTTTAAATCAGTTATACCTCGGTATGGAGAAACAAAGTGTGGTTCAATATGCCTATCTGTAGCTCAGTTTACCTTGGTATAGAGAAACAAAGTGTGGTTCAATATGCCTATCTTTAAATCAGTTATACCTCGGTATGGAGAAACAAAGTGTGGTCCAATATGCCTATCTGTAGCTCAGTTATACCTCGGTATGGAGAAACAAAGTGTGGTTCAATATGCCTATCTTTAAATCAGTTATACCTCGGTATGGAGAAACAAAATGTGGTTCAATATGCCTATCTGTAGCTCAGTTATACCTCGGTATGGAGAAACAAAGTGTGGTTCAATATGCCTATCTTTAAATCAGTTATACCTCGGTATGGAGAAACAAAGTGTGGTTCAATATGCCTATCTGTAGCTCAGTTTACCTTGGTATAGAGAAACAAAGTGTGGTTCAATATGCCTATCTTTAAATCAGTTATACCTCGGTATGAAGAAACAAAGTGTGGTTCAGTGTGTCCATCTGTAGCTCAGTTATACCTTGGTATAGAGAAACAAAGTGTGGTCCAATATGCCTATCTGTAGCTCAGTTTTACTAGGGTATGGAGAAACAAAGTGTGGTTCAGTGTGTCCATCTGTAGCTCAGTTATATTAGGGTCTGGAGAAACAAAGTGTGGTTCAGTGTGTCCATCTGTAGCTCAGTTAAACCTTGGTATAGAGAAACAAAGTGTGGTCCAATATGCCTCTCTGTAGCTCAGTTTTACTTGGGTATGGAGAAATAAAGTGTGGTCCAATATGTCTATCTGTAGCTCAGTTATACCTTGGTATAGAGAAACAAAGTGTGGTCCAATATGCCTGTCTGTAGCTCAGTTATATTAGGGTCTGGAGAAACAAAGTGTGGTTCAGTGTGTCCATCTGTAGCTCAGTTAAACCTTGGTATAGAGAAACAAAGTGTGGTCCAATATGCCTCTCTGTAGCTCAGTTTTACTTGGGTATGGAGAAACAAAGTGTGGTCCAATATGTCTATCTGTAGCTCAGTTATACCTTGGTATAGAGAAACAAAGTGTGGTCCAATATGCCTGTCTGTAGCTCAGTTTTACTTGGGTATGGAGAAACAAAGTGTGGTCCAATATGTCTATCTGTAGCTCAGTTATACCTAGGTATAGAGAAACAAAGTGTGGTCCAATATGTCTATTTGTAGCTCAGTTATACTAGGGTCTGGAGAAACAAGGTGTGGTTCAGTGTGTCCATCTGTAGCTCAGTTATACCTTGGTATAGAGAAACAAAGTGTGGTCCAATATGCCTATCTGTAGCTCAGTTATACTAGGGTCTGGAGAAACAAAGTGTGGTCCAATATGCCTATCTGTAGCTCAGTTATACTAGGGTCTGAAAAAACACAGTGTGGTTCAGTGTGTCCATCTGTAGCTCAGTTATACCTTGGTATAGAGAAACAAAGTGTGGTCCAATATGTCTATCTGTAGCTCAGTTATATAGCTTGCGTATAATAACCCCGACTTGACCTTTATGCAAGAATATATTATCTATCGAATACGAACGCAAAATTAGTTATCGATAATGCAATCGCTGACAGTCGTCTAAGATCGGGTATGTTTGTTGAACAATCATAATGTTTATATATTCAATACAAGTATGAGGCTTAACAGTACCGGCGTGGCCGAGGGGTTACTGTGCAATGCCCGCGGTCGAAAAGTCACGGGTTCGAGCCTCAAAAGAGAATTTTCATTTGCATGCGTAAATTGCCGAGGTGAAAGGAAGGCGTGGTATTGATCGTATAAAGGTGTGAGCTAGATCGTTAATAGATGCTAATATTAAAGGTCAAGTCGGGGTTATTATACGCAAGCTATACCTTGGTATAGAGAAACAAAGTGTGTCCAATATGTCTATCTGTAGCTCAGTTATACCTAGGTATAGAGAAACAAAGTGTGGTCCAATATGCCTATCTGTAGCTCAGTTATACTAGGGTCTGGAGAAACAAAGTGTAGTTCAGTGTGCCCATCTGTAGCTCAGTTATACCTAGTTATTGAGAAACAAAGTGTGGTTCAATATGTCTGTCTGTAGCTCAGTTTTACCTTGGTATAGAGAAACAAAGTGTGGTCCAATATGCCTATCTGTAGCTCAGTTATACTAGGGTCTGGAGAAACAAAGTGTGGTTCAGTGTGTCCATCTGTAGCTCAGTTATACCTTGGTATAGAGAAACAAAGTGTGGTCCAATATGCCTATCTGTAGCTCAGTTATACTAGGGTCTGGAGAAACAAAGTGTGGTTCAGTGTGTCCACCTGTAGCTCAGTTATACTAGGGTCTGGAGAAACAAAGTGTGGTTCAATATGCCTATCTTTAAATCAGTTATACCTAGGTATGGAGAAACAAAATGTGGTTCAGTGTGTCCATCTGTAGCTCAGTTATACTAGGGTCTGGAGAAACAAAGTGTAGTTCAGTGTGTCCATCTGTAGCTCAGTTATACCTTGGTATAGAGAAACAAAGTGTGGTCCAATATGTCTGTCTGTAGCTCAGTTTTACTTGGGTATAGAGAAACAAAGTGTGGTCCAATATGTCTATCTGTAGCTCAGTTATACCTTGGTATAGAGAAACAAAGTGTGGTCCAATATGTCCATCTGTAGCTCAGTTATACTAGGGTCTGGAGAAACAAAGTGTGGTTCAGTGTGTCTATCTGTAGCTCAGTTTTACTAGGGTATAGAGAAACAAAGTGTGGTCCAATATGTCCATCTGTAGCTCAGTTATACTAGGGTCTGGAGAAACAAAGTGTGGTTCAGTGTGCCCATCTGTAGCTAAGTTATACCTAGTTATTGAGAAACAAAGTGTGGTTCAGTGTGCCCACCTGTAGCTCAGTTATACTAGGGTATGGAGAAACGAAGTGTGGTTCAATATGCCTATCTTTAAATCAGTTATACCTAGGTATGGAGAAACAAAGTGTGGTTCAGTGTGCCCATCTGTAGCTCAGTTATACCTAGGTATAGAGAAACAAAGTGTGGTCCAAAATGCCTATCTGTAGCTCAGTTATACTAGGGTCTGGAGAAACAAAGTGTGGTTCAATATGCCTATCTTTAAATCAGTTATACCTAGGTATGGAGAAACAAAATGTGGTTCAGTGTGCCCATCTGTAGCTCAGTTATACATGTACCTAGGTATAGAGAAACAAAGTATGGTCCAATATGCCTCTCTGTAGCTCAGTTATACCTAGGTATAGAGAAACAAAGTGTGGTCCAAAATGCCTATCTGTAGCTCAGTTATACTAGGGTCTGGAGAAACAAAGTGTGGTTCAATATGCCCACCTGTAGCTCAGTTATACTAGGGTCTGCAGAAACAAAGTGTGGTTCAGTGTGCCCATCTGTAGCTCAGTTATACCTTGTTATTGAGAAAAAAATGTTTGGTTCAATATGCCAGTCTGTAGCTCAGTTAAACATAGGTCTGTAGAGATACAAATGACGTTATCAGGCATAAACTTTGCAAAATATTAGACAGTTTTGGGGATTTTTTATGTAGGCTGTAAAGAAAGTATAAATAGCTGTTGTGATTGTAGCAATATTGAAAACTTTGTTTGCTTGAGTAATATATTTTTGTCTGATGACAAGCATCAAAAGCTTTGTTTTTAAATAAACATTTATGTTGTAAAACGATATAGGCAAGCAACCAAATGCTAGCACGCTTGCAATGTTGCACAGTTTTCTTTATTGTAATAAAAGCTTACCATTGTGTAAATCAAGGTTCACAGGTATGTTAAAAAATGATGAAATTTATACCACTTATGAGCATTTCTGATTTTTGACTATTTTCCCCCCAATATCTGGTTAAATAATTATCCCACCAAGTAGATTGTTCATGCACTAACACTTAATCTGAAGATTATGACCCTGAGCACTGGTTGAGCAAAAGCTGGTGACTTTTATGTCTTAGTTAAAAAAAATGTCTTATTATCAATACCCAATAGCCTTGAGCAACATCCCAAACTTTCCACTGTTAACTATGAAACTTCATAGAACTACATGTATTTGCCATTTCCAGATAATCTGTTTTATTGTATTATATTAAGGATAGCTTTCTTACATTGATGACACGTTTTCTGATAATTGTCTATTCATGACTTTTTGTGTTGCTTTAAACTTTCCCATGTATCCTACTGTCTCAAGAGTAGTCTATATAGTTATAGTGGTAGTTTTCTTGTCCTTGTACTTCCTACTGTATGTAGAATGTTTACACTAATTCAAGTGTGTGTGTGTGTGACACACTGGAACAAAAGCTGATGTTAGCGATATTCTATGTAACTAAGTGTATAAGAAAAAACTGACTATGTACAATTCTAAGTTAGACAAGGTAGTCTATCTTTTCATTACAACCTGTTGCCGTTTTTAGTGCTACATGTAGATATGGCCTAAAAGATGGATTTAGGCAAAGATGAAACATTTTCATTTATTTCAAATGCTATGGTTAAACTTGTGTGCATGTGCATGTTTTTCCCTGAGGTATGCTGGTGGTTCTATCCAGACATTTATATGGGTCTTTCCTCTACTAATATTTGTGGCACATTTTTAATTTGACCATAATTGTGTTGGTTTGTTGTATCTTAAAACCAAACTAAACCAAATATTGAAGCAGCACTACAAAAATGTTCTTTTTGTTTTTCAAAGACCCTTATGCTAAAAGACCAAAGTGCATGTCCTTATGCTATGACTGTCAATTATTAAGAATTATTTAATGGGCCACATGACCAAAGAAACTTGCAACATCCTAGCTGAATGTGGCTGACTATCCTAGCTGATGATAGTGACTGCATATCATAGCTGATGAAAGACACTTTACGTCCTAGCTGATGATATTATGACTGTATATCCTAGCTGAGGTTACTGGTTGAATATCCTAGCTGATGATAGTGACTAAATATCATAGCTGATAAAAGAAACTTTATGTCCTAGCTGATGATAGTGACTAAATATCATAGCTATTGATAGTGTATGAATGTTCTAGCAGATGAAAGTGGCTGAATATCTTAGCTGAGGATAGTGGTTGAATATCCTAGCAGAGGATAGTGGTTGAATATCCTAGCAGATGATAGTGGCTGAATGTCCTAGTTGAGAATAGTGGCTGAATATCCTAGCAGATGAAAGGGGCTAAATATCCTAGCAGATGAAAGTGGCTGAATATCCTAGCTGAGGATAGTGGCTGAATATCTTAGCTGAAGATAGTGGCTGAATATCCTAGCTGAGGATAGTGGCTGAATATCCTAGCTGAGAATAGTGGCTGAATATTCTAGCAGATGATAGAAGCTGAATATCCTAGCTGAGGATAGTGGTTGAATATCCTAGCTGAATATAGTTGTTTAATATATCCTAGCTGAGGATAGTGGCTGAATATCCTAGTTGAGGATAGTGGTTGAATATCCTACCAGATGATAGTAGCTGCATATCCTAGCTGAGGATAGTGGCTGAATGTCCTAGCAGATGATAGTAGCTGAATATCCTAGCTGAGGATAGTGGTTGAATATCCTAGCTGAGGATAGTGGTTTGATATATCCTAGCTGAGGATAGTGGCTGAATATCCTAGCAGATGATAGTAGCTGAATATCCTAGCTGAGGATAGTGGTTGAATATCCTAGCTGAGGATAGTGGCTGAATATTCTAGCTGAGGATAGTGGTTGAATATCCTAGCAGATGATAGTGGCTGAAGATCCTAGCTGAGGATAGTGGTTGAATATCCTAGCAGATGATAGTGGCTGAATATTCTAGCTGAGGATAGTGGCTGAATATCCTAGCTTAGGATAGAGCCTGAATATTCTAGCTGAGGATAGTGGCTGAATATCCTACCTGAGGATAGTGGCTGAATATCCTAGTTGAGGATAGTGGCTGAATATCCTAGCTGAGGATAGTGGCTGAATATTCTAGCAGATGATAGTGGCTGAATATCCTACCTGAGGATAGTGGCTGAATATTCTAGAAGATGATAGTGGCTGAATATCCTAACTGAAGATAGTGGCTAAATATCCTACCTGAGGATAGTGGCTGAATATTCTAGCTGAGGATAGTGGCTGAATATCCTGAGGATAGTGGCTGAATATCCTAGCTGAGGATAGTGGCTGAATATTCTAGCAGATGATAGTGGCTGAATATCCTAGCAGATAATATTGGTTGAATATCCTAGCTGAGGATAGTGGCTGAACATCCTAGCTGGGGATAGTGGCTGAATATCCTAGCTGAGGATAGTGGCTGAAAATCCTAACTGAGGATAGTGGCTGAATATCCTAGCTGAGGATAGTGGCTGAATATTCTAGCAGATGATAGTGGCTGAATATCCTAGCAGATAATATTGGTTGAATATCCTAGCTGAGGATAGTGGCTGAACATCCTAGCTGGGGATAGTGGCTGAATATCCTAGCTGAGGATATTGGTTGAATATCCTAGCTGAGGATTATGGCTGAATATCCTAGCTGAGGATAGTGGCTGAAACTCCTAGCAGATGATATTGGTTAAATATCCTAGCTGAGGATAGTGGCTGAATATACTAGCTGAGAATAGTGGCTGATTGGTTGAATATCCTAGCTGAGGATAGTGGCTGAATTAACTAGCTGAGGATAGTGGCTGAATATCCTAGCAGATGATAGTAGCTGAATATCCTAGCTGAGGATAGTGGTCGAATATCCTAACTGAGGATAGTGTCTAAATATCCTAGCTGAGGATAGTGGCTGAATATCCTAGCTGAGGATAGTGGTTGAATATCCTAGTAGATGATAGTGGCTGAATATCCTAGCTGAGGATAGTGGCTGAATATCCTAACTGAGGATAGTGGCTGAATATCCTAGCTGAGGATAGTGGCTGAATATCCTAGCTGAGGATAGTGGCTGAATATCCTAGCAGATGATAGTAGCTGAATATCCTAGCTGAGGATAGTGGTCGAATATCCTAACTGAGGATAGTGTCTAAATATCCTAGCTGAGGATAGTGGCTGAATATCCTAGCTGAGGATAGTGGTTGAATATCCTAGTAGATGATAGTGGCTGAATATCCTAGCTGAGGATAGTGGCTGAATATCCTAACTGAGGATAGTGGCTGAATATCCTAGCTGAGGATAGTGGCTGAATATCCTAGCTGAGGATAGTGGCTGAATATCCTAACTGAGAATAGTGGCTGAATATCCTAACTGAGGATAGTGGCTGCATATCGTAGCTGAGGATAGTGGCTGAATATCCTAGCTGAGGATAGTGGCTGAATATCCTAACTGAGGATAGTGACTGCATATCGTAACTGAGGATAGTGGCTGAATATCCTCACTGTGGATAGTGGCTGAATATTCTAACTGAGGATAGTGGCTGAATATCCTAGCAGATAGGTAGTGTTTTTTTTACTTTACTTTATTCTATGAACTAAATGCAATATTTAATGCAAATATTAAACATAAAATTGGGACAAATAATAGCAAGTTTTTACCCAAATATGGTAGCAAGTAAACAGCATTTAGAGCTGTTCTAAGAGTTGAAACCTACTTGACGCAAAAGAAGTTAATTTCAATAAAGACAACAGCTGCTAATTAGATTCACCACCATGAACTGCCAATTGATTACAAAGAACCCAGATGTTCACTCTAACTTGCTTACAGTCAAAGCCATCTGTGACAGTCTGTAGGCAAATGTGTGTTTATGTTATAAAAAGTTAAAAGAAGTCAATGAAAGGATATATCCACAAATTTTTTTCGTATTAAAATATTTATTTACATTTTACGTTAAGTGTAAGATCAACACATGCATTTAAAATGGAACTACATTACCTGTGAGGTAAGAAGATCGGATTCAATGTTCCCATGAATCGGAAGTCGATTTTGAATTGGATTAAAGTTTGATTTCTGTTTTCAAACAGTCGATATACAGTCAACTCTCGTTATCTCAAAATCGGTTATCTCAAATTTCCAGTTATGTCAAACTGTTTTCTACGGTCCCATTTTTTTTCCTATAGTTTCTATATAGTTTGACTCCGCTTAACTCAAATTCGGATGTGTCAAATTATCGGATATATCAAACTAAATTCTTTGTCCCTACACGTATAAAACTGTTGAAATCAGTTGGTCTATCTCAAACTTCAAATTGCTATAAGATGCAAAACAGCAACAATAGTGATTTTCACACCTACCGTGAAACTCACGAAGATTTGGGCGCGAGTTTTATCGCCAATTATCGGCAATCAGGATGTCACGTAATTTAGAGAAGAGGTTAATTGATTATTATTTAATTAGCTGATTTAATGAACAACAATTTCGTTAATCAATTAACGCTGATTAAAGTGTTTCAGTTTGTACTTGTTGTTGTAACAGTTTTTGAGAACTTGTTGACACGGCCTTCTCAACTTGTAAATAAAATAAGAGGTCGCGTTAGTCATTTTATCATTCTTCCACTACCTACCCACAATACACGAACTGATTATTGGATAAAAAATAAGCTTCAGCTATACAAAATTAGGCCATGCACTTACGACGACGCAACAATCTACAATAAAAAGAAGAATATAAAATTACATTGTAAGAAAATCTAATAACACTTTTAACATGCAAAACCACACAAACTTGCAGAAACTTAGTTTACAGTGGCAGATATAACAAGGAATTTCAGTCATTACTAGTCATTGTGTAGCAGGTAAGATTTTTAAAATTTACACCAACTATCCTTAAATTCGGACAACTCAAACTTCGGACATCTCAAACTATTTTCTACGGTCCCTTGAAATTTGAGATAACGAGAGTTGACTGTATGTAGTTTCTCAACAAAAAAGCAAAAACATTATATAAATGGACAGCTAAAGTATTAGTATGGCCCTGACAGTCTATAAATAAATATCATGCTTGATCTGGATCAGGATTTCTTATTAGCACAGTTATGTGGTAGAGGATAGTAATTTTAGCACAGTTATGTGGCAGAGGATTGTAATTTTAGTACAGTTATGTGGCAGAGGATGGTTGTTTCAGTCAGTTATGGGCAGCTGATGGTTGTTTCAGTCAGGTATGTGGTAGAGGATGGTTGTTACAGTAGCAGAGGATGGTTGTTTCTATGGCAGAGGATGGTTGTCTCAGTGGCAGAGGATGTTTGTCTCAGAGGCAGAGGATGGTTGTTTCAGGAGCAGAGGATGGTTGTTTCAGGAGCAGAGGATAGTTGTTTCAGTGGCAGAGGATAGTTGTTACAGTAGCAGAGGATGGTTGTTTCTATGGCAGAGGATGGTTGTCTCAGTGGCAGAGGATGTTTGTCTCAGAGGCAGAGGATGGTTGTTTCAGGAGCAGAGGATGGTTGTTTCAGGAGCAGAGAATGGTTGTTTCAGAGGATGGTTGTTTTGCAGGCAGAGGATGGTTGTTTCATTGGCAGAGGATGGTTGTCTCAGGGGCAGAGGATGGTTGTTTCAGGAGCAGAGGATGTTTGTCTCAGGGGCAGAGGATGGTTGTTTTGGTGGCAGAGGATGGTTGTTTCTATGGCATAGGATGGTTGTCTCAGTGGCAGAGGATGTTTTTCTCAGGGGCAGAGGATGGTTGTGTCAGTAGCAGAGGATGAATGTTTCATTGACAGAGGATGGTTGTTTCTGTGGCAGAGGATGGTTGTTTCAGTGGCAGAGGATAGTTGTTTCAGTGACAGAGGATGGTTGTTTCAGTAGCAGAGGATGGTTGTTTCAGTAGCAGAGGATGGTTGTTTCAGTAGCAGAGGATGGTTGTTTCAGTGGCAGAGGATGGTTGTTTCAGGGGCAGAGGATGGTTGTTTCAGTAGCAGAGGATAGTTGTTTCAGTGGCAGAGGATGGTTGTTTCAGTAGCAGAGGATAGTTGTTTCAGTGGCAGAGGATGGTTGTTTCAGTGGCAGAGGATAGTTGTTTCAGTGACAGAGGATAGTTGTTTCAGTGACAGAGGATAGTTGTTTCAGTGACAGAGGATGGTTGTTTCAGTAGCAGAGGATGGTTGTTTCAGTAGCAGAGGATGGTTGTTTCAGTGGCAGAGGATGGTTGTTTCAGGGGCAGAGGATGGTTGTTTCAGTAGCAGAGGATAGTTGTTTCAGTGGCAGAGGATGGTTGTTTCAGTAGCAGAGGATAGTTGTTTCAGTGGCAGAGGATGGTTGTTTCAGTGGCAGAGGATAGTTGTTTCAGTGGCAGAGGATGGTTGTTTCAGTAGCAGAGGATAGTTGTTTCAGTGGCAGAGGATGGTTGTTTCAGTGGCAGAGGATGGTTGTTTCAGTGGCAGAGGATAGTTGTTTCAGTGGCAGAGGATGGTTGTTTCAGTGGCAGAGGATAGTTGTTTCAGTGGCAGAGGATGGTTGTTTCAGTGGCAGAGGATGGTTGTTTCAGTAGCAGAGGATGTTTGTTTCAGTAGCAGAGGATGGTTGTTTCAGGGGCAGAGGATGGTTGTTTCAGTAGCAGAGGATAGTTGTTTCAGTGGCAGAGGATGGTTGTTTCAGTAGCAGAGGATAGTTGTTTCAGTGGCAGAGGATGGTTGTTTCAGTGGCAGAGGATAGTTGTTTCAGTGGCAGAGGATGGTTGTTTCAGTAGCAGAGGATAGTTGTTTCAGTGGCAGAGGATGGTTGTTTCAGTGGCAGAGGATGGTTGTTTCAGTGGCAGAGGATAGTTGTTTCAGTGGCAGAGGATGGTTGTTTCAGTGGCAGAGGATAGTTGTTTCAGTGGCAGAGGATGGTTGTTTCAGTAGCAGAGGATAGTTGTTTCAGTGGCAGAGGATGGTTGTTTCAGTAGCAGAGGATAGTTGTTTCAGTGGCAGAGGATAGTTGTTTCAGTGGCAGAGGATAGTTGTTTCAGTGGCAGAGGATGGTTGTTTCAGTGGCAGAGGATAGTTGTTTCAGTGGCAGAGGATAGTTGTTTCAGTGGCAGAGGATGGTTGTTTCAGTGGCAGAGGATAGTTGTTTCAGTGGCAGAGGATGGTTGTTTCAGTAGCAGAGGATGGTTGTTTCAGTAGCAGAGGATGGTTGTTTCAGTAGCAGAGGATAGTTGTTTCAGTGGCAGAGGATATTTGTTTCAGTGGCAGAGGATGGTTGTTTCAGTGGCAGAGGATAGTTGTTTCAGTGGCAGAGGATGGTTGTTTCAGTGACAGAGGATGTTTGTCTCAGGGGCAGAGGATAGTTGTTTCTATGGCAGAGGATGGTTGTCTCAGGGGCAGAGGATGGTTGTTTCAGTGGCAGAGGATGGTTGTTTCAGTAGCAGAGGATGGTTGTTTCAGGGGCAGAGGATGGTTGTCTCAGGGGCAGAGGATGGTTGTTTCAGGAGCAGAGGATGTTTGTCTCAGGGGCAGAGGATAGTTGTTTCAGTGACAGAGGATGTTTGTCTCAGGGGCAGAGGATAGTTGTTTCTATGGCAGAGGATGGTTGTCTCAGGGGCAGAGGATGGTTGTTTCAGGGGCAGAGGATGGTTGTCTCAGGGGCAGAGGATGGTTGTTTCAGTAGCAGAGGATGGTTGTTTCAGTAGCAGTGGATGGTTGTTCCAGTCAGTTCTGTAGCAGAGGATGAATGTTTCCTTGACAGTGGATGGTTGTTTCAGTAGCAGAGGATGGTGGTTTCGGTGGCAGAGAATGGTTGTTTCAGTAGCAGAGGATGGTTGTTCCAGTCAGTTCTGTAGCAGAGGATGAATGTTTCCTTGACAGAGGATGGTTGTTTCTGTGGCAGAGGATGGTTGGTTTATTCAGTTCTGTGGCAGAGGATAGTTGTTTCAGTGGCAGAGGATGGTTGTGGCAGAGGATGGTTGTTTCAGTGGCAGAGGATGGTTGTTTTGTTGGCAGAGGATAGTTGTTTCAGTGGCAGAGGATAGTTGTTTCTATGGCAGAGGATGGTTGTCTCAGGGGCAGAGGATGGTTGTTTCAGAAGCAGAGGATGGTTGTTTTAGTGGCAGAGGATGGTTGTTTCGGTGGCAGAGGATGGTTGTTTCGGTGGCAGAGGATGGTTGTTTTATTGGCAGAGGATGGTTGTCTCAGGGGCAGAGAAAGGTTGTTTCAGGAGCAGAGGATGTTTGTCTCAGGGGCAGAGGATGGTTGTTTTAGTAGGAGAGGATAGTTGTTTCAGTGGCAGAGAATGGTTGTTTCAGTGGCAGAGGATGGTTGTTTCAGTAGCAGAGGATGAATGTTTCCTTGACAGAGGATGGTTGTTTCTGTGGCAGAGGATGGTTGGTTCATTCAGTTCTGTGGCAGAGGATAGTTGTTTCAGTGGCAGAGGATGGTTGTTTCAGTAGCAGAGGATAGTTGTTTCAGTGGCAGAGGATGGTTGTTTCAGTGGCAGAGGATAGTTGTTTCAGTGGCAGAGGATGGTTGTTTCAGTAGCAGAGGATAGTTGTTTCAGTGGCAGAGGATGGTTGTTTCAGTGGCAGAGGATGGTTGTTTCAGTGGCAGAGGATAGTTGTTTCAGTGGCAGAGGATGGTTGTTTCAGTGGCAGAGGATAGTTGTTTCAGTGGCAGAGGATGGTTGTTTCAGTAGCAGAGGATAGTTGTTTCAGTGGCAGAGGATGGTTGTTTCAGTAGCAGAGGATAGTTGTTTCAGTGGCAGAGGATAGTTGTTTCAGTAGCAGAGGATAGTTGTTTCAGTGGCAGAGGATAGTTGTTTCTATGGCAGGGGATGGTTGTTTCAGGGGCAGAGGATGGTTGTTTCAGTAGCAGAGGATGACTGTTTGATTGGCAGAGGATGGTTGTTTCAGTCAGTTATGTGGCAGAGGATGTTTGCTTCAGTCAGTTATATGGCAGAGGAGGGTTGTCTCAGTCAGTTATGTAGCAGAGGATGTTGTTTCTGTCAGTTATGTGGCAGAGGATGGTTGTTTCAGTCAGTTTTGCAGCAGAGGATGGTTGTTTCTGTCAGTTATGTGGTAGGGGATGGTTGTTTTAGTCGTCAGTTTTGGGCAGAGGATGGTTGTTTCAGTGGCAAAGAAGATGGTTGTTTCAGTCAGTTTTGTGGTAGAGGATGGTTGTTTTAGTGCAGAGGATGGTTGTTTCAGTAACAGGATGGTTGTTTTAGTCAGTTATAGGCAGAGGATGTTTGCTTCAGTGGCAGGGGATGTTTTTTCTTCTGTCAGTGCCCATAGGGTGAGGGCCAATACAACTTTTCAAATCCACATAAACAGGTCTATATTAATTCACCCATGTAATGGCAATTTTCTAGATTGACTGCTAACTATATTAGCACATTTTAATTCATAGTCAGCCAAACAACTTAATAATATGAGAAGGAAATGGAACACAAACTTTGTGCATCATGCGTCATCAACAATCTGCTAGTGTACACACACTAGTGTTCACATGGGGTGACTTGTTAAAATCTTAGAAAAACCTTGTAAACACGCTAGAGGCCACATTTATAGCCTAGTCTTCACCAGACATTTCTACAGTAAATAACTCTTAATCTTGCAGCACCAAATAAGAGCCTACTGAGCCATGTCTTCATGTAAGCAATTAAGGGTCATCATGGTCTTCTTGTTTAAAGAGCGTCAGCTTGCGGATTTGGAGGTCGCGGGTTCAAACCCAGGCTGGGTCAAACTCCAAAGACTTTAAAGTTGGTAGTAGTGGCTTCCCTCCTAACGCTCGGGGCAGCATTACGGCTGACTCGTCGGTGTCAGTATAATGAACCGGCCATGTTCAGTCCCTGTGCACCTCATAAGTGCCCCTGTGCTATAATGATAGAAATATCGCTGCACAGTATCTGCAAAAATGCCGGCAAATCCCATGCTATCCCATCTCTTGTTTAAAGTTCTTAATTTTAATCTTTCAATTATAATTAAATTGTGAATGCCTATTAATTAATGTTAACTTAATAGAAAGTGAATGACTATGAAAGCAGAATTCAGAATCCTTAATTCTATTTGTGATTCAAGAAAACAGTTATACAGTAACTTAAATATGAAAATGCTAAGAAAAAATCATAGATCTTGGATAATTTAAGATATTGAATTTTGTAAGATTTTCAAAACATTAAAAATTATAGCATACAGGAGTGATAATTATTATATTTACTGCTCTGTTGTCTTTTCTTTGTAAAGCTGTCTACATTATAGATTGTTAAAACAATATCCAATAACAATATCCAAAGGACTGGCTGCAATAGCTTAGGTGGTAGAGCGTCGGCTTGCGGATCGAGAGGTTGTGGGTTCAAACCCCGGCCGGGTCAAACTCCAAAGACTTTAAAGTTGGTAGTAGTGGCTTCCCTCCTAACTTTGGGGCTAAGGGGTAAGCATTACGCCTGACTCGTCTGTGTCGGTATAATGGACCGGCCGGGTTCAGTCCCTGGGCACCTCATAAGTATCGGCAAAAATGCCGGCTAATCCCAATCCTAATATCCAAAGCGTACTGTTTAGAGTTTTTAATCACTTAAATCTGATTCATTAGTCATAATATCTTACAAGTTCAGCTTTCGACTCCTGTTTAAGTAGTTCTGCTGTGCAACGCCACTGTGGCTCTTCAAACCTTAGATTTTATTTAAATATTTGTACTGGCCTACCAGACTCAGCAGTATAACACATCATGTGAAGTAGTTAATAATAATAATTATAGTAAATACTATAATAATGATTTATTGGAATATGCCATTTTAAACAAAAATATTTAAGTCAGTTTTATAATATTCTTAAGCTTGTGTTGTATTTTAGTCGTGATTGTCGGCTGCAATATTGTACAACTGGCTTCATTCTTTTTCGTCGACATATCTTTCTTTCCTCATCATTTATACTTATATGTGACCTTTAGTTCTTGTG
The DNA here is from genome assembly GCA_007844125.1 of Sinonovacula constricta. NCBI lineage: Eukaryota > Metazoa > Mollusca > Bivalvia > Cardiida > Solecurtidae > Sinonovacula > Sinonovacula constricta. Next base: position 47,828,668 of record CM017559.1, on the reverse strand, counting down.
CTGTGGGATATCTTAAGTTAAATAGAAATTAAGTTATTATAGAAACCCTGTATATGTCAGATAATGATGAAAAAAAAACATAAATATAGCTGGGTGTGATTTTGTCAGATCTGTTTATGCAACTTAAAGCCAGTTTCATGCTACAATAATGGATATGCACTATAGCTATTTACTAATAACTTCCTGAAAACAGGTTGCTAGAATCTGTGGCAAATAGTGCAGATCCTAATAAGACAACTTTCATGCAGCTAACTGACCTGGATTTATACTATTTGCCATACCTGATTAATTTATGCTTAGCAGGCTAAAAGTAAAGGCATCTTATCTGTAGGTTTTGAAGATTGTATATTAACTACAGCTCAGTAACCCGGTTTTTATTCTGTATTACAGGCTTTCAAGCGGGCCCTACTTTTCCTACTTTTCCTACTTTTCCCTACTTTTTTGGGTTTGGCCCTACTTTTCCCTTTTTTTAGAGCCCTACTATCCCTACTTTTTGAGAAAAAAAGTCATATTTAATTTTTTTACATAATCTGACATGAATATAAATTTGTTTTAAAATAAAAATTAATACATTTTTCTGCATTTTTCTTTTAAAAACTAGTTGCTAGTATATTTCAAGGACACAAAGGATGGTACCAGTAGTTGATCTTCAGTGGTGCAGGGAGATTCCATTATGAGGTTGGTTGGAGCTGACAAGACATTAAGACAGACAAGTTTATCGCCCAACTCATCCTTGTGGAATCCCTGTTAAGACACTGAAGACCACTTTACAGGTGCCATGAACATGTTAGTAGATGTTTTTTCGCAGCTGAATGGTAAGTAGACAGCCCTATTATCCCTACTTTTTTGCTATGAAAATCCCTACTTTTCCCTACTTTTTTAGGAAAAAATCCCTATTTTTATCCCTACTTTTTTCTTTGTGGTCATTTGAAAGCCTGTGTATAATAAACCGTCTTTGGTCAAAAAGTAGCTGAAGATCTGGTCTTGATCTGTTTCATGTTTTCTGCTTCCATGGTTTGAGATATTTTAACATGTTCCGCAGCCAGCATCAAAGGTAACCAAAATGGTTACATATGAAATATATTCATAAAGCATATGAGCTTTATAATTGCAAAGGTATAAGCTTTTACTGTAGTACATATTAACAAAGGAAGAAAAACAAATGTGCCCAGGGTTTTGATAGGTGTATAAGAAGCTGACAGTGTGTGATAGATGTTGGGTATCTTGCTGAAACATTTGTCATGAATGTGTATGGTCTTAAAAGATGTTGTTCCCATACTTTTTAACCAGGTGACTAGTAACTGCGTTGTATGTGCTAGATGACTTATGATAACGTTATCAATGTATTGCTAATTCTTCTTTTCATAAAGAAAGTTAGATGAAAAAGTTGTCCATTACTGACAAATATATGATTTAAATGGTGTCATCCCCAATAAATAAAAACAAACAAATATAAACAGAAAAACAACCTCACACCATCAACCCACAAACAGTCTCATGATGATCCAAAATGTGCAGTAAGATCTATTACTAAAACTTCATATATACAAGAAATCATGTTAATTAAGGAACTGTCATCGCAAGAGACTGATCCAAACTGGGAGGATGTGTCATTAGTTTCCTCTAATGGTCTCCTGTAACTGTACAACACTGTTCAGTCATACACTGACGAACACAAATTGGAAAGTCTTCAGCAAGTACTGTGGGCCAAGCAGGGAGCTGTCTGATCAAGATCTACTCTGTTACTTCTAAGTCTCTTTCAATGCCCCTTTTTACACATGCACATGGTTTCAAGCTATTAACTCTGAATTGTACATGGTAAATTATAAATATAGCAGACCTAAGGTTTAATGATCATTAAAGCCCATTGGTCAACCCTATAATGATTTGAGCCCCAGTGAATATAGTGAGACACAAACCTTGTCAACATACATTAACTTAAAGTAAATCTGCCCTAGCCATTATTATGTTTCATTAGCAAATAAAAAATCTTTGTTATTTTTCACATCTTCATTTAAAGGTTCATGTTACTAGATATTGCTGGAGTATCTGCAGCAAAAAATGCTGTTCCTGATCGGAAGGCTCCCAACAGGAACTGGCTGCTGTGTTTTTACATCTTGTTGCTTTGGTTTGAAGTTTGTTCAATTTATGCTTAACAGGTTAGAGGGAGACCATGGTCAGCCTGTCACTAATTGGACCGAGTTGCCGAGTTTGGAGTGGACATAATAATTATGTCGTGTCACTGGACACTTATTAGGGCCAGGATAGAGTATCATGATAACAGGAAGTTGCTCCAAGGAGATTTGGGATTGGTCTTGCTGGAATTACATCTGATAGATAGTCGTGTTTATCTTATGTGTTGATAAGTCATTGAAAAAAAACAATTTTGTGGCTGTAATGGTGGAACATTCTGTCTCTGTGGTCACTTGTGGTAATGCTCTTATATTAAACAGGTCATGGAACGGTTAAGCATATATTATAAACATAACTAGTGTTTGCGCATGTTCACTTTAATATGTTCTAGTAAGATGGAACATAAATTAGATTAAAGCTGGTTACCTTTCCTTATAAAATGGTATTTTCCCCTTTTGTTCTTTTCAGAAAATATTGTTCAATTTTTATCACCCCAAAATGGGAGAGCAGATAGTTGTCATTATGTCCATCCATTTGTCATAGTTTTGTCTGGAACATATTTCCAAAACTAACTTTGACTTCTCACTTAAGCATTGGATAAATCTTGATGAGTAGTATTGCAGTGCAAAAAATGTATTTATGTCAGTCTGTTCAGGGTTTTTTTCTTGTTTGCTGAATAAGATTAAAACAATTTACTACTACAATGTTTTTGACTAGCTAATATTTTTATGTCCAAATCCAGTATTGGGAGAATAACTCAGTTCAGTTGACACCTTGTTAAGATTGGTCAAGTGAACTGGATCATCTTTGGAATTCTAATGTTTCGGTAGTTGAAACAACGTACTGTAGGTCTGATGGTCTCTATTTTGTTCACTTTTTATGCAGGGCGACTTTGTCGGTATTTCCACAACTAAGTTCTACCTGCACACTGGTTCTACCCAGGCAGGTGTGGCTAGAATATACTGATTAACATACAGACTTAACAGTCAGGGTTTTAATAAATATTAAGCATGGAATTTAAATAGAAGTTCTAGACTGAAAAGCTCATTGCCATTATTTTCCAGAAGTGTGTTTGGAATTAGTGCATCCATTTTACCCACTCTTTCAGCCATTTTCTTATGATAGTGCATGGAAGTATGCAGACTCAATGGTTATATAGCCTGTTTGAAAGCAATGATAATCATGCAAACCTATAATCTGGTATCTAAGGTGCCATTTGTCTGGAAGGTTGTTTATTCTGATGACAGTGGGTCTGGCTACACTCTGCTAGACCAGACAAACCATTACCTGTCATCATGCTTGATGTGTTAATAACCAGTTGTACAATACTAGTTAATGTTCACACGTTCATGTATAGATGTACTGATAAAGTCTAGTAGTGTGGCTCCCAGTAGATCAGGATCTTCACTGTTTCTTTAGCATGATTAATATGCAAAACAAGTTAATAATGTGGCTTGGTCTGGTATCCTATTATATTATGTTCATCTAATTAAAGCAATTGTAGCATTGTTTATTCTTCCTACCTTTTATTCTTTCCATAAAAACAACAACAAAAAGCACTTCATTCCATAGTCATACCATCACTTGCTTATCAAATAAATTTTTAGGTTTTATTAAGTTAAAGCTGTTGTTTTTGCTTGAATATTTTAACTTACATTTCATTAGAAAACATGGAGCAGATATTTTTTTATTCATTACTTACAGCCAATTTTGTTTAAGCTTATTTTTGACAGCTCAATTTCTCATTTTTTGCAAATATGCTTTTTGCTTATAGTTCATGTTGATTTTTCACTTAGAAAATGTAAATTAACTTACACCTGTATGTTAAAAGCACTTTTAACCTTTGAAAAACAGATCAAAAGTACAGATATTAGGACATAAAGATTGCCATGTGATAAGTTTATATAAATTAGACTAAGGATATTTTTATTTAGTGCGATCTTGGTCCTAGTATATGCTGATTCATGGCTTGTACTTGTAGTTGTGTTTAATTGTTAATTTAGTATGTATTGGAATAAGTCATATTAGGTCATAGTTATTAGTCCCCTACCGGTGTTTACACCGGAGGGGACTATAAGTTTACCCTCCGTCCGTCAGTCCGTCTGTCTGTCCGCTAAAAATCTGGATCCTTTGATAACTTAAAAACTATTAAAGCTAGGCGCATGAAACTTGGTATGTTAATAGGTAGCAATGTGTACAATATGCACGCGCAACATTTGGGTCACTACCTTGAAGGTCAAGGTCACAGCATGACCTTGAAGCAAAATCGTGTCCGGCCCATAACTTTTTGAGGGACCGGTAGGGGACTACTGTATTGCCCGCAATACTATCAAATGCTTGTTTTCTAAGTAATACTTGTAGATTCAAAGGTCACAAGGCATATTGCTTGCTACCCAGAAAGAAGTGCAGATCCTGATCAAACAGCTCTCATTAGTGAAAGCAGACTGATCCTGACCTACAGTTTATGGCTATGCTTGATTAATTCTAACTTTGGAGGTTAAGAATTAAGAGGGTGTCATCTCTTAGCATAGCATTATTCTAACTGCAGACTACAATGCCATCTTGCCTGATGAAGAAAGTGTTGTTTTTGTAGAATGAACAGTTTATTATAGATCACTGTAGATATACAGAGTTATCTCCCTTTTAGAGTTATGTTCCTTGTGTTCTGGGTTGTCTTGGATTGAACAGTTTTAAACCCTGAGATAGAGAAGCATCTCAGAACCTTCAGTAAATGAGGCTCAGTTTTTTGATCTGTGTCTAGCTTAAATAGGATGATCTTGCAGCTACCAACCAGATGAACTCAAATGACAACACAGATCCAGTAGCATTTCACATCTTTTTATTTGTCAAGTTCAGAGTTATTGGTAAATATTGGTATTGGCCAAGTGACCCTTATTTGTGTGTTTGACAGACTATAAGATCGTAATAATTATTGTCTTTTTAGTATTAATTGAAAATAGCAGTATATTGATATATATTAGTCATCAAGAGGTTAAATGAATTGATCTAATATCTATTACAGATATCAGTATATTTTTGTCATCAAGATGTAAAATGAATTGACATAATATCAAAAATGAATTTCCCCTATCGTCTAAAAGTTTTTAGCTTTATTTATTTATTGAAATACAAGTTAAGACATATTTCTTTTTTATTTATAATACAGGTTTGTGACATATGACATACCCTTACACACATCTAGCAAATCAGTGCATTTTAAGATAGCAGTTTTAGAACACCACATGTAACAGTGATGTCAGCCAAACAACTTTCCATGCATTTTTGATGTGGCTAATTGCTGATTGTTAATGAGATTCTCTTGAAGGCCTGGTTTCTCTAACTCTATTCAGTGCTAGGATGTTGTAGAACTGAGTACAATAATAATAAATTCAATGATGCATGGTTAAATGCTGAAGTTTAATTTCAATTATAGCTTGATACAGTTCAAGTTGTACTTTTACAAAGACATTTCGTGAGTGATATAGATTTTATGCTGAAGGGAGATATGTGGAATATTGATATTTAGAGATAACACCTGCAAATATTTTGTCTGTTACAACAATTTGTAGTTGTCTTATTTATGCGAAATTTTATTTAGGCATAAACTAGCAATTATCACAAACTTGAAACAGCTCAAACCATATTCTGTTAAATCTTTTCTTTAATATATTCTCTTCTTGCACCTTAGCCTTGGTAATTGTTTTCCTCAAAATATTGCAAAGTTAGTTCAAACATTTTGCTCTAGGTCACTGACTACTCTACACATTACTGCTCACTACTTCATATCTATAATGCTTAAGGATGTAGAGTGTTTGCTTACTCTTTCTACTGCTATGAAATTTACATATTTTATTTTTCTATATTTGCAGGACTCTCCTAACAATGATGTAGAACTCAAGGTTCTTTTACCAGATAGAACCATCTGCGTTGTATCCATACATAGGAATGATAATACCAACAAGGTCTATCATGTAAGTACCTAACAGAACCCTCTGTGATGTATCCATATATAGGAATGATAATACCAACAAGGTCTATCATGTAAGTACCCAACAGAACCAGCTGTGTTGTATCCATACATAGGAATGATAATACCAACAAGGTCTATCATGTAAGTACTCAACAGAACCATCTGTGTTGTATCCATACATAGGAATGATAATACCAACAAGGTCTATCATGTAAGTACCTAACAGAACCCTCTGTGTTGTATCCATACAGAGAAATGATAATACCAACAAGGTCTATCATGTAAGTACCTAACAGAACCATCTGTGTTGTATCCATACATAGGAATGATAATACCAACAAGGTCTATCATGTAAGTATCCAACAGAACCCTCTGTGTTGTACCCATACAGAGAAATGATAATACCAACAAGGTCTATCATGTAAGTACCCAACAGAACCAAGTGTGTTGTATCCATACATAGGAATAATAATACCAACAAGGTCTATCATGTAAGTATCCAACAGAACCATCTGTGTTGTATCCATACATAGGAATGATAATACCAACAAGGTCTATCATGTTAGTACTCAACAGAACCAACTGTGTTGTATCCATACATAGAAATGATAATACCAACAAGGTCTATCATGTAAGTACCTAACAGAACCAACTGTGTTGTATCCATACATAGGAATGATAATACCAACAAGGTCTATCATGTAAGTACCCAACAGAACCCTCTGTGTTGTATCCATACATAGGAATGATAATACCAACAAGGTCTATCATGTAAGTACCCAACAGTACCATCTGTGTTGTATCCATACATAGGAATGATAATACCAACAAGGTCTATCATGTAAGTATCCAACAGAACCAACTGTGTTGTATCCATACATAGGAATGATAATACCAACAAGGTCTATCATGTAAGTACCCAACAGAACCCTCTGTGTTGTATCCATACATAGAAATGATAATACCAACAAGGTCTATCATGTAAGTACCCAACAGAACCATCTGTTTTGTATCCATACATAGGAATGATAATACCAACAAGGTCTATCATGTAAGTACCTAACAGAACCCTCAGTGTTGTATCCATACATAGGAATGATAATACCAACAAGGTCTATCATGTTAGTACTCAACAGAACCAACTGTGTTGTATCCATACATAGAAATGATAATACCAACAAGGTCTATCATGTAAGTACCTAACAGAACCAACTGTGTTGTATCCATACATAGGAATGATAATACCAATAAGGTCTATCATGTAAGTACCCAACAGAACCCTCTGTGTTATATCCATACATAGGAATGATAATACCAACAAGGTCTATAACGTAAGAACCCAACAGAACCCTCTGTGTTGTATCTATACATAGGAATGATAATACCAACAAGGTCTATAACGTAAGAACCCAACAGAACCCTCTGTGTTGTATCTATACAGAGGAATGATAATACCAACAAGGTCTATAACGTAAGAACCCAACAGAACCCTCTGTGTTGTATCTATACATAGGAATGATAATACCAGCAAAGTCATTGCAGTGATAATGCCAACACAGTGTACATGTTAGTATGTTTGTTCCTTATATTTGGACTAGTTTAGGTGATGATCAAATACCTTGACAGGATGTTTTTACATGTCAAGTTCTTCAATTATGATATCACAGCAAAGGCAACACTAAATCTCCTTTAAATTAATCCCCTTCTACCAAGAAAACAACGGTGGTCTTCTCCCAACTATGTCACCAATTGTTGCCTCCATTCCATCCATGTAGGTCTGTCTTTGTCATGTGAATGTTTCCACAGTAAACTGTTTTGATTGATTTGATTATTGGGTTTATCGTCCCACCAACAGTATTTCAGTTATCTGGAGACGGTGTCCACTTGAAGCAGATATAGTGCTGCCTTCACTGTGTATAGCATGCCGTGAACACCTGGCATGATACCACACCCAGTCACATTATCCTGACACCGGGCCAACCAGTCGTGGAACTACCCTTATATTTGCTTGAGCGTTAGCAAGGGAGCTATACCACTACCATTTTTAACGACTTTGGTATGTCGCGGCCCGGGATCGAACCCGGGGCCTCCCGTACCTGGAGCCGAAAAACTGTTTTGCCATAAATATTTACTGCTATAGGAAATAGGGACATTAACACCCCATATAACAACATTTAACCCTTGTAACGCTGCATCTGTTTATAAACTATACAAAATCTAAGCTTTTTTGTTAAAATTGACATGCAAAAGTAATAATACAGAGAATCAGTAGTAAATGTATTAGTAAACATGTATATCAGACAGAGAGAGCTGGCTGATCTAGATCTACACTATTTGTATAAGCAAAATCTGTTTGTGCTAAGGAAGTAAAGTGTCTTCACAGCTACTTGAAAATGGTAAACTGTTGTCACCGTTGTTGAGTTAATCTCATTTCCCACCAAACTAAGAGTCTTCCTTTCTATTTCATGCTTTTACTTATTCTTAAATATGTATTAATTTCGTCAATAGTTCCCAGATATTTGATAGCAACTGCATCTTGACTTGACTGCAAATTGTGCAGATCATGACCAGACATTTCTCAGCTTGTGTTGGCTGATCTACCTCTGCACTTTTTGTCCTTACCTGATTAGTTTGTGTTTGGCAAGATGAGTTTCTCAGTCTTAATAGTTTTCTTTCCACCCACACTTCAATCTTGTCATCTGTGAGCCAGCTTAATTTTCTTTCTACCCACACTTCCATCTCGTTATATTTAAGCTTTTTAAGCCTGAATGTACGAAATGTTGCCTTTAATGGACAATATAAGCTATATTTGTGTGTGAAAACTGTTCAATGCTTATCCTTTTCATGCTGCATTTGATTTTAATCAATACAAAATTCTCCAAAGTTTTTTGCTAAAAATCATGCAGTAATAAAAAGATGTATCTGTAAACACTTAAAACTAAATACAGTAGATTCTGATCTGAAAGCTGCTACAGATTTCTTGAACTACACTATTTGCCTATGCTGAGAAGGCTTTTAGAGATTTACATGTCTTGTTTTGTATGGTTAGTTGACCCTAAAACTCATGTTGTTGAATTTGTTTATGGTTTCTTGTTCTAAGTCACTTGATACAACTACCTTATAAGACTTAGGTCAATGTGTGATGGGTTAGAATGTTATGTAAGTACTGTTCAACAATGTTGAAACATAATTTTATTTTAAACAAAAAAATAAATCATGTATATTGAAAATGATATACACTACATTGGACAGTGAGGATGATGTTATAACTAAACCCATAATTATATGACTTTAATGTCTCTCTGTTTCCAAAAATGAAGTCATAAATCTTGTCTCTAAATGTGTTCCTTGTTGTTTTTTTCCCTAACTCATTGTTTTATCCAAGAAATCATCAATCATGTTTTAAGTCGCTGATCTTTTTATTCATTCAAAACACTCAGAAGAATCACTTTATCTGTCTATCTTAATCTGTCTTAGCTATTATAGTTTAAATAATGTTTCTTGTAGTTGTTAGATTTATGTAATGGTTTAACTCTTACTCTGATTATCACAATTGACCAGGCTGTGGCAGACAGTGTAGATCTAGATCAACACTTTAACCATGTGCACCATTTAATTAAATACATATCTTTATAGATAATTTGTGTTTCTCTATATGTATAACACCATATTTGTGTAGCACAGCATAATCCACAACACACTAGGCTAGACAAGGCATATCTCACAGCACAGGCTACAGCACAGTAGGCACGTCAAGGTATAATCCGCAGCACAGTAGGCTAGACAAGGCATACCCCACAGCACAGTAGGCTAGACAAGGCATACCCCACAGCAAAGTAGGCTAGACAAGACATATCCCACAGCACACTAAGCTAGACAAGGCATACCCCATAGCACAGGCTACAGCACAGTAGGCTAGTCAAGGTATAATCCACAGCACAGTAGGCTAGACAATGCATATCTCATAGCACAGTAGGCTAGACAAGGCATATCCCACAGCAATGTAGGCTAGACAAGGCATATCCCACAGCACAGTAGGCTAGACAAGGCATATCTCACAGCACAGTTGGCTAGACAAGGCATATCCCACAGCACAGGCTAGACAAGGCATATCCCACAGCACAGTGGGCTCGACAAGGCATATCACACAGGTCATTAGGCTAGACCAGACATATCCCATAGCACAGGAGGCTAGACAAGGCATATCCCACAGCACCGTAGGCTAGACAAGGCATATCCCACAGTATGATTGGCTAGACAATGCACATCCCACAGCATGGAAGGCATACCCCCCAGCAAAGTAGGCTAGACAAGGCATATCCCACAGCACAGTAGTCTACACAAGACATATCCCATAGCACAGTAGGCTAGGCAAGGCATATCCCACAGCACAGTAGACTAGACAAGGCATATCTCACATCACAGTAGGCTAGACAAGGCATATCCCACAGCATAGTTGGCTAGACAAGGCATACCCCACAGCACAGTAGGCTAGACAAGGCATAACCCACAGCACAGTTGGCTAGACAAGGCATACCCCACAGAAAAGTAGGCTAGACAAGGCATATCCCACAGCACAGTAGGCTAGACAATGCATATCTCATAGCACAGTAGGCTAGACAAGGCATATCCCACAGCAATGTAGGCTAGACAAGGCATATCCCACAGCACAGTAGGCTAGACAAGGCATATCTCACAGCACAGTTGGCTAGACAAGGCATATCCCACAGCACAGGCTAGACAAGGCATATCCCACAGCACAGTGGGCTCGACAAGGCATATCACACAGGTCATTAGGCTAGACCAGACATATCCCATAGCACAGGAGGCTAGACCAGGCATTATAATCCCACAGCACAGTAGGCTAGACAAGGCATATCCCACAGTATGATTGGCTAGACAATGCACATCCCACAGCATGTAAGGCTAGACAAGGCATATTTCAACTTTTAATATAGCTAAATGGAAAATGATGGAAATACACTTTGAGCAGACAAAATGTAAGAATGATGTTACCATAAGAATCTCCTAGTAAAATTAAAATTGAAATATTACGTTATATATTTCTGATACAGATAATTATTCTAAATCTGTGAATGAGTCATAAGTTTAAATATTACTGTTACAATGACGAGCTGAATATTACTGTTACAGTGACAAGCTTGATATTACTGTTACAGTGACAAGCTGAATATTACTGTTACAATAACAAGCTGAATATTACTGTTACAGTGGCAAGCTTAATATTACTGTTACAGTGACAAACTGAATATTACTGTTATAATAACAAGCTGAATATTACTGTTACAGTGACAAGCTGAATATTACTGTTACAGTGACAAGCTGAATATTACTGTTACAGTGACAAGCTGAATATTACTGTTACAGTGATGAGCTGAATATTACTGTTACATTGACAAGCTGAATATTACTGTTACAGTGACAAGCTGAATATTACTGTTAACAATAACAAGCTAAATATTACTGTTACATTGGCAAGCTGAATATTACTGTTACAATGACAAGCTGAATGTTACTGTTACAATGACAAGCTGAATATTACTGTTAAAGTAATGAGCTTAATATTACTGTTACAGTGACAACCTGAATATTACTGTTACAGTGACAAGCTGAATATTACTGTTACATTGACAACCTGAATATTACTGTTACAGTGACAAGCTGAATATTACTGTTACAATAACAAGCTGAATATTACTGTTACAGTGATGAGCTTAATATTACTGTTACAATAACGAGCTAAATATTACTGTTACAGTGACAAGCTTAATATTACTGTTACAATGACAAGCTCAATATTACTGTTACAATGAAAGCTCAATATTACTTTTACAGTGATGAGCTGAATATTACTGTTACAGCCGACAAGCTGAATATTACTGTTACAGTGACAAGCTCAATAGTACTGTTACAGTGACAAGCTGAATATTACTGTTACAGTGACAAGCTGAATATTACTGTTACAGTGACAAGCTCAAAAGTACTGTTACAGTGATGAGCTGAATATTACTGTTACAGTGACAAGCTGAATATTACTGTTACAGTGACAAGCTCAATAGTACTGTTACAGCGATGAGCTGACTATTACTGTAAGAACTGATGAGCTGAATAGTAACAGAGGACAAGCTGAATATTACTGTTACAGTGACAAGCTCAATATTACTGTAACAGTGATGAGCTGAATATTACTGTTACAGTGACAAGCTCAATAGTACTGTTACAGTGATGAGCTGAATATTACTGTTACAGTGACAAGCTGAATATTACTGTTACAGTGACAAGCTCAATAGTACTGTTACAGTGATGAGCTGAATATTACTGTTACAGTGACAAGCTGAATATTACTGTTACAGTGACAAGCTCAATAGTACTGTTACAGTGATGAGCTGACTATTACTGTAAAAACTGATGAGCTGAATAGTAACAGAGGACAAGCGGAATATTATTGTTACAGTGACAAGCTCAATATTACTGTTACAGTGACAAGCTCAATATTACTGTAACAGTGATGAGCTGAATATTACTGTTACAGTGACAAGCTGAATATTACTGTTACAGTGATGAGCTGAATATTACTGTTACAGTGACAAGCTGAATATTACTGTAACAGTGATGAGCTGAATATTACTGTTACAGTGACAAGCTGAATATTACTGTTACATTGACAAGCTGAATATTACTCTACCAGTGACAAGCTGAATATTACCGTTACAGTGACAAGCTCAATATTACTGTTACAGTGACAAGCTCAATATTACTGTAACAGTGATGAGCTGAATATTACTGTTACAGTGACAAGCTGACTATTACTGTTACAGTGACAAGCTGAATATTACTGTTACAATAACAAGCCGAATATTACTGTTACAGTGACAAGCTCAATATTACTGTTACAGTGACAAGCTGAATATTACTGTTACAGTGACAAGCTGAATATTACTGTTACATTGACAAGCTGAATATTACTGTAACAGTGATGAGCTGAATATTACTGTTACATTGACAAGCTGAATATTACTGTAACAGTGATGAGCTGAATATTACTGTTACAATGAAAGCTCAATATTACTTTTACAGTGATGAGCTGAATATTACTGTTACAGTGACAAGCTGACTATTACTGTTACAGTGACAAGCTCAATATTACTGTAACAGTGATGAGCTGAATATTACTGTTACAGTGACAAGCTGAATATTACTGTTACAGTGACAAGCTGAATATTACTGTCACAGAGGACAAGCTGAATATTACTGTTACAATGACAAGCTGAATATTACTGTTACATTGACAAGCTGAATATTACTGTAACAGTGATGAGTTGAATATTACTGTTACAGTGATGAGCTGAATATTACTGTTACAGTGACAAGCTGAATATTACTGTAACAGTGATGAGTTGAATATTACTGTTACAGTGATGAGCTGAATATTACTGTTACAGTGACAAGCTGAATATTACTGTAACAGTGATGAGTTGAATATTACTGTTACAGTGACAAGCTCAATATTACTGTTACAGTGATGAGCTGAATATTACTGTTACAGTGACAAGCTGAATAGTACTGTTACAGTGATGAGCTGAATATTACTGTAAGTACTGATGAGCTGAATAGTAACAGAGGACAAGCTGAATATTACTGTTACAGTGACAAGCTCAATATTACTGTTACAGTGACAAACTCAATATTACTGTAACAGTGATGAGCTGAATATTACTGTTACAGTGACAAGCTGAATAGTACTGTTACAGTGATGAGCTGAATATTACTGTAAGAACTGATGAGCTGAATAGTAACAGATGACAAGTTGAATATTACTGTCACAGCTGACAAGCTGAATACTGTTTTTACACAGAGGTTTGGGAAGGTGCAGGTCTGAATGGCTCCCTGTGAAGACTACTACTACCTCAGCTATAATGACAATATTGATTGGCTTCAAGAGTACACTAGATTTTCTAGATATGTTATGTTTGAGTAAATATGGTGTAAAATCTATAACAGTCCCACATGTGAGATTATATTACTTCTTATAGTCATATTTATTCCCTGATGTTGATATAATACACTTCTATTGGTACATAGGCTGAAAAATAATGTCACATTCTACAAATAAATCCCTTGATATTTCTGGGAAATTAAAATTGTTTTTGGAACCCACTCTAACTTGTTTCTGAACAGACAATGGTTACTCAATGCAGGTTAACTTGACATTTAAAGAGAAGTATCATTTTGCTTTTTTGTTCATACATTTTGTAAAACCCTAATTTCCTGGCATCAGTATCAACTTATGTAAACCTAACTTCATTATTTTTTTCCTCTGATTTAATGGAGTAAGTAATTTGATTATACCAAGCTACTGTAGCCAAAGTTAAAATGCCATCACTTAAGGTCTCTTTCGATAATGTTAGCTTATTCAGATATGTAGTTTAAGTTACCAAGAGTTTGTTACTCTCTAAACATTATTTATGATTTTTCAGTTAACATTTCAGAACTAACTTGTGGGAAAACCAATTTTTACCTCATCATCAGGTACTATAATCTCAGAGAGGCACTATATAGGAGGCATTTGTAACTGGCGATATCAAGACTAAAAACCTCATACAAAATTAAATTTAAAAAATGTGTTCACAAATTGGGTTATATGTGACAAATATCTCTTTGGAATCTTGTGGTGTGTTCTATATAACAAAGCCAACCCAAACCAGGCAGCTCCTTGACATCAACTTCATAATAAATATCTTTTATAATTTTTTGAATGTTTTTTTAACATTAAATACTGGTTCTTAAAAAGTACATTCAAGCTTTGATAGCCCAAGACTTTTTTCACATAACCTCACTGCATGTGTGCTTCTGCCAGTTTACATTGTACATGGAGCAGTGTAAATTTATATCATTTGATACAACCCTATTTGGGTTTACTATATATAATTGGACTATAATCCAATTCCTACATTGAAGACGTGACATGTTATAAGAAAACAGGAGGTATTATATACAACCTTTTTAGGCAGTGTGGCTTGCGACACTATCCAGTGTTATGAGAAAGTTGGATTTCAGAAGCGCACCGAATTGACCCTGCATAACTTTTTGAATACTTGCTGTCATTTAGTCATGCCTGGGAAGGTAGTGTATGTACAGAATAAATATGTATGTCTAAGAAGACTAGATCATCAATAAAGTCAAGGCATGGTTCAAATGTTAACATTGTTAACTGTTTAAACTTAAAGTTAATTATATACTCATTGAAAAGAGATAAAGGTCGAAATGGGGATTGAACTGATATTAGAACTAGTGTTCCACTGACTATGCATTATCTCCTTGGCCAAGATATTTACGATATCCTGTGTGGGGCCTTGCTTGTGCAACTCTTAACTAGATAATGTAATGACATAAGTCATTTATATTGATCACCTCAGCATCTCAGTCTAATGCTTCTGCACAAGTTTGAAGAGGAATGGCTCTCTCAGGATTTTTTAGATCCAGGGACTTTTTTATAGTCATAAGTCCACTGAACTATGTTAAGTGTGCTTCAGTAAAAGTCCTAGGACTTTATTTATCTTTAGAACCATATGGAAATTTAGGAGTAGAATCTGCTGGTCCTAGGACTGGTCATAAAGTTATGGTTCTATGACTTTTGATGAAATGGCCCCCTGATCACAGTGGTGTAAGAGGTAGTAGTTAATTTCAAGCTCATTTTACTTTGGTCGAATCTAGTAGTATGATGAAGCATTTATTTTAGACCTCAGTTAAAATGCAAAATCATATAGAAAGTACTGAATTTTTAATAAAATGGTTTCTATTATTGGATGTTAGTAACTCTGATGTAACTTTTGTCACAATGTGTAATCTTTGTAAAAATAACTTTACAAGAGGTGTTTATTTGCAGCTGAATACTTGCATGCTTACCTTTTTTTAATTATTTTGATCATTGTTTGCACACCTGTAATTGGGTACAGGATCAAACTTACACCACCCAAACAGCGCTTCTGAGCACTTTGATTGATATATGTTAGAAAATTCTTGTGCTATATATGTTGATGTTCAATTGTGTGTATGGTAAGATTGTGTTGTTTTTATTTTTAGGCCATTGTTGATAAGCTGGGCTTTACCCAAGGTGCTGCAGAGTGCTTCTATCTTTTTGAAACTGTTGAATACAATTTTGGTAAGTAGAAATTTGTAACTTTTAGCATGTTTATCATGGGGGGGGGGGGCTATAATGGATTCGCTTTGTCCATCTGTCTGTCCGTCCGTCTGTCCATCCGTCCATCTCCATTATCGTGTCCACTCTATAAATCCTATACCAATTGAGGGATTTTCTTCAAACTTGGCTGAAATGTTCACCTCAACAAGGGGATGTGCAGAACCCATGTTGCCCATGTGTCAGCTCAAGGTTAAGGTCACAATTGAAGGTGAAATATCAAACAATCAAATATAAGACATTATGTCGTGTCTGCTCTGTAAGTCCTACACTAATTGAAAGATTTTCTTTAATCTTGGCTCAAATGTTCACCTTAACAAGGGGATGTGCGGAACCCATGTTACTCTTTTGCCGGCTTAAGGTCAAGGTCACACTTGAAGGTCAAAAATTGACTTAGAAAATATTCTTAAATTTTAACATGTATTTGAATATTTCTGAAACTAGAAAAAGTATTTGCTTGAAACTTAAAATATATATGAAGTGTCACAATTAGGATATGCAGGTCAAGTTTCATAACTCTGTATTGCATTTTGACAAAGTGATGCCCCTTTTAAGTCTTCAAATTTACATACAATCAAGTATTAGACAATATGTCGTGTCCGCTCTGTAAGTCCTACACTAATTGAAAGATTTTCTTAAATCTTGGCTGAAATGTTCACCTCAACAAGGGGATGTGCAGAACCCATGTTACTCTTTTGCCGGCTTAAGGTCAAGGTCACACTTGAAGGTCAAAAATTGACTTAGAAAATGTTCTTAAATTTTAACATGTACTTGAATATTTCTGAAATTAGCACAGGTATATGCATGAAACTTAAAAGATATATAACATATCACAAGTAAGATATGCAGGTCAAGTTTCATAACTCTGTATTGCATTTTGACAAAGTTATGCCCCTTTTTAAGTCTTTTAATTTACTTACAATCAATACTAGACAATATGTCAGGTCCGCTCTATAAATTCTATACTAATGGAAGGATTTTCTTCAAACTTGACTCAAATGTTCAACCCAACTGGGGAATGTGCAGAACCCATCTTACCCTTGTACCAGCTTTGTCAAGGACAGTGGTGGGGGTATGAATCACATTCAGCAATAGTTCTAGTTTATATTTGACAGGGGAGCTGTTGACTAAGCAGGTAAAAGTCACTGACTTAGAGCTGTCATATAAATGATGCCTATTGACCCTCACTGCTAGAGTTTGAGTCTCAGTTAGGGTTAGAGCTGTCATAGAGATGATGCCTATTGACCCTCACTGCTAGGATTTGAGTCTCAGTTAGGGTTAAAGCTGTCATATAGATGATGCCTATTGACCCTCACTGCTAGGGTTTGAGTCTCAGTTAGGGTTAGAGCTGTCATAAAGTTGATGCCTATTGACCCTCACTGCTAGGATTTGAGTCTCAGTTAGGGTTAGAGCTGTCATATAGATGATGCCTATCGACCCTCACTGCTAGAGTTTGAGTCTCAGTTAGGGTTAGAGCTGTCATATAGATGATGCCTATTGACCCTCACTGCTAGAGTTTAAGTCTCAGTTAGGGTTAGAGCTGTCATATAGATGATGCCTATTGACCCTCACTGCTAGGGTTTAAGTCTCAATTAGGGTTAGAGCTGTCATATAGATGATGCCTATTGACCCTCACTGCTAGGGTTTGAGTCTTAGTTAGGGTTAGAGCTGTCATATAGATGATGCCTATTGACCCTCACTGCTAGGGTTTGAGTCTCAGTTAGGGTTAGAGCTGTCATATAGATGATGCCTATTGACCCTCACTGCTAGAGTTTAAGTCTCAGTTAGGGTTAGAGCTGTCATATAGATGATGCCTATTGACTCTGACAGCGAGGGTTTGAGTCTCAGTTAGGGTTAGAGCTGTCATAGAGATGATGCCTATTGACCCTCACTGCTAGGATTTGAGTCTCACTTAGGGTTAGAGCTGTCATAGAGATGATGCCTATTGACCCTCACTGCTAGGGTTTGAGTCACGGTCAGGGTAAGAGCTGTAATGTAGAGATGATGCCTATTGACCCTCACTTCTAGGGTTTGAGTCTCAGTTAGGGTTAGAGCTGTCATATAGATGATACCTATTGACCCTCACTGCTAGGGTTTGAGTCTCAGTTAGGGTTAGAGCTGTCATATAAATGATGCCTATTGACCCTCACTGCTAGGGTTTGAGTCTCTGAGTTAGGGTTAGAGCTGTCATAGAGATGATGCCTATTGACCCTCACTGCTAGGGTTTGAGTCTCAGTTATGGTTAGAGCTGTCATATAGATGATGCCTATTGACCCTCACTGCTAGGGTTTGAGTCTCAGTTAGGGTTAGAGCTGTCATATAGATGATGCCTATTGACCCTCACTGCTAGGGTTTGAGTCTCAGTTAGTGTTAGAGCTGTCATAGAGATGATGCCTATTGACC
Source organism: Sinonovacula constricta (assembly GCA_007844125.1). Lineage (NCBI taxonomy): Eukaryota > Metazoa > Mollusca > Bivalvia > Cardiida > Solecurtidae > Sinonovacula > Sinonovacula constricta. The sequence goes on along the minus strand of CM017559.1, from coordinate 47,809,943 downwards.
CTCACTGCTAGGGTTTGAGTCTCAGTTAGTGTTAGAGCTGTCATAGAGATGATGCCTATTGACCCTCACTGCTAGGGTTTGAGTCTCAGTTAGGGTTAGAGCTGGCATATAAGTGATGCCTATTGACCCTCACTGCTAGGGTTTAAGTCTCAGTTAGGGTTAGAGCTGTCATAGAGATGATGCCTACTGACCCTCACTGCTAGGGTTTGAGTCTCAGGGTTAGAGCTGTCATATAAATGATGCCTATTGACCCTCACTGCTAGGGTTTAAGTCTCAGTTAGGGTTAGAGCTGTCATAAAGATGATGCCTATTGATGTTGAAGTATGCCATTTCTGAATGGCATAGTATAACATTAAAGGCATCACATTTCTGCGTAAAGTGTATGTAGAAAACTCAACAACATATTTTATTTTCATATAAAGACTGTCCTTATTTATTCTTTTACTTAGACAAGTTGTTGTTGTTCTTGACATACATAAAAAAATTTATAAACGACATGAGCAAACATGAACCTATCCCGTCAGATGTGAATGATAAATTTGATCATGTAGCAGGCGTTGGGTGACTGTCTTTAGAAAAGATTTGCCAATTAAAATGATCTGTACACTTGGTTACCCTTTTTTTTATTTGAGGACTTTACAATTAAAACAATTTTTCAAATATAACTTCTCCTGGACAAGATTCTTAGTTGTTACATGCAATGCTCGATTCCTAATATATTTTAATTAAGCTCTGGTAAAAATGCAAAATTCATTTGATCATTATTTTTACATAAAAATACAAATACAAATTTTCTTGATTAGTTCAGCAGTGTTTAGGCTAGAGTGCGTCTTTGCGGGATTGGCGGGCAATTCTTATAGTTAGCACATAATATTTAGCTGAATAGGTGATCTTGGCACTCGCTAATAAAAGTTAAGAATAATAAACAGAAAGAAATACTTCTATTTTTGTATCAATCAATAATAATTCTAAGCCTAGCTTGTACACAAACTAGTTTCTGCTAAAAATAGACCATCTCGGCATTACCTGTTGACAAAAAAACAGCTGTATTGGATAGACTTTATATGCACTAGCGACTTCCGGTACAAACAACAACTCATAATTAATAGATGCTTCACGTTTAATGCTGGCATATATAATTAAAGCACTTGGGAGATCTAAAACCTTGTGATTTTTTTTTTAATGTCTGTTACAAAAAACACATTTGGTGAGTTTGTTTTTTTTCTCCATCTTTTTTTATGACCTAATGATTATAAAATTGGCCCACTGTTTTCAGAAGTGAAGGGTCAAATTAGCCCTCTGCTTTGAAGTTCAAGCCTAAACACTGTTTCAGGGGAATGTCAGTCTCACTTGGTTTGTTATTATTGTCATTATTTTAATCAAATCTAGATTGTTGATACTTACTAAGTAGTCTGAAGTAATCAGCATATTAAGTTAGTAAGTAGTCTGAAGTAATCAGCATATTAAGTTACTAAGTAGTCTGAAGTAATCAGCATATTAAGTTAGTAAGTAGTCTGAAGTAATCAGCATATTAAGTTAGTAAGTAGTCTGAAGTAATCAGCATATTAAGTTACTAAGTAGTCTGAAGTAATCAGCATATTAAGTTAGTAAGTAGTCTGAAGTAATCAGCATATTAAGTTATTCAAACAACACCTTTTGTGATTTAGTTATTGTCAGCCATTAGTATACTTGTAAATAAAATCAGCATAATTTGAGCGCAGGGAAAATCCATCTCTGAGATGTTACAATGGCATCTAGAGTGAAATACATCCATTGTAGAAGATAGAATAATTCTCTTTGGCTGATAGGTTAACATCAATCAATATTACCTGTTCATGGTTATGAATTAATGGGTGTTATAAAACCTTGGAAATAGGCATAACAGACTGAAATGGTTTGCCTGGACAAGGTTGCTAATGGTTCCATTTATGATCTATTATACCCACTGATCCTAAACTCATTATTATGGTTGGATGAGGCTATTGACTAAGTTTTGTGGGGTCACAAATATCATTTATGGAACATGTGCCTCAGGATCATAGAACTATCTGATAATGTTGTCATGTGACATCTGATCATTATATCTCCTGTTTTAATGAAGCTATGTTGTAGATTAAATTGTAATGTATTTATAAGGCTTAGACAAATAATGCATATCCAGATCAAGTCAGCTTCCAGCTGGGAGCTGTCTGATCAGGATCTACACTATTTGCTGCTATGTCATGTGTGTGTGTGTGTGTGCGCGCGCATGCATAACCTTTACTTGTGAAATATATAATATATAAGCAAAGAAAATAGGAATTTGGCCAGTGGTTCTAATAAAATGGGGCACAATTAATTGTTAACTGCTGGCAACACAGGAAGCACCGTCAAGGGTGTGTTCACCTATAAAGGTCTTGGGATTTATACTCATAATTATATTGAACATTTCATTCCATAATAATGTACACTGTTTCATTTTCAATACATTTCCCATAAACAAGGTTTAGCTGTGTTACATATGAATATCTAATTACAGATTATTTTACAATACTGTATTATATTTGAACTGAATGTAAAATGTTATTTAAAATAATATGTCTCCTTTTACCAGAAAGTATAGGATTTGGGGATTTTATTAATAAGGGTTTTAATCTAGCTCATGTATGTATTGAAAGCCATCTCAATTAATGAGCTATTAACCCCTTTGTTTGATTTTCTTCTGCTCTACACTTGTCAACAGATGTAAAAGTAATAAAAGCATTTAAAGCCTTGGAAACAATTTAAGAATATTTTAAGACTATTGCAATTATATGATATGAGTACATAATCTGTGTGTGTACATTCACAGAGCGTAAGCTCCAGGAGAGTGAGTTCCCTCACAATATCTACATCCAGAACTACAGTACAGCCACCGCTACCTGTATTATGCTAAAGAAATGGGTGTTCACCCCAACACGCGAGTCGTTCCTCAATGCAGACGAGGTCGCTGTCAACTTCCTCTATTGGCAGGTAAGAAGGGTGTGACCTATCTCATAGTCTCCTGTATCATTTAATCTAACCAGCTACAAGTGTAAATAAACCATAGTAAAGGTGAATCGGCCATTACATTCTTGTATAGGGGGTTCTGATCACCTTAGCCTTAACAGATAATCATAAGTTGTTTAATTTTAGCTAAACTTTTTATTTTGGTAGCTATTTTGATGTAAAATATAATGCTGATGGTGAGACAGATAAAGTAGTGGAAGAAGGATACTTTTATTATAATTACACTCACATTGTCATTGTGAGGTGGTAGAATATAATGATATTGATCATGATGATCGTTATGAGGAGGAGGAAGAAGAAGAAGAGGATGATGTCCAAGTATTGTTAGTGAAGAGTTCAGGCTGATCAGAGTAGAACCACAGATGCACCACTATTTTACTAGATGTCTTCTGCCCTTGACTTGAATCTATGCAGTTATCAGCTACTCCAACTTCTTGACTTAGCAACATAGTAGAACATTTTAAGGTTTTATGTTTGTTTTTGTAGGCCATAGAGGAAGTAAACAGAGGACAAATCAAAACAGAAGATAAACTATTTGAGCTGAAATCCTTACAGGATAGCAATAAAAAGATAGAGGTAAGGTCACAAAGATCCTTTCCTGTTTATATATATATATATATAACATCATTGTTTAAATAAGTTTGGGAAATATATGAGGAGGGACATTGTCCACCTATGAATATTTTAGCACTAAATTTTAGCTGCCTTTGATAAAATAGATTTTGTCCATGAGGAATTTTGACCGGCACTCGAAAAGTGCATTTGTGTTCATGCATATATATTAATATAAATGCTTGTATATGTGTGTGTATGTTCATAATATGTTTAATCAGTCTTGATAGCGATGTCCAGCTATTTTAGTGGTGAAAGAACCGAAACAAATGTATGGGTAGAACCACTGCCGCACAAATGTCTGGGTAGAACCACTGCCACTCCACGGGTAAACTTCCCACAGTAAGTCCTTCACCCTGACTTGGGCTTGAACCCTGGAGTGAGAGGCAAGCATTCAGGGAGTCTACAAGTCCATGACCACTTCTCAGCCACAGGACCCTTTTTATTATTTACATGGTTTTATGCATGTGGCATACAGACACATATTGGTTTTGAGTATCCTTTCACAAGTTTAGATGTGCAAAATATGTTTTATATTTTTTAAATGCATAAAGATGTTAATTTACAAATGGCAAATAGTCAAGCGTATGATTTGAGAGGTAAGTTTTTATGTGATCTCTCTGCTTTCCATATGCATTTGTATATATGAAACTACAGAATGTCACTATCCAGTACATATAATTTATATGATCTGACTTCAGTATGTGAAGATGGCACGCCACCTGGATGGCTATGGGGAGGTACACTTCCCACACTGTCCATGTGATTCTCGCAAGGATGGTCATGTGATAGCTATTGTGTGTAGGCAGAACTTTAAACTGCAGGCGTGTAAAGCTGATGGAACTCCTGAGGTATGAAACACACGTCCGATTATGCATTATTCTGGAACCCGTGAAAGATACAAGATATATCTATTTACTATAATAAAGTTATTGGTTTAAATGGAGAAAAGATGTCTTTATAATAATAGTTGGGGGATTCTTAAGTTTTCTTTTCAGGACAGTTTGTATTTTTGTTGTTGAAAATTTTAAAACAGTAGGCCAGTGGTATTTTATACAAATGGAGAACTCCTTAAATCATGTAACAGTTATAAACAGACAATTTCAATGTGGATGTATATGTATTTTATACATTTCTAATCATACATTTTCTAATATGTCCTGAATCACATATGTGTATATAAGTTGGACAAGTTTCATGTATTTAAATATGATGGATGGTTGTAGTTCTAGTTTCAGACAATTTTTATATGTTTCTGCCTTTCAGTCTCAAGTGATAGAATTTCAATGGAAGGATATCCAGGGTTATGATACAGAGGAGGAGGGCATGTCATTTAGCTTCGAGTACAATCGTCCGGGTAAAAAACCACGGCTGGTCCAGATATTAACACAATATGTAAGTGGAAAGGATGTTAGTACTATTAATCAGGGCAAGAAATGTAAAACGCTTTTAGTTTAAGTTTCAAATTAATTTCAGGGATAATGGTTCCAAGCTTTCATATGGGACTACGTTGCCTGGCTTTCATATGAAACAATGTTGCCTAGCTTTCACATGGGACTACATTGCCTAGCTTTCACATGGGTCTTTCTGATGACAAATAAATCAAGAAAGTTTAATCATTTTTACTCTTTATTTCTTGTAAAGAAAACTGGGCAACATCATCTAATATATTTGACTATTTGGAACTAGAAAATACACTAATCAAGCAAAAGAAGTCTTAGCAAATACCTTTTTCTATTTAAAAGGGAGTTTATATCATCAATATCTGTCACTCGATATTTCGACATTGTTGATATGCACAATTGGAATCAATGACAGCCCTAATACACATATGCAGAAGATGGATCTCTGACTTAACCTCAAAGTTTTAAAATTCTATCACTAACTTCATGATATAGCAGTCACATATATAATGCATCACAAGATTGCAAGGTAGAACAATAATCTGGTAATGATATGGTTAAATTGACATGAAGATATTGACTGATACTAAATCTGGCCATCAGTCTCATAACTGGGTTTCCCTTTGTTCAACATGTTCCTTGTTCTTTGTTGTATGCTTATTTTGTTGTCTTTTATGTGTTAATATATATATATATTATTTATTTAGGCACAGTATGGCCTATCAAGTGTCAGTGTGCCGTAAAACTCAAAATACAAAATACATGTACAATAATTGTTTGCATTGTTTTATATTTCAGTATGTCTATTTAAAGGAAAGTTTTGACAAGATATTTGAGGAAATAGAATGGGAAAAAGAGGTATGTTAGAGATTTATACTTTTTACTTATGTTTATTATAATTATACATGTTAAAATATCCTCCATTGCCTCTGACCAAGTGGGCTTGAGTCCTGGTTGCAATCCTGTCATTTGGGGATGACTTCCAGATAATCTGCAGTGCACCAGTCATCTTCTATTCACAAATTATAGCTGAATGTCACATTAATGACCATAATAAAATAAAATGCTAAGTTCAACACCTTTGAAGTGAGTGGCCACAGTTGGCATCTTATAACCACTCCCAGTGTTGGTTTGACTCCTGAAGGGAAATCTTAATGTGAGTTTGTAATGACATCTAGAGGAACTAAAGTGGGTTGATGTGAATGACAGTGTATAGTGAGATAGGTAACATTTTTAAAGCACTGATAACCTAGTGAAAATACATGGATTTTATCTACATTACGGTCAGGTTAACAAAACTGCAGTTTTTACTTATTGAGTGCAGTTGAACACTATGGTAATGCTTGTGATTGTATTTAGGAAATATATATATATATATATATCAGTCTTATAAATTAACAATGAAGTGATGATAAAGGACTGCTGATTTCTAAGTTTGGAGAAAATGACCTTTTTATAAAGGATATAATAAACTTACCATGCTACAGACAGTAGAGATGGGTAGCTCTGAGTGTATGGTATAATTTTATAACTCATCTTCTGATTGTACCTTCTGACTGATTTTATCTAATTGTTCTCCTGTCAGTAGTATTGTACTTACATAATTATTTATTGTTATTTTCTTTGTTCTCATTTTTACTTCTTATCTTTTGTAGGAGGGTCATGAAGTGTGAGATTGGAAGACTTCTCTTATCATGTAATTATTTCTTTTGATTTATTTTTGTAATTTAACATATGAATACATGTACAGAAATATATTTAACATATGAATACAGACATATATTTAACTTGTATTTTACATATGAATACAAACATATATGTCACATATGAATACAGACATATATTACACTCGTATGAATACAGACCTATGTATAGTATTCATTAAATGATTTGTTTATCTACTACTTGAGCATTAACAGTGTCAACTTCAGTAGTACATGTTGTTATTATTATTTGATTATAGTTAGTACAGAAACTGTACATGTAGTGAAAGATATTTGTAATTGTTTTAAGAGAATAGCTGACTTGTATTATAACAAACTACTTTAACATCTAAAAACTCTCATACTGTTTCAGACTTGCTCTCATCATGCCCCATGCTTTCTTCCAACTTCTCCCCCTGCTGAAACCAACACAATGGATGCACCCAAAAATCAAGAGGTCCCTGGGATTGAAGGTCAAAGGTCATGATAGTATTCACTAGGTCAAGGTTGCAGGGATTAGAGCTTGTCCTTAATATTATTTTGTATGTTGATCTATAGGCACATTATCCAGGTAGGAGGCCAGTGTTAAAAATTATTACTTTATCCCAGAAGCAATACATCTAGTCACTGAATGAATTGGTTGCAGCTGGTTCTGAAATTACCCACTTCTGTTATTGAAAATTAAATTTTTTGTAAGTGAATTCTTTCTGACAATAATGTGCACAACTTTTTTATATAAGTAAAGTATAAATGCAGCATTAGCTTAAATGACATACATAGTTATTGTGATGAAGGGAGTGTTAACATTTTCAATAACTTACTTGAATGTTAAGCCAGATTGCTGATTTGATGGAATTGTTAATGAATGGTCAGCTGTACATGCTAACTTATTTATTTTGTTATAACAAATTTACATTTTTGTCTGCATTTTTTCATGTACATGTAATCAATAACCAGATTACATAAACACACATTAAGAGATGCTTTTAACTTATATTTATCAAGGATTTATAATGTTTTCTCCGCAGTTGCATATTAAACTGTAGGACACTTCTATACGATAGTAACATTTGTATAACTATCATTTATTGATCGTGATTGAGGATAAACATTTATCAACATGATGTAAATGTTTCATGTGAAACCCAGTTCTTTCTCTTAAAACAGGGTACTTTCTGTTCTGTTATGGGAGATGTCTGGTCAGACTTATCACTTTTTGCTGCTGAGTCTCTAGCTCTCTAGGTTTGTAATATTTCATTTACTTTCAAGCAAATTCAAGTTACATTTTAGTATGGCTTATTTACAAATATAATACAAGGGGTGATTTGTTGCCGAGTCTTAATAAATCTGGCTTATAGGCAGATGATGAAGAGGCAGATCAGGATGTGTGCTGAAGGTCTGCAGATGCTGTCTATTCCCTAGCCAAACATTAAGGTACCATTCATGGAAAAAGCCTTTAGAACTGTTAAATGTAAAAAAAATAAGATAAAGGGTTTCTGAATTGTTGCTTTGATTTTCCTTCATTGTAAAGTTCAAGCGGTTTTATATTAATAGTAGAAATTTTTTTTTCCATCATTCTAGGTGACTTACATTGTTATTTTTTTACTTACCATCTTGCATTGTTACACAAAATCTATGAATCAAGAAAGTTCCTGAATTTTTTATAATGACCATCATTGTAGGGATGATATTGCCGAGTAGAATTTTATAGTATAAGTATACTTATTCTATATCCAATTTTTTTAACCAATCAATGCAGTCAATTTATACCACTTGATCATCCAGTACATGGCTATTGGACAGTACAGTGGCCGAATGTATTAGCTTTTGGACAGTAATCTCAACATCTTGGACACAAACAATGTACGATAAAAGCTGTTAACGAATAATTATCCAAATGAAATTGATATATACAAGTACTTTACATTATGCACTGTTTATAATTAGAGAGTATGATTCAAGCTGCTCAAATAAAGGAAGCATTAGCGTTCTATGTAAACAAAAACAGGCATCTGTCAGAATGCTGTCCGAGGAAGACATAAATGGATATAGAGTAATCTTTTTTATTAATTACTTTACATCTCCATTCTATATAAGTCCAAATAAGTTTTTAAAAGTCTGTGTTGTTGTTAAATCCGAAGTAATATTAACAGTAGTATCATCAAATGTATTTTATTAAGTCCAAAACAGAAAGAAATGGATATAGAATAAAATGGTCATTTTACACTACATTGTCTAATACAGAAATATATTTGGATGCGTGGCCAGATTAAAAGGCCATACTGAACTCGCCTGATGGCTTGTCCAATATGGTTTTCCAATTCGGGCACCTGTCAAAATATATTTCTGTATTGTTAGAATTATTAGATGCTTAAACAACTTATTTTCTAAGGTTTATGGTGTATTTTAGATTGACTGCATTCAATTTTTAGTTAATATTCATAAAGTTGTTGTTGTTTTTTTCAAATTTGTACAGATAAAACTCTTTTGCTATGGTTGGTGGTCTTATGTGACATCCCTATGACATGTATTGAAAGTATAAGTTTTATGTTCGACCCTTAAAATAAGCATTGATTGACTTTTACAGCCTTTACATTTCAGCTGCATGACTTTCTAATAAGGAATTGTTTTGTACATTAATGATTGACTGGTGTTGTGCAATGGTGCAGCTCTTCTAGTTTGTCTATTATTATGAGTGAGTCTAGTTATTTTTTTCATCAGACCTTAAACTTGTCATTTAAGCAGAGTTTATAAATAACATGAATGGTTTCGATAAAACAGTCTTTCTTACTTACTTAAATGTTTTTATTTTGGTTAAGTTAAGCCTTTATGAACAATACTATTTTTACCAATGTCTGCTAAGACACCAGATTGTTTACCTATTACAAGACAGTATGGTTTATTGTGCTTGTTGCTAGATACTGGCTACTAGTACAAGAAAATGTTCATAATAAGCATGCAACTTATTGCAACAGGAGGTAATCTATTATTTATAATATCACTGTAGAGGTTTATGCATATTTGTTTTATAAATAATGAGGCTAAATTAAAAATGGGTGATGTTGACATAAAAGAACAACCACATTTCCCATTGCTCCAGATTAACTTTGTTTAGCCCATTAGTTACAATTGATTGTGTAAACTCATTCTTCTTCCTTTAACAAATGATTTTATAGTTGACTGTTTTTATTGCTTTTGTTGACTGTATTAGGAACCACATCCCTTTGTATGACAACTGAAGTCTACTTACGAAAATATGAACCAGCAACTGTTATATACAATGAACCATATATTTACATGTTTGTGCTTGATTAGCCAATGAACCATTTCTGAGTGCAGAATTTTGTTAATTTCATCTGTTTTTGTGATAATTATTATTTGGACTCTTCCCCCACTTTGTTAGTATCATTCCAATGTTAACTCCTGTTATTTGTTATGCCTTAGTTTGTATATGAAACGATACATTCAGCATTCACTCTTCTTATTTAAAACCATATGTTTTTTATACTTTTATTTTTGTTGATGTACATGTTTATATTTCTTTAACTTTTCTTTCATATGTACCTGCTTATTCATCGTATGTTGTATTTATCGCCAGCTTTCTCTATGTCAGTAATGTAGCATTCAAAATGTGTGGAAAACTGTAAAACAAGTCCATAATAGTCATACAACTACCCTAGCATGTTTTACATGCATATGAATTTTGTAAAATGGTAAACCATGCATTTTGTTGCTAGTTTTTAAGCTTATATGTTCATACATTAGAAAATATGTGTTAATCATAAAAACAACATATGTGCTGTTTATTTTGTGTTTCATTAACAACTCAGTACCTCCACTAGACTGATAAACCTTTTGTTTCCATGGTTTCCAACCAGGTCTAATGGCAGGGTTTCCTTAGTTTTCACTAACATTATAAAAAACATAAATTCTAAACTAATTGTTTAAAAAAATACATAATTCATTTCGGATCTTCTATTTAAGAAGATATTAATATTTAGAAAGTAAACATATATTTTCTGTTAACCTTAGCTTTACACATTAAGGTAGTGTGAGTATATCTTGAAGATGAATGTTTTGGATGCCTGAAAGGAATATCATTTTGACATGTTAACTAGGTAAACAGTGTTTTACATTGTGACTGAAACCACAGCTGACAAGCTTTGCATAAATTGATAGATAACCAAATATTACAAAGAGTTAAATACCATGATTAGATATATTCTGTACTTGTATTTTTTCTTATTTTAAGTCTTTTGCTGTGAATATATTTTTAATTCGTGAGTGTTGCATACTTATAATGTGAATCTGTTTGCTGAGATGAGTGTTTGAAAGTTTCTGTACTGACTTGTTGTGGGATTTTATATTTGTGTTTATGGACATTTTCTGTAAGCCATGTTGACATACATGTACCTGTAGTTTGAATCAGCTGGGCTGAATATTTGAGGAAAATACTCAATTCTGTGGTTGTTATCAAGGTGATTTTTATCATGGCCAGTTTTTTCGTTGTAAAAAATGAAATGTGAAATACCGGTTATGATTTTAAAAAAAAGCTTCAAACAAACTACAAAGGGAAATTTAGTCTGTCGTAAATGTGATTGGTTTACATGTTGCCATATATAAAAAGTAAATAAAATCATCTAGTTACAATTGCTGTACAATAGTTACATTAGCCCGTTTGTAGCTTTTCAGCAATACTGATCATAGCTGTTGTTGTTTTTTCAAGTATTTTTATTAGTTTAGAAATTCAATCAGTAGATGTTTGTCCCCCCGTACAAAGTATAATATACTATGTACTTTCATGTATAAGTTTTGAATATCTATTTTATGAAAGGTGCTGCCAATATGATATTAGTCATGTAATGTGTTGTTATATGTCTTGCATTGTCTTGCAGTGCGATTTAATAAAAGATGAGTGTTGGGATGTGACTTAAAGAACTTCGATCTAGCTTAAGCATGGCTGCCTCTCATTTCTCTTTACAGCTGCATACATGTATACGTCAGCATGAAAAGTTAAAAAGTTAACAACCAAATAAGACTGTCAGTCAGATTGTTTCTTATCTTCTTACTTATTCACATCACTATGCCCTGAACACGTTTCAGTAAAAAAATATTTTGGTAATATTGGTTTGCACACATACCTGTAGAAAAGCAGATGAAATGAGCTAGTATTGTGTATGATAGCTGTTGCAATTACCAGCCAACTAGTGTGGGAGAAATGGGTATGCATGAATCCCATAGACTGTTGAAAGATAAATGCGATATATTCTTTATAGGCAAACTTTGTGAAAAAACTTGTCACTTATACTGAATGTTTTATTTTCGAAATTGATGGCTGGTTCTTTGTATGATCCTGGTTTCTGGTCAGAGTTTATGTACATGGTATTTTTCCTTTGATGACATAGAGAAGTAATTTAAAATGGTTGTGTTAAGTTTTAAAACAGATGTATTACTAACATTACTTTGATGTCTATTGTATTTAAACTATTTCCCTGCTTGTATTATTAACCATTATTTTTGTTTGTGCAAAGGTTCATTAAATAATGTCATTTTTTCTTGTAAATGCTATAAATTATAATAACAGTGGTGAAGATTTGGCTAGTAAGCAGGTTACCATTTGGCTTATTTAGCTGGCATACGTGATCTTTTATTTACTTTTTATTCACGAATCCTATATAAGATGCTGTTAAAGAACATTTTGGTTGTTTAATTAGAAATTATTAGGGATGCTAATGGTTACTAAAATTGTAACCGGTTTACCTTTCACATTAACCCCCTGTTTAACATGTGGAAAGTCTTTTTTCAGCAGTTAAATATTTCTTTTTTAAGCTCATACAATATATTTAATTTATTCAGAACTTGTTTATGTGTAATTTATTGCATTACTAACATGAATAGGTATAATATGTGCTTAAGTAAATGACCAAAATGTGACTTTTGCTTGAAAATGTTTGTCACCATTTTTGAATATAGCTTTGTAGTAGTCTATTTTTTCAGTCTCCGCAATATCAGGTCATGTGTCGTGTGTGACATGTTATCCCAGAACTAGGACATTTTCTGGCCCCCACACTTAACACTGTGTGCCAAGAGAGCCCAGAACTAGCACATTGTTGGGTTCCCACAATCAATGCTGAATGACGTGTTGAGCCAGAACTATCACATTGGCTGGTCCCCACAATTAATCTTGTGTGACAAGTTAGCCCAGAACTAGTACATTGTCGGGTCCCCATGTTCAATCCTGTGCAACATGTCAAGGCAAAATTAGCACATTGTCAGGCTCCCACAGTCAATCCGTATGACATGTTAGCTCTGAACAAGCATATTGTTGGGTTCATACAATCAATCCTGTATGACATGATAGGCCAGAACTAGCATATTGTCAGGCCCCCACAATCAGCCCTGGGTGACAAGTTAGCCCAGAACTAGCATATTGGCGGACCCCCACAGTTAACCTTGTGTGACAAGTCAGCCCCAAACTAGCATATTGTCACACCCCCACAATCAGCCCTGAGTGACAAGTTAGCCCAGAAATAGCACATTGGCAGTCCCCCATAATTAAACTTGTGTGACAAGTTAGCCCAAACTAGCATATTATGGCACCCCCACAATAAGCCCTCAGTGACAAGTTAGCCCAGAACTAGCATATTGATGCACCCCCACAATCAGCCCTGAGTGACAAGTTAGCCCAGAACTAGCACATTGTTGGGCCCCCACTATCAGCCCTGAGTGACAAGTTAGCCCAGAACTAGCACATTGGTTTGGCTCTTACAGTAAATTCTCTGTGACAAGCTAAGCAAAAACTAGTATATAGTCAGGCTCCCACAGTCAACCCATGTGACATGAAAGCTCATTGTTGGGTTCACACAGTCAATCCTGTATGAAATGTTGGGCCAGAGCAAATACATTGTTAGGTTCCCACTGGGTTAGCCAGAACTAGCACATTGTCCGGAAGTCTTATTTCTAGGAACACTTCAGTAAGCTGTTTTAGTTAACTTCCATGATGCATCCATTCAGATGAGATTACTTCATGTGAAAAAGGTTAGAAAGTCCTATGAACAATTTAAAGGAAAGCACAAAACAGATAAGGGTAGAAAATGATATAACCTGCACTCAGTAGATACACTTACTGATTTTAGAGTAGTTACAATATCACAACTATTCTGTGGTATAAAGGCTTAATACATTGTTCATTATTTTGTAGTAATAGTCAGAGGTAAAGGACTTATTCAAATGTATCAGGATGGTATGAAAGGTTATTAACTCTTTGTGTGAATGATATGCAATTTTCAATTAATGAATAGACAGTATATCGCCTAAAATTTAGTTTGAAAGAATGTCCTCTTTAATTTTCAGTTTTACAGATCATTTGTTTTACATGGCATAACTGAGATATTTTTAACTTAGTTAACAAATATTACACAGATTTAAAACAAGTATTTTTTAATCATACATTTATGATTATATTTTCAGTTTTCTTGCAGCTGTAACAGTGCTATCTATGTATAGTGGTTATACCTTCCTAGCACATCGCTAGTGTTGAATGTTTTAAACTGGTAGTTCTTAATTATAGTTAAGAAGAAATGGATATATATATTATTTTTTTTGATATTTGCATGTTACTTTATGCTACTGACTGTAAAAATGAAAAGTGCAAGGAATATGTTTGTCACAAATTGAATAACTGTTGTAATATTACATACTACAAGTATAATTGATTTTTGATTGATTGACATTTTCTGTTAAAGTGTTGCTGTTTTCACTGTTAACCTGCAAAGCACAAATTGATCAGGCACTGGTAAATAGTACAAATTGAGATGTGCTAACTCCTGCTTAAACCTGTCTGATCAGAGTCTGCTCCCTTTTCTGCCCTGTCTCTTTTAGTAGGTCATGTTACCTTTGCATGGTATTTATTATAATCAAGAATTTACGATGGTTTAATTACAAATGTTGCAAAGTTATGATTGTGTATTTATATCCTCTCCATGCATGTAATGTTGTTTTAGGGCTCTTGTTACTGCATCTGTTGACATAATTTGAACAAAATATGTAAGCAGGCTGAGTTTTGTCTGCTGTACTTTGTTGAGGATAAATGTGCAAAAGGTACAAGTTGTTATTTGTGCAAATGTTCAATGTTAACAATTGTTAGAACTGTGCATTGTTGCTGTATAGTTACTGTATATTATGAAATATTTATTGTGTCAAAATGCCACCATTAAAAACAAATAAACAGAAGTTTTCTTTGATATTTTTTATTTCAACTGATTTCATAAACAAATTGCATACTGTGTGTTTATTGTAGTCTATTCAACTACCTTAGCCCAGTAGGCTCATATACAACCTAGGAACCTTCCATGCACATTTGAAAAAAATATGCTTATAAACATTTACCTATCCATTTTTTTCCTCATTTTATAATAAACTATCGCAAAAAAATCGGTCATCCTCTGCTCACAGAAGGATTTTGATGATGCTTGAAAACAGCCTTTTCTTAGGTTTGAACATGAAGCAAAATCCTGCCACAACAAAAAGTCCAGAAGTAAACCAACTGTCAAACTGGCAGGGCGATGGTGAAACCATTTGCCTGTAAACTTGTAGAGGTGAAGTATATACTATGAATAACCAACAAATGGACTGTACGTTCTAATGTTTAACACACTCTGTCTTATAAAATGAAGTTGATGTATTGGTTAAACATGGACCTAAAAATCTCTTAGCTTTATGCTCGATGCTAGAGATTACCAAGTTGAAATCACAGCTTAAATCAAAAAGGGATGTACGTGTAACTCATCAGACTACACAAGAACATTGGTTAACAGAGTTGTCTTTCTTCGACCGTACACATGCGGCAGCAGTTAATAACAGCAAATAAATGCCTAGCTCTTTGAACAAAACTATAATTGTCACTTAACTATAGAATGTGGCTAAACTGTTGCTCTCATTGCTGGAATAGCAGTGAATTAAATGTTTGGCTTATCAAGGACCACACACGGGTGAAATTTCAGCATTAAATTGCTGAAAATGGCAGATGATTTTTCGAAAAGTGCAGAAATGTTTGGATCGAACCTGGGGCATGTTAGTAATCGTCTCAATTAGAATACTTTAACCAATATTGTTTTGCTTGAAAAAAAATATTAAAAAGTATTTACATTATGCTTGATAAAATCATGTATAGATCGCTGTTATCTGTAGACAATGGCCTGTTTTAAAGGTACCCTGCCAGTGACTAATACAAGAAGCTATTGGTGTAGCTTGCATGCTCTACCAATTCTACTAATGCCAACATGCTTGCATGTGTTACCCATTTTAACTGAAACAAACAAACCTCTACTGCCAACAACCTTTTAAGCATACCTGAGCTTCCATTATTTCCATGTTCACCTTTCAATGGTGAATTGTAGTAAATACCCTTTACAGTAAATAAACTATTTTTTAGTGTTATCTAACATAAATAAATGCAAACATTGATTTGTTTATAAATCGTAACAGAATGCATGGGAACAACTTGCAGGTGTAATACCAATCATATTAATTGCATGCTCATTGATTTATTTCCATGATATTGAAAATAACAATCATGGTAAATTACATAGGCAATCTTTACGGTTTAAACATTTGACAAACTTAATCCCCAAAGATGGTAAACTTGCTTTTGCTTAATCTTTATAATTTTTTTTATCAGACATCAATATACTCTGCTGTTGATGTTTATCAATTTAAAAATTACGTACCAAAATCACATATACAGTTTGTTGGTTTTTTGGCAATTTAAAAGTAAAGTTTTAAAAACAAAATTTAAATTACCAGCTGACTGCATACAAATGAACACATTTTGTTTTCATACTTTAAGCAATAAATATCACTAGCTAAGTAGAAAATGGTTTCATGAGTGCTTCTAATACAAAACCCTAAAGGAAGGATCATCTGTTCACAAATGGATTTGCTGCCCCCGACTTCTTTCGTCCTTCCTTTAAACCCTGAAATAATAATAAAATTCACATAATGATTTTTTCTTTCTTGCATCACTAATTGTTAATTGTAAGCTTTACTTAAAATTTTCATAATAAACCTGTTTCACTGAGGTTGAATGAAGCAGAAGTTAAAAATATGTAAGAATACTGACTCTTCTTGACTGACTGGAAATCATAAAGCAAGGTAAAAATTACAGCATCAACAATGTTTTGTGCTAATTCTTTTGTTGTAATTTATCATTTTCAAGTACCTTTAATAATTTATTCCCACCCCCCACCCCCAAACTTACATGTCTGTATAAATTGCATGTTTAAGAAAAATTCTTTCGAGACAAAATTCCTTTTTGACACGAAGTGAAACTGCAATACTGTCTGATGTTTATAAGTCTTTCTGGTCGTTTTACTTGATAATCAAAGATGATCATCAATGACTTTAAACCAGCTTGTATAGAATGATTTAACATTCACTTACAATAGAATTTTACCTGCTTCCACACATGGTCCTTGATACTTAAAAAAAAGGATTATTTCGCTGAGGAAAGGTTGGACTAATTTCGTAGCCAATATAATGCTATGGCAAAGTTTTAGTAAGAAATTGTTGATTTTTATGTCTGGTCAATGGGTCTTTGCTGTACCTTTTTTTCAAGTAATTCTACATTTTCTACATTCTTAACAACAGTTGTCAATATTTAACAAATGGTACTGCATGTAAAGTTACCTATTGTGGAAATTTTGAAAATTACTTAATGCACACTGGCATGAGCACATCCAGAAAAAAAGAGTTATTTTTACAAAACACCTTCATGAGGAAGGTTATGAATTAACGACTTGTATTGATCACATATGGGAGCATCCTGTAGAAGTTGTGTTTTGATGCATAAATTGTGACAGTGTATCAACTGAAGTCATTCACATGCTCCTGGCAGATATGTAATACACTGCATCACCACTTGTTAGCTTATGATACCAACTTCAGGCTGTCAGTCTGAACCATATGCTATAGTCTCACCTGATAGTATCCAGTATGGTACCCACTCATGTACCAGGCCATCAACATAGAGCACAGGGCCTCGTTGTCACTGTCCGATGAGTCCAAGAGTGGAGGCGGTGGTGGGGGGATAGGCATTGTACCCTGTAATAGTAATGCGTGAGTGTCTGTTGGTTAAGGCTATGGGCAAGACATTGGATGGTCCTGGGTTCAAAGCTTAGATCAATCATGAGAGGTTAGTCCTGGGGCAAAACTATTTACTACACTTTGCTCAGGAAGTTTTTTTATTCTACCCAGGAAGTTGACAATAATGAGAGATTGATATACATTAAAAAAAACTTTCCCGATTGACTATTTTAGGAAAATGTTTAAACTAAAATAAGGGACATCAATTCTGTTAACTGGTATTTTTCTTTAGGAGATATCCATATCATTGCTTTTCCCACAACATTACAAATGACATTTATTTCTCATTTCTAAAATTGCAGATAAAAGTAAGTAAGGTTTTAATGCTTAACACAATTTAGTACATGATTCCCCTTGTTTTCCAATTAATACACCAATTACTTATTTTGTTTTATTACACTAGTGTAATAAGCTTTGTGATTGATGACGTCATCGGCATTGTTATAATGCAGATCATTTCATACCATTATTGCACGAAGTTTTGTTGTTAAAATTTCATAAAATCGTATACTGGCCATTAAAATCATGTGGTAAATAAAATCTGACACTTGATTTAATTTAATACAAACATTTATAAAACTCCTCCAGCAAATATTATAGTAAGCTTGCCATAGGCTCAATTACTATCCCTTTTCCTGTACTCATTTAAAAAATGTATTAACATCTCATGTTAAGTGCTCGCTGAAAAAGGTAATGTGACACAAAATTGTACCGGTATATAAATAAAATACTTTATTGCCTTTTAACCTGAGAGAAGAACCCAAATGTACCAGTATAAAGATGGGCTTCAAATATAACAAATACTGTAGACATTTCATTATGTGCACAAAAGAGAAATTTATATAGGATGTTGACAGAACATTAAATAGCACTATTATTAATTATAATAAGGTTAGCAAATAGTGAGGAATTCAAGGTACTGAATTAACTGATAGACACACAACAACAAAGAATACCTAAATGTCACTTAAAAATAGAGCAGGTATTTGGAAAAGGGTGCATAGAGGAGCATAGCATTAAGGAACTTACCATGGGTGTACCCATCGTGGATGCTTGTGGTGGAGGTGGCGGAGGGGGTGGCATTCCAGAGAAGGCTGGTACACTAGGAAATGGGAACTGGGGGAAGCTACTGAATGATGGATGAAAATGTGGTTGAACCGAAGGCCGGTAGGATGAGGCTGAGGATTTCTTGTGCGAGTTCATCGCAACAGAGCTGGCATCACTATCATCCTCAATCTTACCCTGAAACATATGTTTAGCTATAAGTGTTATTTTTACATTAATGATGTGAACTTATTGATTCATCTTTTATTGCTACAAATTAATTCTTACACTTAAATGTGTGTACAGTAAAATGCCACCTAGCGACCCTACAGCAGCCATGTCTCTATTAAGGCCAAAATTTATAAGTATGTATTATTTGGCTTCTTTTATTCATTGAGAACCCTGACCACAGTTACAGGTGCAATCCTGCATAACGACCATTTCTACTAAAACATACTGTGTACTTTTTATGCAAACAATGGCCTCAATTGCGACCATCTTGACAGGAACAACACGTCGCCCATGGTGTGATTTGCACTCACAAATCGGCAAAATAATGCCCTCCACCATGTTTTCAATTTGCAATCTAGGACACCGGCCATGATGTTAGTCAATTAGGCACTTACTTGCTGCTATAGAGAAACATTTAAGTGCTTTAAGATTCAGACCAGTAGAAGAATATGTGAAAAACAGCTTGTTGGCAAGACTGGACAGTTTTATACAGGTTTAGTTTAAACATATTTTTTCTCACTTTCTTTTTTGTAGGTTTATAATGACTTGTACATGACTTGTACATTTAGATTAGTCTATTCATTACATTAATGATTATCATAAGCAATTTTTATTGAAGCAATGCTTTATATGAGTATTAATCAAATATTTTTCGATACATAATTTTGTTAAAAACATTCTGAAAAGAAGTGCATTTTTTGTTTCAACCATCAGAGATCCATGAGACAAACACATTGATACATAAATAATGTCAGCTTTTTGTGCTCAGCCAAACTCACTATTAAGATCAGCTCAATATTAAGACCACTTTGAGTCAGAATGGAAGGTGGTCTGAATAGAGGGATTTTACTATACATGTAGTCTAGATGCCGACATATTATCAAGGTACTGCAGATGATTTTTTTGTTTACTTTTTGTGTCTATAGGAAGAATAAAGCATTGGCTTGTGTCAGCAAGTTTAATTATGTTTTTGCAACACAAAGCTCATATGCATTCAGCACTACTTGTTTGATCAAAGTGATTTATATTCAAAATTGCTATATACTTGTTGCTATCAATGAAACCAAGACAAGACAAACTTACACCTTATACAGCGTTCCCAAATATTTGCTCACTTAAAAAAAAAACATCTCTGAATATGAAGTGTTAGTTTTTCTTTATCATTCTGTGTAAATAAATATTTACTGCTTTAACAATGTCCAACCTTGGGCTGATCATCACAAATACATAGGGCAATCCTGTTAACTGAATTGCTGAATAAAAATGTCTTAATATTACCATTCTTCACTCAAGTTCACCATGTTTTATACGGGTAAGAATTTGAATTAACAAGATACTGATAATGTGTAACTTATAAAATAATGATGAAATTAATACAAATTTATATAACAGCTTTAAACATGAGATATTACATACTAGCAATTAAAAAAATAAGCATTAATTATAAGAGATGATCAAACCTCTATATCTGATTCAGTTTCCTTTTTCTTCTTAGCACTAGAGCGAAGTGTGAGTAGATCTTTAAGCTTCTGTTCCTCCTCATTGCCATAGTCAGTGTAACGTACAAAGCAGGTGCCAGAAGCCTCATCAACAGACAAAATCTCTGCCTCATAAAGCAGCCCATCCTCGGAGAACTTGGCCCGACACACATCTCCAGGTTTCCACTGGAAGCAGAAAAAGTTTTGAGGATAAATGGTAAACATATTTGGTAAAAAACTAAACACTGATACAAGGAGTTATCATAGAGCACCTAATTAACTATGGTTATGTATTTAAATTCATACAACTGGTTATATAACTATTACTAAGAGCAATCATATAATAGTACAAAAATCATAAATGGCAGCAAGTAAAAAAGACTAAATATCAGCCTTTCACACAACAGTAAGAATAAGCCAGTGTGACAAAAATAGATCAGACAAATAAATATCCATAATTATTCATAATTATTATTTAGTTTTTTTCTTTTCTTTTTTCAAAATGAATGCAATGTCAATTTAATGAGTTTGTTAGTCTCTTTTCCATCAAACAATTGTCAAAACAAAATAAGCATATTTTAGCCATAGCACACAAAATGTTTTCCATTGGCATTTAATAGGTAAATGTTACCTCTATGCAACAAAGTATTTTCCATTATAAAAAGGATTTTACTACCTTTCTACTCTTTTTTGTTTTATTTCTGTTTTTCCGACGTCTTGCCGAACTAGATCCTGCTGTATGCTCAGGCCTGTCACTGTCTCCATTGTTGACCGAAACTCCTATCTACATAGATAAAACATGCATACTTAAAAATTCAAATTCAGTGTAAAAGTGTTAGACCACATTTAAATCAGTTTGTCATTTAGATATCTGGATTTTCAAAAAGTCTAGATCTACAGACAAATGGAAAACATCAGGGATGGGATGGGATTAGCCGGCATTTTGGCCGATACTGCGCAGCGACATTTCTATCATTATAGCACAGGGGAACTTATGAGGTGCCCAGGGACTGAACCCGGCCGGTCCATTATACTGACACCGACGAGTCAGGCGTAATGCTGTCTCCTTAGCCCCGAGCGTTAGGAGGGAAGCCACTACTACCAACTTTAAAGTCTTTGGTATGACCCGGCCGGGGATCGAACCCACGACCTCCCGATCCGCAAGCCGACGCTGAAAACATCAGGTGTATATTAGTCTGAGATATAAAAGCTAATTACACTTAAGGAAATCTACTGGTATATTGAAAGATCAAATTTTTATAGTAAATTAAAATGTGATTAGATTACAATATTAACTATGAAAAGTATATTGATCTTATTAGTATTTAAGTTTTAGACGTTTTTACAGTGAAATGAATAAATATCACATCATCAACAAACCTTGTGCAAAAGAAAATGAGAATGCTCAAAAGGAAACATAATATAATATAATAAACACAAACTTGGGTATTTCTAGTGTACCTTTATGGCAGATATAGCTTCATCATATGCCTTTATCAAGGCTCTGTCATCCCAGATATCTTCATTGTCTTCCTGAAACAAAAAGTAAAACAGAATGTAAGGGACTTGCTAATATTTACCTGACAGTCATTTTTTCTGGAAGAATTTCAGCTGGATTGGTTTATCATACCAATGACAAAACTGAAGTTTTCAGGAGATGATGTTGAATTGTTCAATTGTATGTATTAGAAGCTACAGTTGCTGTCCATATTGTGTGGGCTTGCCATGAGTACCAGACAGTATTCTGACACAAAAGCAGAAACTATCATTAATAACAAAGTAAGCACAAGCACGGTAGATTCCACATAGAGGACTACCAAATTTATTTAGTGATAAGATTGATCATATTGCCTATTGGGGCAGAAACAGATAAGTTTGAAGTTACACAGCTAAATAAAGCAATGTCAAATTTGTGAGTTCACTACTATATGTCCAGTATATATTCAACCAATTTAATGTAATGTTTATCCATGTTTTGCTTGTTTATTGGGTATTTCATCCCACAAACAATCTCCGATTATTTGGAGACTAAAGACATTTTATTAACAAAACAAATTATGATAGAAACATACAATTTTTAGACTTATCAAGCTTTACTTAAGTACTCATGAAAAATGGTGACTTTACTGATTTATTAGTATGCTACAATGCAAGAATTATATTTACATATATATATAAACATGTATTAAAATTGTTTAGTTACAGTAGACGCCATGTAGTGGCTACTGTTTCGTGTTGCTGTCTAGGTTGTTTAGTTATTAAAGCACTTTTATGCAAGCAAGGGTACTCAGTTTGAGAGCAGTAATGGCTGCACCTATCCCACAAGGCAACCCTTTGAGTTATAGCATATGCAAGCATCCATGGTCTAGCAGTTCAAATGTTTGACATTTTCTGCTTTAAGCCATTGGGACAGATAAAATATTTCCTGGACAGAATCCTTTTGTAACATAATGCGTTGTGTTTGTTTGTTTTGTACAATTGTTAATGTAGACCTCAATATTGGTGTTAAATCGATGCAGTAAATGGTGTTTGTTATTAGGTTAATTTTATATATTACTGTTTTGATGTAAAACTTAATTTTTAATGAGTATTTTGTTTAAAAGCCCAAGTTAAAATACAGTACTGATGGAAAAATAAACAGGAGTATTAAAAATTCTTATCTTCATCTTTTCAGAAATAAGCTAAACAATATCATCCAACATATATATATATATCTGAAGACTTATGAAAGGATGCAGAAAAGGCACAAGGAAATGGTTGGAAATACCTTGTTTGATTCAAATAAAATTTATTGATATATCATTGATATATTGTTTTGCCAAAAGAAGTATCAATGACAGCCTTACATTGACATTGATTCATTGACTCTTATGTATGTTTGTCACTTGCAATGTACATATTTACTTGCCAGGGCTTGACATTAATGGCTGTCTGATGGTTTTTGACAAGTAAAAATTAGTGTTTGGACAAGTAAAACAAGGTTTTACTTGTCTGATTTGTCTATACTTATACACCGCTTAAACATTTCAAAGTTAACTTTTGCTTTCTCTGTTTCAGTATGCCATGATAATCACAAGTACATAATATTTCCATACATGCGCACTGGTTGACAGTTGCATGAATGCTATGCAATCGCTTCATCTACAATGACGTCACACAAACCGATGCCTTAATGCAAAATCCAATTAAGAAGTTCGACTTTACATCAACAAATAAATCACCAAACACGGTTGAAACAAAAAAAACAGGAAAGTAAGCACAAATATGAATCTAAACAAAAAAGGAAATAAAGAGTCTTATGATGAACAGAACTTTTATGTTCTTCTAGAAGAAACTTGTAATAAACATGCATGCCTTAGTTCTGATTCAGCCATACTGGAAACTTGACAAGATAATCATGTACTTATCTCATGTTTTGATTTAGATAATTAGATTAAGATTTTTTTAGGGATACTATACAAATTACATGTAGTAGCATTAATAATAACTGAATTAATTAAAAATATATTTGCATTTCAGTATTTAAAGTCTAGGGTCATCTTTTTCAATTTTTAATGTATGTCATTATACAGTTAATAAGCTTCTTATTTTATGCATGAAATTCGCCAACTTTAATTTTAGCAACATTATACATTGTGTTATCTTTTTAACTTGACATAGGGTTGATTCTTTGGTATCTTCTTATGTGATTTGACAAGTTTTTTTGTCTCACCAGTATATGCCATATATGTGGCGCAAATTTTGCATATTGCTCTTTTGTCATTTTTAATTGAAATATCTAAGTATTTCTTGTATTTGATGTGTATATGGCTGGTGGGTTTTTGTAGTGTGCAGGCCCTGCCATTTTACAGACAAATAAATGACGTCAGTAACTAGAGCAAGGACAAAATATTGCTTTTGAATTTTAAAGGGCTTAACTATTATAATAATATACAATAATACTTTGATAACTTTGTTAAAATATTTAAAACCTAATTTAATTTTGGTAACGCAAACTTACATACAGAAATTGTGTTGATGACTTGCATCCAAATCTAACACTATTGCTAGCTCTACCAGTTCAAGCCTTTGCAAAACATTGTTTAAAATCAATTTGTAGAACTTTCTGTACATTTTGTAAATAATTACTTGATGCAAATGCTTTAATAAAAGACCGCTATTCAATGATCTTTGCAATGGCAAATATTCATACCCGGTTTTCTGATAGGATTTGCGGCTACCCGAGTACTCAGATACTCGCAGGAGCACTAGTTTTAGTAGTGAGTGATAACAAAATAAAGTAAAGAAAAAGCTATATTAGTTCAGACATGTCATTTGGTTGTTCGGACAAGTGAATTTGAAAATCACTTGCCTGAAAGATTCAGTGCTAAAATAAGTTAATGTTTAGCCCTGCTTGCCCATAAGTAAGTAAAAAAGATGTCCACAAATTGTCTTCAAAAGTCAGACAGATTAATGATCGAGTTAACAAAAACCTAAAATGAAAAGCTTAAGGTAAGTGAAGCTTTAACATGGCCAAGATCTTGATTAGTATATTGTCCTTGAGTAAATGCAGGCATTCAATAATGTCATAGAGAAACATAATCGCCAGCTAGTTATAAAAATGCGAAATTCACACCCTCATTGTCAAACTGCTCTGAACGATATCACCATGACAACTTATCTTAAATTCTAAGATCAGGTAAGTTGGTTCATGTAATGATGCAAGTCTTCACAGAATCACCAAGCAAATTACAGCTTGGTGTATCTGGCAGACTTCAGTTGAAAGTTTGTTTGGGTGTTTAACATAGGATAATTAGCTGAACGTTATGCAGAACAAAGAGAAATGTATATGAGCTACGTAATCAGTGTTTGATTTCTATAGATAGTTTCCACATCAGTGAATATCCCTTATCTTGGAAGCCATCTTTGATGGCAACTTGAACTTTTCAAGGCATTTTCAGATGAATTGTATCAAAGCGTAAATTTTATTTTATTTTAATTTGCTCATTTTTGGTCCAAAAATTAAAAGCTATTCACCATTGGAAATCTCTTGAAATTTATATTTTTAAAATACAATACTTTTAAAATTGATAAATGCACAAAGAATTAATCCATAGAAATAAATAAAATTATTGGCTCATCCTTAAATAAAATGAACAGTGTATCTTTTTTGGTTGTATTTTTTTTTACCTTTTAAACTATCAGAATGTAGTGTTGATATCTTAAATATTTCATAAAAGCTGTAAAATTTGATATAAAATTCAGTTAAATAGACTGAAAAATAAAAACACAGTGTTGAGTTTAATACAGCACATATTACCATTTTTCGGCCTGCATTAGCTTCTGCCTTCAAAGATTGCTACCTTAAACTCTCTTATCAATGCCTATGACATCACATGAGAAAAATATCTCTCAGAGTCTGCTAATTAGTAATCAATGAAATAGTAGACAAATCAAGCCAACTCCTTGCCAAAAAAGTAGATTGAGGCAGTATTTGACCATTTTAAAAACAAACATCTCGACTTATGAGCGAACTCAACTTGTCTGGAGAAATACAGTAATAACCCTTTTAGCTTTGTCAGCAAATGAGAAGTGGGAGATTGTTATGGTGTGGTAAATATACTCTCCCCGAAGATGTCTACCAAGGCAGTTGGTAGAGCACCTGACTTCGGAGCATAAGGTCGTGGTTTCTGAGATGGTTTTGGCAGCTTGGTTTACATTAATGAGGATTTGTTCCTACACAATTTAACAACGTCACGAAAACGTTTTATTATAGCTGATGTTAGGATAAAAAAACTGGCTTTGTTTCCAAAGAAATGAGTTGTACTTTTTTGTTTAGTAAGAGTGGTTACCATGTTCATTTTTCCGTATTTTAAATGCCATAATTATTAAAAGTGTGTTCAAATTTACCTCTCCACGCTTGAAAAGCAAATCACCAACACTGGCATCCGCCATTTTGCTGCAATGGCCTAACTATGTTTAATACACCTGTTTTCATTAGTCAAAACATCTGATTATCTTTAGCGACAGCCAATCATCGAGTGTTTTCGTTTTACCAGTATCAAGGAGAGTTGTGTCCCTTATCAAAAAACTATGAAGAGAAAAATCAATTACGGTTAATATGAATTTCGCAGGTAACCAAACACTAATCCATTTCCAGATATTGCGAGCATACTGATTTATAAGTGTTTAATTCTCAACCTAAATTTGACTGTTGTCCGCGGACAAGTTGAGAAATTTCACCGTTTAACATCTAATTATGCACATGTCATTGTTTATAGATATGATTGTTTCTGTTTTGACAGCTGAGCTGACTGAATAATATTTTCAACATTTTTGAAATTTGTAAGAGGATAAGCTGGTATAAATTTAGGTAGTTAACATCAAATGCCCCAAAATAATAATTAAATAAAATAATCCACACTTTCCTGATTGAATTTGGCCTAATTTTTTAAATGACTGATAGGGCAAACTGGTAGCTAGTGTAGTTCTTAAATGGGGTTCCGGTCGAGTCGTACCTCGGGTCAATTCGTACCTGCTTTTTTCGGTCACTTCGTACCTTCGGACGGGTCACTTCGTTCCTTCGGATGGGTCACTTTGTACCTCAATGTGTGTGTATAGTTACACGGGTTAGCTGTATAGATACATAGGCTAAAGTCATATAGTACCTCTCCATTTTATAAGTTTTCTATTGGAAATGTTTAATTGAAGATACATTTGAATTTGATATTACAATGTTTATTTATTACGTTAACTTGCCGTTTTTTGGTAGACGATTTCAATAATAAATATTAAAACTGTGATATAAAACGAGCTGTTAATGTTATACTTTTGTTGAATTGTCCATCAATTGGATATAATTTTATAGGTTTGTTAAAAGATTATCTCTATAAAACACCAGAATAAAGTAACTTTTTATTTCATTAATAATAAAAATGGATAAACGTAAATATAATACAGTAAAAACAGATAAATTCTTTACGATAATCTATTTTTCAGTTTTTCACACTTCATTTAATTAGCATGTTAGAATCGTTCAAACTCGTGTTGGGCTAATTGTAGCTATTACGTAATCACTTAACATTAATTATTAAGAGTTGCATTAATTGGCGGCACACTTTCTTTCATTCATTTCATTCACTTATTTCATTTATTATTCAAAATTTATTGTTCTCTGTCTTCTTCATGTGCTATCGATTTAAAGTAAATAAATGTCAAACCATCAAATGTTCAAATTATTATACTTGTTTTATTTTATGTTCATGCACATTGTGTAATGTGAATAAAGATGACATCTATTGTTTTCCAACTGTATTTATTCGTTATCTTTTACCTTCATTTACTAATGGGTAATGTAAAAATAAACCACATAAATGTATAGGTTAACCCAACTTTATTTTGAGAGGCATGATATGCTTTTACACTACCGCTAAGTGTGAAGACAAACACCCTCAAGGCAAGAGAGGTGCGAAGCCCGTTTATCTATACACACCAATAGAGGTACGAAGTGACCCTTCCGAAGGTACGAAATGACCCATCCGAAGGTACGAAGTGACCGAAAAAAGCAGGTACGACTTGATCCGAGGCACGACTCGACCGGCTCCTCTTAAATGGACATCAAGTGAACATGTTAAGTGAAGTAGTTAAGAAAAAAGCAACTAGTAAAGACTCTCATCACAATGCCAAACTTGCATTTAGTAAAATATACTCTAATTAATACACACAAACTAACATTAAATACAGTACTTTTAAATGTCAAGTACACAAAATATTTTGTGAAGATTAACACAAAATGTCATCAACTCAGCAACATCAAGCTCAGATTCTTTCAGATACTCCTGTACCTTAGCAGATTTATGGGCAGGTGCGTTTTCATGGACTAATTTGATGCAGCGGATGCCATTGCACGGTCTGTGTCTTTGATAGATATCAACAAGTTGAGTAAGAATGCTGTCTCTGTAGAACTTTCCAGTGACAGAACTACCTGTCAGGACTGGAATTTAAAGAACTGGACCTTTTGAATAAAAGAATATTGCATACAACATGTGATTTGATGTCTTACAACGGCACGCAATGACGGGTCTGTCGCCCTCGGATGAAACCCAAACCTTTTTTTTAGCCTTAGATTCGGATTCAAAATGATAGATCCAGGTTTCATCACCTGTAACTATCTATTCAAAATGATGTGGGTTACATTTATCATATTTTTCTATCATTGTACCCAGTGCAAACAGACCTTACGTAGCCCAAGCCATTCACGTAAGATCTTCAAAACACTTGACGAATGAATGCTAGTTAATTCTTCTATCTCTTGCACGGTATAATGTGCATCTTCCTAAATTAACATTTTCACGGTAGCAGCATTCTTTTCCATCAAAATGGAAGTCATTTTTAATTGTCTCCTGACCACCGTTAAAATGGCCTACCCACTTGCAAACTGTAGCATATTTTAAAGCATCAGTCCCATAAATGTTCTGCAAATCAGCATTAACTTCTGTCGGCGGATACCCAAGCTGTGCTCAAATCTTACAATATACCCTCTGTTCAGAGATTTTTCCATCCATTATTGAACACATTATTTTACTATGGTGTATGGAACCATGTGTTGAAAATACCCAGCGCAGTGTGCAAATGGACCATGTGTGCCACATACCTTGATACCAATTGAGAGACAGGTACGGAGGCCCCAGGATCGATCCCGGGCCGCGACATACCATAGTCATTAAAAATGGTAGTGGTATAGCTCCCTCAAGCAAATATTAGGGTAGTTCCACGACTGGTTGGCCCGGTGTCAGGATAATGTGACTGGGTGTGGTATCATGCCAGGTGTTCACAGCATGCTATACGCAGTGAAGGCAGCACTATATCTGCTTCAAGTGGACATCGTCTCCAGATAACTGAAATACTGTTGGTGGGACGATAAACCCAATGAATAAACAAACCAATCGAGAGAGAAATGTTTACACTAGCTCTAATAAAGTACACAAGTATACACAATCTATAAAATTTATATCTAGGTTATACTAAGAAGTAAATATACTAATGTAATAAAAAAAAGAGGTTTGTTTGTCGTGTTAAAGTACACTCACAATTATCTCCAATGCAATCTCCCTGTTTGGGAGCCCAAGTTCTCATCTTTAGGATCAAGCTAAGTTCAAAGTCAGTTTAACAATCATTAATAACAACTCTGATTTAGATCTCATGATTATAAAACCATTATAAGGATAACCTGCTGTCAGGATACTGTGACTGGGTTTGGTATAATATCCATTGTCCAAGGCATGTATGAAGAGAAGGTATTTTATGTTCTCTCCCTTTATTATAAAGCTGAGCAGAATATTCTTACAGTGAAGTACTTTCAAATTGAATTGTTTTATCTTCCCATGAGAGCATTTCCTGGATGCTCTATCTGAACAGTTTGTAAATAAAATTGACATCTTCTGATAATACAGGTGACATTTTAAGAGGGTTTTTTTCTGAAAACAGGGGACAGGCTCGGAGCCTTTGAAAAGGTGAACATTTTGCCATGTTTAATTAAAAAATGGGACAAATGTGCATGTTTAACATCTTATCAGCTATCATACATCTTGTATATTTATTACAAGGCCATCTTTCTATTTTTCTTGTTTGTTTTTTCCTCCACTTAGTTACCATAGTGCAGTTTACTCAGGCTTCCACTATAGTCACTAATCTGCTTCAGTGCATCTTATTTGTGAATTTTGGCAATGAAATATTAACTTTTATTGGAGGAGACTTTTCATTTTTAAGGGAATGACTTGTTTTCTGAGAGGAGGCGCCAGTAAATGCCTTTACTATATAAGGTTAAAAAAACACCTGGCTAAAGTTAACACTGAAAGAAACATAAAAGTCAAGTATCTTGGCATTCAATTATAGTCAAGTGATGCCCATCATAAGACAGTGCCTTTAGTGTTTTCTTTGTTTTCCCCTTTTCCAGATGCGCCTCTGTATTGCTGCAAGCACTGCAAGGGTTTATTCAACATTCAGGATGACAGCATCAAACACCAGCAAGCCTGCATCGGCAACCCTTTCAAATCATCATGTCCCTTCTTTGCTTGTGAAAGGAAAATATTCTTACAGGTTGGTATTTGTCAAATAATGTTTATGTTTTTATACCCTTTTTTAAATCTGGTATGCCTGAGCAAACTTCCTATGATTTTGAATATATCAGCTTTAAATATAAATTGATATATATTTATTAATTTTGGGATCTTACATGTATTCAATTATTATACTTAAGTTATTTCAATCCATATTCATAGTTCAGGATTAATACCAGAAAGCTTAACCATGGGGAGCACATTGTTTTACTTTAAGCATATGTTAAATCAATATCTATATATTAGAATTATAAATGCTTAATTACGTACAGATGTGACACAATTCAAGTGTAAAGCTCTTCTATTAAAAGGCAGACACAAATAAAAACTAGATGTTTGAATTTTTTGTTTAGGTATTAAGCCTTATACCGTATTTTCTCACTTATAAGACAGGAATATTTTCCTTTAAATTTCATGTTCAAAGTGTGGGGCTCATCTTATAGGCAGGGTCTAGCGACCTGGCAAAAAGTTTTCGCATTGTTTTAGGGCTAAAACACACCACATAAACTTGTTAGCAGTTATACAATGACCCAACATGCCGTCAATTTTGACCGCTGATAACTTACCTTTATTGAACTTTGAATTCTGTCGGTCAACAATTAACTGTCTCACATACATTTACCTTTGTTCTGGATGAAAGACAGCTTATTTTCCGTAAGTAAACACTGAAACAAACTTTCAACTTAAGTCTGCCAAATACACCAAGCTGTAATTTACTTGGCGTTTCTGTGTATACTTGCCTTATAACAAAGGTCGAGTGACTGACTCTGAGATAAGCTGTTGTCAAGGTGATATAAATTGGAGCAGTTTGACAATGAGGGAGTGAACAATGTGTTTTTATAAGCAGCTACTGATTACATTTCTCCATGAAATTATTGATTGATGGCATGTACACAAGGACAGTGCACTGTTCCCCGATATATCGTGTACTGTCATACCAGACTTGGTGGCGTAGATCAAAGAAATTAATGTCATGCTGCCACGAGCTACAGGATAGCAGTGCAGCTGAGACTAGATACATCCCACAACGTGTGAAAATTACAGTCACTGTTTATCAATTAACTCTTTTGTTGAGACAGCATGACTGGTTGACGCTCCTGTTCATTTTTTCGTTGGTCGAAGCAGAAACCGGCAATTTCACAGGTGATGTAGGGGGGTCGTCTTATAAGCAAATAGTCTAATAAGTGAGTAAGTATGGTATCTAAAATATCATTGAAAGGCAAAACAGAAAACTACCAGTCAAAAGTTGTTTTTGCTATAAATAACTACAATGTCTGTAATTCCAAATAAGTTCATAATTGTCAATATTTTTAAGTTAGAATTATTGTTTGAAATGTCCAGTATAAAAATTAATATCATAGAATAAGAAAAAGAAATGGAAAATTTTCAAAAGACAGCTATAATTTTATTGTATGTCTTTACACACAGCTGTTCCAATCTGAAGACTTCCAGTCAGATGATGGCTTCTTCAGCACACAGAACATGTCCAAGGATGACAGTTTTCTCAACCATATTGTCAAGGTTCGCTTGCCCCAAGACATTATTGATCCGTCAATATTTCTACGGACACCAATCCCCTCCAGCAGCCAGCAGATGGCCGAAGAATCCTCATTTCTCCTGGGAACTGACCTGACTGAAAGAGAAGATTCAAATTTTCTGCTGGACAGCACCCTGACCCAGCCTGGGGCAGACATCAGTAGGAACACTCCAGACTGTGCCAGCTTCCTCCTTGGGCCTAATATTTCAGCTCCAGACTCACAAATGGAATCTTCCAGCAATTTTTTGCTCACTTCAACTATCACAGTAGACCCACTGAATAGGGACATGAAGAAATCTAGTGAATTCATAGACAGTGAGAAATCTTCGTTTAGCGATTCATTGGAACATGAGCGTATTCGTAAAATTATTAACAAAAACATTGACTATCTAAAGAGCAGTGAAATCACCAGCATGACAAAGTCAGGAACATTTCCTACATCACATTCTGAGTCCAGGTTGTTATCACCAATAGACAAACATTTCTTGCCATATGGATCAAAGTCTCGAGTGCAGTCACCATTTGACAAATCACTGAGCTTCCTTGATGGAGGACTGAGTTCCAATCCATGCATGTATGCCTCAAACTCCTCCATACCATATTCATGTAACTTATCTACAGACTTGCTCAGTAGCTTGGCTTCAACCCAAGATGACAACCAAGCATCTCTTTTAACAAACATTGAGGAGTGTCCCACACTTCAGTACCTAGACTTGGCCAAAAAAGATCCATTCTTTGGGCAAAACCTTGGTCTGCCTCCAATCAATGTTAAAGACCCATTTCTAATCACTGCTGGAGAAAAGGTTGAGAAGCCACCTCCACAGCCAAACAAAGATCCTCCTCCATCTTCACAGTTGACAAAAAGTTCTGAAGATTTTCAAGCAAGTCCTACATTTTCACTGCAGGACAGCAACTACTTCAACTTTCCAAGTATTTTGGATGAGCCAACACAGCTGGACTATCTTGATCTGGCCACTCTGGACTTTCTGACCAATCCAAGTTTCAGCACTTGTGGAGGAGAACTAAAAGACGATACCATGAGTTCAGTGGATCCATGGGACAATCAGGCTGACCTGGTCGAAGACCCTGACTGTACTAATGAAAAGTCCTCAAAACGAGGAAAAACCAGCAAGATAAAGAGTTTAGCATTTAAGAAAGTGAAAAGTCAGATTCAGAAGAAAAAGAAAACACAAGCCCAGAGAGAGAAAGAGACATTCAGTGCTCTTTCTCAGGGGTTGAATCTAGAGGTTAAAGTCATGCCAAGAACATCAAAGATCAAAGTGAATACATCTTCAAGGAAGAGAAAAATAACTCCAACCCAGGATTCAATGGACAGAAATGAATGCCCTGAAGAAAAGACAAAATCTAAGTTTGATAGAAAGTTTAATGAAAAGCAAAGGATTTGCCAAACTGGACAGATATTGAACATCAAAGATCAATTGACAGGTTTTACTGAGGAGGAGAAAGACTCTATGAAGGCTGTGTTTGGCCAGAATGGATGTATAATAGTGAAGAAGCAGAAATTGGCATCACACCGCTCCTCTTGTTTTGAGAATGTGGGTGTAGCATTTGTCAATGAGCGACCAGTTTTACGTCGTGCTAACAGTTTGGATGAGAGATCTGATAGGCCGAAGGAAGTTCCTGATGAGGAGCCACCACAGACAACATTCCGTTATCTGGAAGGAGATGCGCCAGGACCTTTTGGAATCTCCATCAAACAACCAAGACCCCAGGGCAGTCTTACATCAGTGCTGAAGCTGAAATGTCAAGAGTGCAGCTTCAAGTGCAGTACTGTGACAGAGCTGAAGGAACATTATGACCAGCATGATCGAGATAAGAAAGAACTTGAGGCTGAGTGCGAGTCAATCCTTGGACGTCCAGATATATTGAGTGGAGCAGATTCATCAGCATGTGTGTTTAGGTTGGATTTGACTTCTGATAAATGTCAGGAGACACCATTGCAGAACCCTATTATGATATCGACAGAAGATCTTATTGTTGTTAAGAATGGAGTTGAAGTGTTGAGCAAGTTTGAAAGCAACCTCAATCCGTCACATGAAGTTGAGAACAACAAAGATGATGATGAGTTCAACATTGAGGAATTCATGGGTAGTATTGGAAAGTCCTATGATTCTGGAATGGCGGATGGTATTTCCACTGATTATTCACTTGGATCCAATCAAAGTATACAAAATGCTTGTGTGTCTGATTCTGATGCTGTGACAATTATTAACAGTTCTGTGATTGCTGACCTCGACAATAGCATCAGTTCTTTGCCTGAAATAAGTAACACCAGTAAAACTAGTGAGCCATCATGTAATGTTACAACATTGTCATTTGCTGTCTGCAGTGGTCATTCATCCTGTGAGCAAGGACGAAAGTTTGATCAATTGGACCCTCTTCATATTGTGGACAGTGTGAATAATGCTTTGACTGCAGGGTCAGACATGCTTGATGATCCTCTATGTCGGCTGTCTGAAGATAGCAAGAGAGAAAACAGACCTGAAAATCTGCCACAGAACAAGT
This sequence comes from Sinonovacula constricta, assembly GCA_007844125.1. Lineage (NCBI taxonomy): Eukaryota > Metazoa > Mollusca > Bivalvia > Cardiida > Solecurtidae > Sinonovacula > Sinonovacula constricta. Next base: position 47,775,143 of record CM017559.1, on the reverse strand, counting down.
TTGGTAGACCAACTGAAACCTCAGCTGTAATAAAGTCTCTGGTAAAAATGAGAAGACACTCAGAGTCTGCATTTGTCAAATACACAAAAGTTTCTTCAGAATCTGTGATATTCAGTGATAAGTCAGCTCTCCAACCTTTGGAAACAGTTCAGGTGCTTCAACCAGAACCATATATTGTTGTTGAAAAGGAGCTTTGTCTTACAAAGGGGCATTCCACAAAATGTGAGACAAATGCTGAAGCTTTGATCAATGATGCAGATAAACCTAAGTCTCTGGATCATAATCTGTCACCTAATGGGGATAATATGCTGCAAACAAGTGAAGAATCTAAGAAAGGCAATGGGTCAATCTTGCCAGAAGATTCAGGCCTGGACAAACATGAGAAATGCAAAAAATCTCTTAAACAGTATCTAAGTCGTAAGAGTAAAGAAAGCAAATCTGGTAAAGTTGCAGCTGCTGGTTCAAGTCGAGTCACCAGAGCTAGCAAGAATACACAGACCCCTCTGGGAACCATAGAAACAGCTTCCAAACAAAAAGAGACTGATGTAATAAATGGCAAGGAACATGGCAAGGTACAGCCAAGACGAGCATGTCGTGCAGTTGCTAGACTAAAACCTGCAAGAAGGTCAAAGTCCATGGGAAAACAATTTTCACCAGATGAAACCAGTGATGTAGAAGAGAAAGTCTCAAAAGGGCAGAGGCGTAAGTGATGCTTTAAGTAACAGATAGTAGACATTTGTTATTTATTTCCTTATGAAATATATCACTGTTATGAATTATCGTCATTATAGCAACATTGGTGGAGGAAGGTCCCAGACAAAAAAGTTTCCTAAACTTGTATCAGCCAATGGAAGTTAGAAATATTATATTGTTATTTTAAGAATTAAATGTTAATTATTTTATCAGTAAAATTTATAATGACTTAATTTCAATGTTGTGTTAAGTTCGCCACTTTATGACTGATTTTCTTCAATGATTTAGCTCTGCTATAGTTAATGAAAATTGAACTAGCAGGAAATGAATTTTTTTGATGGAATTTCCATAGATAAATTCATCTTTTTATTGTGTAATGATGTTAAATTCTTAGCCTGCTAAGCAACAATTTATCAGACTTAAATAATGTGGATCAAGATCAGCCTGCTTCTGCAGTGAGCCGTCTGATCAAGACTGTTACTACCTTGTCTCACAGTTGGTAAAAATACCCATAGTTCGCATGTAGTTAGCTGGCGATTTACTAAGATTTTATGTTACTCATTAACATATGCATCATGACAAGAATTAAACAGTATGTAAAAATGTTTTTTAAGCGGAGTTCTTGACCTGTGGCGTCTGTAACTACAAAACCAAGCAGCACAACTACATGACTGAACACATGAGGAAACATGATGGTAGGTAACTATACCTTTTTCTGTTTAAATATTTAAACAGCTAAGTGTACCTTTGATTAATGTTTCTGAAGATGTATGTATATGTTACCATACTTATTTCTGTGATTCAGTTAAGTGTATTGAACTCCAGTGTCCGCCCAAACTAGAAGTCCATCAATTTTCTTGTATCAGCATCTCTGAAACCACTGGGCTCAAATTCAACAAAACTATATTCATGTGCTTGATTTAAAAAAAAAGATGGGCTATATTGTTGGCCCGCAGCTTAGTTCTAGTTTTATGTGTGACAAATACTGACAAATGTATTGTGATAGATGTATTTACATGGTATCATTCATTGTTTCCCGATTGTGCTGTGATATGTCTTTGTCTCCTTCCTTCCAGGTACCTACCTTTACTGCACTGCACCTGATTGTGACTTCAAAACAGTTTACCTGCGGAACCTGACATTCCACCAACGGAAACACAACACACAACAACTGCTCTGTGATCAGTGTGCAAACACATTCTCAGATGTGAGTAGGATTTAACCCAGTTTCCCCAAACGAATTTGAACAATGAATAGAAGATGTTGGATAGATACTGTTTTATCATTGTCTGGCAGTCTACAACTGCAGAAGCCTCTATTGACATGTTTTTAAATTACATGTAGTGTATAACTATTGGGCTTGTCATTGTATTGTTTTTGAGTGATATTTTCATATGACAAGAAGTCCCACATATGTACTTTGTTAAAATATTTTATAATGTCACAACATTATGATTTTCCCAACATGTAGACAACACATTTATTTGAAGGATTGTATGTACACATTCAGTCCGCTGGTAAAAGGTATTTTTTAATTTATTATCTCTCAGATAAAAAGTATAAAGGAGCTATATTGCAGTAAGATCAGATGATCAGTCTGTTGGTATCTGCAGAATAGATTTTTTAAAATTGTTATTTTCTTTATATGTGTTTTTCTCTTTTAATTTTGGCTTCTGTTGGTCAATTTTTTATTGAACTTTGCCGAAGTAGAATAGCATATTTGCACATGTCATTGGCGTGTCACAACAGGCTTTAACTAAGTAATAAACATTTTTTATATTCATTGAATATATTTTGTCAGCACTATTTCATGGCTGCAGTTGGTTCACTGTTTATTCATATTTATAGGACTGATAGTTACCAAGCCAAAATGCACCTATCACAGGCATGTCATGGCGACCTAAGTGGTGATCATCATTTTCATTAATAGTTTTTGTTTTTTATTGTTATAAAATAAAGGTTCTTCTTTTTGAAAAGATATGTGAATGTGACCAAGTTACTTTTATTAAACTTTATCATTTTAAAGTGTAGTTATTTAAACACATGTACATTGTATCTGATTGATGGCTGTATGATTGAAGGCTGAATTCATCATAAGTTGTATTTGCTTCTTTTTTAATGACTCTGAGTTGGGTGGGTTTTTTTTTACCTGTGTGTATTTTTTTTGAGAGTATCGCACTCCTCAGTATTTATTTAGTCTGGTCACGTGAATTAGTTCTGTCACAAAGTAAAGCAGTCAGTTAGCTTTCACTTGACAAGTAAAAAGTATATAAACTATGTCAGTTTGTACAATTTTCTATTTCAGCAAAACTCTGAGTCACCACATTCCGCAACATCATGTTTTCTTTTGTGTTTCAACAAAACTCTGAGACTTCATCCAGCTACATCATGTGCAATTTTGTATTTCAGCAAAACTTTCTGAGACATCGCATCCAGAAATATTATGTATTATTTTGTGCTGATGCAAAACTCTCTGAGTTGACACATCCAGCAACATATCATTTATATTTTTGTATTTCAGCAAAACTTTATAAGATGACACATCCAGCAGAATCATTTATTATTTTATATTTCAGCAAAACTCTCTGAGACGACACATCCAACAACATCATCTGCAAGAAAGGAGATTCAAATGTCCTGACTGCGACTTTGCCACCCTGTTTCGTGGAGATGTGTTGAAGCACTACAGAAACATGCATCGCCAGCAGAAGCTTTACGCATGCAACCAGTGTGAGTATCGTACTGGCTATACACACCTTCTTAAATTCCATCTAATGGCCCATGCAGGAATACGGCCATATAAGTGTAGTGGCTGCGATTACAAGGTTAACAACTTTAACAAAGTTACACGTCATATACGCACTCGCCATGCAGGAGAAGTTGGAATTAACTGCGAGAAGTTGGACCTTACATTTGAGGTAGATGCCAAACAATTCCAGTGCGAAGATAAAATAAGCGATGAGGACATCCACGTCATTGAAATGACTGAAGAGCAAATGAAAGAGTATGCCATCAAGAGACAAGAAATGAATGCCAATGAGTCAAACAAAGGACAGGAGAAAAACAAGAAAGCTAACTCTCAGTCAAATAAGAAAGCTCAAAATAAAACATCAACACCACTATCAGAAAAGCCCAGAATGGTGAGCTTGCTAGGAGATTTGAACAAGATTGCACAGAAAATGAAGGATTCAGTTGATGGTTCTAATACGTGTACAACAACGGATGAGTCAAGAAAATTTGTGGAAAATTATCTCAACAACAACAGTGAGTGTAGTGTATTGATGAATCCTATGGTCGATATTCTTACTCCACTAGATAATGAAAAACAAGAAGTTATAGAGATAGTCAAGATTCCTATAGAATCAGATAACATAGAGAGTTACGACACGGTGTACCAGTGTGTTCTGTGTGCTTACATGTTCTCCAGTGCCAATGAAGTGGCAGAACATATCACATGCTGCACAAAACAGAAGCTCCTGTCTGGACGGGCAGGGGTCTCAAACTGATACACATAGTTATGTGATATAGACAGAAGGAAAGTTAGATCTGCATTACATTTTAATCAAGTTTGGTAAATGCTTTTAATTTTTTGTGAGGCTCCAAATTTGTGTTATTTACTTATATGAACTTTAGTGTTTTTTAAAGTAATTATATTCATACAAATTACAACACATATACATCATAGGACATTTTTTATCAACATTCATACTTTTTGGTATTGGAACATAGGAAGTATTATGATCAAATATCAAAAACAGATTTAAATAATTTTAGCAGAAAAAATAGAGATTGTTTGATCTTCATCCATAAATAGATGTACTCTATGTGAGTGACAGCAGAAACTTATAGTAGTTCTACATTTTTGCATACCTTTAACAGGAATACAACACTTCACCCTTTTGTTGCTGGAACACTATTCACCTCATTAACATTAAACATGCCCAACTGTAAGGGTGTTTCCAGGAAGCAAAGGGTTGATGGCAGGTTTGGCCATGGCTCATTGTCAAAGCTTTCAAACTTTCAAAGCAACACACTTGGGATAAACTCTAGCAGTTTTTATAAGTAAAAATGTCTTGTGAACAAGTTTTCAAGCTAGCATAAAAACTAATCGTGACATTCCATTGGAAGTACACATATCAGTGATGTATGTGGCTATCTTGAAGCCTTCCTGTGACCTGATTTGTCTGTGCATCTACATGAGGCTCACCAGTTAGAAACATGATATTATTTTAGCCTGCTTACCATGAATTGGTCAGGCATAGGTAAATAGTGTAGTCACCATTATTTGCCTGAGCCTGATAAACTTGTGCTTAGCAGACATAGAGCTTAATAACTCCCTGACTTGACTTTATATATATATATATATATTCACACAAAGAAATGCTTTGGTAGAACCACTGGAGCACTGCAGGTCAGCTGGAAGACCTCACAAAATGTTCTCTGCCCCAAATGGGATTCGAGCCCATGCGGTGAGAAGGTAAGTCAGATTAGTTACAGCTTGGCAACTCAACCACAATGCCTGGGGCGCCCTGGCTTTCTTTTGTTAACATCTATCTACTTTAAAAATATTTTAGTTTTTTTTGTAGCATTACACTTGGTTTGTATAACTTATTGTTATTTATATTGTGATATTGTACATTTATTTTTTTTATGCAAATGTTAGGCTATGAGAAGCACACATTGAGTAAGCTTGTGATAATTTAGACAATTCATTTTACTTAGTGTCACAGTTACTTTATTTTTATGTCAAGAAGATAGTGATAGCTACAAGCATAAAGGATTTGTTGTACTTCATGTTGTAGTTTTAAGATAGATTTACTCCTAAGATGTATTTTGTGATCAATTCAAACATATTTTGTTTCAAATATTTTACAGTGCATATCATGAACATTATAAGTGAAAAAGGGATTTAAACAAAACTAACAACTGACCATGTTTCTCTGCCAACTACAAGATGTTATGATATGGCACTAGACTAGAATAACACTGAATAACTCCACAAATTAATGAGATATAAAAAATAAGAATAAATTTTTAAATATATTATCACAAATTTATCATGTAGGATTAATACATGCTTAATAAAAAGAAATTGGTGTTAGAATCATTACAAAACTGGCACTGTAATAATCTTTGCAAAATATCTATATTAGTTCAATCATTCAAAACAGTATTTTCAGATGCTTACTTTTTGAGCTTAATTAAGTAAATATTATAAATTTATTTTGTAACAAGTACCTAATTATAGAATGATGATTTGATTGCAGAAAAATGTTAATGTTTTAAACGTTAACTTAAACGTTGTTATGTACTGTTTTGTTAATTAAATACACCACAGTGACCAATTATAATCATAACAACAATGTGCAGCTGTTTAAGACGAGAAAGACCCCAGACCTCTAGGCATACAACAGACACACCTCAGCTGGAAGACTTAAATATTGATTAAAACCAAGACACATACTAAACAAAGTGCATGTCTGTACACAGTGTTTTGAAAGGCAATGGTCAATGCAGAGCTGATTGCTTGCATAGGAGTTTGATAAACTAGATGGGGAAAAAATAGCTGTTAACTTGTACCATACTACATTATTTTTCTTAACCCATACAAAAAAAATCTTTTTTTTTTAACACCAGGTACATGCAAAGGTGACTCAGCAGTAATTAGTATAAATTAACATAGCCTTTAATCAATACAAGCTTAGCAGGCTATGAGTTAAAAAAAAGAAATTATTCCCCATCCGGATTATGCTTATATCAAATAATTTTACTGAAAGAAAAAAATGCAGTATTGATTTTAAATTAAGCTTTCAGATATTAATTTAAACATTTATGTTTAAGAGCCTTAAAACTTACATAATATTTTATAATTCTGCCACATCTTTAGTTGTTTTTAAGTAAATCAAAACATGTTTACTTTCTTATTACCATCCTATTGTTGCAGATTTTGTTTGCTTTTTTTTGTTATGATGTTTTAAGAGGTTTTTGTTTTTAATGTGAATAGAATAGTGGCCATAATGCCAATTGTTGACATTGTATCTGAAGCTTTTTTTAGCAAAAATTTAATGCCCTTTTGAAACTAACTGGTTAATTTGTCTTGGAAAATAGTGCTTTGTAACTCTGCAGAATGGCACGTAAAGTCTGCATTTCTAAGTTATCTGTTTCTGATGACTAGGCTATTTTGTTTCCATTTTATTGATTGTTTTTAGTATTTTTTGTTTTTCTTGTTTATTTTTGGATAATGGTGTATTTTAGTAAACTTACAAACATCATTTCACTTATATTAGTTATTTTAAATTTTTGTTACATTGCACAGACAATAAGATAAAATTTCTGGGTATAACAGCAGAGTTCAGGTAATGCTTTTTTTTTTGCATCACACTAACACAGTTTTGGTTATATTGGTGACATCCAGCATATTATTTGTGGAGAAAAACCACAGAGCATGTCTGGGTAGAACCACTGTCAACATGAAAGTTCTCACCCAGACTGAGACTTGAACCAACGTTATAAGGGGCTAAGGAGTTGCAAGTCTTTAGCCAGGTGATAGGGAGAGAATGTGTAAGTTGTACAGTTAGCTCAGTCAATAGAGCATTTACCTTGTTAGTGACAGGTCCCGGGTTCAAGTCCCAAACTGTCTGCACAGTTTCTCCCTATGTTACAATGGCATCACTATGGTGTAAATTGTCCATGGTGGATTTTGCTTGTGAGTTGCATGTCAAGCACATGGCCTGTGGAAATTCAAGGACGAATTTCAAATTGCCCAGGGTGTATGTAGCTGGGTTATAGGGAGAGAATGTGTAAGCAGTCCGAATAGCTCAGTTGGTAGAGCAACTGCTTTCTAAGCAAAGAGTACCAGGTTTGATCCCTGACTGGCTGCACATTTTTCTCCCTATGTTAAAAGTCATGCTAAAACTAATGTTGTGTGATCTAGGGATGATTATTAAAAAATATATCCAGACTTCCATATTTAACTGCTCATGACATAACTCTGTGTCTATAATTTACATATTATTTAAATGTATTCAAATTCAAATTTTATTGTACATGGACTAAAATTGCTAAATGTCGTTCACTTGTGTAAGTCTAATTGATAGAACGGTATGGAGAGTAAACCCGAGATTTGACTTAATCCATTCATTTTTTTGATGATCCCTTGTTTTTGTGAGTTACCTATATGTATAATATACAACCTGTTAAGACTTTAGATTTGCTCTTTACTGATTATTGTCAAGTTTGTATTGATCAATCTAACCTTCCTTGTGATGTGATTTTTGTGATGTTGTCAATATGACCTTAACCATGTTGGTGCGATGAATAACAGTATAAGATTTAATGGCTAAAATATCAGGAACACCTTTATAATCCTGTGTGGAAGCACAACCTTTAGAAGAAGCATATGTTCATATAAATGTATTTATAAGTTTTTACATATTATAATTAAATCCAACATTACTTTTTCTTTCACAAAATTCCACCTTTTTACACAAATGATTTTACAATGAAAACTTAATCAACTTATTTCAGATTACTTTATGTTCAAATTATTTTTATTTCTAGGTCTTCTATATTCCAAATAACAGTATTTCCTTTCTGCAGTTTGAAACTTTGCATCAAAGAAAATCACATTGCGATTTTTTGTAAGTTTTTAGATAAATCTTAACCAAAAAATACAACTGAAATATCAACTTCCTTTTCACATTTGATCTATAAAAAGTGATGTGCAATAATCATGATGTTTTGTATTTTATTCATTTTTATGGTGTTGTGTTTTAACATTAAAGTTGTTCTTTATTTGATTGTGTTCTTTCTTCCTGTTTTATTCCTCATTCTTTAACCTATGATATAGGCACACATTAATTGATTCAGATTTAAATTAACATACTTTCGTTCTTTAACTGAGTGGGAGGTTGTGGGTTCGAACCCCGGCCGGATCATACCAAAGACTTTAAAGTTGGTAGTAGTGGCTTCCCTCCTAACGCTCGGGGCTAAGGGGACAGCATTACGCCTGACTCGTCGGTGTCAGTATAATGGACCGGCCGGGTTCAGTCCTTGGGCACCACATAAGTGCCCCTGTGCTATAATGATAGAAATGTGGCTGCGCAGAATCGGCAAAAATGCCGGCTAATTCTAATCCTAATCCTGGGTGGCCTCTACAGTAGAACGGCTACGCATCAATAACTGCAGGGGTGAGTTGTCTCGTGACCATAGAGCTTATCATTTGACGTGATGTAATAGAAGGGGAGATTACTGCATAATTTCTATTTTCACATTTTCACGTCCAGAGGTCACGTGCTGACAGATAATCTGCCATCTGAAAGGAAATTATCAATGGTGATTTGAACGAAAGTATAATGTTGTTTTTTTAAAGTTTTTTTTTAAAAAACTACACAGCGCACTTGTCCCACATTTCACAGTTCTATAAAATATCACAATTGAAGTTTTTCCCTAACAGGCTCATAGAAGCGCAAGTTATCCAATTGTTAAGAAAAAATAGCCATCAGCCAAATTACACCTTCCAACACCTTCGAAAATCTTTATAAAAGTCCTCTCTTCTCAGCTGTCAGAACATTTTAACAATATATATGAAAGGTTTCTTTGTGCGTTTTGTAAAGGTCATGGATGTCAAATAACCTTACTAAGACTGTTGGAGAACAAAAAAAGACAACAAAAAAAAAAAACTATGTTGCAGCTATACGTACGGATCTGTCGAAGGCTGATTGTTTGCCGCATGAAATTATGTTATCTAAACTTATAGGCTGTCCGAAAGCTCAGTGAAACTTTCATGGACATATTTATTTCAAATAAAGCTACAAATAAAAATCGGAAACGGTCAGTAGCTGGGCTGAATTTTCCAAAGGTGTTCCACAGGATTCCATTCTTGGGCCATTATTATTTTATGTTTTCATAAATTACTTTTCTTTTTCATTAACAGATGTACTCTCTATAACACTGATGACAACACATTATCGTTTCACACCCTAAACTTTAAAACTTTAATGTCTACATTACTATCGGAAAGCGAAACACTAATAGAATAAATTCCAGGGCAACAGTTGTAAGGGAAAATAGTATGTCTCCAACTTTATTGATGACACAGAGATAGATTCCGATGATGTGGTAATTTTCCTTGGTGTAGATATTGAATTCAATTGTGTAAAAAAGTAGTCATGCAGCTGAAAATCATAAAGAGAAAGAAACGCATTTGAATAGGCTTGCAGTTTTTCAGACATTTATACCCCCAAATTTTTACTCCTTAGCATGGCATTTTGTTCGGTATAAAATACCAAAGAAAATAGAAAAAGATACAAGAAAGAGCTTTGAAATGTGTGTATGATGATTACCAAATGTGGTATATAGAGCTATTGGCAAAATCAATACTTCAGCTCGACATACTCGCAGAGATTAATGGCTACAGAAAAAAAAATCTAAACAACTTCGTACCGGACCTGGCGGCGCAATCAGTAGAGCGTCGGCTCGAGGTACAGGAGGCCCCGTGTTCGATCCCGGGCCGCGACATACCAAGTCGTAGAAGATGGTAGTGATATAGCTCCTTTGCTAATGCTCAAGCAAATATAATGGTAGGTTCCACGATTGCTTGGCCCGGTGTCGGGATGTGACTGGGTGTGGTATCATGCCATGTGTTCACGGCATGCTATACACACAATGAAGGCATCATATCTGCTTCAAGTGGACACCGTTTCCAGATAACTGAAATACTGTTGGTGTGACGATAAACCCAATTAAGAAACATAAACAACTTGGCACCTCATTTGTTACCAGATATGGTAGTAAAGAAAGAAGCTAAACACATTTTTGATACTCCAAGTACATGTTCCAAGCGTAAAAACAGCAACCTATAGACAAAGATCATTTCTATTTGTTGCACCAGTCCTGAGGAATTCACTCCCAGAAACTGCTAGACAATACACATATTTTAACATTTTTTAAACTCAGATGTCTTTTTTGGGGATGGTAAAGATTGGAAATGTTTAATTTGTCTGTAAAATTATGCCTTTAGATGTATTTAAAATGATTAAAAGCTGTTCGGGTTAATTATATTTGAATTACCTGAAAAAGTCAGTTGTAAAAGCTCGTTAGAGTTTGTGTTACATGCTGAAATCTTTCCTACTCAAAATAAATGTTTATTCTTACCATTCTTTTCATAATAGTTTTATTCGAATGATAAATTCTAAGTAATGCTGATATTTTAAACAAAACCTATTTCGATCTTCATTTAAATAGTCTGTTTTGTGGTTTTGTGTTATTTTGTTATTTTGTTTGTGTGTTTTTGTTTTTGTTGCTGTTGTTTTGCGATAGCACTGAGTATTCAGTAACCATAATTTCCCAGTAGTACGATTTCTTAACGACAAACGTTTACTGCTTCCGGGAAGTGCTTCCGCTACAAAATTAGTGCTGACAAACTTCAGGCTTTCCAAAATAAAAACTACATACTTCACCATATTGTCTGATTTGTCTGCTTGCAGTCAGTCATTTTCACTAAACACAAAAGAACTTAAAATGCTTCTGATACTTTTGCTGTATTGTGCATAGAAACGCACACTGATATACCATTTCTGAGCTCTCGAGATTGTCCGTAAGTGGTGGTGGGGTGAGCTATTTCTAGAAGAAAACCAGTCGAGCGACTGCCATTTGCGAGGCTGATAACGACAGCCTGGCTATACGCCTGTGCTGTGTATCTCCTACACCGTAGCGGTACAGCATTGGTTATATGTAATATTGATGTATCATCAATGCATGAAACTGGTCTAAATTAGACATGTGGATGGATGCGAAGAGATGCGAAAAAGCACCAGCTATTAATTAAGTGAGGTGGTCGAATCATATCAGAACTCCTAGGATATTGTGTACATTGATCGGTAAAATAGATTCGCATTTGTCACGTTGTTGGCTTAAATGCATTAAAAATGGCGCGCCTCCTCCCTACATCCTCTCCAAAGATACACCATGCTGCGAGATCACAGCTGGACACCTATTAAGTTTATAGTATACCGGCACCAGAGACGTCATGGGGGGAAGAGGTCATAAAACAGTCACACTTGACGCACATTAATGAACTGCCAATGGTCAGCAACGCTCCAAATCTCTTCTCCTTTCCTTATATCAGTTCAGCCCCAGCCTGTGTCCAGGCAGCTAGACCCTCTCCACCCCACTTCCTTCCTCAAACCCATTAACCTGCCACCCTGTTCACAGTGTGAAGTCAGAAAAGGCCACACGCTTATTTTCAATGCCTTTAACATGCATATGTTTATAGCCAATGCGCTGGAAAGCGCTGTTCGGGCATTGCAAGTTTTACCTTGTAACCGATTGAAGGTATGCAAATAGTGCTCACATTAACTTTTTCTGTGGCACATTGCGCAACGCATTAGAAAGCAGGATGTCTTCGGTTGTAAAACAACCACCACTTTCAAATGTAGATTTTACATTGAGAAGTGCAACCGGACGCGACCAAAATCCACTGAGTTGAAAAATAACTGCAAATTATTATGTGGTCCGCCATCGTAAAGGCTCCTCGACAATCACTTTGATTTATTTCGTCGACACTACACACCTGTGATCCTAATGTAAATCTCCATTGCAGACCTAATAGCAACATGAGGCAGAGACACACCGCGGAATATATTGCGAATACCTCGGAACACTCGTTCTAATAACATTTGTGTCTCTCCCAGTGCCCATTAAATAACTGAGTGACATTCCTGCACAACGATGTTTGTTCATAAATCAGCATTTTATGTACATGCCTTTCCCGAAACTATACTAGGTTACATCATTTGAATGTTATTCAAAACTGGAAGGGTTGCCTACCGTTGTGAATTTCAATCGCTCTGCTACTCTCTTACATTGTTGATTTATTACCTTTACCTCTGTAACAGGCTCATGGTATTTGAGGACACGTGACTCTGTATGACGTCAGATAAAACGTCGGTTAGGAATGTGAAAACAGAAGGTTCAAATCGGTTATACACTTAGATGACAAAAATAAGTGGTACAAAGATAAATTAATACTATCCGAAATTATTGCGCCACACGTAACAGAAATTTAAATTCAGGCAATATTAACGTATATTTGTTAAGCATAATATTCGGCGATATTGCGATGGTTGTTTGATGAAAAAAATGCGCTAAGATTGCAAGATATTATTATTATTATGAAGTGACCTCCCTTGCTATCATATCGTGTCACAAGCTCATTCGAATCATCATCGGCCCCTTCTGTAGCCTTTCGGGGAAAAAGCTCAAGGATGAGAATATAGGCACAACGAAAATTAGCTCCTGCACATTTTAACAAAGTTATGTTGCAACTTAGAAATAACGCAATCAAAAAATCAAAACGGCTTATTTCGAACAATGCATTTTTTTTTACGTCAGACCCTTAGCGTTAAACGCAAGTTTTCACCTCAAAACAGGGTTACTACACAGAATCGGTACGGTAAGGTCCGCACGGTTTCTAAAAGTAGCATATTGCTTATTTGTACACAAACACCATTACGCTGTCTCTGTGTACTCAGTTTGTATTACAGTCAAACCTGTATTAAAAGACCACCCTCGGGACAGGGCAAAAGTGGTCTCTTAAGACAGGTGGTCTCTTAATGCAGCATGGTTACTTTTTGTGAGAACCACACTTGAAATTTACAAATTGTGATGTATAAGCAAGGAGCAGAGAAAGCAATAACATCAATATATTGTATCAGTGTAACAGAAAAGTTGGGCCTGTAAAGGTCAACTAATGTCTATAAAATTAAAAAAAATCAGCACATTAATACATGTATGTTTATCAAATATTGGGTTTGTGCATTTTGTATTGTGTACATTCCTCCTGGATTTTCACAGTCAGTTTGTATTTTGTGCTAAATCCTCTGTCGTCTTGTAATAAAATTAGTATGTAATTAAAGTATATACACTACAATTTACCTGTCATCAAATTTCAAACAACAGTTCTAAAATCATCATTTAGCACTGAAATAATCATGAATGGTAGTTTGTTTCACAGATGATGTCATTCGCATGTCAATTAGAATGTGACACTGGCACTTGACGTCCGGTCGCATCCAGAAACCAACGATAACATAAATCTTTCAGCGAGTCATTTTGAGTTGAACGTTTAACTCGTTTTACTTTCGAATTTCCATGTTCATATTCGTCCATTATTTCACGTTTTCGTTTTGCAATGTTCTGAATCTGCGTTTTTCCGACACCAAGCTCAGATGCAACAGCACGACAACTTTTCCCACTGTTCAAAAGTTTGACAACTTGGACACGATCGTCTATTGTAAGGCCCATTCGTTTAGAAATGTTGATGCGTAATGCAACAAAGAACAACTGTTCCAGATATTCCATTACATTACTGTATCCAATTGCAGTTTGCGCTTTATAATTGTATATTTTAAGTTTTTAGCAAATCAACTTATCGTGATTCATACAAACATAACTTTGATTTACTTTTAAGAAACCGAAGTCGGAACATGGTCAATAAGTGTCAATACGAGCGGTAATAGGGCACACTCGATTAGGTGTGAATCGAGCGCGGGCTTGATGTGTACATCGACCCAGTGACATTACGTAATTTCCCAGTTTGACACGGTCGATTGCAGTGATTAGCATAGAAGAGCAAACGTGTAAATTAATTGCTTATTGTGTGGTCGTAACTAATGTGTGAGTGGATTAACGCGGTCGCCTATTAGGGTATAATTAAAGCATGTTTGACATGTTTATGTGTGGTCGCTGGACGCAGATCAAAGGTGGGCGCTAATTACATTACAATTGCAGAACAAATATGATCGGGCGGCTTTGAAGTGGTCGCATAGAGCAGGTGGTCGCCGGTTAGGGGTGGTCGTATGGTCAGGTTTGACTGTATATAGAATGTGTTTATAATGTCAGTCACTCTTCCTCTCCCTCTCTCTCTTCATCATTGTTTTTCTTTAATAGTTTGCTGTAGAATTAATCGATGCAATGAAACTGTTCTGTTTTTGACCACCATCCCGCAATATACATCTTTACATATGCAGCAATTTCGATTTTGTTTCTTCCTTTATAAACTTTCCATGTCACTCGATGTTTGTGTTAGCCTATACACGGTGATAAAATTTCTGCTTACGCCCCGGACGTTAAATCAGCGCAAGTGCGCATGCGCATTTGGAAAATACTAAAGGACAGACAACTGAGTTATCGAAAAGGCCCTCCGAGGCTTTTTTCTGAAAATAAAATATCCGAGTTGATCCGCATGATTGAATGGTAGCAAGGGAGATAACTGCACAATTTAAATTTATGCGTCAGCCCTAGAAGAGCTATTAAAACTCACTTTGGTAGACAACTCTTCAAGATTTTAATGACAACATGTGAGGTTAAGCAGATGATTGGATCAAATCAACCTAACCCTCAATCACGCAGCATTTTGTTAAAACACCATGATGAATTCAAATGTCTTTTTTGCTTACATAATAGATATTGCATGCAAAGGTTAATATACATAGTATTAAAGTCTAAGCAGCAAAGAGTGTGTATGTACAAAGATGTTGCCAAAATATATTATATGTCAGTTATGGGTTCTGTAGGTAAGTATTGGCAATTAAATAGACAACCAAACAATTATGATGTTTTCAATTTATTGGGTTATTATTATTGATCATGAACAAACAATAAGCTAAAGTTATGCATACATTCATAAAACTGCTGAATTATAAATATCAATTAAAAAGAAGCAGGTAGGCATACATCTATATACTCTATTTGCAGGTGTATGATTTCAAACTCTTGGGCATACAATATATAGGCATAAACTGACAGGTTTGGTAGATTCAGGCAAACATTTCAGGCGTGCTTGGAGTTGTTGCCCTTAGATAATGTTTAAAACTTGTACCTGTAAGCGTGTCGGGTATGCACTTACCCAAATTTTAATAATATTGAAATCCCCTCCGTTTTCTCGTCGCTTCTAGGTCTATTCTAGCCGACGGCAGATTAGTCCCAACAATGATATTTCATACTATCAGATAAATTTTTACTGTGTTATAATAAATAGACCCCTGTTTATAAATATTTTGTCATATATCAATGAAATGTCGATAAAGTAAAGCTTTTATTAATTCTTTTTAAACATACAATTTTGAAAACAGAAAACGTATACGTCATCTCTTCACAGATGGCATCATTTCTGTATGATTTCCTCTTAAAATGGCGCTGTCAAAGTCGATCTCTTCTTTAAGTTGTTTTTAGCTGTAAAACAAGTATATCATACCTATATATTGATGTGTGGGGGTATCAACACTCTTAAACTGAATCCGAATTATGGCGCAATTTCACAATTCTTGCGCTAAGAAGTTAAATTGTGTAATTATTCTAAAACAAGTATGATATTAAATAAGCGAACACACTATTGATGGGATGTTTAACTGCATGCCGTACAGTGTATGTGGTATTCACATTTATATAAGTTAAGTATTTATTTTCAGACAATAAAACGTAATGGTATATGTAAATTGCACAAGAAAATCGACGGATTGTGCCCAGCTTTGGATTCAGATCTGTAATAGATCGTCATAACGGGCAGGATGATATAAGATACATAAGTGTTGTTTGAACACACTGTATTAGAATAAAAGTGACTTTCCATTATTACATTAAAATCTACCAACTGAGTAAATGGCACAAAACAATATGTCAAAATAACTTATGACTGGGACAGACCACAACAGAAATGCTCTCAACAAAAGAAATCCCCTTATGTTCCTAAGCCCCACAAACATATATTCTAAGAAATTCAAGATATCAATCCTGTTACCGCGGTATACAGCTAGACATACACGGGCAAACATGGATTCCAATGTCGACCAAACACTGCAGCTTTCTTAGATACCATTGATTTGGTATAAAAACTCATTCAGCGGATGTAGAGAAATGATGTGTCTTATTACAAATTACAACACGATACATAATGCCATGTAAGAGCGTGATATGTAAAAACAAGGAGTCATACTATTGAGTAATATATCTTTAATTGTTACATATCTCGATGACGTCTCATGCATGAGTCAATTATCGACTTAGAAAATTTGTCAACGTCTTTACATAATTTTTGTGGCGATGCCCTTCCCGTACACTTGCAAGCAAGATGCGTGGGATGATAGAAAATGTGTTTATATGATAAAAAAGGGTTTCAAACGATTGTGTCGGCGCAAACATTGTAAAGAATACACCACAATATACTTAATCTTCGTCAAAACAATGTCTATAAGCACAACAATTTAAAGTTATAATCTGTAAATTAAGTAGTCTAAATAACAAAAGAAGAGTATTGACGCATTAAAATGTATCACAATGTAAATACAGCATATGATCTGAAGAAAAAGCTGTTAGCTATATATACGACATAAATTTAATAAAGCTTGCTGCGCAGCAAGGACAATACTATATGTAGTGTAAATGACGCAGAAAAACTTTGTCAATGCCCTTATACGAAACTAAAATAGTAAATGTTATTTATCGACTCTTACATTTTGGTGGTAAACTGGCAACGAATTTACATAAGAAAGAATCAAATTTATATTATTTTCTGAAGCTACTATACATTTAATGACATTAAAGCACAATAATGTGCCTGATCCATCTGTCTTAGCATTATTATATTTTATCTTCGTATCGCCATCTGTTGTAATCGTATTGCAGTATAATCATCATTCTTAGATGAACTTATGATCCAGTTAAACTTTAGAAGAAAAGTAAGTAAATTGTAAGTAAAACCGTGAAAAAGACAAAACAAGAATGCTTACCTTTTTTAAACTGTATCACAAAAAATGTACAAGATATCGTTTGACAATTAATGTTGAGTTTCTCAAAATATAACGATAAAAATTAAAAATACAAGAGTCATATATAACAGTTTATATCAAATCGTTAACACAGTGTAAGCCAGAATGTGTATGCTAAATAATACACACTGGTAAATATAGTTATTATAATTTCATCAAATGGATGACCAAAATTTACAAGGCAATACAATGAATTGAATTTGATCTAACTCAATCACCCAGGGACCGCCTTTCAGCTTTAACAAATGATCATTGTCATAGAATCAAATAGCAATTCGCACACAGCCATTAATTAGAAAACGATGTTCTTGTTATGTATTACTGTTGGATGCGTATTGTCTTCAATATGGCGTTGATTTTGGCCCAGTTTCTAGCTAAAGTCTCGTGAACTCTTATGAAAAATTATATTTTAGGTTGCTACTAAGAAAAGTAGGCAAACAGCGATGTGATGACGACACACGTTAATGACGTCACAGCACAGGTTAAACCAGGCGCTGCTGATTCGGGAGCTGCTGCAAGGTAGAAGGTGCATGTTGCAGTTATAAATGATAAATATAGTGAAAGCTAATTGACAAACAAGATGCGATGCAGTTCATTGTTGTTTGTTTTATATAAAAGTTTAACTTTTCTTAAAATAAGGCTCAAATGCCCCTTAGACATACATTTGAATAAAACTAGGTTAAGAACAAATATATATTACGTTAACTTTAGTTTGAGCTAAACCCATAATTTAAACCGTTATTGCGATGGTCCAACTGTCCGAGAGTGGACTGTAGCGTTAGCTTTAAGCTTGAAATGTGCGTAAGCGAAACAGAACAAGAATCAGTAACAGAAGGTGGGCTTCGGGATTTTATTTTATTTTCCTTAGAACATCTAAAACTTTTGGAAGAACATTAAATCAGAACCATTGGAATTGGCTTTGTAAATCTTATATACAATGGAATTAAACTATTTTTTTTTCTTTACCTGTGGTTGCGTTCTGTGCGGCCATGTTGTCTGCATCGTCTGGTTCTGTCCCGTCCCCGGCTTCAGTGGCGCCATCTGCCACCGTGTCGGCCCTAGAGGCGTGTGGTACACATGACATCACTGCACAAAACAGTAGCCAGGTCAGCCAGGGGCGCATCGTGTCTGCTGGTAGATGGATAACAAATACTTAATGAGAAAGTAAACATTTTATTAAGGGTGGAAATAAATGCGACACTGAGAATAATCAGTAGTAATTAAAGTTCACGCAAAGAACATTTATTGCAAATAGACTAAACATAAAACATGAGTTTCAATCAAAGTTAAAAACAATAAGGCTCTTAAATTAAAGTTGATATTTTTTTCTTCTTTTACAACAGTTATATTGTAACTTTATTTTAAATATTATTAGTGCATGTAGTACACGTTTTAACTTAAGCCCTTATGTGTTTTTTCAGATAAGCATGAGATTAATTTATCATTGCCTTACACATTAACTATGCATTTTATGCTGTATAGTGGCATCTCTTACGTAAGTGGTTTGTTTGCTTCTTTTATTCAAATAAATTATTTTTAATTTAATTAAAGAACCGTCACTATAATTGCAACAAATAGACTGTTAGGTAGATAGTTATGTATATACATGTATCTTTACCTTCAGCTCTCAAGAGTACAGTTTATATAGAAGTAAATACATTATACTTAAATATACAAAAGCAACACACATATATCTAATATAGTACAGGCTAAGACACATCTATTTCACACACCGCGAGGATACCTTCTTTTTCAATGCCGAATCCAGATGTTCATCATATTAAAACACGGTTATTACGATTATTAAACTAATTTAATGCATGCAATGGGCAACAGTAAACAAATCTGTTTTATTAAAATACTATTCACACAGGGTCAACGGGTGTTTTCAATTTCACTCTACATAACCTTTTAATACTATGTTTAGACTCCGCGCGGCTTTTGCAAAGCGTTTTGGGAACGGGGGTATGGGTGGTTGGGAGGGTGGGGTGGGGGACCAAAGCTTTGTTACCACACCCTAAACCATCAAACATTTAACTCGCCTCTGACGTAGAGATAACAGCTCATTTACGTACCTTCACAGTAAGTAAAGTAATTATGTACTCCTAAGATACAGCTACATTCGTAGTATTGCTTTAATGTATAATGCGGTTTCAATTAATTTGTAAACGATCAGTTCTGTCGTTCGTTGGTCTATTTTAGAATAGGTCTATTTTAGAATACTGAATACACGTATTTGTATTGCTGAATTCTAAATTATAACAGCTCAGCCAGTTGATAATGTGTTTTAAGGCAGTAGGTGTTCAAATGAAATAGAAGTCTTCAAGCACGCACAAATTGGTTTTCGGTTAAATAATTCGACAGACCCCCCCCCCCCCCCCCCCCCAACACCCAAACACACATACCACCACCACTACCACCACCACGACCCGTGTGACATTCTAATATTTTAAAGTAGTTGCTTTTGCTTTATGATTAAGATAACCGCATGCAATTTGGTGTAAAACAAAGCTGAAACATTGTAGTGTTACGAAAATGCAGGATAAATGCGCCCCTGTTCTAAATAATGAACTGATCAATTTAGACCTGAACTGATCATCATGTCACTGAAAATGTGCGGGGACACTTAGTCTGGATTACCTGCCCTTTGTCTAAACAAAGGCTAATGTTTACAATAGAAGCTGGGAACCAGACTAGGGGACACTATGCACAAAGTACGGTGTCTGATTCCAGGGGAGGATAATCGTCTTAGCGACACATAACTTTCATTTGCATACGCTCTGTTAATTAGATAATGCATTTGTCTTTCTCAGCATATATTGTTTTTGGGTTCCCAAGGAAACGTTCGCTGTTATATTGCTTCAAAATTTGTAACATATACTACAGAGTAAAGAGCAAATTCATTTGGTGTCGTGTAACCTACATACCTTACTTAACTGTCACTTGTGTCAGCCATTTTGTTGTTTATCAGTAAAGTGAAAGTCACATGACGTTTTGACCCATCGTTGAGCTGAGGTTAAATAGCTGCGTTGACTCTTTGGTATTTTGTAAACTATCGAAATGATGGAACTTGTACAACCCGTGCAACCGATGGATGCTCCCAGCATAAAATGCTAGTTCCAAAAGTTTTGTTGTTGTTCAAATATGTGTGTTTAAATAAAAATTATAATACAGTATTTCAAAGGAATATGAACTATGCTTCTAACAAAAATTTAGTATAAAATTTAAGGAAGGGTAATGACTCCTACATTAAGCAAAATAGTGGTAGTTCTTGTGCACCGCACTTCTCCTCATGACGATCTAGCTACCTATTAAGTTTCATGTTCATCCCTCTCAAAGTGTTAATGTTATACTACATTCAAAATTAAAGTATAAAAAATAAGAAAGGGAAATAACTCCTAAATTATGCAAAACAGAGTTATTGTTCTTGTGCGCTGCACTTCTCCTCACTGACATCTATCTACCAATGAAGTTTCATGTCGACACCTCTTACAGTCCTTATGTTATGCTCAGGACAAAGTTATGACGGACGGACAAGCGGACGAAAGGTACGGACGGACGGAAGGACAAAGCGGCGACTATAGGCCTATGCTCTTCCTTCGAGGAGCATAAAACCACGATTTTAATCAGTGAAGGATGTAAACTTATGTTTTATAGTCAGGCGTTATCTTAGTAACAATGAATATATGCGTCTTCTACTATTTTCGCGGATTGAATTATTCGATACTCGACCATGAAGATGATCGTAGGAATGTATACACTCATGTGGTGGAATATTGTTGTTGATGATGACGTTGATGATGGTGATGATGATGACAATAACGAAGACAACTCAGGCGATGTTGATTATGAACTGTATAATGCTATGACGACAGTAAAACAACAACGGTGACTCGGCGAATATGAACATATCAATATACAATAAAGATTCTAATTGATGTTGAAACACCAGCTGTTGTGTTAATCTTTTTAAAAAAATATGTGGTACTTCGAACTTACCAGCATTTACATCACGACACGTTTGTCAAAATTGCACTACTTATGCGCCAACAGAAGTACGGTTTTATGCATTATTTAATGTTCTTTTACCACCAACAAGTGCCGGTCGATCTAGGCGTATAATTTGCTTCGCGGCGGCATTAAGTTCGAGCGTTTAAAATGAGAAAATGCACTTTCTCGCTCCGTTGTCATAGAAACGTTATCTAATTTGATCAATAGTGCAGTACATCTTTATGATTGGATAGTTGCTGAAAGCTTTGAGGCTGGTCTGCATTTCATGGATATCTCAATGTGCTCTAAGCGTGATAAGCTCACAACAAATATGCTTGCCTAAATAGTATAGATCCAGATCTGCAAACTAACGATTGCTTGTATGTATCATTACGCCTGGTTGTCTATGCATGAAGTTGTTAGCCTATAAGCAAGAATTCAATCTAGGTTATTTAGATATGCATCAAGTTAAAGTTTGACTATTGTTTCAATCGTTTTGTCTTTCGGTAAAATGGAGAATATAAACGACGTGCATTACGGCAATAACAATTTGATTATAATTTTTAAAGAGAGACGTTTTGACAACATGTTGGGACATCGTGGCTTCGGGTTACAAAACATTTATCACACGTCTGAAACATGGCTTTTTCTATTGAAATATATTGAATCAGAAAAGATTGAGCATCCACCGACCGGAGACAAGAGAATTGCCACATATATAAACTTAACAGAATTAAACAAGGTAAAGCCCGGACCAACTGGTAATTAAACCAAACCCTCCAATAACCGGGAATTCTCTTATGCTGAGAATAAAAATAAAGTTGCACGTTGTATGGCAGAGATAGACGTGTTTTATTTCACTGTGCACGCAGTATAATAATATCTGAAGCAAAAATGTCAAGAACAAAGTCGTATTGAGCCATACAACACACTGAACAAGTTAAATTCAAAGCGGTTAATGTAAACATCTTGAAAAACTCCATGTTACTTAATCTGTTTGGTGCTGTCAATTACAAAAAAATGCATACGTTAAATATAGATGAAACGTTTTCTCTAAACTCATTTTCAACCAAATAATTGTTTAAAATTAAGTTGTGTAATATTTACCTTAACCAAAATGACATTATTGGTTTCAGATGATACACCGCACAGTAAATTTAACGGACATTTCATCGTGTACATTTTGCATATAAACATGGTATAATGCTATTATTTTTAATTTAACGTGGTAAAGTATGGTAAAATAAAACTGACAGTTATTAATATAAATATTCGCAAGTTTCCGCAAAGCGTGTCGAACAGTAATAAGACTTAAAGTATTAGCCCGTGACACATTTAACACCAGGGGCGTGAGGATATCTGCTAAGTCATAGCTGTAAACAAGCCAGTGGTTAAGCGTTTTTGCTTGCAAGTCAAAGGTTGCCGGCTCGAATCGCACAGTACATTACTTAATTTTATTTATTTATTTTCTCCATTGAAGCACTTTGCATGAAAAGGCACGATGTAATTATTTATTTGTATTCATTAATCGTATTTAATTTCATCGCTTAATCAACACAACGACATCAAACAAATATGATCTGATAAAAATAACATAATTATGATAGTAAAGATAGAAAATGAACAAAAGCGATAAAAACAAAGAAAACAATTAAAATATTGTTATTTGATATTAATATGACACTTTTTTTAAAGGTAAAATCATTGAAACTTATTTAGTTTAAATTCCAATAAAATATCAGAAAAAAAGTTTCGCATCCTTCGACATTGAATGGAACCAATAAGCCATTTGTGTCAACACGCAGTTAAAATACTTGTTTAGACAATGTGAATATTAAAAGTTTTGTATATTGTGTTATGGACGAAGAATTGCGAGTTCGATGACAGACATAAGACTTGCCAGTTTAATGTTGTCAGGCTTTAACACTTGAGCATTTTAGAAAATCGTATAAATTAGAAACAAAACATATTTGAATAATAAACTTTCTATGAGTCTCATCGCTAATGTAATGATTAAATATAAGGTCACCTACTTTTATTTTTGAAACATTAAATTCCATATATGTAAAAAAAATCTGAAAGCTCACTCTTATGTAACAACATAACTTTTATAACAATAGAATATGACGAAGCAAGTACACATTTTATAACATTCACCCGCCGTAAACAGGAATTATGATAATAACTGCACGTCGGGTCTTTTTCGTGCACACAATTGAACCTACAGTTGTTTATAGATCGTTATTGAAAAGCTTCTACAACTCACCCTGTCATAAAAGCAAGAATTCATAAACTGAAAACAACAACAACATGGGCGCTGCTGCAGCAATGATAGTTTATTTGTTTATTTTACTAGCAATTTAAAATCTAGGTGTCGTCTCATGTTTACTTTTTATAAGGATGATTGAAATATTTCTCGATGAATGTTAAATTTACGACGACTTTTACGACAATTACACCCTTCATAGTACCTACACCATAAACGTGCATTTGTCGTTAGGAATTAGAAGAACACAACATAACTTACCATACCATGTTTAATTTTGCTTATTTTAGTTCACTTTTAATTGCGGGGTTCATAGACTAGGTTATGGAATTATTTTACAACAGTGGTAAACGTGCCGTACTCATGGCACGTATCTGTACCCAAAAAGGCCTAAGTCACCCTTGGAGGTTAAAAGTTAAATATAATTTAAGCATTGTGAGGGCAGGATCTCCGTGTTTTTTACGAAGAAGTTTAACTATATCTTACACAGATGTTCACTGGATGTGGCGTGTCAGTCACTCAAGAATCAATGTCATCCTGAGAGATCAAGGTCAAAAATAAATGCTGTTAATTAATCTTGTTCAGACTTTAACTTGACCATAGGCCAATGGGTTTTAGATAAACACAAGGTCACATAGAGGTAAACTGTACAAGCACAGAAAGCACTGCAAGCATTGAGGTATTCACTGCTTTGGATAAGTAATTACCTTTTGTGCCCTGACGTGCATAGTTTTTTTTTGTGTTAGATAAACCTCCTCTTATAAAACGACCTTACTCCGCGTTCAATGTAGCTGATATATGATAAGCAGCAGAACTTTAGTGTCGAAGGCCAAGACCGGTAGAGGTTATATAGTACGTACCGTACCGCGTTTCACAGGATGATATGTTTATACGCCTTTTAGATGTAAACACTTAATAAAAAAGTTCTTTACAAAATAACTATAAACATTTTGTGTTTTTATTTCTGAAAACTAATCATATTTCTACAGGAAGCAGGGAAGGAATTGTAGTATTTCTACAGGAAGCAGGGAAGGAATTGTGGTATTTCTACAGGAAGCAGCGAAGGAATTGTAGTATTGGCGATGTGATGCATGTTGTTTGGCGTTTGTTGGAAAATCTGCACAGAAATATTTAGACACGAGCGCCCGAATCTTTATCTGAATTTTGTGGTGAGCAGCACGCAAGGACACATTTGGCAAAGCTTAGATAATAGCTGGATATGTCTTCCGCAATCACGTTGTTAAATATTGTGAAAAAGTGTATGAAAATTCAGGAATGAACATTTTTTGGTCTATTAAATATTCTTCAGAAGTCTTAGACAAGTTTCGTACTTTAAACTTTCATTGCTCTTCAGTTAATACTTACGATTTCTCTACGCTGTACACTTCCTTACCTCATGATTTAATTAAGACCAAATTAATTGCTCTTATTGAGAAAACATTTGCTCGAGAGCAACGTCTATATATTGCATGTCATGATAGTAATGCATTTTTTACCAACACTTTCCTAGAAAAGTTTACTATGTGGACTTGCACGGATGTTTGTGAAGCTTTACGTTTTCTATTAGACAATATTTACATAAAATGCGGTGACACTTTATTTAGGCAAGTAATTGGTATCCCTATGGGAACCAACTGTGCACCATTAATTGCAGATTTGTTTTTATACTGCTTTGAACGTGATTTCATGTTAACTTTATCCCCTTCGAACCAAAGCCACATTATAGATGCTTTCAATTTAACGTCACGCTATCTTGACGATATTCTAACTATAGATAATCCTTTCTTTTCTCAAATGATCCATCTGATTTACCCTCCAGAACTTACCCTTAATAAAGCAAATAACTGACATTTAAATGCAGCATTTCTAGACATTGAGATCAATATTTCCAATGACAGCGTCTCTACTAAAATCTATGACAAAAGAGAGATGAATTCAACTTTAGTATTGTGAATTATCCATACCTTGATGGTGATTCACCTCGTGCTACCTCCTATGGTATTTACATATCACAACTTACAAGGTTTGCACGAGTTTGTACTAAAGTAGAAAATTTCAATTCTAGAAACCTGTTTATTTCTTCTAAACTGTTACAGCAAGGCTTTCGTTTTCATAAATTAAGAAAGGCGTTTTCAAAATTCTTTCATCGCAATGGTTTTATTGCTTCTAAGTATAATAGCAGTATGAAAACACTTATGCAGAAAGACATAAGCCATCCTGCATTTTATGGAAATGTTTTATACAAGTTAAAGAAGATCAAGGGTCTCAATAACTTTTCTGACCACTTTACAAAACTTATCAGAAAATGTATTGCAGACGGTTACAACCCGGGAATACTTAGATGTACTGCATTGCTTGCAATTGACCTTTTTACAGTCAAGAACTTGCATTGCTTTTAAATAACACGATGACCGGACAGGTCGTTGAGACTATATGAAAACAGTGTCTTAAAGCCATTATTGGACAGTCACTGTTGGATTTCTTGTCTCTTCATCTCTCCAGTCGGGCCCTATATAGGTGGGACAACTTGAGCAGTCTCCATACCCTTTACGTGAGATTGCACAGTAGGTATAACATCGGGATTTTTTGTACCTTTATCATATATAATATGTCAACTGCGGATAAATCCTCGGCGTTTATTATATATTTTTAAACGTATTAACTCTAAACAATACTACGTTTTATTTTGTTGATTTTCTAAAATTCTATTATTTCTTCCGTATTATTTACATTTCACTTTTGACACTTTTGGCATATGACGTCATGGCATTTATGACGTCATTATATGGTTCTTATAATATATCAGCGCTTGTACTGCTTTATTTTATTTTAAACTACTCTCTCATTTGGAATTTTTTGGTTGCCGAGGCTTTTATCTACTGTACATACTGTACATATGTTGTTTTATTACTAGTTATTTTGTATGTACATATGTTCATTATATCTGTTTTAACTCCCGATGCAGGTGCTTATTGTTAGTTGTGTCACTTTGACGGGATATTTTTATTTACACTGTTTGTTTGATAGAAAAACCTTCAGGAATTGCGAGGTTGGAGCGCTCCACAAACCAGGTTTAAGCACCCCAGTTGGCCCTTTTGCCGACTGACCGTTCCAAGGCGGTAACTGATGGTTTTTCTTTTTGTGTGTTATGTCTCGTCTCTGTGTTTTTTTGTCACATTTACATTTACCTTGTTTGCCTTTGTCTACTGGTAGATAAAATTTTAAATATCTGTGAAAATTTTGATAGGACCTTTTCTTATTTACCTATTCGATTAAAAAAGGACGCCAAACATTGTTGTTGTTTTTTATTCATCAAGGTTTATTGCCACCGATCGTCTACAGATTGTACGGAACTGCAATCATTGATGCTATCTATCAATGGTGACGCAAATATACAACAGGTGGACAAGTTGAAATAATTTGGGAGTGAGTAGCAAACAAAACATTTAAAAATTATTTTTTATTTAAGTATATGTTTCTGCCACCTAAGAGAATTGTTTTAAACAACAAGAACAACAACAACAACAAACAACCAAAATAAAAAGCAAAGTACGAAACCACTTATACGAATTTGACTTGACATAAATATTTTATATACACAGGTATATTGTAGCATTACTAAGTTTTCAATAAACTATGCATATAAATTCTGATATTGCCGTAAATATTTATAGCACCCTAGTTCTGATTATAGGTCCTGTTTGCTGGTTGCTCTGAGACAGTTTAAACGCATGTTAACATACCGTAGTCCTTGCTACATGGGCAGGTAGAAAAATCGAAAAACGAACTGAGAGTTCATTTTACCTTTAAAGTTTAGAATTTGTATAACCAACACACTATAGGAACAATATAAATAATATACCGTTGTGTGCCATGTTTGTAAAAAATTACAAAAACAGCATTGGTGAAAAGCATCAAAGAATGTACATTATATATTTAACAAAAACAATACGTATGCGGATGAACAAATACACCGGACATTTGATGAGAACTTTGACTAAAGTGAGATGGAAATATGGTCGAACAATTGGCCTTCATATAACCTAATAACCACTCGCAACATCTCTGTCATTTCTACGAAATAGACTTGTCCGAATACCGCAGAGGAGTTACGAAAGACATGATAACTACAACAACGCATTTAACGCATTCCTCAAAATATATAATACAGGCGTCGCGCTCCAGCGAGGAGTCCAAAGTTCCCAGTTGAACATAAATTACTTTCTTCACATACTTAGTTGCACTTAAGCGAAACTCAAGACAACCGATGCAACTGATATAAAGCAAGACTAACTGCTTTACATTTTATGTTCGTTACAAAATATTTAACGAAAAATCACAATACAAAAGAAAGAAGACAGAAAGCTTATTTTAGAATTATACTACAAAGTCAATGACACGGGTGATACATATACTGTACGAAAACCACAACTTCATCGTAAATAGACTGACACGGGGATCATTCAATGACTTTCGCAGATAGTTCGTTTCCATATATGCATTTGTATTTTCTGTAACATGGAAGCTATCTAACAACAGCGGAAAAATCGATTGTGTATCATACAACATTCTGGTAGATCATGGTGTCCCGTAGTGGAGTTGGATTAAGTAACATTATATGCAAACTTTCTATGGTAGAACACACTTGCTTTGTAATTTACCAGCTATAAATTAGAGCATTACTTTGACAATGTTACCTTTACTTGCCATTTATGATTATGCAAACAAACAAAATAACACTAACCGCTTGATAACAAGATTCACTTAAGTAATTACAGACTCGTCTAGGTAATAACAAATAGTAAGCTAAAATTTTATCATGGCTATCCTGAATGAACAGTAGCTGTACATAAAGTAGTGTTATTTCAAAACATATAGTCCTGGAGCTGTTGCTTAAGCCTTATTTCATTATCGATGAGAAAATATAAAAAGTACGCGGATTCTCCACACAGCTTCAAGCTTATTTACCATAAAAATCTAAACTTTCGGATAACAATCTGTTTTTTTAATAAGAGGGAAATTCTCATTCATTTGTCTGATAATTGCAGTGTGTTACATTTTAAAAACCCATCGCTAGCCAAGCGCAGTTTGTAAAAATATTTCAAGTATAAACAATAATTACTGGATGTAAAAATAAGCAGAATTCTCCCTTTAGCGGTCACTTGCAAGAATGCGTTAGAACAACAGATTCGAATTCAACTGCCTAATTTATCTCCCAGACTTAGTCGGTACTTCATCAGACTTCAAGCTCGCGTATTAAGACTTCTCTATGACAAGATAAATGATATTATCGACTTTAGGTCCGTACACTATTATATTATATACATGGGAGAGAGATCGCGTATTGAATCACGCGATTCATCTTATTCCGTTTTAACTGCAATGGTATTATTAGCTGGCAACTCTTGTGACATTCCATTACTGTGTTGTAAATTCACAAACACTTGTCATTATAACCTCATTTTATTGTTAAATGTTTTATCTGATTTCTGAATTAAGCACATATTCCCCAAGCGAATGAAAGAATGAGAATAAGGATGCGAAGCATGCTATTGAACGTTGTTTTAATGTTTACAGAAATAATTAGACAAGGACGCATAGGCTGCGTTTTAAACAGCACACAACTTAAAATATATGCGGTAATGAGGAGGCTTTTACTAAGTACAATTATTGATTTTACTGATCTTTTTAAAGAAAGTAAGATCATAGAAGCGAGGCACTAAAGGATTATGCATTTTCTGACTTGAATAACTGTGTAAATAACGTCACCTTACTCTGGTTAAAAGTCGATTCACTTTTGTAAATCATAAAAGGTAATTTGTACGAAACCCACTTTATTTTTTAAATATTTAACAAGGCTGCGTTTTTAACTATTGTCCTGTTATTAATAACAGTTAACAGCAAAACGATTTTCACCGACAAATGTACATCCCACTTGAATTCAAAACGTATTCTTGTGAAAATTGATCGACAAATGATACACGTATGACATTGACCTTCTCATTTACATGTATACTTGACTTCGCGGCTAAATTCTGAAGCAGTTTGGCATGTGTCTTGATTATCGATTGTTACTCGAAAAGTGCTCTCAGCAGATTCGCACATGTATGTGAAACATGAAGTATTACACCCCAATCGCCATTCCAAACAAGTATTTGCTGTCTTAGCGTGTGCACATTTACATATTTTATATGAAAAAAACCCCCACGTGGTCACTAACTTTTGATTCTCTGCAGAAATTATTCACAAATTGTGATATATTGTCATGTATTTGCAATAGGCAAACTGTCGAATACCTTGAAGTATTGCAAGTGATTTTGTATTTTACGACCTTATGGTTCATATAAAATATATGTAAAAACAACAAACAAACTCTTTTATGTCATTCACAACATGCTTTCAGGTCAAGCAACATTTACGACCTTTGGTTTTCTTTTTGCTTATACATTTACTTTCAATAATAAACAACCGTTAGTGTGAATTTTACCACTGTGTCCTCTTGAACGAATATTCCGAAGCATATAGGACAACCATTGAAGAACTTTATGACACTAACATCAGGATATCATGGTGGTTCGTCTGCCTGACCAAGCCGGCAATCCAAAACACTGTTCAGCATGCATCTGTTCATGTCTTCCATAACCAGAAAACAATCTATTCGTAGCATGGGCAGATCTAGCGATTAAGGGGGTTGTCCGGATAACAAAGACTCTCATAAATATCTTCCACGAAGGTATTTTTTAACATTTCAGGCCGTGTCACATCTTTATGTGGCACTAGTGGTGTTATTGTCTTAAAACCGCGTTAAAATGAAACTGTGCCGCCCCCCACACGACCGTCGACCGCTTACACTACTCGTACGTATGGTTCTTTCTCAATTTGACCTCTCCCCCTCATCATACGAACAAAAGAAAAATATATTATCTTTGTCGCTGAGGATACAAACAGTTTGGACACACGAAACATGTTTATAGCATCTTCTTAAATGCAGGAAATGGCTCTATGTCCCACTAGACAGCTAGTCCCTCTACTGCGCGCTCAGTTACGATACCAGCCTCTGAAAACTTCCTGGATTCAACACTGGGTAGTGATATAATGCATTGTTTAACTGTATATCATACTACAAAAAGTAAAGATAATAATGTTTCTTAAATAAGTTGTCTTCTATTATAATATATCCATTAGGCGGCACCCGATCAGGGGCCTTTCATCTTTAATGCCACACATATATCCCGCCGTAGAGCTGAAAGTAGGCGGATTCAAACATTACATAGAAGAGTTCTTACTGACAAGATCAATAGTAAGATCGCATGTATGTCCACATAATTGTGTATTTTGATAAAGTACGCGCATTTCTGTCACGATTCCGAGACATCTGGTTAAGTGTCAAGTTGTTATCCCCATAGGGCATTGTCATAATTTCATGTTATAAATGTAGCCGGGTGAAAGGAAGGGGAGGCGTAAGCGGTCCGGTTAGCTCAGTCGGT
Source organism: Sinonovacula constricta (assembly GCA_007844125.1). Classification (NCBI taxonomy): domain Eukaryota; kingdom Metazoa; phylum Mollusca; class Bivalvia; order Cardiida; family Solecurtidae; genus Sinonovacula; species Sinonovacula constricta. The sequence goes on along the minus strand of CM017559.1, from coordinate 47,743,881 downwards.
AGAGCATTCACCCTGTTAGCGAACCGTCCCGGGTGCGAGTCCCGGATTGGATTGACTTTACAATTTTTTTCAAGATGTTACATAAATAGATATCATTTTCAAATCACATTCAAATACTTGTAGCAACAACAAAGTCACATGGTCTAATCTTACATCTATAGCTTAAACAAACAAATATTTACTTTAATTATAAAGATATTGTATTATAAATGATGGCACTTTTAATATATATTTTTTTCACTCAAGCAAAATTTTATGTAATGTAAACTTAAACGTGCAAATATCTTATCGAAATTTGTTATCTTATACATTTTTTCAACACCATTTTCTTGCATGGAAGTAATAATACAAAAACCGCGTTTGTTTTAATATTTACCATTATAGTTTTATTACAACCAAAAAGTATAAGGATTGTTTAATTTTTAAAGATAATTTGTTTTTATTTAATTGCATTTAAATTTGTTAAGTACACGTTTACATCAACGCCGATATCGATGTACACTGGCATTATCTCCACTATGGTCTCGTGCTTTTCGAATGTCGAGTTATTGTACATGTAGCTCAGAGAAACGTACACGTAACCAGCGTAGGACTGTGCTTGTATGCAAAGAGTTTAGGTATGGTGTCACGTTTCTTATATAAACAAGTTTATTAATGGGATATGTAATTTTCACCAATGTGGGACGTCTAGATTTAACTTCACATGTTTCATTCAGATAATTATATTATTTGAACATATATATTTACACAGTTCTTGTGTAAATACGTGAGTGTATTAAATAAATCAATCGTAACTGTTTTTGTCGAAACCGCACTTTAATTCTAAGAATTTCTATAAAAAAATAAATATCCAATATTGTGGAAAATCCTAGCCGCCTAGTCCACAATCTTTCTATTTCCTGGATCAAGGCACCATGATTACGCCGCACTGGGTCTGGTAATTGACTTTGTACAAGGGAAAGCTTTCTCTAAAATGGAAACATCGTAAAATGCTTAAATTGTCAAGATTTATTATCTTGGCTTTTAAGCAATATGCACATAAGAGAAAATACATGGACTTGTTTTAATAATGCTGCGGTCTAGCTATTTTGACATTGTATGCTGGTCTTTTATTAAGCATTTTTATAGATAAAGAATTCTTCATAGAACAGATAAGCAGCTGTTATACAACAATCGTATTAAAACCAATATGTGAGAGAGAGAGAGAGAGAGAGAGAGAGAGAGAGAGAGAGAGAGGGAGAGAGAGAGGAGAGAGAGAGAGAGAGAGAGAGAGAGAGAGAGAGAGAGAGAGAGAGAGAGAGAGAATCACGAAAACCATTCACTGTTACCGAGGTTACACTTTTACATACTAATCAACTGTCGATTTCTTTTACCAGACGCCATGTTGTTGTAGCAATAGTGCGCGTAAAAAGAACACGACCGTCAGTATTATAGTCTTGGTGCTCACGTGCAAACATCCTCGAGTCAATATCACTTTACAATGACTCAAGCATGACCAGCACTCGACCAATTAAAATGGTTTTGACCAGCGCTTAACCAGTCAGAACGGTTAAAATTAAAAGGGTATGTGATAAAAGAAAATATGTAATTGGTGTACAGAATGGAAAACAAGGAGAATCATGTGATAAATAAATTTAAGGACCACGTAATCCGCTTGTTATTGTAAGTGTATGTTTTTGTCAAAGGTAATGCCTCTTCTGATGCTCGGACAACAATGGGTTTAAGACCTTGTCTGGCCGGCTGTTAAGTCATTTATTTGATGCATGACTTTGTCTAGAAGGTTATAGACATCAGCACTCACCAAGGAGAGCACTATGACGGTACATGTAATGGCTGATATAAAACCTATACGAAATCAAAATGGCATGAGACTTTAGATTCTGCTTACATAGTTATAAAATTAATGTAAGCACAGAAATGCTGGCTGAGGTTTAGAAGAAAAAATTTCAATCACCAAGCAAGCTTCTGTTCTTTCATTGTTCCTGCAGCAAATGTAGTACAATACATTTCTTATTTTCGTGAGAATGGAATGTAGCGATAATATGGGGAATTATAAATGGCCTGAAAAATAGTTTGAGCTAAAAATCATCAGTTTAATCAGGTAATCGATGCCGTAGAATCCTTGTAACACTTTGAAACATTATGTATTAGTAATATTATGCATTATGTACATTATGCACTAAACTTAGACGGCAGAGACTTTTAGCGTGTGTGGCATGTTAATTGATTTGACCTTACGTACGAAATGAGTAGTATAAAAATTATAAACAATTTTTTTTCAATTAAACATATGCTGCATTCTGTCATATTAGGTTATATGTTTGATCTGGAACAAAGTCAAATAATTACAAACACGTGATGCCGCGCATAAATAAAGTATACATTTGTTGCATCTGGAAGTAAACGTCAATGCACTGTCTATTTTCACCAACGTCTAACAGGAGCCTAAAATGGCTTATAAAGTTCGGTACAAACATATTGACAATGCAACTTTTTTGCGACATACCAACCATACAATTTGTATTAATAATGTCTATGGGAAGGTTGCAGCTGAAATACATGTATAGACGTGTGGCTTTTACATGAGATGTTTCCATAGTTAGCACGGCTTTTCTCATCTATGGGTGAGATATAACCACATGTATTGACAGAAAACCAGAAAAAAACACCGTTTGCAGCATTTAAAGGTTTAACTTACTGTTCTTGTTTAAGTCAAAAGTATCAAAATTGCCTGATATAAGGGTGGTTATATATGACTAGATTGTGTTAGTATATACCAATATTTATCGGTACATTTTACAGCTTTCGTACAACACCCAGATCCAACCAATAAATTGTTTTACATATCTTCAGACCCGATTTTTTAAAAAAAATGTTCAAATCACTTATTCTCATCATGTATGCCTAGTTGCATTAAGAAAGATCCGACCAAACAGATCTACAACCCCGTCGTTCCACACACGTAATAAGAGGACCCTGGTTGCAGCAATACTCATATTATCACCAACCTTTATGATCATCTTTTAGTGTAGTTAATCTCATTTAATCATGAAATAATTGCAAGTCGTAGCAAGATATTTCATGACATAATCTAGTCTCATACACCAGCACTGATATTTATTCAAGTCTCCTTGTGACAGTTTATTACCTAAATTGCTAGGCTATAAATGAGGGCAGCTATTTCCAGACCCGGTTCATTGTAGTCTATGTACAGATAACCAGAAGACAAAAGATAGCTAACGATCGCTTTGTCATTAGCTCGTGTTTTGTCCAGCAAATCATTAATATAATTTCTGCTTGAACTAATATTTTAGTGTAAGGAAAACGAATTTGAACACTACCTATATTGTTAAATAGTACAAATCCAGTACAAATACCGGTTTGCAATGCCGAGTGGGGAATTAGACTTTACCTTTTACACAAATCTATAATATATTTAACAACATTTTAAAGGAACTTTTCATAAAACAATGGATTATCTGGATTCTTGAAAAAAAAGATTTGGTCGAAACTCTCGAAAACAACCTTTAAGTAACAACACGCCAGATGTGTAACTGTTCATTACAGATCATGCCAGTCGATGGCTGTCGATTAGCTCTTTTCTTGATAGTCAGCTGTATGTAATTTCTGTTGTTCTATCCTTTTCAGCGGTCCTTTCTGTAATAATCAGTAGATACAACATAAACTAAACGTACATGTATACATTAACATGGCATGGCTGGCTACATTACACCCCAAACACCATTTAAATTATTGTTTATTAGACGGTATTGATCATGTCATTTTTCTCGAAAGTAGTACTGTTTCCAATCTATGTTTCCTTGCGTGCAGACATACCAATAACCCAACATTTAAAAGCAGTATTGCGATAGAGATAGTGATGAGAAACGCTGCTAATGCTCCAGCAAAATTATTTATAGTTATTTGAACACTGAACAAATACGGACTGTTGTATTTAGCTTCAGTCGATTTTGACAAAACGTGAACGGTTGCATTATATAGTGTATTGTTTTATTTGATTCATTTGAGCATATTCATGTAAAATGAATGCATTGACAGGCTCTGTGACATCTGGTAGAGGGAGGACCCAGGTTCAAACACAGTATACCAATGTCATTTAAAATTGTAACCAGCCGAACAAACCTCTAAAATGTCGTCTGAAACACATTAATTACATCGGCAGAGAAGCCATTTTTGTGATCGATGTTCAGCCCCGGTTTCTTAAATCTCCACATAACAATGATACTGTTACTAGCATCTCAGAAGCTGAATGTGATGATGTATCTGTAGTACAGGAACAACGAAGGTTTTAAATAAAACGCATAGAAGAAGTAGAGCCATAGATTATTTATTCAAAACATATCGGTGATTCTTACCAGTGGTCGGAAATATTGACTAAGTTATAAACGTCGGTTTATTTACTTATTTGCATTGCATTTCGATATTTTATTTCATATCCTTTTAGAATGAAGAAGAAACCATTTTAAAGGAATCTTACCGACGACCTTCAACCACTGCACAAGAATGTACAGCAAGCTAATGGTACATGTCCTTATATTAAAGTGCACTTGCTGGGGAATATGTACCTTGACATTCAAAATCTAAAAATAAAGCAATCACACAAAAATCTAAATAAACTCCGTAGATAAACAAGACACAGGAAGCCTTTCCTCATTTCAGAAAAAAATGTACACTATACTTAAAATATGTCCCTTATCTAACGCTACTCAATTTTAGACGAAGCAGGTCACCATCAAAGGTTATTACCTAATACATTATAAAAATACTTATTAGTTATTTTTAACTGTTAAATTAAGTCGCGTTATTCCCGAGCATGCACAATGACGCACCGCACTGTTTACCGATCAACAGTTGTACTATTTCATCGTCCGCCATCGGGTATTTCCGTTAAAGCCGTTCGCCAATATTTAGTAAGTGTAATAACGACCAAACGCCGTTCATTACAACATTCGGTAGTGGTTTCTTTTAAAAAATCAAACGTCTTAAATCTGAATATTGCCAAGTTTGACATTTTCAAAGGATTGAAACAGTGCTTAACGTTTGAAGTGTTTATAAAAAAATAAGTTTTATTTACACTAATTAGAAGTGTTCTGCTCAATACAAAACTGTTGTTAACGTTTATTGCACATTTTCATGTTCTTAACATTTTCTTTGTTTTAATTGTGTAAAAAGGAAAGTACATTATACTTATAGAACTAAAGAAGTTAAAATATGTGTATGATGTTGCAACGTATATAAAAGTAGTATTAATTTGATTGCATTAGGTTATAAAACAGTTATTTCATCGGTGTTTGGCCTCTGGCGACAATTTCAAAGTAATTCCCGATACCTTGGAACAACAATTTTGACTGTTCACCAAACACCTATGAAATAACTGTATATTGAGAATAAATAAATAGTCGCTTTACATGGATTTATTCTGACACGTTGCAGTATAACTGTATCCCAGCCGCCATCGTCAGTTAAATTACACAGCCTGCTGGAGTATGGGAATGTTGTCTCAAGAAGCAAATTGTGACAGTAACAAAAGGGAGCCAGAAGTCTTAAAGCCAGAAATGATAACTTCTTTATCTTTAAATTAAGTTTCTTTTTCTAAAACAATCTTGGTTTGAAGGCTATTAAAAGTGAAATAAAACAATATCATTTTCTCAAATCTACATAAAAATGTAATAAAGAACAAACTTACATTAAAACAATATTTTATCAATAATACATTTTCTTTTTTTAATTATAAATGTTCACCAACATATTTTTCAAGACGTAAGTTGTATTTTTGTTAACTTGACAGTTTTCAGATGAGCTTCAGAAGAAACATCAGCTCTTCGACCACGACGGTGTGAAAGTAGACCAAAAATAAGTTGCTACATCACCAGCGCCCATTAAGCTTCAGGATAAGTTCTTACAAACAAAGTAAATAACATCATCGACTTTATGCCAACATACAAGAGCGTTTTGACAAAGTACGCTTACTGAGCAACATTTCCTTGAACCTTCATAACGTTATTTATTGATGTACCGTGATGTAGGTCAGCTATATGGATACGTTATATACTCCTCTTGTGGGACCTGAAAGTGCATTGCTTGATATCTTGTATGCTCGCTGTTGTTATTTGCCAAAGTTATTTCGGTTTTAACGGTAAAGCAAAATAGGTAAAGTTGTGATCATGGGAAGCAAGCAACAGAAAGGAAAAAATAAGAAGGAGGATACAATAGAAAATGGAGTTATGTTATCCGCGTACATTTAGAAATAATTACCTACCTAGGTTTTCTTACCTGAGTTCTAACCCTTTGTGCCTCGTAAGAATCTTATGGAAAACGTTTAAAGGTGTTATTGGACAGTTTAACCCTGTTTTTGGCAGAGATCACTAAAGTGCACATTTATAGTTCTGGAAAGACTGGCCATTAACAGCGATTTTTTTCTCGATTAGTTAATCCCAACAATATAATAAAATTTCAAAATAAAGGAGTATATGCAGAAATTATGCCAAACTTCACCAAAGCACTAGTGAGAGATATTGTAACATGTAATATAGGCAAACTATCGAATACCACCTTTAAAATATGCAGATAATTATTGTTTTATCAGTTATTGCACTGCGATCACCTCCTAATCCCTTTTCCTAGGAACATATCGAGGCAACTTTAATATTGCTATTATTTATCCTTGTTCTTCTGAAAGGTTTTCAGTTTTGATTGTTTTAGTCTGAAATTTATTTTGAAATGCTCAATGTCTTCAAGATACAGAACTACATAAATGCATATATAAAGATGATTTACTAGGTAATTAATGTGTTAAACAAACTATTAAAATTAATTAACAATATCATATTGTGTGTTGTGCTACATTTTCTGCTTCGTATTTATCATGTTTACAGCGACATTATTCTAGGAAAACTTGGCAAATCCGAAAGACAAAGGGCAAGTAGACCCAATATGACACAGAAGCAATTTGATTGAATGGCGCATCGGTGCCAATACGAAAAGCAAGACCCAGCGGAAAATGATTTGATTGGCTATCACAATAACTTTGACGTGGCCATTTCCTGCAATGTGACATGACGTCATTCTTTTTACTTAAGTTGATTTAAGTACGCTTGTTGCCGTTGAATGAATAACTGAGCTTTTGAATGCATCGCAGTTAATTAATACCTTAGTGGGGAAAATGATTGAAAGAAATACAAATCAAGTATGCTTTCAAATATTTTCAATTTAAAATGTTGATATTTACTTTTTTAAGATTTGACTATTTTTGTAGTACTAAGATCAATTCAAGGAGAAATATCAGCCCTTATACATAGGCTGCCTGGTTGTTGGCCAGACTTAGCTGGAACCTCATAAGCATACAAGCAGGAAATATTTCTTCAGACAAGACAAACACTAACATCGACTTTATGTCAACATAATCCTCTTTACAGAGTAGCTTACCCTGGCTTTCTTTCGTAATGCATCATTACGTTATTAGATGTACTGTAATGTAGATCGTTTGTGTGCTTATGATATGTTGTGACGGCCCACCCACAAATAAATCAAGAAAATATAAACACGAATTGAAAAAAGCGAAGAAAGATAAATATATATATTTTAAAAATAATCTAACTATATTTAAATCATGCTTCCCCATTAATGTCTAAAAGGGTTTACATAATTTGAATCTGACCGAAATAATGTTAATGTAACAGACACAATGCAGCCTACGAGTATACTATTTGTTATAATTACTGACAACATTATTTATATAGATATCACATTTAAATATTCAAATTTCACAGGGCATTTTAAGGATATGTACAAGAAAAGATTATGTCGAGCATAAGATACTTTCACCAGATTTGATGCCGGACGATTATTAAGTAGACGAACCATTGCATAAAATAGCCCAAGACACACACGTTAATGCAATGGGGAGTGATCTGTTATTGTTTTGTAAACATATTAGTTTCCGAATCATGAATAAAAGAATATGAAGGTAGTAAAAATAGCAAACATACATGCGTCACCAGCGTTACCAGCGATGGATGTTAAGGATGTTCTAAAAATTTAAATGGTATTTTTTTACCCATTTTAGAATTGACGACCCGAATATCTATTCGATCACTGTGTCATGCATTTTTGACTTGATATAAAAACAGGCAACATTCTGATACTGCAGATAATATAGTTTCACTAGAGTATTCAAACCAATACCATAACAGAAATAGCACAAAAACGAATTTGTATCCTCAATCATTAAACGACCGCGTGATAACAGATCTTGGTGAATGAACTTTCAAATTGTCAAGATGAGCATGCAACTGAGAATATTAATAATAATTTCTATAATCAATGCTGTCCGTAAACCATTGTGTAAACGACAACTAAGTGGCTGAATTGAATAATGTTTACTTCCAGTTATCATTTACAGATACATTAGCGGGACAATGTTTAAAAGCACTGTTTAACGTCAAAAGATTATTGTATAATTCTACCGACATTTCCTTCATCCATTATCTCTCATTGCACTATAAACTAATATATCCTATATTAATACGGTCTAGACATATAGGACCATAACGAACCAGTACAGATACAACGGGTACACTAACATGTGTGAAAAAATAGGATTTATAAAAAACAACAACCAAAAAACTTTTATATATGGAGACTGAGGTAGGATACTATTAATACAGAGCATAAATGTTTATATTATTAAGTATTGGCTAGATATGATGATGTAACACAGAAGTAAAGAAAAAACTAAGTATACAACTACATGTATACTAAACTGCTCTATAATAGTATATCGAGTGAAAAAATAAGCGATTGACAAAAACAAAAATAGGCAAGAAAGTTAAAAAAAATGCTATAATTTCAAGGTTTGTGATATGTCTGGGTTAAAAACGGTGTAGGAAGCGCAAATATGTGTTTAAACGAAGAATAAGAGATTGTTATGTCCAGATAGGGCATGAACAAATGGACGAATCATCTACAGCTACATGTTATAAAATGTTGGGGACTTGTTTACTATAAGCAAATTCTTATTTATATACGTAAAAAAATCAGGATTGCTGTTACATAATTTAGATTATATTCGCACAATTTATCTATAGAAACAGAGAAATGGAATAAACCTCAAAAAGTCCTTATTAGCGAGAGAAAATGTCATTACTGTATTTAAGCTTCACATTTGCTAGAATGTCCTCTATTCGGATATTAAAAAATATATATTCCCACCTGTTAATTAAAACAGAGCGAATTTGATAAAATTCCAAGAAACTTTGATAAAAAACTTTCATAGTATGCTCAATAACTGTTTATAAGACGATTAATATCATTGAAATATTACTAGGGATGTATAGTTATGTGTTATTGTGTACTTTCATGTGTAATGATAACAATTCAATAAACAAATATACTCAAATATGAATACTATATGTAAAAGTAAAATACGAGTATTTCGTATAAATCCGTCATTATTTTTTTGTTTATTGTTGTTCTTTGTACTGTATGCGGTTGCATGATGAATATCACAATATTAAGTAATAATTCGTGTAATCGTTCGTTTTTTCCCTCAATGCCTTATACAAGTTTTACAGTATAATTGTATAAATATATCGATATTGAACCGATTATTATAGGTTATATTATACTGAAGTGTAAAATACAGACATATATTTGGACAAGGGCCCAGATTGAAAACCCACATTGAACGCGCCGACAAGCGAGTCCAATGTTTTTTTCCAATCTGGGTACACATCCAAAAATATTTCCCTATTGGATATATATTCCCTTTTATAACCTTTTTTTATTCTATATCCATTTTATTATCGACTTAATATTTCATTTCTTGATTAAACTTCTGTATTAAAATGAAGTTGGCTTCATAAACAACACAAACTTTTTAACACTTATTTGGATTTATAAATAACAGATAGATGTAAATAAAATAAGTTTACAAAAGCCTCTTTCGGACTGAAGTTTTTTTTTTTTACAGTGAAACGCTGACTTACCCTTCCGTTATTTAAAACGCTTGAATCGTACTCTCTTATTGTAAACAGTAAGTACTGTAAAGCATTCGTATACATCGATTTCACCTGGATTCTTATTCGTTAACGAATTTTATCGTTTATTCTTTGTGTCCAAAACATTGAGAATACTGTCCAATAACGTTATATATTTGGACGATGTACTGTTCAATACAGATATGTTCAGGTTGATCACGTAGTACACATCGACTGCACTGATTTGTAAAAAGAAATGTATGTAGAATAACGTATATTATTGTCATTTATATTATAGAGAAGTTTATTATTTTGTGGGATAGGCTAGATGACCTTTTGTTTTCAGTAAAGTATGTCATCATTATATAACAATCCACAAACTGTGACCTGGTGATTAGATTCACCCACCTGTACCTTGGGTAGGTTCGAGTTCCGGTCAGGACAAACTTATTCATATACATGTATATAGGCATTGCAGCTGCCCTGCGGTGCAATGATTGTTCTTATCTCAGACATTAATCATGAACCTTCTATTGTTATGTATTACTTTTTTGTGTTAAGTTAAACACTAGATTTGCCCTGCAATGCGGCGGTGGTTAAACTAGATACTTTTGCGAATATTAGCTTGTTATGATAAACAAAATAGTCGCCGCAATGTTCCTCACCGTGAAAACAGCACATGTTATATCTAGAACTATTAATTATAAATAAAAATGTTTGTATCGGTTTGATATCATATCGCCATTGCAATGGTTATGTTAATTCCAGTTAAGCGAACATTGCCCTTGTTTTGTTAAAGGGAAAACATACATGTAATATACAACAATATACATTAATGTAACCCTTGCATGTTTAACGTATTGTACTGTTTAAAATTCTGTTAAAAATGTTGTTTCAATTTATTCTCAGTATTCTTAAATGTTGTACTGGACTTCGAATAGTGCATATTTTACTCAACAGACATCTCAGATAAGCATTTATGTATCTAGGCTTGATTGTTGACATTGACACCTAGACTTTGACACCTAGACTTTGACACCTAGATTTTGACATCTAGACGGTCTTTCGGGATCAGGGCAGAACACACAAGGTTTGACATCTCTGTGAGGAAATGCGGCAGGATTTGTTTGTTACCTACCCAGACTGATGTTGCTGCATAATTTATCCTTCTAATGACAGGCCAACTGTACAAATAATAGGAAGCTCCAATTTGTTCGGGGACTAAGAAAGCTGATTTCTTCAATCTAGGATATCTGTGTGAAAATAACTAGAACAAATAGTTTTTGTATTATTTGGTCAGTATTGTTACTAGTTTGTTGATAAGCAGTTTTATGACATTATCTTTTCCTTAATATTTTCTTGTAGGTAAACTATATAAAGCAGGATTGATCTTTTGCAGGATTTACTAGCATGTATCTCTAAAGACATACATGTTTCCGGAATAGCCTATTTAACGAACATATGAATCTTTCACACTGATTTTTAAACATGTCAAAATACCAACAAAACTTCATGTCAGTTGCAAACTATTTTTTATATCTAAGGTTGCTTGAAATATATAAGCCGATAAGCTAAAATGCAAAATTCAGAATTTTTGTCTGTTTTGATTTATCTCAGTTAATTAAATCCGTTCTTGCTAATTACCATACTAAAGTTGGCGTACTAATTGTTTCTTCATCCAGAAAATTGGATTTTGTATCACGTTGCATTTTAACAAGACTGTTATCTTTGTTCAAACCTACCTACCTACCTACCTACCTACCTACCTACCTACCTACCTACCTACCTACCTACCTACCTACCTACCTACCTACCTACCTACCTACCTACCTACCTACCTACCTACCTACCTACCTACCTACCTACCTACCTACCTACCTACCTACCTACCTACCTACCTACCTACCTTCCTACCTACCTACCTACCTACCTACCTACCTACCTACCTACCTACCTACCTACCTACCTACCTTCCTACCTATATATATATATATGTTGATAATAAACATCCACGTAGTTGCTCAATGATGCTTTAAATGACAAAAATACAGCCTTTGAAGATAATTAGGGATGTATCTTTAATATGCCAGGGACATTAACTCAAAAAGGTAAAACAGTGAAGTAGTCTCAGTTATTAGACATTTAATACCCGTTCGCTCTTGTACCCAAATGGGAAAATTTGTTATAATACAAACTCGACATATTGCTTCAAACAATAAACAGTTGTTTTCTTTTCAATAATCGCCGAATTTGTCTTTATTACCCATCACCCGAACCCATGATCACATACATAAAACAATGTATCAGTGGAAATCAATAAAATAAAACAACGTGGTATCAAGAAACTGTGGGTTCGAGATACTTCAATCTCATGAAGAAAAAAAAAATCTTTATAATTACATATAAAAAGTAATTATGATTGTTAGTCCGTGGTCGTTTCAATGCAAAGTTAATTAATATACACATCTATGAACATTTCAAATTATTGTCGAAATGAACGAATCCAATTACACATGCATTTACTTTAAATTAGGCATTTAACTCCAACTTTCGATAGCTCAGATATGTGAATTAGACATCCCGCCATTAATGTCAAAATTATTTTGTACATTAAAATCACACCTTTTTTTAAAGACTTTTAACACACTAAAATTACCATAACCTAAGTATGCCAAGGACGGAAACTCAATCAAAATTCCCCATTCGGCATTCTCAATGAAGTTAAAATCAGAAAAAAATAAGTCATTTCTATAAACTCATTTTTCTGATTTTAACTTCGTTGGGAATACAGTTGTAGCAAAAGAGGAAGGCCTGGCAATAATCAATCTGAATCCTCAAAATGTCAATACAATTGCATGATGTCATTAAGCTTTATTCCTTGGTATCGGAATAATTTGTAAAACATGTGCATGGCGTTCATAAACCGACCTTATCTGAAAATCGAAATAATTTTCTCGGAAATTTCAAAGAACATTATTAAGATCGTGACTGGTATTGTGTTAGCATGGACGATTACTGTTTTGTGCCTCGAATGAAAAAGAATGAAAAAAAGTTTGAGAGGAGAATTCCGTAAAGAGACATAAGCCACATCTGGGATTTGACCATTAGTGTAAATTCTTTTTTCTTAGACAATTTCAAAGATTATATAAATCATGTTTATGTTTATTGTGTACTACTTCTCCACGACGTAACTATGACTTAATGAGACGTTCGAATAACAACAATTTCATTTATCTGATGGAGGGAAACTTGTTTGTGCTGCTATTAACCAAAGTTACCTGATGATTTGATTTTTCTAAATCCGGCGACGTGTTTATACAATATAAAACAGCAAAGAGTGTATAAGATTAGTCTTGAGATTAATCAAATTTACATTACGCCAGTCAACTAAATGGAATGAACTCAAATCTAGATAAACGTAAAAATGAAAACGACAGGCTTGACATGAATCTTAGATTGCGTCTAGGAGTTAAATAAATATCATCTCAGACAAAGCTGTATTCTATTCATTTCTCTCTCCATAATAGATGGCTAAAGCTTTGACAAGACAGACAATAACACCCACTTTTATCGCAAGCTTATACTGTACTTAATTTCAAGCACGAATGTCTTTATTGCAGTCCGTCACCAGACGTTTCACATTATCTGGCCGTGAATTTGTTAGAAAAATCAATATATAGTGAGCTGCACATTAATGTATATATCTTTACTGGGCTGCATACCATTGCAGGTACATTTTGTACACACACATGATGGCGATAGTCTTTTAGGTTCAACAACTCCATACCTGGATGTTATATCACAACAACTACATAATGTCATCTGCTGGTCGATATCGGTCCATGCAAAGTTTCGTCATTTTACTCTCAATGCAATGTATAATTATTGATTAATAAACTATCTGCCAGTGCACGTCATCCCCACTACCCCACTATATATAGAATGACAAATGAATTAGGTCAGTCACATTTGCTGACTGATTCAACGGCCTTTATAATACCTCCTGCTGGTCAGCGAGTTAAAATTGACCAAACTTCATTATTGAAAACTCCTGTCCAGCGCACCTCATTTTACAGGTGCTGTCCTTCCAAATATACCATATATCTACATACGTTTTGAATTTAAAAACGAAGCCCCAGTATCAACTATATTTCACGCTATCTAGAAAGCTTTTTTCTCTATTTACTCAGAGTTTGCTATCAATATAGAACTATAAACGCATATAGAATAAATAAAATAATAATAATAATAATAATAACAATAATAATAATAATAATAATAATAATAATAATAATAATAATAATAATAATAATAATAATAATAATAACAAATAAATAAAATCAACGAATAACTAAACTTAATAAATAAATTATAAAAATGAATATATTAATAAACCAATAAAATAAAATTAATTGTGGAGTTGTAGAACTTTCCATTTTCTCAAGTCGTTTTATGAAACATTTTAAAACATATGTTTCCTGTAATAATTCTGGATCCAGAGCAAAATGTCCAATTATGTGCCATTTTACTTTTTCCACTAGCGATGTTTTTCTCACAAACGAAATTGTCTTTACTAAAAGTATGCATTCAACAACACATTTGAAATGATTGATACTTTCCGTGTGAAGTTATCTACATACCACAGTGTATAGAGCGCATCAAGATGCCCAGTTTATCGATCTAACAAACTCAGATTACAAGCAAAACGGAGTTATCTGATTACATTTACATTTAAATCTAGTGGGAAATAAGGTAAATATGTTTCGTTTTAAACCATGAGACCATTAGACCCATGTGCCAAATATTTTACATATATCGAATGGTCATGAATGCAATTAAAACTACGGGAATTACTGCACACTACAAGCTTTGAATTTAGATGAAAGAATATTAACGTTATATATTTTTCTATAATGTAAAAACTTATATACAACTACATGTAGGTAAACAATTACAATAAATACAGTTACACAATTATGAAATAATACATGCTCGACTCAGCAATGGTAAATCAATATTAAAGTAACAAAAGAGTAGTCAGTATACTCTTATGCAGTAACACACAGATACTGCAGAGAGGCTTATATAAAACTGTTATTCTGTCTTATAAATATACGCGTGTAATATTATGCCAATTTTCGACTAAAACAAACTCGTTGCTTTAAATTTCATTCATTTTGAACATAAATTATTTATGTTTGTTACAAAAAAATGTAATAACACAGGTCAATTCGAAACGAGTTTTGTGTACATGTATATTTTTTTCAGGGTAAAATAGTCTTACTTACATAAACTATATACATGAGTGGTACTACTATTACTACTATTGTGATTCTCCATATTTTTTGTAAAACCGTTCGAATATTTTCAGCGCTAATAAAATGTACAGTGTATGAGATCATGATCATTGTAGGGAAACGTTGAAAGGCTAAATGGCAGAAATGTTCTTAGCGATATGATGCAACACAGTCGCTATGTTTAAAAATAACTTCAAAACTCTCAATAGTTAAATGTGTGTTTATAGAACAATCAATAGATAAAACACGAACAAGTATGCTGAATTTGTTTTTGTTGTTTAGTTGATAACTTTAATAAAAATAACTTAAGCATTTTTGCTACACTTGTGCTTATCGTTATTAATATTTTACTGCAATTTATGATATTTCTCATTTCATCTGAAGACAAACAACATCAGCAATAACAACATTATCAATGAACTATTTAATACTGTTTACCGGTTACAATATTGTCCGATAAACAATGGTTCTTGAATTATCAATTCATTTGAATTCTTAAAAGGACATTTGTATCATCTATCCCATTGCCAGCTAAAGCAAGCTGCAACATTATTTTCATCAATCAAGCTAGGGAAAATCCCCAGGGGTACAATTAAATCGAAGTGTGTTCCATTTGGAAATTGCATCGAGCTTTACATAATACATGTGTATTTAAAGTTGATAGAAGTATAGCCTAAAACATGTTAATTAAAGACATTTTTCACACATATAAAATTTTAGTGTAGTTTAATTGTTTGAAACTTAATGTTTATTATAATATAGTTTTGGCATGGACTAGATCAGACGACGTGGTAAAATATCATACACTTTAGTCCTAATGCTATCGTTATCATTAACGTGAGTAATGATTTTAATTGTGCTATTAATTCTGTGAAACTTTGTTAAATTTCGCCATTGCGCATTATGTTGTGCATCAATGTACTATTTAATATTATTAATATGTGGTTTTATTGAGGTTAGTTTTCCAAGATAATCCACATTTGAGGTTGAATTTATTTCACTCCAATTTTTAGCCAAAGTATATCCAACAACAATTTTATATAAAGGGTTCTTGCAAATGTATGAGGAATGGTCTTTATTCAAAATGATAAATGCCAACACCAGACAATGTCTTATTGGAATAACAACATATATTAGAAGCCGAACAAGCATTAGACAATACCTACACATGCCAATTCAAGATTAAATCTATCGGGTTGATACATTACACAATAAAAGAAAAACGAACAGTAACTGCATTGCAACCGGGGTCGACAGAAAGATCGACTGGGGCACTATAAACGGTTAATGAAGCTAGGACTTGGACTTCCAGAAGGGTTTTCTCAGAGACGAATAGTTAGATAAAAATATCCTGTTCAAATAAGACATCTTACAGTATAAACGGAGAGAAATTAATGAACAAATAACACTAAACTGCAAAGTCAGGAAAGAAACTTTTAGCAATATGTTTCAAAGATGAGTGCCTCAAGAACTTTAAAGGTTCGAAACCCCAGACGATTACAACGTTATGTAAATACAACTGTTGTTCTTATTGAAAGTAAATTAAACTGTTACTTAAAAATGTCCACGGAAGGTACTGTCCAAGGGATGTAGTTTTGTCAGCCAGGTGATATCATATATAAATAAATAATGGCGTTATTTATAAAATGGATGCACATTTTCAAACACAAAGTAAAACATAATTAAAATGTGGCTTCTTCTAAGAAAATAGAAGTTAAAACGAACATTCCTGTTCGGATTACATAAATAACTAACCGAGTCCAAATACCGTTAAAGGAAAAACTGAACAGCGGAGGATTTAAGTGACAAGTATCATAAAAAATATCCTGATAATCTACTACTGTTCAGTCTCACTTAAAGGGCGACAGTATTCCCCTAGGTAACATATAGGGCGAGCTGGAAAGAACAAGAGTCCACATCTTCAATGTCTTGGGTAGTCCAATCATAAATAACATCTACCTAGATTTTTTTGGTTTTTACATCATTCATTTTCACATTCGCATAAAGTAAATAAAAGAAGTATACAATTTTACTAGTATCATATAAAGTATGTATGATTTTTGACAATTGAATCCAATTATATAAAGATTTTACCTGTAGCAGGTAAAAGAATCGACAATGGGCTTTGTTTGAGTGGCTAAGATCTAGTAGACGTCTATTCTAACACGTCCAACATCTACCTTTGCATTTAATAGAAAATAGGACATTTAATATGCAACAACATAACAAAAAAACTATAATACAAAAATGAAATGTAAATTTAAACAAAAACAAAACTGGGCACCAATTTGATAATTTAAATCTCGTCACGAAAGTCATGCTGACAATTACGTAAAAACAAAATCATTGAAACAGGCCATCTACGTTCCATGCTTTGAAATAAAAGAAGCACAAGGTTATAAAATTAAAGGGACAAGCTTAACAACAGGCCACACCCTCAGGGTTAGATAGAGCTCTTTTAAATTCATTTCAACTAGAAAATAAAAAATGGTATACTCGGCATTACCACAATAATTAAAATTTTAACTATCACTACACACTTGCACAAGAAGCAAATGCAAAGTGACAAAACATTGAGACGAGACATAATACATGCAGACACAACAACAACAACAACAACAACAACTGTTACTACATTGGTACGGTCAGATGGCAAAACGACAGAATAGGGTTCTTAATCTGGATTGTGGCGTGCTTCAACCTCAACATTAAAAATATAACTGCTTTGATGTTACGCTACCCGCATGACGAAATGGTCGAATCTAGTTAAGTGTGCAATGCTTCTTACTCCAAGATTGAAACGACCTCATTATTATGTCCTTACAATACCAGCTTTTAAAAGCTTATGATCAGGAAAGGTTTATCGTCAGTAAAGTGTAAAAGACAATTAAATTATCACATCTTTTAGTTTAATTTACGCACACTTAATTGCACTCGACATTCAGCAAAAGCGAACTTTTGTTGAAACTAGTTTTGAATGCCTATAATCGTACTAAACCAGAATAACTCAATAAGAAGCAATAAAAAAATGAAATGTTCGAGGTTTGTTTTATAAGGAAATGTAACTGCGATAAAATTAAAAAGTATAGACATTTTTGCGAGCAGTTCTTTGTTATTTGTGTTACAGAAGGTGGTCTGTACTTTTGTTATACAAGAAAACAATAGCAAAAGTAAATGTACCTTTATTAAGCCTTTTAATAAATACAACTGATCAATAGATTGTGTTCATTAGAGACTTATCAAACACTGCAGATCTTTTAAAAGTTATTTCCTTTAATGACAACAAAAATTAAAAAAAAACCCCACTTTATTTTTAGTTTTATGTACTTCTATGTCATGTTGTCATTTAATTATCCTGTAATTATTGTTACATGTATTTCCTTTGATACACATTGGACTTTGGTTCCTCAATTCCATCTACACATCTACACATGAACAGGACGGTGCAACCATCCACACTTTGCTGGTTATTTTCTTCCCGATTAAAAAATCATTTACAATCAACAATTTTGTGTAGCCCTTCTAACAGAAATAATACTTCTCTCTCTCTAAATATCATGTGGACAGGACATTATTTTTCATTTATTTCACTCATTTTTCTAACAAAGTCATAACTTCAATGCCAGCGCTTGGACACTTTTTTATATAATTAGATTTGCTTTCCTTTCATTGTTTGCATTTGAGAAACCCCTCAGGAAGTGCGAGGTAGGAGCTCTGTAAAATCGGTTTAAGCATCTTTGTCCCTTTTGCCGACTGACCGTCCGTTCCAAGGCGGTTACTGTCGTGTTTGCTATATTTGTTTCATGACGCATCGCAGATTTGTTTCTTTTTTCAATATTTGGCTTGCATGTGAAGACATTTGTCATGTGCCTTTTCAAATTGTGGTATATGTTGCAATGCTCATAGGACGTTGTCATATTTCTTTATCTATGTGGGATCTGGTAAAAGCTAATGGTGTGTTCAATTATTTATTTACAATCTCCTAATATAATACATCAGGCTTAAATGTCCACCACCTAACTAATCTTTAATGAAGGTACAGCCAAGAGAAAAGCAAAGCGATTAATACCATGCCGTGCATCTGGAACTGCTTCTAGAAATTACATTGACATTGTCAGCCCAGACAAACTGAAACAATTTCAGTTCTCGATGACCTTAAGAAATGACTGTAGCTTTGACAAGACGGCTATTAACATCTTCTAATATTGCCCGCTTACATTTTATTTTAACCAGGAATGTCTCTATTGTATGACATATTCTGACCACTGAAATTTGTTCATGTGACATGTTTTGGTGACATGTTTATTTACTGGTATTGCATAGTAACAGTGGTCTTCTTAATTAAGCTTGTCTACATTTGTTAATGAATATTTATATTTCGCTTTATTTAGATTTGCTTACCACCAAGGAAGCGGAATGCCAATGAACGGTCAGAAGATTACATCTTTATTTAATATGCATAGGCAGTAGAACAAAGAAATACGAAATTACTTATTTAAGATCATATAAAAATCATGTTGACCAGTAAGTTGAATCAAAACTAAATTTACTAGTACTGTCTTTTCCTATAAGCCATATACATGCAATATTAATTTTGAAATTTTAGGCAAGTTGTCCAAAAATTAGCTTTTTTTATACTGATTGTTTTCAAGCTTCTTGCCTGTTTACACAGAGTTTGGTTGTTCAAAGCGTGTTTATAACTGATTATTGTGCATGGTTATAATATTATAGCCAATTCTATTTTGTTTAGGACTTTTATGGAGCATCTTTCAAAACCTTTTGTTTTCTGGCATGTGGCACGACATTAATTCTGGATCCAGAGAACAGCTTTCGTGTCCAATGATGTGTCTGGCTGTTCTACAGCCTACCTAAAATATTGCATTTCTGACAAACATAGTTGTCTTACTAAAAGTGTTCAATAAACCATTGTTCTTAAATATGCATCATTGAAAACAAATAGAACCTATAAATTAAATCACATGAAATCTAAGTTAAACATGATTTTAAGTTGGCTTAACTTTTAACAAATAAAAAACGCAATGCAATTATCGTGGATAAAATGTATCTTTAGAATGAGTAAGTTATTACTTATCGTATTTGGGAAAACTAAATTTCTGCTTTGTTTCCGTTGTGCCTGAATAGCAATATATATATTATCTTCTACGAGAGTCGATCTACGATATAGTGTATAAATCGCTTCTAGAGTCCCAGACAAAATATTCGAGAAGAAAGAACCTTAACGGAATTATTTAAATCAAAATCGTAAATCTTAAGGAAAATACGGAAATAGTTATACAATGTGAAAAGATCAATCCAATCGTTCCTCCTATGGGTATTCTTTGTACATTGGTATACACTGATATACTGGTATACACTGATATATCAGAAAATGTAGGGTAAATTAGCAAAAGAGTTGTTCTTATAAATGTGTGCGTGTTATAGATATATATATATATATATATATATATATATATAGATATATATATATATAGATATTATTATATATATATATATATATATATATATATATATAGATATATATATATATATATATATATATATATATATATATATATATATATATATATATATATATATATATATATATATAATATATCCGACATTTTATAATACTTTTGAAAATTGATTTTCTTTTTAAATTTTTATTAATTCAATTCTTAAACACAGCAAAAGATTCGGTTCCATTAATGCCAGATGACGAATAGTATTAACTTATATATTTAAATATGTACCAATCTTAAATCATTCAGATCATTTACCTAATTTGCACCTCTCTGGAGAGTGATGCCTCTTATGGAATGTATTTCTATGGGAATACTAGTCTAGCATGCCCTAACATTAAATCGCAGCTGTTCTGTGAGACTTTTGACAGAGGACAGAAGCGAGTATTCCTTTTAACAGTCTAGCCTGCATCAATAAAATGTAGCTTGCAATTATAACATGGTAACAGGCATACATGATCATTATAGCAACTTCAAGGTATTTTGGTAGAGGAATACCTTTGGTATTTGTCTGGGTAGAACCACTGGCGCGCAACAAGTCAGCTGGAAGACCTTCCCACAAATCCAAAAATTCAAAATGGAAGTTATTATCAGAAAAAGTAAGTACATTATCAGTGTAAACAATATTATTCTCGGACAATGCATATTATTTTATTGACTTTGTTCGTTAATGCTCCTTTCCTTAAAATGACAGATTAATATACGTTGTTAATTAAAATAAATAATGAATAAATACACGTCACAGTTTTTATCATGATTATTATTGATTTAGTAGCACAAAGCACCCAGTCGGTCCTTTTGCCGACTGACCGTTCCAAGGCGGTATTTAATGTTTTTTTCTTTTTGTGTGTTTTTTCTTTTAGTCACAATTACATTTACCCTGATTGCCTTTCTCTAGAAGTAGATTTAATTTAAATATCTGTGAAAATTTTGATGGAACCATTTTTTTACCTATTGGCACGTTATTTAAAATGTGCTCTTCGTAAACTCACGATAAAATGTATGTGATAAAGTCTTATCTGTGTTGGAACTGGAATAAAAACACAAATTCTGGTTCAATTGTTAATTTGCAGTCTCTTATAAATCAGACTTAAATATACAGCAGGAGACTAATCTAAATGAACGTACATCCAAGAGAAGTGTAAAAAGATTAGTGTCATGCCATGGAATGTCTAGGAATTATATAACTATTATATAACTATTAAACCAGACAAAGATAAAACAATTTCTTTTCTCGAGGATCATAAAAGATGGCTATATCTTTGACAGACATCCAATAACATCGACTCTTATAGCTCGCTTATAGTCTGGTAAATTTCAGGTATGTCGATATCGCATGTCTACAAAAACTGTGACACAGAATTTTACTTTTTGTTATAAGTCATACATCTAACAAATTCTTTTATTTGTATAACCGTATTTAACCAATAAGTGTACATTGAAACGTTGACATAAGGATGGAGCCTGTATATTCATGAGCTATAACATCTTTTTAACATATTCCTTATCTCTTTAGACTAACCAATTTACCATTTTACATTTTAGATACCTTGGTTAAACCAATAAGATGATGTATCTATGCTGACTAATGTTTCGCCGCGGACTAAGTCAATACCTCATCAATCTATAAGTACTGCAAGTACCATCATGAAGAACACCCTCGGATAAGTAATTACATCGACAATATGTAGACCTAATAGACAAAGCGAGCTTAATGTGCATCATATTCTGTTCTTGTCTCTTGTGCAGGAGACATAGGTTGGCTTTGTCTAAACGGAAAAGCTACCGCATCAACGATACTGTTATTATCGGCGTCCGCTCTGAAGTGCGGCGACTTTTATGGAATGAGATAGAAATTTGGCAATGGGTTGTTGTAGTTATCCGGTCATTCGTAACTACTTAGCAAAATTCGGACATATATCTTTCGTAGAAATGGTCGAGGTGTTGCGAGTGCTTATTCAGCGTAACAGAGCCGTACTACATCAACTCCATACCTCACATATAACGTCCCTATGTTGTCAACTTGGAACCAGTCAAGCAGGTTTTATTCTCGCCTGTTAGCAGTGCTGAACCAAGGTTTAAATATTGTTGTTCGCTCAGTATCGCTTTAATGGATTTCTTAAAATATAAGTTGCGTTATTAAATGAATTTAACAATATGGAATACAATGTTGCAGCATATGTTGTCTCGATATGAATTTAAGTCAAAGTACTTATAGGATGTCCGTCGTTGTACTTCAAGATATAACGCATTGTCTTTTTAGTTCGATTGTGATAAATACACATGCAGTGAGGAATGTATGGTTATTACTGTCAAAGCTATGACTGATGAATGTTCTGAAAGAATAATACTTTAAAATAGCTTCACCTGTCCAGCTATAATTATATGGCAGCTATAATTATTTGTGCTTCTTGTCTCCGAATATGTTTTAAAATAAATGAACATCTAGAGCACGCACGGTGTCGCTTACAACACGTGCATAATTTTTTTCCATCTTAGAACGAACTCAATCTTGATCAAGATACCGTACATTTAGACAATTATATAAAATGTAAGTTTATGGTATAAGATGCATACAATTTGTTTGCAAGCATCGGTAAAATAACCAACGTGTTCCCGAACATTTGACTCATGCATATCGTCATACACATTTGATGTATTTGAGTAGCAATCTAATCTCGCCAAAACGACATGAAGTCTCTCACTCTCCCTGTAACAGTGACGCATGCATGCCGCGTGTCTAAAATGCAAATTTTCATCATTTTGATGTTGTGATTAGTGCTTTAACGAATATTACAGAGTTGAATATATTTATGAAGCAATTTGAGGAAAACTTCGTAGCATGTAACGTCGTTGATGCCATGAGTCGGTTCGTGATAAATCTTTCCCCTGATATCTTTGAATGTTATTTGTAGAATCGATACGGTCTGTTTTGGAGGAATTTGTGGCTCATTGAGTCGGCAGCCAGAACACGGCTGCTCATGACATTGATTGTGATTGTCCATCGCAGACGCTTGCAGACTGAACATGGCTGTAGAGAAAATGTAATAGGAAGATACAGACAAGCATGTATTGTCGGGGATCTAAATCTGTTGATAAAGATATATAACTTTTGTAAACGAGTATTTATGATCTATTATTATAGTGTATTACACCAGTTGTTGTGTATAAATAAAAGGTAACTTTTGTAAGGAATCAGTCTTTGTGGTGAAAATAAACACTCATTTTTCCTTGATGAAAGAAAAATAGATCGAAAATCAAATGAGGAATTTGGAATTAAAACTATGACCAAAATAATAGTGTGGGGAATAATTGTAAACAAACATGTATATGAAATTCGATGTTGTTAAATATATCAATTTGGTTGAACAGATATAAAATTTAACTTCATTGCATTGGTTTCATTACAGATACAAGGTTTGCCAGCCGAGTTCCAGATTTGTCAATACTTGCTTACGAATGCGAAAAACACTTCCACTGCCCTAAGCGAAAATGTCCCTTCTAGCAGTCTTCAAGATATCAATTAGAACAAAACGTATGTCTGAACCAGGGTTATTTCTCATGCTTTATTATTACACTTAATAATTCGTA
Source organism: Sinonovacula constricta (assembly GCA_007844125.1). NCBI lineage: Eukaryota > Metazoa > Mollusca > Bivalvia > Cardiida > Solecurtidae > Sinonovacula > Sinonovacula constricta. Next base: position 47,719,473 of record CM017559.1, on the reverse strand, counting down.
TCCTCATTTGAAACTGGAGGAAAATGTGGCGATGATGTATTGAGAGTTGGGGTAGGTGGTAAAATAATGCATGGCTGTTTGTTCTTCTACAAATCACTTACACAATTTGTTTAATTCAAATAAATATGTCAACTGCGAAAGGTTTAGATAATATGTCTGTTAACTAGTGTGTGTGAATACATTTGTGCCTAAGTCTATACAGATAAGAACTTGTTTATTATTTCATCGACAACATTTTAAACCGATTTCTATGCATTTATCTTATGCCTTCATACAACTGTAAATTCGGACATTTTGACATTTGGTTTCGTGTTATTACAATTCTGCTAGCGTAATTTGTATATTTATGTAAGTTATTCATTTTAATCAAGTTGTGATCTATTTTAATGTTTATAAAATAGCTCGATATTACTACGTTATTTTTGTTACAACCTTGTGTTAGCCGAAATACATATTTTAAAATAGAAATGAAGTTTTCCAGACACCAAGTCTTTCCAACGCACTTCAAAATAACGTAAATTCTTCATTGGAATAACTATTGCAAAAAGTCACATTAGCTACTATATAAATCAAAGAATTGAGTCAACTTTTAATGAAATAATAATTAAACCAAACATTGCAACTAACCGACGTCTGTTTGTGACCAAATTCTGCATAAGCAACAGTCTGTATTTAGTGACATCATACAATCAATATCATTGCCGCCACCAACTGTCTGCAACATTTTCAACAACCTAGTCTGACAAATATTACAAACAAAACTTAGAATATCAACATACTTTCCACAATATAAAAAAATATAGTCACAAACCTTTGGATCTCCAACTCGTTAATAAATCCCGGGGAGTTGTTCCGTCTTTGGAATACTGTGAGTCCTTCCAAACTTCAGGCTCCCTCGGTTACGTCTGGTGACCGCCGTGGATCCTACTTGGTAAATTTCCAGTCATATAAAACCGATATATGACCATAGCACAGCGATACGGCATCAAGCAACAATTTTCCCCGCCTAGGTCCCGGCATCAGTGAACATTGAACAGATGGAAAATTGTCAAAGAAATGACGACTTCATTGGGAAGTTTGAGATTTTATGTACCTATGCCTGTTAATTGTAGCCTATGCATTTGGACAGGAAATATGTCCG